>OY735247.1:44531414-45131414 GCA_963457695.1 Neria commutata | reverse complement strand
AGTTGAGTGAATTGGCGCGCTCAGCATCGGTTTGCGTACCCGCGCAAATCGTCAAAACTTCCTGCGTTGGAGGCGTACTTCTGGCGGTAGTCGATGCGCAAGTAAATTGTGTAATGGTATCTAACGAGGGTCGCTGTTGCTGAAGCTGCTGAAGCTGCTGCAGAGTGGGATTATTGACGTCAGCATTCACGTCAAGCGGCAAGCTGCCCAAACTGCGACGGTAGTGCATCGAATTGGCACCATAAGAGCCGGGAATGCCTGCGCCAGTAGCCACAGTCGCTGTAATCGTGCGCAAGGGATAGAGATTTGAACGCGCAGTAACGAGCTGGGGTGCTGCAGCTGTGGTGCTCGCGGCACTGTTGCCCGAAGTGTTTGTTATGATGCCAGTCACCTCAGATCCCTCAGGCGGAAATGTGACTCTAGGCAGCACTTGTTTCCTCCAAGCTGCGTAACTTTGCGCAGGCGCGCCAGTCGTTCTTGCTGTACTCGCGGTCTCCGATTGCTGACGAGTATAGACTGCTCCGAGTATAGACACTTCTGGCACTTGCGGCTATATAACAATTTTAAAAAACCATTTACAAACCATAAAAGACAAGTGCAAAGAAATATTAGCGCTGCCAAGATGAAGTTACAAAATTACAAAAACAACAATAGCAACCAAAAAACTTGCAAAAATATTCGCATAAAAACAGAAGCAGAATATCTTCGCTACTACGTTCATAATCTTCGACTCACTTCATCCTTTCAATTTGAGTTTCTGTAGTTCGTAGTGCAATTGTTTTTGTTTGCAGAAATTAATGTAATTAGTTCTGGCACACTTGATATTATTACACCATGGAACATTAAACGCGAGAATTGAAAATGAGTTTAAACATGTTTCCCAAAATGAAAACTGAAAAATTGAGAACTGTCAATTGAAAACCAGTTTAAACATGTTTCTCAAAATGAAAATGAGTTTAAACATATTTCCCAAAATGAAAACTGAAAACTTCTGGCACTTGCGGCTTGACCATTACCTCTGGGCCGAGAAGCATATTCGGCGCGCTCGGCTTTGGTGCTGCACGTGGCAGCATATCCTCTGTTTCTGGTTGAAACATGTTGTTTCTATGCTCAAAATTAAATAAATCCAAACTGATAATTGGTTTTTTATAAAATAGTCCACAAACCACAATAGCGAACAATTCTTATTGAGCCGCTCGCTGCAAAAATTCAAATTGGAAGTGTCAAAGTGTCAAGATGTGTACAGTTGGCAACGCTGCTCTCCATACTATTTCGCATATTAGTACCAATTTTTCATTACATTTAGGTTGTTACATGTGCTTAGCAAGGTAGACAGTTTTTAAATCCCTTGTTACCACGAATATTATATGATTATATAATGTAAATTGCTGTCAAATTTATTATTTATTTATACAAATAAATTTAATTCATATTCTGATGTTTAATATTTTGGTATTTGGTTGTTGGAGTTGGTAGTTTTCTTACCACATTGCCGACATGTTTTTCATTTACTGTTATTCGTTATTCGGTAATTTTGCAAATGGCCAAATTGTAACGGATTGTCGAAAATTTTCATCCGAGTTTAAAGTTTAAAAGTTTGAAGTGAAAAAGTGATTGTATATTATAGTATGAGCAATATAAACAAAAAATCTTGCCGGGAGTGTTGTGTCCCGAAATGCGCGGACAAGGGCAACGGCGCCGGAAACAGGAAACTGTTTAAGTTTCCTGCCGAAGAAGACGGCTTGCTTTACCGCTAAATTTCCAAGTTGAAAGACACGCCTCCCTTCTGCCCATAAGCAAACATGGCTCGTCAGATGCTTTTATATACAATTAAAAATTACTCCAAACATGCATCTCTTTTTGAACAAAGTCTTTTATTAAATTATAAAAACTAGATATATGTACATATACATACATACATATACTTATATGAAAATGCAATAACAATTATTTCTTATGTCGGATTGTGAGGCTTTCAGTTGAAGAGAAGGAATAAAGCGAAAAAAATTATAAAATTTTCTTGACAGTCCAATGAGAAGAAAGTTCCACGTGATATCATCAAAAAGGATGCGCGCTGCAAATTAGTAAAACCGAACTTCAAAGGAAATAATATGTCCTATGTACATATTTATATATGCAAGGTATTAAAATAACAACGAATACAAATGGCAACCAACGTGCCTAACAAAATTTGAGATAACATATACACCCGATGAAACCGCCACAAACATTGTCAACCACGCCAGAAAGGAGCATTGGCTCACGTGCGGTCGTATGTGCTGCTGCAGTCCTAGCCAGCCGCCGTTTTCGGCCAGCCAATAGACGAGATCATCCTCGATGATTTCCGCAAGGCCATCGACAAGGAACTGCAGGTAGTCGTAGTGGCCCTGACGAACACAATCGATGGCAAAGCCGCCACACACAGCGAAAATCGATATGATTTTGCCCCATGTAATGCTCGTGCGGAAGAGATCCTTGGCCACTAGATTGAGCAGCACGGGCGCCGTGTCGCTGTCCTGCAATTCACCGTAGGGCGCACGTGACAACTGCCGAGAGATATTGGTGTAAACGCGCGGATGCATGCGTTCCAGTTCCTCGCCCATCTATAAAAGTATTTTATAAAATAAGGACCTAATTCAAAACTTCAAAACAGTTTATTCACCGTGTTCAAGGCCGGAAACACTTTGTAGACAACTTCTGACGAGGGCTCCAATATGGAACGTAAGCGTTGTACGGCTTTCCGGTTGAGTACACCAGCACGTCGTAGCCGTGCGCGTATGTACTGTCCACAGAGGCATTTACCCTGGAAAGAGGAATGGAAAAATTAATCAATTGGCCATGAAACGCTTCACAACTGTGTGTGCGAAGTGTGTGAAAAATGTAGGAAAACTGCTACTTCCGATCTGAAGAGAACTTCTCCACAGATTCTCTGACTCACCTAAAGAGGGCAATCTGCGTGATATCGTTCACACCTGAGCAATATGAAATTCCAATTAGAGGTATTAAAATTTTTTGAATTTTCATAAAGTTGGAACAAAAATAAAACCCGTGCGTTCAAACTCATGCATTCTGAGTGGCTGCGGCGGGGATATCGATGGTGGCGTTATTACGGCACACATGCAACGCTTGACCAAGCGCTAAGTGTTTATATATGAAATTTTTATGTGTGCGCCATTAAAGCAATCGATCCGATCGGCCTCTTACGAAAATAAACAAAACTCAATTGAAAACGACGGTGAAAATCGATTCGTACGCCTTTGCTGATATTACGAGATATGAGAAATAGATTGGCTTAGGAAGTCTTTATTTTTACACACTAAAAATATATTTAGAATATAATAAGTTTTATAAATAAGGTTTTCAAAAGAAAAGGACAATGTGAAACATTGCGATTGGCTGCAGGATATGCGTTAGTGTTGGAAAAATCCAAGTCTGAGTTTACTAACAAAGAAAGTTTAAAGAAAAAGCCTCTTCGATACTAGCAGCTAGCAGTGCATCGCGCCGCATGGCAGCACCTTTTAACCCTCAACAGTTCAGCGTTACCACTTTCTACTAACTCTTTGTGGCGTGCTTCCATATGCATATTCATAAAAATTCGTCTCATTGTCAGATAAAACTTTTATGAAAGCTGCAAAAACTGTATAGGTAATTTGTACAATTGGCAATGGTCACGCCAACGACAAAAAATTACTTTGAAAGTATCTACACACACGCACAAGCACGCTTGCACTAAAGTGCGGTACATACGCGCACAAGAGCACTAAGTGGCTCGGCCTTGAACGGAGGCATGCTATGCTTTTCATTGTTGTTGTACATTTGTATTGCATTACTTTGAAAAGGCGCACTAACAGCGACAAACTTCTGCGGGGGCCTGGAGGAGCGCAGAGTTCATGATACGCTTTTAAGTGGTCCAATTACCAAAAAGGTTAAATTTTTTACAATGGTTGTGATCCCGTTCGTAAGTGGATGGACAATTTTCCACATGGTTTGTATGCTTAGCCTTTGCGCCCTGGCCAAAGTCGTATGAGTACGAGAGTAGCGAGATGCCAAGATTTATTTGTTTTTGTTTTTATTTCCAAAATTACTTCACTTAAACCCGCTCTATTCTTAAAAGATCAAAGTTGCCATGTGCGCTTTCTTGTTTCATATATGTATGTGTATGGTTTTTTCACACCTTCTGCCAATAAATCCATCCATTAGTTTATCTGATAATTGGTAGCAGCGGTACTCGTAATTTGTCGATAATGAGCATTTCTCGATTAAAAATCATATAACAAGAAATTGTGATTTTGACCATAAATGATTGCTTCTTGAGGGCTTGGCTGTAGGAAACTTTATTAATTGCCTCTTAAAGTAATATTTTCGTAGTTGTTGTTATCGATCGTAGCAGTGAGTTTTTGCTTAACTCTTTCGAGCTAAAAAGATACTAAAATGCAGTATGTATATTCAACACTAGGAACATCATATTTTTGACCGTACACAGTTTAAAGTTTCGCTGGCAGTGACGCATATAATTTAAAATAAAAATTATGAAATTGAAATTAATTCTCGCGGTTTTATTCGAACCAGCTCGGTGAATTTTTGTTAGTGCCCCCGTGTAGTTCCAATCGATGCTTCTGATATAAAAATTTGCTTAATTTGCTTTGTATGTACCTCTTAAATAAAACAAATGCTATTCATTCACGAGGAGGAGTTCAGCAATTTTTGAAAAGCCTCCTGGTATTATGCTCCGGCGATTTCGATGATTAAGCATATGTATGTACATATGGTTGATTCGAAATTATGCTATGTGGCTTTAAAAGCCACGAAGGAGATCAGATTTCGCATCGAAGCCCAAAAAACAATTGCGATTGCTCTCGAAAAACGTATTTACGAAGAGTTATTTTTTACGCATCGATTCAACGTTTTTTGTTGGTTATTTGTCCAGCTGTTTGTACTAAAAGCACAAAAAATACAAAATTTGAGTAAGAAGCTTGGTTTTATTAAGCACACCTTAACCTTTTCATTTGAATTAGTGCAAAATTTTTGGCTAACGTCGCGATAAACATGAAACATGTCAAAAATCTAAACTCGATTTAAAGGACAGTGTCTGAAATTATCAATGAGTTCAGTTAGGATCCGGAACATTGAAGCCGCTCGAAGTGTTGTCTATATGTATGAATATATCTTTTCTACAGACGCAGTAGTGAATAATTGCTCGGTCTCTAATGCGAGAGGTCGCTTCTTCGATACCCAACATACTGAAAAACAACGATCAATGATTGATTATAATTTTTGAATGAAAAGTGAAATAAAATTATTATGAACGGACAGCTTTAAAAGTCTTCTGTGTTCTTAACGATTTAGCTTCCAATTTCTGACACTCTTTTGGGAGCAACGCTTGCCAGGTCTTTCAGCATGTCTACGATTTATCTGTTAAGATTACTTAGGATCAGCGCCAGCTCAAAATAGCTCTTGGGATTACCACTCTTTTCGGAGCCCTTGACCTCTAAATATAGTAATATTCGATTCTTCAACGTGCTTCAGGGATTCATCTCTTTAGAATACTATTTCTTTCTTTGAGCTTGTAGATCCTTTCCTGTTTTCCAAAATGCTTCGATTCTTCAACATATCCCATCGATGATAACTCTTCAGACGCACGGCAATTTGTATTTGGACTCACCTGATTGATAATTTCCATTTTGAACTCCTGGTAATTGCTGTTGACATTTATGGCATTGGTGTAACAACTGCTGCTGGCAAGCGATGAGGTGGAAGCTGCGCGCTTTATTGAGCCCTGTACGCTGTTGTTTCCGCTCACATGGAGCAGTTTCCATTCCGCGGCTGCAACGGCCGCTGCCGCTATGGCAGCGCTCTTGCGATTATGCAAATATGTGTCGCGGTCCAGTGACGATGCCTTCGCTTTGGATGGCAATTTCGTGGGTAACGTTGAACACGCCGGCGACGGCATGCTATGTGCGGCATATATGTATACGTAAACACGGGAATGCAACGTGCCGTTACGTGGTGTTTGATGCGTTTGTGGCTGGTCACGCCAAGTCCGGGTATAAAGTGACAGTTACGCTTGGCAGGAGTCCGCGACAGCGTGTGCTCCGCGGTTTGGTGTGCTGGTCGGCTACGGCTCCTGACGTAATGTAACCTTCAAGCCACGGTCGCTGCTAATGCATTTGACAGCTGAGCTAGCTGCTAATGTGTCAAACGGTCGGTATCGTCGGTATCTGTTGCCTTTGTTGTTTCTGCAATTCTGTGAATTTCCTGAGCAAAGAAAACAAGAACGATAAAGGAAGTGAAAGAAGGAAACAGTAAACGCTCTGCGACTACAACAACAACGACAACGAGATAAGCTTGAGCGGCCGTTCCAGCTGCCATGCTCCCGCTGGCCCGCACACTCGCTGGCCATACACGCCGCTGTCGCCGTCGTTTGTTAATGCGCCCGTTGTGTTACCTGAGAAGACGCTGAGCTGCTCTTTGCAATTTGATTTTATAAGCTGAACTTTTGGAGGGTTTAATGTTTGCTTTTATGCTTGCCGCCGCCGCCCGGTATTCCACTGCTCCAGCTGCCCTGCCACTCAGTCTGAGGCTCCGCCTCAATCCCAGTTCGTTTAAGCCTAGTTTACGCTTCTTCTAGCTTCTCATTTAACACTCTTTTTCGATAGCGAATTTTTTTTATAAATATAAAAGCACAGAACAAAATAATAAAGGCAAAATCTTATGCTATGCAAAACGGCAATGTAGAAAAACGATGATGATTGCAGTGCGCAAAACGTAGAGAAAACCAAAACCGTGTTTTTTGTATTTGCTGGCAGCTACGAAACGCAATCCGACAAGCGATTAAAAAAATACTAATATATGAAACAGAAAAACGGTAAAAAGGCGAAAGGCTAGCGTATCTAGGCTGGCGGCTGATGTGGTTCGCACTCGGGCTGGGGCAGACTGTCTATGGCCTGTTGTTGCACAGCTGTCTGGCTGGTGGGGGGAAAGGGTCAGGCATGGGGAGCAGCTAGTTGATAATGGGCAGCGCCGCAGAGCACAGAGCGATCGAGCGCAGAACCGGCGAAGTGAGCTCTTGCTGTGGCCAACATACAACGAAATGGCAGTGGGAGTGAGCAGGCTATAGTACGTGGCACTCCAACTATTTAAGCTTTAAAAGCGGCAGCCTTCGGCTCAAATTCTCCACAGACAGAGCTTTTTGGGGCAGAATTTTAATTTGATAGTTCAGAAAATCAATATTTTAGCCGTTATATTTACATAATTATGAGCCGGATATATTTGAATTTTGGCGCCGTCATGTGTATTTCATTAATATTTAACCCGGCGGTTATTGCCATACGAGAAAAATTAAATATGAAGTCAATACATACAAAGAAATTGTTACATATGTAAATATATTGTAATAAGCCCAATTCACAATCTTGTGCATTTGAGATTGCGACTTTTTGTGCAATACTAAACATTTGCAGTTAATTGTAAACGTTTTTTTAGGTAAAGTTTGCATCACTTTTTGCAAAACACGAAGCTTTAAAAAACAATTAGTGGACTCTTTAATAGAAGACGCTGCAATGCATGCAAATTTAAAACATTTCGGTTCGCACTTCTTTTTTCTCTCTATCGCTCTGAGAGCCGTTTACAATTCAGTATTGAATTTTTAAGTGTTGCATTTTTGCAAAGGTTTTGCAACTGCATATCTGTATATTTTGTTAGCGTAGAATGGTGCTCCAATGAGAGGCGAATCTAAAATGCAAAATATAGACAAAAATTCAAATAAATTTGGTACAAAAAATTCAAAAATATATTGAATCGCAGCCAGTTTTACATAAAGGCATCTTGCATAATTGCGAAAGATAGACATTAGCAGATACAAATATGCACTTTAAATTTAACAATATGAAAGAGAATAGATTGTCGATGTGCAGGTCACTCATCGATTTGCAAAAGGATGCACGGTGCTCCAATGAGAGGCGAATCTAAAATGCAAAATATAGACAAAAATTCAAATAAATTTGGTACAAAAAATTCAAAAATATATTGAATCGCAGCCAGTTTTACATAAAGGCATCTTGCATAATTGCGAAAGATAGACATTAGCAGATACAAATATGCACTTTAAATTTAACAATATGAAAGAGAATAGATTGTCGATGTGCAGGTCACTCATCGATTTGCAAAAGGATGCACGGTGCTCCAATGAGAGGCGAATCTAAAATGCAAAATATAGACAAAAATTCAAATAAATTTGGTACAAAAAATTCAAAAATATATTGAATCGCAGCCAGTTTTACATAAAGGCATCTTGCATAATTGCGAAAGATAGACATTAGCAGATACAAATATGCACTTTAAATTTAACAATATGAAAGAGAATAGATTGTCGATGTGCAGGTCACTCATCGATTTGCAAAAGGATGCACGGTGCTCCAATGAGAGGCGAATCTAAAATGCAAAATATAGACAAAAATTCAAATAAATTTGGTACAAAAAATTCAAAAATATATTGAATCGCAGCCAGTTTTACATAAAGGCATCTTGCATAATTGCGAAAGATAGACATTAGCAGATACAAATATGCACTTTAAATTTAACAATATGAAAGAGAATAGATTGTCGATGTGCAGGTCACTCATCGATTTGCAAAAGGATGCACGGTGCTCCAATGAGAGGCGAATCTAAAATGCAAAATATAGACAAAAATTCAAATAAATTTGGTACAAAAAATTCAAAAATATATTGAATCGCAGCCAGTTTTACATAAAGGCATCTTGCATAATTGCGAAAGATAGACATTAGCAGATACAAATATGCACTTTAAATTTAACAATATGAAAGAGAATAGATTGTCGATGTGCAGGTCACTCATCGATTTGCAAAAGGATGCACGGTGCTCCAATGAGAGGCGAATCTAAAATGCAAAATATAGACAAAAATTCAAATAAATTTGGTACAAAAAATTCAAAAATATATTGAATCGCAGCCAGTTTTACATAAAGGCATCTTGCATAATTGCGAAAGATAGACATTAGCAGATACAAATATGCACTTTAAATTTAACAATATGAAAGAGAATAGATTGTCGATGTGCAGGTCACTCATCGATTTGCAAAAGGATGCACGGTGCTCCAATGAGAGGCGAATCTAAAATGCAAAATATAGACAAAAATTCAAATAAATTTGGTACAAAAAATTCAAAAATATATTGAATCGCAGCCAGTTTTACATAAAGGCATCTTGCATAATTGCGAAAGATAGACATTAGCAGATACAAATATGCACTTTAAATTTAACAATATGAAAGAGAATAGATTGTCGATGTGCAGGTCACTCATCGATTTGCAAAAGGATGCACGGTGCTCCAATGAGAGGCGAATCTAAAATGCAAAATATAGACAAAAATTCAAATAAATTTGGTACAAAAAATTCAAAAATATATTGAATCGCAGTTTTAGCTCCAAAATTAAAAAAATGCAAGACCATTAGCACAAGATTGTGTTTTGGGTTATTATACATATTAATTAGTAATTGATTGACGCAACAGCCTCGCGTCAACTTGTGTGTGCTTGTTTTATTTGTCACAAATGAACGGGATCTACATTAACCAAATCCGAACGGGTTGAGTAGCTTTTCATGGCAAAGAATATTTTCGGAGAATTGCCAATTCATCGCAAGAAGTAGCGCCGCGCAAAGAAACAATTTGAAAAACAAATTATTCTTTTTTATTAGATGGCATCAGCGACCAATATTGATTTTTATAAAAACATCGGATAACAATACATAGGGGAATGGCAGCCCTATTCTTCGTTTAGTGAAATGACAGCCCATTTTATTTATGAGACTCACCCTGCTTTGTGTTCCTATTTCACTTGATGCGTCGATGCGTCGAAACGATTGCTCTCTTCTGTCTCTCCGGGTTTGATATACATATACGTTTTTATACTAACACACTCACACTAATGGTAGAAATCGTGTCAGCTGACACAATCTATCTTACCCGAACACAATGTTCGCTATTACTCTGGCCGGATTGAGTAGTAGAAATTTCTGCGTCGATTAGAAAACTACTGCAAAAGTCGTGTCAGCTGTGAAAAGAATGTTGCCACCCAAAAAATTCATTGAAAATTTAAATAGAATTAATGCTTTTCCTATGCAAGAGGTAATATGGCAACACTGATTAAAACAAGCGAATATTTATTGGAAATACAGTCCACCTGCGCTTTCGTTTGCTTTTAATTTGTACACATCGTACATTTTACACAACACTCAACAAATTGAGTCAATTATTTCGTCGTTTGAATTCATTTTTCACGATATATTTTGTTTGTGAACTCTGTTGCAGAAAAGTGTTGCCAGTGACCTTCGATTTTAGTTCAACAAAAGAAGTGGATTATTATTACCGAAATAAGTTAAAAAAGTAGTACACAATATAGAGATGTAACAATTATGATAATTCAGTGCCATAAATTTAATAAAGAATGTAAAATTTCATCTCAGAAGAAAATAAACAGTGTGTTTCTTTTGTGCACAAAACTATACGGCAGCACTAGCAAAAAGAATAGACTGACAGCTGCAATCCGTTTAGCTGTTAGAGTAACTGGGCAAATTGCTATCCGGCACGATTGAATTCGACACCGCTGGACTAATTAGACCATTAAACTTGATGGCCCTAAAAACCCGCCCGTACCAGTTTTGCCAGAGACCTAGCTCCAAAAATCCCATTCACTTATGCAAAACACCCTTTTTATCCCATTTAAAAAATCAAAAATCCCGGAAAAAATCCCATTCACAAATATTAATTAAAAAACGTGTTTTTCAATAACAATTCATAAATACATATGTATATGTACATATATTTTTTTAAACAAATATAAAGAACAAAAAAATTGCTGCTTAAAGCACAACGCTGAAGATTACACTTAAATTCGGTGCTAATAATAAAATATTTACAGTTACAGTAGTAACTCGATTTTTGCAGATACTCGGTACTTCCCCACCTCGATACTTGTGGCACAAAATTTTTTTTTCGTTACGTACTCAGTACTTGCGAAGTTAAAAAATTTTGACCTCAATACATTGCAAAATTTTATTTTGTCTTTGAATAAATTCGGGGAACTACCGCAAATGTATCAGTTTCGAGCTCAAAATATTTGGGGAAGTACCCACGAATTCATAAGCTGACGAAATCTCTGTTCTTATTTAACTTTCGCATGGAAGTCCGCTTTTACACGATGCGAATCGGCCCCGGAGACACGGAAGAATGTAGGAAAGAGGGGTGAAACGACAGGGGAACGCGCAAAATCGCTCGGGCAGCGATTGTGCTGCGATTTTCTGATTTTCTGACGTTCCTCTTTATTCGTTTTCGCGCTTCGCGCTGTCGACTGTAAATTAAAACTTGAAATCGAGTGAATACGTATTGCAAATAAACTGAAAAATTTACAGAATTTTACGCATAAAAGTAAATATAAAGAAGAAAATGAGCAAAGAGTGGAATAAGTGCTTTAAATGTTTACAAATTACAGAAATAAAACCAGCTGCAGACTCTAGTGTCAATATGTGGAGTGGAGCGAGTCGCATCGTGTAAAAGCTATGCGCGATTTCAAAGCGGAATGCGAAAAAATCGCCGGGGCCGAGTCGCATCGTGTAAAAGCGGACGAAGCAGTGCAGTACATACTGAACAAGCAAGTGTGCATAAAATAAACCAAAATCCTAAATTTCTTTAGTTTCACTTAAAATTTATCATTATACAAGTGTATTGAATTAAAATATAAAATGTAACAAACTTAGATTCTTTACAGTGAAAGTAACCCCTTATAATTTACAAATATGGGACAAAAATGACTTGGTACTTGCGACAATCTCGAAACTTGTACCGAGCCTGGTTTTCATTACGTGCAAGAATCGAGTTCCTACTGTATTAATAAATAAACAAAAGAAGTATAAAAGATAGGTATCGGCTCAAAAATCCCATTTTTAGACTCAAAATCCCGCGCCCCCGTTAAAGGTACAAAAATCCCGAAATATGGGCGAAATCCCTGGTTCTGGCAACACTGGCCCGTACACGATCAGGTTTTGGCCATCAAGTTTCGAATTCCTATTGATTTACTAACGCACTCTTACGGATTTAGAGCAGAGGGCAACAAAGTCGGCAGAGCTCCCATGGAATCCACCAGGGCGATTTCATATTCAACACGGTCTTTTCAGTTTTTCGGTCAGTTTTTGGTGAATTCTGGTGAATTTCTATTTGACGTCTTGTGGAATTGTGGAATACGAAATATTTTTGGTACCTTGGTACTCAATTTGCCATACATTTGAGAATGTAAGTGAAAAGTTCGGTCCACATTTTCCAAATTATTTGGTTTTAAAACTACATTTTATTATCCGCAGAATCCGGTGATCTGTGAATCGCATCAAGAATGCCCATAATAACGCAAAGTTGTATCTATAACTAAATATCCCTTTGTCATACTTTTCGTATGCAAGCGGGCGAACTCTTAAAGAGTAACTTAAGGATACATTAACCAATTGACTAATATTGGAAGAAAACGGTGAGAAGCAATGGCCAAGCGACGAAACCAATCATTGATCGATTCGGACGACTCCGACGGCGAATCAGAATCTAACATTGAATCGGTAAGGAAAAACGTGTGGTAATCGGGAGAAAGAAATCTTGCCATTTCAGTAAACCAGAAATTTGTTAATATGCAAGAAAATTAACACAAACATGTTTTTATTTTGATAGGATCTTCTTTCATTGGCAAAAAAGCGAAAGAAACGCACTAGTATGTCCAATAAACAATCGGCAATTTCGGGCTTTGATTCAGATTCTGAGAAATCCGATGATCAATCTGAAGACGCTGACTCCAATCATAAGAGAAAACGCACAAAAAAGATTGATAAGAGTACACGCTTGTCGGAAGAAGATTGGGATGACGATAGCAACGAAGAAGAATACAGTGATTCTATTACGGCTGTCAATAAAAAATCTGTCAATGCTAACAATTCTGCGGCTGAAGATGATTCTCATAGCGAACAGGAGGAGGGTGAAGTTTCAGACAGTGCTGATGAAGGTGATGGCGAAAACAATACATTCGAGACAGGAGGAATGGACGCTTCATCAGCGTCTGCTTCAGAGTCTAGTTCCGACTCGGAATTTGACGATGGTTACGACGAGAATCTAATGGGTGACGAAGAAGATCGCAAACGCTTGAACGGACTCTCGGAGAAAGAACGGGAGACAGAAATTTTTAAGCGCATTGAACAGCGTGACATCATGCGTACACGCTGGGAGATTGAGCGGAAGTTGAAATTGGCTAGACGCAGTGAAAAAGCAAGGAAGCCAAAAACGAAAAGCAAACACAAAATCACGAGCAAGGAAAAGTTTAAGAGAAATAACAAACATGATAAAAAACCAATTGAATTGTCCATTAGCCCAGTTCCAACAATCCAACGGAGACAAAAATCCAAAAGCCCATCGCCCATAGATACTGAGATTGAAAGCCAAGCTACCGCTGCTCCGAGCAGCAATACCCTCAGTCTGGAGAAATCCACCCTAGAACATGAGCAAAAAAGTATTGCTGACTACTTCGACCATAAGGAGCGTTCCAAGGAACGCAAAAAGAATGTCGAAATGAATCGGACTGACGACAAGCGTAGCAACGCAATGGCTCTTTTAAAGGCAAAACGTGAGGGCAAAGCTAAACGAGGTGAGTAAAAAACAAAGTAATACAACATATAATATGGCCAAAACATTTTAAGCGTTTTAATATCGATTTGAGGTCAACTACAGTTCAACGTCTCTAATGCATCTAATAATTTCATACCGTAACACAATACTGAGATCTACCTCCACTGATATCTTACTATACTAATGGCGACGTTAAACAGCATAATTACTTTAGTATGATTTTTTGACATTTAAATTTAAATTTTTTGCATATGTCCTTAATGAACTACTTTTCACTTAAGGGTGGCATAATCAAGACCGCAACCTATTGTTTCGTTATTAAGTTATATTTTGTTTTTCAGAGGAGGAAGAAGCCAAGCGAATGGCAGAGCGTGAACGCGAGGAAGAAAAAGAAGAACTGGAAAGCGTTTCTGGAGGAAAGTCGGCGGTTAAACTTAAGGCATCCGAAATTTATTCGGATGATTCTGGTAGCAGTGATTGGGACGACGAAAAGCCGTCAGGGAAACAATCTCGTTCTACCAGCAGCAGTAAATACTCAAGCGAATCAGAGGGCGAAGAGAAAGTCGAAAAAAAACCCGTGTATATTTCTACACGAGAAGAGCTGAATATGCTGCGCCTGTCGCGCTTTAAAATGGAACGGTTCGTTAATCTTCCAATTTTTGAGCGTACCGTCATGAACTGTTTTGTACGCATCAGCATCGGCAATAATGGACAGAAACCTGTTTACCGTGCGGCGGAAATCGTTGGTGTTGTAGAGACGGCAAAAATCTATAGTCTAGGAAAAACTAGAACCAATCGCGGGTTACGTCTCAAACATGGAACCCAGGAACGCGTCTTTCGACTTGAGTTCATATCAAACCAAGAGTTTACGGAGAACGAGTTTAAGAAGTGGTGCGAAATTTGTATTCAACAAAATATTCCTATGCCAACGTTGGAGCTGTTAGAACGTAAACAAGCAGATATAAAAGTAGCGCTTAACTACGAGTTCAAGGACGAAGATGTAGATAAAATTGTGGAGGAAAAAAACCGTTTCCGCAATCGGCCTACCAATTATGCAATGCGAAAGACCTGTCTCATGAAAGAACGAGATGCAGCTATGCTCCGCGGAGACTATGATGTCGCACATAAACTGGGCCAGGAAATTGAGGAACTCGAAACTAGAGCTTCTGAGTTGGACAAGAAGAGATCCAGCAGCCTTAGTCTCATTTCGTATATTAACGATCGAAATCGTAAACGAAACGTTGAGGATGCTGAGAAGGCAATCATCGAGGAAGCGCGCGCTAATAAAGGACAAAAAATATCGGATCCATTCACCCGCCGCATTACTCAACCCCGTATGGGATTTAAGTCGGCAGAGAAGAAAGATGAAATGCCGGCAAAACAGGCTCTATCACCTCTACCAGCACTAAACAAAAAACCGGCTGATCAGAATGCCGCAAGTACCTCTAAACCGAAGGACAACAAGGATTATAGTCTATATTCTTTGCACGATTTTGACATAGATTTAGATGTTACTGTTCCAGGTTTGCTCTCTATCTTAAATATATTTACCTGGTTTCATTTAACATTCTCTTTTCTGCGATTTAGCGAATTCAGTCAATGTCCTCCCTAAACCTGTTTCCAAAGCAAATGAAACAGCTCCTAAGCGTTCGCTTAATTTAGAGGACTACAAGAAGAAACGAGGACTTATTTAGTGATGAAATGCATTTGCTGTGCCGCAATCTTAAATGGACAATTAAATTTAGTTTTATTGATCCTCAATAAACTTTCAATACACGTTAGTGATGCCAGATTTTTTCCACTTTCGGGATAAACACATATTTTTGTAGAAAAGCGGAATAACACGTTTTTGCTTGAGTAAAATTGGAACAAGGAATTATAGATGGTCGATTCAACTATTCCCTAAGCACTATATCCGCGATGAACGGGATTCTAGCGCCATATCTCTTATTTATGTAAGACCATTCTTTATATAAACTTCGGTGGATAGTTGACTACGTCGTTTACCTTTCATGAAAATTTCTATTATTAGAAGCTCCGTTGGGCAATCATCTATTTAGAAGTGTCCTGTAAAATTTAATTGAAACGGCTTCTTTTGTCTCTGGAAACCACATTACCTAGTACTCGACAAATGGTTCGTCAGTTAAATCCCCTAGGAAAATTCTTTTATACTCCTGATGCCCGTATTTGGACGTTACAAATATCTACAAGACATATTCAGATACGTGATGTAATTTGTAAAATCAGAGACACGTTGCAGTCCAGTCTTTTTTAACTAACATCTTGTTTGCAAATGTTGAAAAAATATTGTTTTAAAACGATTTTTTTTATTAGCTGATTCTTTACTTACAAAATATTTTTTTTCAATTAGTTGAGTTGAGAACATATTTCAAAAATTTATATATGAAAAACTTAGTCTGATTTAAACACTTTATGGACACAAGCATTTACAAAAATCTTGAAAACATCTTTATCTCCGTAGTGAATTACATCGGAAGAAATTTCTTTTATTGATTCTCGAAATAAGATTTGGGTTTATGATATGAATATAAAAAATACTCTTATGCGCGTATTTACCTTAAATAACATTCTCGTTTAAAAATTATAAATTAATTGTAGAGCCAATTATTTCTAAAAGCGAATAAGTCTAAAATTATACAACCAATCCTTTTGTCAATTTGAAATGCAACACGTCGTTCGTTGAAGGTCGGAAGACATATGTTGTTTTTTAGGCAAATATTCCTGAAAATAAAGTAAAAGCATATTTATTTATTATTGCTAAAAGTACTATTAACTCGGATTAAAGAGCTTCAAGTTTAAAGATATTATCAGACATTTTCTTTCACATTCTGAAAAACAACACTGAGACTTCATATACAATACATTAACAACTGGGTAGAAATACAAAATTTACTCCTTAAGGTTGAGAAAAGATCACATGCAAATTTAAAAAAATGTAATGTCAGCACTTACAGCATTAGTATAAAACGTTATTGTTACATTTTGTTATTTCTTTGCATTCGTAAATTTATATTCACTCATCCGCATAATTAACCACCCACCGATTTGAAAAAACGAATTTGGGCTCGTAGTAGTTCCACCATTATAATTATTTTTTGTTCTCAATGTTATTACGCGTAACAGGAACTCACAACAATTTCAAAGTATGTACATATGTATAATGAAAATTTTAAAATATGGTAGGTAGCAAGGGCATATACAATCTTGACTCAAAGAGCAATAGGAAGTATTTTGAAACCCTGATTTTCTATAAATTATCGTAGTTCGGGAATTTCATTTTAAGCAACATTTTTTATTCCATTTAAATTTTGAATTACTACTCCATATAGACAAAAGAAGCGATCAAGCACTTGTCCACTGAGCCAACCACTAAAACTAACTATTAAAACCATTGGTTTGATAGGTTTCACTAACCGACTGGGTCATGAGGTTGAGATAAGCATGAGATTATTATAAACACTAAAGTATTACAGATTTAGAAAATACTTACAAGAGTTCAAAGATTGGTATTTTGTTCTTGAAACACTCCTCCAGTTTGAATATTCCGGAAAACCATTTAGCTAGACCCACAGCGCAAAATTGATCGGGGTTTTTGTTGTACATAATCACGTATGTTAGCTTGTCGGAAGCAGCGACGGGCCCTAGGACTTTAGCTACCGACTCTCGCAGCCATTCGTTTGTGTATTTTCGGAACATAATATCCGTTGTTTCCGATAAATAAACCATAAAAAATTGTTTCTCTGAAAGCAGAAATTTCGGATCGTTGCATAATAGTTTGGTTGTGCACTGCAATTTATTTTTTGAGGTTATCGTTGTTAAACTGCTGGTGGTTGTGTCTGTATTATATGAATTCAAACTCTTGTCCCAATTTACTGTCGTATTATATGTCATAAGGAACCTGTTTGGCATTGCTTTTGGGCGCAGCCCAACGTTCTCAAGTGTTTTGAACCCACATGCAAGGTCTTCCTGAGTGAGTACTTTTTCTATTGTGTCGAAAAGTATAGGAATTTGGGTAAAAGACATATTAGCTCGTCGCCATTTGTCTACGCTTCCGCAGTGCTGCAAGTAATGAATGTAAGTGCTGTAGAAATACTGACGGGTCCTTAAAATTAGTTGTGCTTCTGTAGAGTCCATGGTAATTGAAATCCAATCGTCCAAATAGAAAGTAGAAACTGAGGTTCCATTACTCGAAAATTCTGTCTCCGCTTTTTGCGTAATCATATTCGATAGATTTATTTTCGATGGACCTGAATGCGTTGAAATAAAATAAAATAAAAATAAAATTGTATGTGCATATATTTTAATTTATATAGCTATACATTTACATATATATAACATCGAATTGGAAAGAGAAGCTAATAATTTTCCCTCTGAAAATCGATGCAACTTCCTTTATACCGATGTAGTTATTTTAACAGCAATCCTAATTATCCTACGACAAACACAATTTATCTAAACTTATTTCTCAATGTCTATTAGGCCTATCATTTCCCGGGATTAAGAGAATTTTTTTACATAATACATATTAAATAATATTTCACACATATTTTGTGCATCCAGAAAAAGTTTGTGCACGTACATATTTGTTTCTGATTTAGTTAGTAAAGTAGACATAAGCCGTCATGTAATAGAAATGAAATGAAAAGTAGGTTCCGAAAATCCCGGGTTTACAACAAAAAAAATAAAATTATATATAAGAAATTCTGATTAAAATCAAGCTGTTATTCATTTAATGTACCTACTAAACAGTAGAAAATAAATTGAAAGTAAAACCGATTATAGGAAATGATTTTAATGCAAAAATACTTATTGGGTATCCAGAGTCTGGATTCCAGACTAACAACAATAAAAAGCTGTATAAAGCTGCACAAGCGTCAGGCTGTGAATTTGTCTCCACTAGAAAGCCATCGGTCAAAAGGCCCATAAGTTGTAGTTGTAAAAAATTGCTTTAAATTTTATTAGAAGCTTTCGCTTTGTCTGGGCATACATAGTTCCTGAACAACTTCCGAATGCGTATATACCAACAATACATACAATATGTGTTTATAAATAGGGTATACAATTTTAAAGCAGGCATTTCTTTAATAACTACAAATTTTGTAGGAGGTATGTACTAACCTGCAAATAAAGCGACTGTCAGTGGCGTTACTAAAGTGCAGCAACTAATGCTACTGCAACCCACACTACTCGATTCATCAGCATATATAATCCATGGTGATTGAAAATACTGGGCAAGGATGTTAATAGGTTGAAGAACAAGCTCGCGTAGTACTGAACTTGGATGTAGTAAAAGCTCTCTTGTCCTACTGGACTTAAAGCGGCACACATATTGATCAAACAAACATATTTTTGGGTAAAGTCCGCCGACTAG
This sequence comes from Neria commutata, assembly GCA_963457695.1. Lineage (NCBI taxonomy): Eukaryota > Metazoa > Arthropoda > Insecta > Diptera > Micropezidae > Neria > Neria commutata. The sequence goes on along the minus strand of OY735247.1, from coordinate 45,112,350 downwards.
AGCTGCCTTGATCATAGGCCAACTGTTTGACTTAAGGTTAATATAGTGCATGCTTAGATGACCTTGATTGTGGATGAGCTGCGAAGAGCGTAGTGCACCAACCAAATGTGTACGCATGTCACACACTCTTTCCAAGATACAATTCATGGCGAAATGATGCTCATCCAGTAAAGCCATCGTCGGATTTTCATCACGCAATTCATTTTGCCACTCTTGATATAAGCGAAGATATATCAAAGGGTCAGCAAGATTACCCTCTGCCAAACGTTTTCTTTCTTGCTTCATTTTATGACGAATTGTTGTTATATATGGCTGCAACAGTCCATCTATTTCGTTCGGCAACTTCAATGGGTCGGCAGTGGACAAAAAACTTACAATAGTTAAAATAGGATCAAGGCACTGCAACAAAATGGCGAGTACCAGCAATTTGCCGAACTGACAGTCAACGGGAACGTCAATCAAACGACAACCTAGCCACGTAACATCTTCAAGTTCATCGAAAATATCTATTTTCTTTAAATACTCCACAGTATAATGAACATTTATGAACGGTGGAGATACAATGGTGTTTTGCAAATACTCGGCAACCATTGTGTGATGCGACAAAAGCTTGACTGTAAGGCACACTCTTTCAAGAGGGATCGTTAGGAGTTCCGGTGTACGCACTGGTGGTAGCTTGTCCACAAACGTCTTGGAGATTAGCCTAAAACAAGATCCATTTTTGTCTGCAAAGAGAATAGTGTTTAAAAGAGCGTTTTATGGAATTTTATTAGGGGACACACGAAAAAAACTTGGCATCAAATGAAAAAAACTCACCTGAAGAACGGCAAGCTAAGGATGCGCGACTGTCGAGGCTCTCTCTGGAGATCCATTCGACTTTGCTCTCCTTGCAATCGGATTCTGCGTTGTAAATGACACGTTGTGTGCGCGCAGAGTCAATTACGTAAGTGATTAAGTTTGGGAAATCAATTGTCTCTGCCATATCGGTTGCAAGTATTATTTTAATGCAAACAGAATCGTGTTCTATCAAAGAATCTAATTGAACTTTTTCGATGTTACTGTGAAGCATACTAACGGATACATGTTGCGGGATATTGCCAATTAATTTGTGTCTTAGAATCGAAAAATTAAGTCGGACGAGGTGATCGAAATCTGGCGCAAAAACTAGAATATTACCTACAAGTAATCAAAATAAAGCATGAACTGTTAAATAAACGTGAAAGTTTATAAATTTTAAACTATGATTTTATTTTAAATATTTATTTAAATAATTGTTAATTTAAGTGCCTTAATAATAAGTAGGGCTGTCCAACTGATTAATTAGACGAATTATAGTTTTTTTTGCCGAAAAAATTCGAAGAAGTGGTTTTTACAGGCCCATTGTGGGTTTGTCCTTCCTTAAACTAAGTTAAGGTTCACTGTATTCCAAATTTTTTTAAAATCGGATAACTCCTTTCTCTCCAGCGACCACAGACGGCCCCGGACAGACAGACGGACAACCGGAAATCTAGACAGAAAGTGATTCTGATCATTTCTATATACATACATACATACATATGTCTATACCTAGGAGGGCTCCTTTAATGTGTTACAATTTTCGCACAAAATTATTATGGCCTATTACCTAGGTGTAGGGAGGGTATGAAAATGGCACGATAAGACAAATAATGCATGCTATAAGTCTAGTCTAATAAAAATAAAAACACCATACTAGACATTTGCAATACACCCGGTTTTCCTGCAACTTGAAAAGTATTCTCGCGATTTTAAACTCTTATTTCGCTTCCGATATCAACTTGTGTTCTCGTTCTATTTAGGCACAAAAAAACGGGACCTACAATTTTCATATCAAAACAGAAATATTTATTAAACTTCTTTCCATTGCTTTTACATTTCTGCACAAAATTTATTAAAAAATGCCAAAATAAGTAAGAAAGTTTACACAAACCTGGTTTCCAATCACTGTGGGTAAGGAGCAACCGAATAAGATCGGTTACAAGTGTGGCATCAAAAAGTGCGGCATTTGTATCTCTTGGTAAAAATCCTTCATCACAATAGTTGTTTAATAATTTTATACACTCTGAATTGCCACCGGAAATGGCGCTAGACATTGCATTCATTTTCTGTTCATCAACTATAAACGGATCTGCGTGCAATTCTAACAGGGTGCGCAAGTGAGTTGACTTACCCAGCTTCCCCGCAATTATAGCCGCCGTACTTCCCAGTATAGAGTGCCTGTAATCAATGGAAGCGTACTCGGTGTGAATCATATAAAGAAACGTTTCAAAAGCCTGTTCCGAGCCTGAACGTTCATATGTCTCTAAGCAGCGGTCCAAGTAATCGCAATTGCTGCCAACATTTTGTATGGGAGGGGCTATGTACGCAAGCAGGGGCGGTCGTTGTAACCGATGTGTTGATACTAATTTGTGTATGTCTTCCAAGTGGAGCACATTTACTTGTTCCTTAGAAGTATCATTTTTAATGTTCAATCGAATTTCTTCGCCTTCACCAAAGTAGCTAAGAAACTCCGAGTTGTGTAAAGAATTCGACAAAAGCACTACACGCAGATGCGCATGGTAGCTTATGGCTGTACGTAATTCGCAAAGTAATATGTCAGCGTAGGCTTCGTGTAAATGTACATCACCCACAATTATGTGGGATATGTGACGGAAACTGTCAACAGCACTTTGTCCCATGAGAACACGTAGTAAAAAACTGGCTGTGGTGTAGATAAGGTTAGAGGTCTCGCTTATTCTGCTCTGTAGATGTACTTGGAAGGCGACAGTATTTCCCACCTTCTCTCCTAAATGCTCTGCTAATCGTTCGCTCTTGTATATGGCCATCAGCTGCTCCCGTTCCACACAAATTATTTTACAGTGGGCGTGACAATCAGAACAATTTTCGATGATGTACATTGGTAAAGCTGTTGATTTATTAAACGACGAATTACCGTTTACGACAAGTACTCGATTGCGTTGTAGTGCCTCTAATAAGTACTTTTTGTATGGAAGCAGATTACAATTTAGTTCAAACGTTCTCTGTCCCTTAGAATGTAGTCGTACCATAGATTGCTTCAGGGGACCTATAGAGAAGCGGTGTGGTGGCACGACAGGACGGGTGCTACCTAAGTTAAATACATCTGGTGACATCTGTATCTCGTGCTGGCTACCAAGAAAGCTTCCACGCTGATGCAGCAAGAACAAGTCTTTTGCGGAATTTTGCTGGAGTTGAAGAAGCGCAGGTTTTTCCAAAAAATGAAGACACGATTGCTTGTATATTTTTACTGTTTGCACGCCATTGTGTACGTAGGGAGCAGTATTACATCCCAGCTTCATTGCTTGCTGTGCTAGAAATATTTGCTCCGGCATACGAAGAGAACCACAAATTTGTTGGCAGCATCGCGGTCCCATTAGGAAATTCTTTAACTGCTCCTGGATAAACTGCTGTGCGGTATCCGTCGACATAATTACAAAGAAAAGCTACGTGAAACAACGATCTGAATGCAGCGACTAACGAACTTATTTTGAATTAGCGAACGTTAACATTTCCATTTCCCTGTCTAACTGTTTCACATTGATGGTACTGCCAAATTAAAATAAACCCGCATGTTTAATTAGCAGGGTTTACATGGTCACAAAGTGTGACGACATGTAGGACAAGCCGGAATGTGTGATCGTGTAAACGCAAGAAGCAACCAATTGAAGCTTCATATGTGGGCAATGTTGCCAGATTTTTTTTCCAAAAAACTGTAAATTCCTAAAAGAAAAACTGTATTTTCAAACAAAAAACTGTAACCTTCAAAACCGAAAAGATTTTTGTGAAAATACGGTTTTTTAAATTTTATTAAACAAAAATTACACAAAACAATTCATTTTTAATAAAATAACAAGCTTAAATACGAAAGTACTACGATTTAAATCACATTTTCATTTTGTTTAAAGACATTTTAATTTATTCTTTCAAATCTGAAATTAAAAAGACTGTAATTTGTACTAGGAGGTAATTTTAAAAACTGTGAGCTTGTCTAAAAAACTGTAATTTACAGTTAAAACTGTGAATATGGCAACATTGTATGTGGGCCAAAAATGTGGTAAACAGGGGAGAAACGACAGGTGACAGGAGGGCAGGCACATAGTGTAATAATATCAAGTGTGCCAGATAGATTGTCATACCTAATAATTGTCAAAAAATATTTTGATTTTCTTTTCACCTTCTTCGTTATATGAGTTTGTTATTAACGGCCTTACGCGGCCCCGAGACGGTCAAATGGTTTGAGTCAAACATGTGTCCGTGTAAACTGATGCTTAGCCCTTACACAAAACAAACATTGCCATCAAATCTTCATAATTTCCGACTCTTTGTGGTGTGCAGACATACTATGAGTGACACGGACGATTGTATCGCATATTTTGCACTGGCAAAGTGTGTTAAAAAGTGAAAAAATAAAGAGAAGAGCACTCGGATTAAACAGTGCTTAAGAAAAAGAAGTCAGTTATCGCATAAATTTCGCGACAAAAATAGTTTTTCCGCGTCGCTTGTTTGGTTTGCCGACATGCGCACGATGTTAACAGCACGACGAACAAAACGAAATGGCAATTTTGCTTTGGCCCCTGCAGTGCGTCACAAATATCTAAACCACTTTGATATTTGGTCAAACATTGTCTGTGTTACCATACATACAAATATTCTCCAACACATGCTCACATTTGACTCAAACCATTTGACCGTCTCGGGGCCGCATTACCGTATAAATCACCGTGATCGAACGCAACGCGAACACGAAACCAACGCCGGGATCAAAAAGCGGCATTTTGTAAATCACGGCGTAATTGCGTTCGTTGTCTTACGGCATCACTTGAGCTGTCAAGTTCTTACGAAAAAGAGTTGTATTTTTCTTAATTTATCAGCCAAATACAAAACACACAAAATTTGCAGATTCCATTGCATACCTCCCATAGCCTAGTGGTTAGAGCGTTCGACTAGCACGCGAGAAGTTGCGAGTTCAACCCCCATCGCCGATAGATTTCTTTTTTTTTGTCATTTCGATCCTCAACCGCAGTGCTAGTATTTTCTTTTTTTTGTACTTTTTTCTTTAGTATTTGTCTTTAAAAAGTATTACAATACTTATTATTTGCTTCTGCAGTTTACCACAAATCAATTTTCACCCGAAATTACCAAAAATTTTGCGTTTAAAAAACTGAACGCGAGCACAAACCCAAGTGAACGATTTGACAGTTCATGTGAGTGAATGCGCCGCGTTGCGTTTTACGCGGTACCGATTTTCATATGAAACTACGTAAGACAACGCGAGCAGTCACTGAGTGAGGTGATGCGTTTTACACAATACCAAATTAGTGAACGCAGGGTGAAGTGAGGCGTTGGGATTTACAAAATAAGCACCTAAGTTTATTTTGTTTGTGAATTCTGTTCAAATGTTTTATCCGAAAGTGTATATGGTATTGTTTGGTAATGCAATATCATTAAACTTAGAAATTAAATTATAAATACCAACAGTTGGGCATTGATATTTTTTTCTTATTGATTATTCTTCAAACGAAAACTCAAACTGAAAACGGGTTAATATTTTTGACAATTATCAGGTATGACAATAGAATGTCATTGCTATCTGGCACACTTGATATTATTACACTATGGGCAGGCAGGGAAGCAATTTGGAGCGACACTTTGACGTTTCCCTTTGCTCACCTATGATTATAATGGGGAGTCGTCCGCCTGTCGCGTGTCGCCTCGTGTAAAAGAGGACTTTAAAACATTTTCGATTTTGCCATCACACCATGTCGTCACGCCTGCAACTGTTATATACAACCTAACCATGGAACCATGACACCTACAAAATGAGCGAATTTCGTGCACATGTTGTTTTTAACACGTTACGCTGTTTGATAAGGATAAAGGGCAGAATTGGCATTGTGCCTACGTATATTTACTTAACAGCATCTACTTATTAATTGAATTCTAATACAAAAAAAATTTATAATAAAATTAGAGCAATATCTGTCAAAGCTATTATTTATATCTTACCAACAAATATTTGATGCAACAAAGCAAATTTCCTATAGATACATTTTTGCAGGAAAGTGTAAAGGTGATATGTCACCCTGTTTTTATTTTGTTTTGATTTTGCGCAATTTGTAATTTTTTGAGTGGATTCTCTTTTCACATAAATAGTTTCGATGTTGCTTAAAGAACTTAAAAGGTTTTTAGTTGGAACTGGCTCCACGTACCAGGTTTTACGAAGAATTCATAGGACGGGTCAGTGCTATAGCAAGGCGTATGATGCAGATGGCAAAACTAAAGTGTCTATTTTCAACACTGAGACCGAACATGGTTTAATGATTACCAGCTACAGTCAATATGGATTTCGGTTAAATAACGACATGGTTATTATGGGTCCGTTGGCCATTTTTCCTCGTTCGGTTCTCTCGTGGAACGTGAATTCACACCAAGATGTAAATGAGGATAGTCTGGCCATATTTTATACACTTCAGCCGAAAATTGACGTGCTCGTTCTTGGTATTGGCGATCAAGCACCTGCTCCCGGCTTCTCCAAAAAGATAATTGAATTTATGAGGAAGTATAAAATAAATGTGGAAGTACTACGAACAGAGCAGGTAAAAAAGTACCGAACATGAATTGCAAATTAATGAGGCCAAAATATTGCGCCTATATTTTTACTTTCGATTGAAAAAATCCATTACTGTATTGAAACATATATTAAGAACTCGTCAACTTGCTTATGTAGCCATTTGAAGTCTAGCGTGCTAAAATTACATTAGGTATCAACGGCTTCTTAATTTTTCTGGAGGAGAGTATAAAGTTGCTCACTCCTCTTTCTTTCCGGGCGTGAACATGTGTCCACGAGCCGACACCTGGAAAGACCAAGCACAAATATACATAAATCTCTAATTCGACGAAACATTAACAAACTCTCTTAGACTTTGCATTGATACAGTAATGCGCTATCTTCTTCAAGAAAGTTGATTTTAATGGGCAAACTATTGGCTCGGATATAACGGCTAGTATTCAAGAAGAGAACACAAAGCCAGAAGAAGCGGCAATATTCTCAATGTATCTTCTGGTCACATAATCTTTAATATATTCATACACATATTCATATTTAAGAGTAAATGAATAAAGAATGCACTTTACCTTATTTGCGGATTAAAAAATTACGTTTTTTCTTGTACACTTGTAGGCATGCTCAACATTTAACTTTCTGAATGCGGAGAATCGAATGGTTGCTGCAGCACTTATACCGCCTTTATTTGTGACTTACAATGAAAACGACGTGGCTCAGAGTAAATTACAACGTAAGCACCTGTATGAAATGGAATAAATTTATTTGAAGTAAAGCAGTTATGTATATACACACGTAATACATTGAAGTTTAGTTAAAAATCTAGTGGATCAAATTATTTTTAATGAATGCATTTATGCGTGATCCTTAAAACTCGATCTTTTGGTTGAAGTACTGGACAAACATCTTAATATTCGCAAAGAGCTTGCAGTCAAGTTTCTTGACCGAGCAGATACCTTTCTTACCACGAAGGAAAAATATAATTTATCCCACCGGTACATACGGATAAAATTCTTCCAAAAAAACATGTTCACCCTTTTGCGAAACAAACATGTTCTGTGGAGTTATTTCTTGTCATTCCAAAAACAAGATTGCGACTGCGACGAATGAAAATTAAATATAGATATTGGAACCCTAAGATTTGTTGGGTGCGGTAATGCATTAAAATAAGAATTGCACTCATATTAAAAGAAATTAACATTATTTATTCAAATTTGACAGGGTTCATTACTATCCATTGCTGCATTTTTGAGCTAAGCAACTCGTTTCACTATTTCTGGAGGGACGTAGTCATCATCAACAACCTTTGGCTTTTTCTTTTTTCCAAACCATTTTTTTGGATACAGTTTCTTCTTGTGGAATATTTCCAACTCGATTTGGTCTTCCAGCTCAAAGAAATGTAATTTTTTACTTTTTGTATAAAGTTCAGCTAAATCATTTTCAACTTTGGCATGCCATAAATCTCTTTGTTGAATTTTAAGTTCTTCCAAGACATCGTTCTTACTTTCTTCAGCCCACGTGATATACTTTTTGCTTTGATTGTTAATTAAATTGTGCTCCGATTTTCTACACGTTTCCTTAATAATCCGATCTAATTCCGAATTAAAAGATTCAAGCTGCTTGCTACTAGCCTGCATTTCTTTAATAGCGTCTAAAAGAGATGCTTCATTTGTATCTTTTATCAAAGCTGCACACAGTGCTAATACGTCTGTGTGAAGTTCAGCTGAGTCGGACATTATTATGTTGTGACTTTTTTCGTATTTCTCACATAATACAAGCCCAAGGAGGTTCAAACTCTTTTGGATAGCACGAGGGCAGTTGTCTTTGTCTGCAATCATAAGAATTGCTTTTCCTATTGACGAGTTCGTTAGGTCGTTCGTAGCGGTGAAATTTATAGGAGAGTTTCGTAGATATTTTATCCGCGTTTTTTTCTGAAATTAAGACATTTTAATGTTAGCATAACCAAGAAAGTAAATATACAACAACTAAGGAAGTGTACAATATGAAGATTGAAGGTAGTCGTCACATTTGATACTAAAATACATATATTTTACACATAAAACAGTCTTTGAAATCATAAAAGGCCCGTTTATTATAACCCGTCAGGGTTCAATTATAGTGGAAAATATACGCTGTAAATAAATGTGTGTGAGTACCTCGGGTTTCTCGGGTTCTTCCTCAGCGGTACTGGAAGGAAGGGTATCGCTTGACAATAAAGTTTGTGTGTAGCCATAAAAAGATTTCATTGAGAGTAGTATTAGCAACTCATCGTCGAAGTATTCTTGAACAATAAGCTGAAGAGCTATTTTAGCAGCTGCTGGATATTCCTGAATTTTCAAAAGATGATCCATGAGATAGCATCCGGTGTAAACATCTAAGAAAATGCGGTAGTAAAGGCGGTTTTTAAAGATGTCTGTCAAGTCTTTGTGCCGGCCAGCTTCTACGAAGCGTTTTATTATGAGATGATTAGCTAACTGAAATGCATTAGTTCCCTCTGTTGTTGACCGTAACTTTGTAATCTGCTCGCATACATTCCTGCGATTCACTTCATGGGCAGTTATTCTGTTAATGAAGAGGTTGGCGTCGTTGACAGTCTGCTTGGCACATGCTGAAGGCATTACGCCCACTGCTGCTTCCAAGCGTTCATCCAAAACGCACTTAAAATCATGTGAAAAAAATGATCTATTAAGGCTAAGGGAGGAGCCTTTACAAACGTTTTTAATAAGCTTTGCCCTCAGCATCTTCCAATGTTCCAATGGACTCTTGCTAAATGTTACCTAAACTTTGCTACAATAAAATTACAATCGAAAAGTAAGCACGTCCATTAAATATTGCGAGGGCAGAAACGATGTGAACTGGAAAGAAACAACACAAGGTGTGTCCGACCAAACATCCAGAACAGTGTTGGGCGAATTCTACCTGCCTAATGTTTAGCAGGGCTACATGGTAACAAATGTGTGACGACATGCAGGAAAGCTGTAATGCGTGATCTTGCAAACGCAAAAAACAACATTTAAACTCAGCTATTGATAGCTTTTGACGAAAATATGTCATGACTAGCGATTTTCAACTAGACCGAGTTAAAAAATGACCCTCTCTCAGTATTGAAACTGTCCTTTTTTGCTGTATCACTAGAAAAATCAGAGGTTGGTGGAAAATCTTCGACTGTTATTAAAAGTTGAAACAATTCTTAACTTTTATCATTAGAAACTTGAAAATAATTGGAAAATGTTCACTATCACTAAAAAGAGTTGGAAAAAAATTAAAGTACACTATTTCCATGTCTGATTGTATTTATAACTGAGAACATTATACAATTAAAGAATTACCAAAAACGCCGAAGCTTCGGGGCGAATTCTAGCAATTTCAAGTGTAAACAATATTCTTCACGCATGCTCTCTATGTAATCCAATAGTCAGTTTTACATATGTACATACATACATAGGTATTGCTCATTATCAGTCGTTGATTTGAAGAAAATGACACTAGTAATTAAAAATTAAAACTAATATTTTCAACGCACAGCAATCATATCAAATTAATGTCAGTGCTCTAAATTCGAAGTTATAGAAAAACGTATTGATTAATAACCAACTAAGCAAATAAAAAGTTAAATAACAGAACGCGAAGATTCCCATAATATAAGCATACAGTTGATCAATTAATCAATATATTAGGATTTATAAACGCATTGATTTCATTAAATAAAATAAAACAGTTGGACGGTAATTGTTCCAACAAAATGTTTAATCATAAAAGGTTTTCATAGACCGCAGTAAACAATTGGTGGGTTATGAAATGTGTAAAATCGATATTAGTTTAACATTTGGGTGTCAAAACAAAGCCGTCAAAAGTAATGCAACATTCTTTTTTAAAATTCTTCAATTCGACATTAGCAAAAAAGGAAAATAGCTTAACTTTTGACTCGTTTGCATTAAAATTCTTCTTTCGAATGAAAATAATACTACGGACTGAAATTTGTTAAATCTTTTACTCAAATTTTTCTTAGCCTCATTCATATTCAATCAGTAAAATAACACTCAATTAAGAAATATATATATAATACAGATTGGCAGTAACAAAGACGCTCACGTCTGTATTATCATAAAGATTGCAAAATTAAAAATGCAATAATACATACAAAGCATTGCACCTTATTCAATTCGAGAGCAGTTCAAAAGTCAAGTAATATACACTCACGGCAACAAATTTCTGAATGAATTCAAGTATGTCAACCTCAGATTATAGCAAACAGGTATGTATGTATGTATTCCTATAAAGAATAAAGTTATAACCAAAGAAGACACTTTAATTATTGCAATGTAGTTATATTCGTGGCAATTTACGTGCACGTATCTGGTGCTTTCAATGGGATAAAAAGCCAATTAAGTTCTTTTGTAGCCTCGATATCCCGGGATTTTCGGGAATTGTTATGTTTTGATTTTAAGAGTTTTTGTACATATGTATGTATAATTGGAGCAACAGCTTGTAAACTAGGCATAAGCAAAGCAGTATTGCAATAGCGTGTCAGTGCGCGTTCTTTATTGCACAACTAATGGGACCTAGAAATAAGTAGTCGTGCTTCAACGAAATTGAGAAACTTTATGAAGCCAACCTCCAGTTCTTTATTTGTTTATTTACATACATGTAAGTGCATATACTTTATACAGTTTTCTTTTATTTGAATATTAAGATCATTCTGGAAAGGCCTAATGACACCAATAAGGAGCGCACAATACAAGCTATTGGACGAGTCGGGCAGGCGGTAAACGTAGCTGTTGAAAGGTTTATGTCTATTGGGGAAATAATTGCCGAAGATAATGCAGAAATTAAGGCGGATATGCTTGGATCGTGTAAAGATGCAATAGATGCAGGTAGATAAAATCCAATGCTTTGGAGCCTTGTACCTAGTTTGGTTGATCTCTGTAATAATATTTTACTGATATTTTCAGGCAAATCTATTGAACAGTTGTGTGAAATATCCGCCATACATGACATAGATAGCCCCGTTTTAATTGAACCCTTGTTCGACCGTAGTGCTATTGTACTTGCTTGTAGATCGCTCTTCTCTTCGATAACAAGGGTTCTTTTATTAGTCGATATAGTAATTGTAAGGCAGCTGTTGACAGCAAAAAAAAAGTTTTCGAAAAGCTTAAAAAAGATTGAATCTATCTTAAATTTTACTGATTTTGTTCGGGCCTTTGCTGCGTTCGGTGTAGAAATGGTTGAGCTTTCGTACCTAATTGGAAACCGTCAAAGTGGTTGCAAGGAAGAACGTCGGCGAGCGCAAATGCATTCAGCTCGCATAATCCTTGAACGCTCCATAACGATATTACTCACCTCTTCCAAAACGAGTCTAGTACATTGCGATTGTATGTTAGCGAAAGAAAACAGAGATACAGTGTTTTGTCAAATTCGGCGTGCTATGGATTTAATACATTTCGTTGTGAAGGATAACTTTTTTGATACGCCATGGCTTTCGAGTATAGATCAAATTGACTGCTACAGAAATGCCGAGAAAGGCACAATATATTCGTCTTTCAAGGTTTTAATTCATCTAATTGATTGTCTACGGCGCCAACTAACTAAGCAAGATAAAACCATTTGCATGGGCAATAGCGAATGCCCTAAGATCCTTGACACGGTAACAATGGAGAACAGTTGGTCCAGTGAAATTAAGAACCATCATCTGAGCTTTATACATCACAAAACTGAAGAGGAGATTCTGTCCGATAGCAATTATATGCAGGAAAGTAAAACTCGACCCATTTGGCAAGGAATGGAAAAACTACAAATGCCAACCGCCCATGCGGAGACAAGAGAGCAATTGCTGTTTGCGTTCGACAAACTGCTTGAGAAGATCCACGATTTCACCGATTCCGCGTACACAAGTCACGAGAATCGGGAAAAGATTTTGGCACTGTGCAATCGTTGCAAAATCGAGCTCAATAAATATTTAAAGAACAAGATTCGAAACGAACATTATTCAGCGACGCAAGAGGTTAACGATGGAATTGAAAATGTTCTGACTGTGGTAAAAAATCTTTCAGAGCAACTAGTACTATCTGTGGCAGATCAAGCTGTTGATCTTTACTATTCGTTGAAAATGTCAGTGGAATTGGTAAATAATTTCCACACACTTGCAATTAAACAGGATTTAAGTCGATTGCAAGAATACTCGAATCGATTTCACGACTATTGTGACCACATCATAGACGTGTGCAAACTTCTGAGGCACATTGCTATAACTGAGACCTTGCAAGTGCAAGCCAAGTATTTGGCTATTAATTTAAGGATATATGGACCTCAAATACTTACAGCAGCTAAAATCCTTACAAAATATTCAACCAGTACCTCAGCAATGGAAAATTTCGAAGCATTTGTAGACATGTGGAAATGGCTTGCATCGGAAATTACATTAATGTCAAAACAAATTTTGCAGGCAAAGAGCGACTCCAATGGAACTGCATTTGAATATATAAATGTGCAAGAAGTAAGTTAAAATGTAATTTTATGTAATGATTATTATAAAGAACAAGAGGAGTGTTTTCTTAAGTAGGTTGTACATTTTCTAAAGGACAGTAATCATTGTCTCGTCGCGACGACGCGTCGTAGGTATGCCGTCATATGTAATTTATGGGCGTCAGACCTCGAAATTTGTGTAGTGTTAAACTCACATGACATACGAGTACATATTACTAATTGGCAGATGCATGCATTTAATAAACATAGTATTTCAATCATGATTACTCATAAGCCTAAAAAGTATTTCTCAAAGTTTAGTAGGTTATATGTGTGTCCGTCTATTTATACATATTACAACATCAACCCTTAACCCTGAACTCTCGTGGGTGCTCCATGCTATCTACAGATTTATCTACATTATAACTAAAAAATAAATTTTTGTTATTGTAATTCACATACATGGTTTTGTGTATTTAAAAAAAATAGAAATATGAAGTTTCGAATAGCCAAAAATCCTACCCCCTAGCTCAAGAAGAGCACGAAAAGGATTCTTACACAGATGCTGGATTAGATAACAAAGGAGTTTCTAGCAATAGAAATACTGCCGTTGATAAGTGGAACGATGAATTAACTGATAACGATATATTAAAACGAGCGAAGAATATGTCAGCAATGGCATTTTCTATGTATCAGTTTACTAAAGGCAATGGAACTTTGAGGACTACACAGGATCTGTTTACTCAAGCTGAATACTTCGCAGAAGAGGCAAACAGGCTTTACAAAGTACTACGTCAGTTTTCGTATCAGGTAAGTTTTAAACGGCGACCTAGCACTTATCCACTGAGCCGAATCGCGGCGCCATTCGAAATGAATTGCAATTTTATAATACGATAATCAGATTTCGAGGGACTCTAGGATAATCATACAAATCTATTGCGATTTAATATGTCATACATTTAATAAATGTATCTAATCTAACATCTAATACATTTATTAAAGTTTTCAAACATATTTTACTTCTTGTTTTAGAGCTTAAAAATAAATTTTCTTTATTTCAGGTTCCTGCCAGCCAAAACAAAAAAGATCTTCTCAAAATTTTGGATAGAGTCCCAACATTTGTACAAACTCTCCAATTTACCGTTAAAGATCACACTGTTGGGAAGGCTGCAACTTTCGTTAAAGTGGACCATGTTATCAGAGAAACCAAAAACCTTATGAATGTGATAAACAAAGTTGTGAATAGTTGTTTCGAATGTGCTACCAAGGTAAATTCTATATTCGCAATATTAACTGTCTTCCTTAAGGTTAGCGGTCGTTCGCGCTGTGTGTATCTCGTCCGTTACAATGCCGATTCGTTTTGTGTAAGCCTGTTCTTCGTCGCAAGCCTCCACACGTCTCCCCGTCGTTTGTCGCTGTCGACGTTTGCAAACAGGTTTTGCCTATTTTTACTCACAATATGAAGGTCAAGTAAAAACAGCATAAATCATAAAAGCATTTGGGAACAAACATTAAAAATATTTCTTCTAGACCAAGAAGAATTTTAACATTTTCCGTTTGTATTTTTCAATCGATTTACGATATGTTTGCTCTACACTTTGTGCAAAAGTTGTAACGCATAAAGCGAGATGTCCTGGGTATGACTTTTGGTACTAAATCAAAGGTGTCGACCTTCTATGTCATACAAAAAACTCGGCGTGCTCTACCCACTATATAGGCATATTTTGTATTTGCAATTTAAATATATTTGTTGATCCAGAAAATTTTCCCCCCTTTCTAATGAAGATCCGCCCATGAGGCCTAGAAATATTGCGAAGATATCGGAATAAATATAACAAAATAATATCAATAGCTAAAATATTGATTTCTTGATTTCTAATTAGGGGTTACAAGTACATGCATGTATTTCAGATCGGCCTCTTGACACACAAGTCACAACATGATGTAATGTCACAATGGCATATTACGTTTCAGTGACGACCATCTGCTATGATATGTAGTATGTATACTCACATGCAATATATAGGTACATATGTATACATAGTGCAAGTAGAAAAAGTATACATGCATCGATTAAAACTTCTAAAATAGAGCTAATTTCGAAAAAGTTGTACTCATATTTAAGATTGAAATTCGCTAATTTTATTATACTTAGATTTACAGGCCTTTATCCCATGATTAAATATCATTTACCTTTAAACGTATATGCATATCTAATAAAAGTGTACTAACTACTTCTACTTCGAATTTCCTTAAAAAATCTTGTATGCACATTTCAGTACAAATTGGATTTTTCGGGCCTTTCCGGCGGAATCACTTCTGGTTCCTTACGTGGAGAAGACAACAGCGCTGGTGGGATGGGCGATTCTAAGGGAACATCAAACAGTACTGAAGGAAGCATGTGACATTACGGAATGGCTCGACGAGCCAAAGGAGATGCGAGAAGAACTCGAGTATCTTTTTTACTATTTTAATTTCATACTTTCTGGATTACCATACAACTTCTTTCCGTAAAGCAATTTTTCAAAGTAACGGTACTGAATATATGAAATAAAACCAATAATATGTGAATACGTGCTCATCACATTCACAAGAAGTTAAATATTTTGAATAAGGTGTATGACATGTACACAAGTACCTAATTATTGTATCGATACCGTTTCGGCAAAACACCTAAAAACTATATTTTCGGGATTTATTAAAATTTATTGGATTTCTTATTTAAGTGTCTCATGTTCCATACAAACTATTTAGTTCAATCAAAGACTTGATAAAATAGAGTTCCTCAAAACAAGGTTACAGCGATTTGTTTCTTGTTTAGAAATACATATTTTGATTTTGTTAGTCCCCAAATTTACACTTTTACCCATGGCGATTATTCTAAAGAAGGAAGGAATAAAATTAAATTGCTTTTTGAAAATGGAACAGTTAAAAGTCTGTAAAAACCAGTGTGAAAAGTCGCCGTAAAATTTCCATATGTTAATTGGTAATTAGTATGTGTAAATTGGGAGTCGCAAAATTGCCGGGATGGTATCGGTCTGAGCTTCGTATGTGTGAAGTAAAAGCTTTCTAAAACTTATTAATTGTACTTCTTTACTAGACGAATTTCTCAATGTATTATTGTATTTGCCACCTCTTACTAAACCCAACCTCTATGGTCACTGGATATAGTACGAGATTGTGTGAAAGTTGCAACGCAAGAAGTTTTCAAGGCAAATTAAAATTTTTTTCTCACTTCCTATGTACATAGTAATATTTCAAATGGTCAATATTTCGTTAACATGGATGAAGTGATACATTTAGGTGCATATAAAAAAGCCACAATCCGCCCCCATACGTTGTGCTATGTAGAATACACTCAGGTCAAGTAAACAATACAACCCTAAAATTCGATATATGTATGTAAACTACGTGGTGGCGTTCCCCGGCGCCGTGGAAGTTATTTGAGAAATGTGAAAAGTGAGATTTCTTGTTTAAAAGTTTTCCTTTCTTGTTGCGAAATGTTCGCCGAAAAATGAACCATGCAATTTTTTTGTATTCCCAAAATTAAATTTGTTAATATAAATACATAATAAGTGTAATACATAATGTGTACTTTTCAAACGAACACTAATTGTTTTTAAACATCATATGTATTGAATATATGTGTGTTTGTTTTGTGAGTAGTTGTATTGCCTTTAAGATATAAAATTTAATGTATGCATATTCCCCATATGATAAGTATTGGGGATGTCCCAGGTTCGCATCCACATTCCTTTTTTTAAGCTGCGCATCGGCAATCACCAATCTCTCTTCACATTGTATTCGGGTATTCGGACTTTTAGGTTAATTTTTACCCGTGTGGTGGACATATTTTTGCAACCTGTTATTTTTTCCAAAAATATATTATAATTGAATTCATTAATTTTTGTCTTACTATTATACTGTGGCGTCGCGGTGGCTCAGTGGACAAGAGCTTGGTCGCTGATGCGAGGAGGCCTGGGTTCAAGACCGGTCTAATAAAAAAAAAACCATATAATAAAATGAAAATTTGAAATTGTTTATTTGCGCGGCGCCACTTCTCGCGATAATTTGGCAACTCTGCGAGAGTACTCTTTGCCATGAAGAGCTTCTCAGCCCGTTCGGATACGGTTATTTATAGGTCCCTTTAACTTTTGAAAATATTATAACAAGCACACACAAGATAATGCTAGAAAGCTAGGCCTACGCCCACACGGGCTGTTGCAGCAATCAAATATTATTAATTATTACTATTAAGCTGAATATATTGTTTTGATTGAAAATCATTCAAATAAATTAATTACTTATTTAATTTAAATTTTTCCGCAGCAAAGTTTCCACATTCACATCATCACCCCATTCGTAATAACTAACATACTTACATATGTAGTATGTATATATATTTCTATTGTTATTTAAGTCAAGTTTAGAAATAACTAAACAATTTCAAAGATGTCCTTCAATACTAATATGTGGATATTTTATATGTAAATATAAGCCTAAGAATGCGATACAAGGTACGCAGACGGGGAAGTAGTCGTGGCCAATTGGTAAATAGTATTAATCAGTCACTTTAGGTAGACTGAAATATTCTTTGTTTGATTTTCCAATATCTTATTAATGTAGGTTGTGTCTGGAGCTTTCAAATTATTGAAACATTAATGCATAGAGTTGTGAATTTGTAAAATGATGACGTATTTATAGAAACAAAAATGTACAAAATTTAACTAAGAAAACAATATATAAACATTAAATACAGAATTTTTCATTTCGTGTTTGAAAGTTTTGCCTTTATGAGGGATTTCCTCAAGTGAGAAATTCAGAAAGCAAAGAGAATATAATGGACATCGAGCTGAGAGCAAGATTGTTTGGGTGGCAGTTACAATTCTACAATTCTGACCCATTTGCAAATCATTGTATTGTGTTGTTGCTTATCCCTAATTTCTGGAATATTGCAATCTACAGACAATGGTATCCACCATTTAGAGAATGGGCCATTTAGAGAATGTCCATTCCATTTATTTTTCAAGTCAGGCTGCTTGGAATAGTAATAAAAAAGTTAGACTGCGTATTCTGAGAGATCATTTCAACCCTAGTTTATATTAATGCGAGTGCGATTTTTTGAGTGTAGGACATGGCATATCATACTCCCTAATAACATTTCTTATCATATGTGTTCGCAATTATCGTTTCACGCTTGTCGCTCGTTTGCCTCTTGTTCCTCATTTATGCACTTCACTTTTAGTTACGCATTCTTTGCAGTTATTTTGAAGAGTCTTTAGAATTTATTAACTCTTATTGAGGAGAAATAGCTCAGTTCACGCGTAATTGCTGACGAAAACGGTCGAAAGTGATCAATTTGTAATAACGATAAAAGGCGCAACTGCAGCTCGAGTACATTATCAGTTTGGGGACGAGTGCGAAGGTGAGAGCAGAGAAACCAGAACTGTAGTAGCGCACTAATAAATAATAAAAATCAATGCTTGCAATAAAAATCGAAAATACAAATATTTTGGTTATTTCTGAGTCACTTGTGACTTTTGGTGAAGCATCATCATCAGTAAATGGAATAATTAAATTGCAACAAAAAACATTCGGTAGGATTATGGAGCATTTTCTATGTCGGAAAAAATGGATGTGCTAGGATGTTTTCACGGAAAAAAGGGGGGAACAAATTAAAATCGCGGGCATTAATCTGCTTCAGAAAGTGAATGAATCGTTTGATTTTTTGAAAATATTCAGGCAGGTGGTGACAAAAGTTGATAACAGTAGAATGTAAATATTAAAAACATTAAAGCTGTTAAAAAAGAAGAAAATTTCAAAAAATTTGGCTACTGATTCACAGGCATAAAGCGTAGAAATAGCGTAATAAATCACATGCACACACACACAACAAACGAAATGTGAAGGAAATGTTGAACGATTCATTATTTCCCGTATCAATCAATCTCTACAGCAAAGCCAAACCAATCAATTCATTGAACAATATGCGTGCTGGCAGCGGGACAGAAGACCAAAATAATCGCGGCTGATAAGCAAATAAGAGTTATAAGCCTTGCCATTGTTGTTAACAGTTCAATTAGTTCCCAAAATGGCGCACCTTGCGATTATAGACCATCCTTGCGTTCGGTATTTTTGCATAAAAATATTGTTGTGCTATGCGAATGGTTTTTTTCAAATTAAGGTACTCATTGCTAGAGGTTTCGGAAACGATTTCAATGGCGCAAATTTTGGATGTATTTCTGCAATACGAATATTCAAAAAGATAAGAGTACATAATATGTACTATGTATG
Source organism: Neria commutata (assembly GCA_963457695.1). Lineage (NCBI taxonomy): Eukaryota > Metazoa > Arthropoda > Insecta > Diptera > Micropezidae > Neria > Neria commutata. Next base: position 45,092,996 of record OY735247.1, on the reverse strand, counting down.
CATTGTAGATAAATTGCTGTAAATCGTAATTCTTTTAATACTAAACTCGTATATCTACATTCAAGTGCATTTTGAATCGCACATATCGTACATATCGTACATATGTACATGTATATATATATATATTGTAGATCGGTTATTGATTTCTCTCGCTTTCACGTAGCGTAGCAAATATGAACAACAAAAGGCATTGGAAGCCACCCTACCTGGCTAAGAAAGGAAAGAGTATTGTGTTGGTTATACTGCTGGCGAGTCTGCATATTTTTCTAGTAAAAGCGCAAACGCTGGATTCTACAGAGACCCCGGAAGGTAGGTAGAGCTATGCAGTGCGCTTTGGAATTCACCATGAACGAAGTCGTTTGTTGTTTTATTCAGAAGACATTACGATTATTGTGGAAAGTACCCCATACAGTCTAACATTTTCACTGAATGATACGGAGAACTACGAGATTCAGGACGTGACATGCAGAAGCGTAAAAAACTTAGAAGAAGGTGAAAGCAATGAGCATACATGGTAAGTTATTTGAATATTTTCAAAGAATATTCGAGATATAGATTGCGCATCTCATAGAAATAATATTTTCTGTGGCGGATCGTAACATTACCACCCACTCTCATGGTCTGTAACTGTTCACTCTACGATAGAGAAAAGCTGGCTCTTAAAGATTTCGACTAACTTAACAATATACAATATACTTATGTACATATGCATAAACAATAATGAACCATATTTTCCTCTAAACTCTCAGTCAATCTTTCCTTGCGCTCCCCTTAATTCCAGTTTTCATACGTCCCGCCCAATTTGAGGCTATGATGCGCTTTCTATGTGTTGCATATTCTTTGATATCATGAATATTGAATATGTATTATGAAATATACCGATTTATCGTACTGCTTAATTGTAGTGATAATTTAGATGCATGTTCCATGTACAGAGCTACGCTCAGCATTAGAGACCTTAACGACGAAAACGTGCCACTTATCGAGAAAATTGTTGATGCGACAACAGATTACAAAGGTAGCCTACATTAAGAATTTATCCGATTTCTATAACGGTTCTTCACTTGATTTCCTTGACAGAACCCACGACAGAAATTTCCAAAATCACCCCTTACATAGACACAATCAATTTGACGTGGATTTCCACCGACATGTCTTGTGTTTCCGAGTTTGTAATTGAAGTGAAGGCTCTGGAGAATTACTTCAAATGGTCCGTCGCTAAAGACAAGAACCAGTTAACCATCGACGATCTGAGTCCGTGCCAAGAACATTACATTCAACTGAAAACATTCGGTGTCAACAATGACTTTGTATCCAACTTGACTGCGACCAGCTCCACGGAGTATGCTGGTAAGTGTTTATATTCCCAGTAATGCAAATTCCTGTACATATGTATTTTTTATTAATGAAAATTTTTGTTGCATATATTGACCTGTAATAGAGCCCGGCAACGTCACGGTCACCATTGAGCCATATGAAAATGTGCAAATAAAGGTTTCTTGGGAACCGCCGGAGCACAAATCCTGCATTAATTATTATTATCTGAAATGGTCTATAGACGGCTGTGCAAATGATGGGGAAATCCAGAGCATGACTACACAGAATGGTCTAGGCACTGAAATTACTAATACCGATGATCCCAATGAAACATTAGAAACCGATGACCCAGACGCTGAAGAAGGTATGCTAAGTATATAATAATTAATAATTGATTGGCGCAACGGCCCGTGCGGGCTTAGGCCTAACTTTCTGCATTGTACATTGGGAGATGCATAGACATGTGTGTGAGACGACCTTTTTTCTGCAAAAGCATTATTTATTTCAAAATTATAATCAATAACAAGTAAGGGAGCATCAGTCGAGCTAGCCCGACAGAGTAGTACTCATTCCGGACAACCGGAAATCAAGACAGAATTTGATTCTTATAATTTCTTTATACTGATGTTTATACCTATACAAGTATATCTATGACGGCTCCTTTAATGCGTTATAATTTTCTCACAAAGTTATTATACCCTATTACCATAGGCATAAGGCATAATTATTATTACGAGTATAAGATAGTGACACTAAATTAGAACAACTTATAACTTGTTCCAAAAGCACACGACCACAACCTGCTTATAACTTGTTCAACTTCTTATAACCAACCTCCGCGAGGCTATTTTAATTATGATTCGATTATGTATGTATGTATATGTGTTTGCGTTGTTGAAAACAGATTTTTTTTATAGGTGCCTGTGAATGGACCGCCAACTTGACGGACGCCAATGCCAGAGAGTTTTTTATTACCAATCTGCAGGGATGCGAGAAATACGAATTCCAAATATTTATAAATAGTGATGTCAATGCGAAGTCCGAGCCAATATACTTTACGGCACCGGAGCAAGGTAATTGCATAACTGCAACAAGCTCAAGATGCTTACCACTAACTATGCTCTGTAAAAGACAGTTCCTACCGCCGTGACTGTGGAAACGACTAACATTAGCTCCACCAACATCACACTTCATTGGAATCCACCGAACACGAACGGCAAATGCGTTGCTAGTTACCGCGTGAGGCTGATAGGACCACAGCAAAGAGCAGCTGACGAGCAAGGGATCGAAGAGAAGGAGACATTTGAAACATTTGTAGAATTCGAGAAGCTTGATCCTTGTGGTGAATATAACGTTACGATTTGGGCAATTTCGGTGAATGGCAGCGCCGGCGCGTGCATCAGCGCTGACTTGAAAACATTGGAAGCACGTGTGTATTTCAGTGACTCACTTAATTTAGTTTCATGCAAACGATTTGCTTATCTCAAAAAGAGCCGTCCGCCATTAGGAACTACCATGTCGAGCAGGAGCCATATGCCTTGAGTATTTCCTGGGATCCACCTGCCTTTGCAGATCTGTGCTTGAATGGTTATCGTCTGACGGGTTGGACGGACGAAAACGTTCCGGATCCTGCGTTCGATAAAGTCACAAATGACAGCAACGTCAGAGTGGAAGGATTATATTCCTGCCAATCGTACACAGTGCAAATAATACCGCGCACAATCAATGACATGGACGGGGAGCTGCAACGCATTGAGACGCAAACGGGCGCCATTGCAGCCGCAGCGCCCAATAATTTTCAGGCCATTGGACTGCATCCGAACAGCTTGGAACTCAGTGCACAAGACTCGGACATGAACAACAAATGCGAAACTATCTTTGCACGCTTTGTGTGCGAGCTTAGTAAAAGTGCTGATGTCCCGTATAAGGTGGTTTCAAATCACAAGAGCAACGTGTACTAAAAATTAATAAACCAAATGAATTACAATTTCTTTTAGAGTGCTGAGCGTTACGTGGAAGGACAGGTCGGAGGCATAAGCTTCAAGGCGTTGCTCTCTCCGCTTTCGCCTTATTCGGACTACAAATGCAATGTGGCACTTTTCAATATTGCTGGGTGGTCCCCCAACAGAACCATTTTAAAAAAAACTGAACCATTCTGTGAGTTACACCAAGGAATACATGTAAAACATATAGAATGCGCATCAGAGCTTCAAATTTAAAAAGTATACTGTTTTCGTCCAAGGTACAGGATGTATGAAAGGGAAAATAGAAGTGAGTGCAAGAAAAGGTTATCTCTGAGAGCGCAGCAGGAAATTTTTATCCATCATTCAATTTACATGCAAATATACGATATTCATATATGAACCGTTCTGGAGAATTGGTCGTATCCTTTTTTCCTATCTGTTGGACAGCGCTTCGTAATGATTCGGAAAAATGGTAACAAAGCTTAAAAGTTGGTCGTAATGTTGTAACCTTTCGTAGAAAACTGATTTTGTATGAGATGCGCATTCTAATATATGTATGTAACTATATCTTGTATATTCTTTGGCAACGCTAAAAAAAAATTGCAACACACAACACAGGTGTGGATTTATATCTGCATACCTTTTTGTACTTTTGCAGTTCCCGATCCGCCTGAGGCTGTAAATTTGAAAGCGAGAACGAACACATCGATCAATTTCAGCTGGCAAGAACCAAAATATCCCAATGGCAACATAAAGCTCTATATCTTCCATTTCCAATTTGTCAAAGCAAACTACTACATTCCGCCCTCGTGCAGCTCCATTGTAAGAGAACCGATTGTGAGGCAAACGTCCAGCCTAGAACAATCCTTCACGGCATTACTGCCTTATACGATTTATAGCATACAAGTAGCTGCGGAAAATGAGTACGGTGTGGGGGAGTATACGAAACCATTCATGGCCTTAACGGATGCGTGGAGTAAGTGAAGTGTATATCGAAATCAGTTCCATTACCATCATCCAAAAGTAACACCGTATTAACAGCTGTCGACTTTATTTCATGTTACTACTAGCTCCTGGGTCTGTTACTAACCTTAAAGTAACCACAGAGGGCCCATACGAATCAGATACGGAGTACAAAGCGAACGTGCTTGTCAGTTGGATCGCACCGTGTAGATCCAATGGCGAAATCGAGTCTTTCGAGCTGAACTTCATTGGCGACCGCGCCGACTATGCCAGAGAGCAATTTGCACGATCTATTGCGCCTGATTTCAACAGTGACGGAGGTATAGTTTATAATGAAACAGACTTAAAACCCGAATATAGCTACACAGTTAGTGTCGTGGTCAAATCCAAAAACAATACACTCACCAGCGCCGAGACACGACAGGAATTCATAGCACCCGCGGGAAGTATGCATGTCTTCGTTTTGATCCCATGGCATTTACTTATCAACCTTCCATTATTTATGTATCTCTCTGAAAGTACCGAGGAAGCTTAGTGAAACCGTTACTGAGCAAATGGGCGTCGACGCATACGAAGCCAATAATCCAACTAAATCAGCTGTGGTGCGCTTTCCTGCCTATATTCTGGAATCCGATTCTGGCACCATCATCTATGCGGCAATTCTACTTTCGGAAAAGGTAGTTATCAGAGATCGTAAATTACGTTCAATAATTTAGTATCAATTTGTTTCTCTCTCAAACAATTTCGTGGTTACTCATTTTACTCTCTATCTTCTTCTCTCTCTGTACAAAGGCCTTTATTAGAAAGCCTCTTGTTTTCGGATGTGAAATATTTTTAATTTGATAAGATTGCTCTCGTTGTTAGATCACTTATTAAATGTCTTTATCTTAAAGGGTCCGCTGATTTCAGTCTTTGATGGACCGAAAAAGAAAAGGCCGTTTTCAAAAGTGAAAAGCTTTTGTCGCATGTTTTTCCCTATCCGCAGTGGCTCAGTGGATTTGTGCTCGATCTCTCGTGCGAGAGGTCGCTCGGACACAGACTCCTTCAGAGGCTGGTGCGTCAACTATATAAAAAAAGAAAAGAATTGGCGCAACAGCGTGTGGGCTTAGGATCAGCTTTCTCACGCTAACTTGTGTGTGCTTGTCATATTCCGCACAAATTAAAGGAACCTACAAATATCCGTGTCCGAACGGATTGAGAAGCTTTTCATAGCGAAGAATTCTCTTGGAGAATTGCCAATTCATCGCAAAAAGTGGCAACGCGCAATGAAACTTTTTCAAAAAAAATTTTCTTTTCTTAGATTATTTTTTTTATTAGATGGTATGGGAGCGGTCCGAAACCGCATCAGCGACCAAGCACTTGTCCACTGAGGCACCGCGGTATTTATTGTATTTATTGTAGCGGTGTAAGCTGATTTTTTGTATCACATTTCAATATTTAGCTGTATTTCTTTTGTAAACTTTGAAGCATTGCAACTCCAAGCCACTGATGAAGTACGCGGCACTTAACTCCAATCAGGATTGGCCCGACGTCCTGTCCTGGAACGAGGTCAATGAAGATAGTAGTTGTATCGGGCAGTATGAGACAACGCCTTTGCGCTGGAAGCCAACTACAGCGACCAAATCTCTTCATACCAATCGCACAAATCTTGGGTCCAGGCTAAGTACGGATGAATACATTGAATACACAATCGGCATCGAGGATTGTGAATCAACAAATGCGGATATGTCATATCAAAAACGCTACTGCAATGGTCCTCTAAAATCTGGTATCTAAGATCGTACTGTTCATAATGAAGGAGAAGAAGTTGTAAAAATTATTCGCATTTTTCTTGCTAGATACGGAATACTACTTGACTCTGCGCTTGTTCACAAACTCCGGCTATAATGACGCCGCACTAATGGAGTTTAAAACGGATTCCCTGATACAGCTAACACTAATTCTAGTGAGTGTGTGCAGTTGTCTTTCATTGGCCTTCATTGCTGGTTTCATTTATTTTTTGATCACCAAGCGTATGCAATCGTAAGTTTCTACTTTCCCCCAATGTCGCATTGGAATAAGTATCTTTACATTTCAATGCAGACATCGTCAATCGTATCACGGCATTGAGGACTCTTTCGGCGATATCATTGCGAAAAACTTCGCAATTTATTATCGTGAAGTTTCAAAGCCTGAGAAAATTTCACGGGAGTTTAAGGAGCTAACCATGGTGGCGATGGACTTGAGTACTTCTGCATCTGAGTTGGGCACAAACAAGAATCGATATGCGGACATATTCCCATGTAAGTTAGCTTCACCGAACAGATTTATCACACTTAGAGGATTACATTTAACCAAATTCTTTGGCAGATGACAAGAATCGAGTTATTCTGGATATAGATGCTGAGGGTTCTGATTATATAAATGCATCTTTCATCGATGTAAGCCAAGTCATTCAATCGTCAAGTACATATACTACATATGCATGCGTACATACATACGAGTATATGTTTGTATTGGGCAGAGCAACAGTAAGATATTGCCTTTATTTTTAGGGTTATCGACGCAAAAAGGAATACATCGCTACACAGGGCCCGAAACCGGAGAGTGCTATGGACTTTTGGCGTATGATACTGCAACATAATGTTAAAGTTATTGTTATGGTCACACAGTTTCGTGAAGGAAATGCGGTACGTTTCTCCATCTAATGGCATATTACTTAAGTCGAAATACGTATTAAACCATCAACATTTCTACCTTCTAGGTGAAATGCCACGAATACTTCCCTTACACGTCAAAAGCCATCAACGTGTCCGTAAAAAAGAAAGACACCTACGATCTATATGATCGTACAGAGATGTCTGTTACACACGACAAGTACGGCCTCAAACAGAAGGTTGTGCACTTCTACTTCAAGAAGTGGCCCGATCATGGTTGCCCCAATGATCCCACGCATTTGATAACATTGGTGAGAAAAGTGAAGGCTGAAAAGGTGCCCAGTTACAGTCCCATTGTAGTGCACTGCAGCGCCGGCGTGGGACGTACTGGCACCTTCATTGGCCTCGACATCATAATGCAACGCCTCAAAAGTGAATCAAAGATCAATGTCTACGAAACGGTAAAGAAGCTGCGATTCCAACGCATGAAGATGGTGCAGACTCTTATTCAGTACAGATTCCTGTACACTTGTGCCTATGAGCTGGTTAAACATAAAAATAAAAACGCTCGAGTTGAAGCCAAATTTGAAAAAAACAGTCAGAAAAAAGTCAGTTTCCAAGATGAATTGGAAGCGAATATAAATAAGAAAACCGGAAAACGCCATAATGGTTCCGGCTCCGACCTCAGTTCGGTGGATGAGAACGAGAACAGAAATGGCACAGGTATACCTACTAGGCATGTCGATGCTCTTAACTACGAAGTTGCCATGATCTCTAGTAAACGCTTGGATCTGGAAAATACGACTAAACAAGAAGAAAATGACGGACATTATAAATAATTCATCTGAAAATTATCAATCAAAAATTTATATTTTTGAAACACCAAAGAATATACACATAATATGCATGTATATAGAAATACAAACATATGAACATACATATAACAACATGGATTGTCTTATTTATTACTTTTCCAACTTCTTTTTTTATGATTAATATCTTATATAACATTGAGCTCTTTATTACTAAATTAAATTAATGTAGTATGTATGTACATATAGCATATACATAGTATTCAGCCCTAATATAGAATACATTGTTGCTTTACTATAATGTCTACATTTCGGCATTTCGAATATTTCAATTGTTATTTTAAACTCGTCAGATTTCGATAATCGAGATCGCTCTTTTTTTCCGGTTTGGTGCCGAAGCTACGAATCTGTAACATTTCGCGCGGTTTTCATAATAGGGTCAATTATTTCGGCGAAAGGAAACATGGTTGGTCGCAGCTAGGGGATTCGGAGTAAATAATCGATTGTCTCTTTTCGTACGATTATATTTGGAAGCATTATAATCTAGCCGGTTACTTAAAATTTAAACTTTGGTTTCTTTAGAACTTATCACATGTCAGTTGATACTGCCAGTTTTTAAAAGCCACGTCCTGTTCGTATTTGCTGCGTGCAGGGTCCAGGCGTTCTGCCATTGCTGGTGTAGCTGCACCCTCTCGTCTAGCATCTGCGAGTGCTGCGGTTCCGAGGCTTGTTGTGCATGCGGGAGGATCGATTCTGTAGCCGTGCTGAGCCAATTGCTGTCGTCGGTGTGGTTTCTTGCTGTCGTGGACAACTTGTTTTGCAGTTTGGAATGGCACTGCGGTGCCGGAGTACTTTCGTGCGCTAGCTCTCCTGATTCTCTGCCACGAGAGAAATGCTTCAGCATTGGTGCTGTTAACAGTGTTTCGGCTGCCGTTGGTCTTCTTGCGGCACAAGGTAGGCAGTCGAAGAGACCACTTCTGTCATAAACAAAACCCAGCCCCGTGCACAGTCGTCCGAAGTGAATCCCGGCGCAACAGATAGACGCACAAACTTAAAATAATCAGTAGTACAGCTACTAAACTTAGCATAACGAAAAACCCCTGCTTGTAGCGCGCAGCATCTGCGGAGGCCTCCATGAAGCGTACGCGTTGACTGAGCGGATCGTTGATCGCGTCGCTATTGCCACACGTTGCGATATTGGGCAGCAACACTCGCCAGAAACTGTAGACTTGCTTCAAATGCGAAGCGTATCCGGAATCGAATGGATTTAGAGGATAGGAAATGGACTGGGTTCTGCGCGCGTCCATTGCGAGCTGTCCACGGGTCAGGCGATAGTCATTGCTGTAGTCATTTCGAAGCGACTGTGATAATTCCACTTCCACTCTGCTCGCAGTGTCATTTTTTAGCTGTTTCTCAATTGATGGCAGGTTCTTTTGGAATTGCCAGTATATTTCGTTCGCTCTTGGCAGCTCCTCGGCAATATTGAAAATGAATCTATGCTCCTTCGTGTATGGCAGCCAAGCATCGTAGGTACGACCGGGCGTAGGGTTTCCACCTTTCACAAAGTTCGCAAATTCGTTGCGCATTTTGCGACAGATTTTCTCTTCTTTAACGGTAAAACGACGTCGGGAAATCTGCTGAAAGAGACTGGGGCCGAGCAGCAATGGCAAGTCGGAGGAATGCGAAGCGCCACCGAAGAGGTTCACCTTGCCGCGCATGTCCATCGAATTCGGCATTTCAAATACGTAGGCGTAAAGAGGCACCGAATTGTTGATGTTTCGCGAAGTGAAAAATTCCAACGTGCCAAAAAAGGGCGCTTCATAGCATGCTTCAGAGATAAGTCGTTGCATGGCGTTCAGCAGATGACTCACACTTGCAGAGGCTTCTTCGCTAAAGTATTGCCAGTTTATTGCATTTCGAATATGCGCAGCATTAGATGGCACACGACGGCATAATGTGATGACACTGGGCAGTGCGGTGAAGTTAACATAGGCCCATGTTGCTTTGTATCCTTGTCGAGCTAAGTTCAGCCAATAGTCTTGAGAGAAAGCACCTTCGTTGGACGTAATGCCGATCAGTGTTGGCATCAAGCTCAATTTCTGATCCGTATGTGTATTCCGTGCGAATAACTCCTGCACTTCCGTCGGCAGCATGGGCCCCAAAGACAAAGTGCCATTTCCATGATCATGAATACTCTCAAATGCCTTTTGCAGATCACTCACACTCTTGGCGCGCAAGCACGAGGTGACCAGATTACCGTGCTTCTCAAATTGACAGCCCAACTTGCGAATAAGCTCGCTGGACGCTTCCTGTACGACCGCACTCGAAGATAAGGCCACTTCCAAGTCGCCGCCTGACATTAGCAGCAGCTTAGAGAAGAGTTGTTCGCCTGAGTGTCGCATTAGAGCCAGTGCCATTGCACATGGGGCGCCACTGGTGCCATGTCCGAGCAAAGTCACTTCACCGGGATTGCCACCAAACTTCGCTATGTTGTGCTGTATCCACTGCAGTGCCAGCCGCTGGTCCTGCAGCCCATAATTCCCTGGCAGCTCACTATTGCCCAAGCCAATCCAGCCAAATATATTCTGTCGATATTGCACCGTTACGACAATAACGCCTTCCAGGGCGAAATCCAACCCCGTCACTCGGTTCCTAGGCCAATCGTACGACATATCCTCTCCGGAGATAATTGCCAGCACAGGTAGACTACTATAGCCCATACCAACCTAGGGGAGTGCAAAAAATTGTTACGCCCCTGTAAATTCGCTTAACGAAACCTCTCTCCATATATGTAAGAGTAAAGTACTAAAAGCGATATTCTGGCAATAATGTGCATATGTATATTTCGGAGCAAAGCAAGAGGGTTATTGCATATACATAAGCACAGAGCCGTCGACGTTAGTTCTACCTATACATACATACCTCTGGCATCCAAATATTCAAAAACAAGCAATTTTCGTCCATTGCCGCTGGTCGCGCCAGACTACCGTCGGCCGTTTCATCGTACACGGTATTCGTGAGCTGCGGACAAATGGGCTTAATATTGATAGCTTGCAAGGTGGAGTTCCAGCCAGAATGGGGCTCGGGGGGCTGAAAGCGAAATGCAAAAGTTGTTACGTTTGAAAGTGGTATACTGCTTTCGAGTACTCACAGCAAATCGAAGGCGCCCAACTGGGGGCTGTGCGTAGGGCAGCCCTAGAAAGGCATATACGGCAGTGCGGGTAGTGTCAGGAAAGACCTTAAACTAATAAATTCGAGAAGTTTTAATTTTTTGAGCTAACTAGGAACGCACACTACGTACACCCACTATCGCGCCCTGATCCAACACAACATGCGTCTGTTGCGCCTCGCAAAGGCCGAACCATAAATGCCATACCAATGCTACCCAGACAGGTGCTACCAAAAATTTTGTCGAAACAAACATGACCGTTTGTTTTGATATCTTTGTAAGTGCTGACACTAGATATTAGACTGCAATCATCCAATCTGCGGCACGGCTGAAATATATGTGTGCGGTAGTTGTTCCGCCGTTGCCGTATTCTAAATCACTAAACCGAAAATACATAGAACTCTTTCAAAGGTCCGAGCTTCAAATGGTACTTCACTGGAAAAGCTCGAAAGTTATTCATCCATCGAAAGTGGTGGCGTTTTTTACGGAATATGCGTTCGTGCAAACACATAGTACACTGCGAGAAAACAATTTGACACTGACCGAGCTGTTACTGAAAGTACTGAAAATATATACATACCATATAAATATTTCTACTTTACTACTTGTTCATGCGTGTTTCTTCCTATTTTTCGCAATATTGCTCAACAATTTTTTAGGTTTTTAATTTATTTTACTACATGGTTGGATACATTTCTCTCACTGCACTTCTCGACTCACTCATGCGTACATTACTTTTTACCACCTTTCGTGCGCGCAGTCTGCATTTTGCTTTTTTGTCACAAAAATTGTGTGGTCATTTCCAATGGGTTCGTACGTATGCGCAATCACTTGACTATGCGCAATTACTTACTTGGCTTGTCCAACTATAGGTACATTCGACGAGGTCCCTTTTTAATGCATGCGTCTGTCAGCGAATATGGGTTGTCTATAATTCAGTTAAGCGGCCGAAAAATAGAGTGTTCCTTAAAAGTGTCCCAAGTTCTGACGTGACACGGTCCTGTACTAATGTACCCGTGTATTCAGCAAATGCGCATTCCGGATAACCGGGTACGCTCGTACTTGTATACCGGCAGCACACTGGGAAATTATCATGTTGACGTTTTTTATTGTTGTTGTTGATATTTTGTTTACTGATCCCCGAAGCGTGGTTCCGATTTCTTTTATACAGGAGCGCACTTGCTTCGAAACGCAGCATTCATAACAATAATGAATTGTAGTGTACATTTTTATTACATTTGTTATGATTAATTTTCATGTCACTGTCGCAAACAATTGAAACAATCGAAACTAAACCACGTAATCAACAAATTTCGATTGGATTTCTATGATAGAGCATTTTGCCGGAAAGACATCGATAGTTCCTTTTATTATGCGTAAAAGTGATTTTAATAAATAAATCCCCCAGCAAAATTGGTTTGCTTTTATAGTGAGGTGGAGCACGTGTTAATCGGCTTATACCATACCCACCATATTATGTTTGTGGAGCTCGCAACAGCGTCGAAAATAAATTTTTTTTCGTATATGCAAATCAAATAACTAAGCAGTATTTGAAAGAATTGGTTGTAAAATTTCATTTTCATATGTATATTGTTTCTATTTTCATGACTTCTTACAGTTTAGTTTACAAGTTCGCAAATGCACGCATGTACGTATGTATGAATGCAGTGAGAATGTCGGAGTTGAGTAATTTTAACTATGTATATAGAAAATCATTTGCAAAATTTCTGAGATTGTATTCACTACCCCGGAGGAGTAACCAATATACACATGCATGTAGATATGTGTACTCGAATGTACATATATACATACATATATGACATATATATATACATATTTATATCAGTTTAAGCATTCATTTGTTGTACAAAGGAATCTTATTTTTGTCATTTGATTGCATGTTCTAATCCAGTAAATTTCAGGCAAAACATACTAGTTACCGGATCTACAAAATTATAGATACGGCATTCTTATGTATGTATGTATGCTTGTGACGGAGAGCTACTATAATACATAGAGGCATTAAGGTATAACGAGCCAGTGCACAAAGTAGCTTAGAATTGCTCTTCACGCTTTTGTTCGTCATACCCACGCCGAATTTCAGCCATGCTCGAGTTTGCGATTTCCTTTTCTGGCGCAACTATTTCCGTTTTTAGGTTATAAAACGCGTACTGTGATGGGTTACAAGCGTATGTATACACAAATGAAATGAATATATCTTGTAACTATTATTACTAGATACATAGTTTGAAACGCTTTAGTAATTAAAACGATAAACAGTCATATTTATACATTAAGCTATTTTCGCTGGGTATATATTTTGACATATGTATGTATGTATATGTTTACATTATATAAACAGTCAAAATTGAAATGAGACACATCACAACTTGAAATCTTAAAACGACCGCTGAAATTAGGTTACATTATGCCAACAACGGAATTTTATATGTAAAGTATAAAAAACAATTGTGTGGAATCATGGCAAATTTTTAAATGCAATGATGTACATATATTTAAATAAGCTAACATTTTTTTGTGCGTAAATTATTTACATTCATAATTTAACTAAAAACATTTTCAATAAATCTCTATTTACAATTGAGTCCTGCAAGGCAAACATTTAATAGGTATATAAAATTATAAAAAATATGACAATTTAATTAGGATCCATCGTTGAATTATACCTACTAGCTCTCTTCAATTTCTAACATTGCACCAAACTATATACTGTTACCTATTGCAACACTTCTCACTTCGCGATTATTCAAACTTTTTTGAAATACAAAATAAATTTTTAGCGGTTCATTTATAAAGAAAACAAAATAAACCCAAAAGCTTTTATCAAAACATTAACAATTTCAACAATTTCTCTATGGCAAACTTGCTGGAATCCAACAAGTGTTTAGACTTGAGTCTAATAGAACTTATAAGATATTCTACATCAAAAAAGTCAAGCGAATTAGGGCATTTCGTTTAAAAGTGTTTTCGTTTTTAACTATGTGTTCACTTTGAGACATGCTTAAAGAATATGTTAAAGTATACACCTAATTTCAATTTTCAAGCCAGGATGCCTTGTTCGCTAGTTAGATATATAATTTTTTAGATCTTAATAACATATTATTGTATTTTAAATATTTTCCTTTAAATAAGACAAAAATAAGTTCTTGGTACTTTGGTGATTTTTCTAAAATTTACATGTAAATGAGAATGTAAATGTATCTATTTGTGTTGTCTCCATTTCTTTCCAATTATATACAAAATATAGTTAAATGTAATTATTGTAATTTGTAAAAGTAGTAAAATACGCTATTAACATAGGTAACTGTTAACTTACTTAACATCAGCACAATTTTTCAAAACTAGTGCTGGCTTATGGCATTTCAATACACAATAAGTAACAAATACACTTTTTGCATCAACTACTTTAGCATAGTCTTAATTCAATTCAAATAATTATTTCGTTTGAGGTCAGTTGACCATGGAACGACGCGTGCTTATTTGTAGCTGGTGTTTATGTAACGCTAGCTGCCAACCAATTCTATTTGGCGATACTTCTTACGTAGATTGGAAACGGGATCGCGATAGAGCACCGGGTCCAGACGCAAATTTGAACGTATGAGCGGCATGTAGCTGAAGAAGAAGAACAGATTTAAATAAATACCAACAAATCTGCAGCTCGGTTCAGCCCGATTGGGTTGATTCCGCTTACCCAAATACAGCTGCAAATGTATTCAAACAGCTCTGTCGCTGTATGAAGTGATCAGGATCGTTCCATGGCGACCGGCCGGTTTCACGATCCTTGTACCCTTTGCGCTGCGTCACTTTAATCGGCGGTTTCCTTGTGACATGCGATACCAGCAAATTCATCAAAATGTCCTCACAATTCGATGATTGCTTTACTGTTTTTAGCAGCAAGAACGACAGCCAATTCGTGTACAAATAGTTGTAGTAACGATGATAGAAGGCTGCGCCAGTAAGCACTATCGAGTAATAATTTGTCCATTTGGATGTGTAGCCCCAGGCGTTCTGAACAACAGAAAAATATTTATATTTAATTTATCAAACTGTAAACAGCGAGCCATTAGCGTAAAAAGCTGACCTTGGAATCGTCCCAGAAATGTGCACGTGCTGGGTAGCCCACAATGCGATCTGGAAAGTCACGCCAAACCGTGTATGCGAAATCCAGTTCGTCCGTATTTAGTATGGCATCTTCGTCTAACGAGAGCACGGCATCGGTTCTGATCTCATCATACGGATAAAACCGCTGTGATATGCTAAGGCGTTCCTCCGTCGTATCAGTAGAGGAGAACGCATACGCGCGATTACTGTTGTGCTTGTTGGCAGCATTGCTCAGCGGCGCTGAATTACCTGCCGTATTCGCGGCACCACTATCGGCGGTTGCGTTATTCCTAACTTGTGCATACCCCACTAGGGATATCACATGGAAAGGTATGTGATAAGTTGGCGGCCAACGTTTCTTTGACGGGATGGGACGATCAGCTGCCCATAACACCAGTATCTAAATAAGGGATCAGACAAATTGACGGGGAACTGAAAAAATAAGCGAGTATCGAAACATGCCAACTTACCCTATCTACAAATTGACTTTTTGTAATGGTCTTGACTAGTTTATAAAGTGCTGCGCTCGGACCCAATGAAGCACCGATTTGCACATATATAACAGCAGTGTAGTTGTGGTGTGGATTCACACCCATTGAATCCAATAGAAATGGCATATATCTGAAGAGAAAAGATATGGAGAAAACACATTCAACGGTACAAATGATGGAACCATCTTACCTATAGCTATCAGCAAATGTAGGAAGCGTTAACAAAGCACCAGGTGATGTATTCCAAACGAATGAGTTCCGCACAGGATAATCCGGTAAGCGCTCACGGATTATCTGAAAATTAAAATGGGGCTCATTATATAAAACTAAATATATCTTGTAGATGCTTTATGTAACCATCCAAAACTCAGTTGCCTTGTAAATATGTAATATTATGATCCTTTAAATGAGTAATTAAAACAATTAAAGCCATTTTACTGAAAAAATTCCGAGGTAGTGGGACTTACAGGCTCATTGTGGACGTGTCCTTAAACCAATTTGAAAAATTTGAACTCTTTACTTAACCCAAGGTTCACTCCTTCTTTCTCTCTTGCGCGCATAGACAGACAGACGGACGGACAGCCGGAAATCAAAAGAGAAAGTGTTTCTGAACATTTCTATATATTTATGTCTATACCTATGAAGGCTCTTTTATTGCGTTACAATTTTTGCACAAAGTTATTTTGCCCTATTACCATAGGTGTATGGTATAAAAATGTGTGGCTTTTAACCAAATTCACCTAAAAACACGCCCACCTTTCATTTTTCATACATGAAAACATTTGAATTTCGCACATACGCTCTTGTAGCAAACTAAGAAAATTACCAGATATTTATCATTTCTGCCCATTCAAATCCAAGAAGCTGTTGGGTGCCCAACTATTTTGGTGAGATGACAACAACATGTCGTGCTTTATTGTACAGTATAGTGCAAAAGTGCGTACTGGCATGATGTCATTTATTCGGATATAGAATTTTTTTGATCAATTCTATTGTAAAATATTAAGCAGAAACTGATGAATTTGTAAAACAAAAGAAATGATAATGAAATATTATGAATAATAGGAAAATAGATCACCTTACCAAACATTGAAAGAAAGATTTAATTTTACAAAAACGAAGAAGTACATAAATATAATTATCCACTCACTTTTTCACTATGGTGTGTGTATCGAGAACAAACAGTGACAGGAACTTGAAATTAATGGACCACCTGCATGCAAGGAGGAAGGACGCACAGTCGGCATCCATACATCCACACACACACACACAAAAAATTTAATTTACGAATCGTCTTCTTTAATTCTTTTAGTCGATAGAATTTTCGTATTGTATTGATGTATTTATGGCATATAGCTCTCATTTATGTTTAAGTGGCGATGGTCGTATACCGGCATACGCTTTATTTGCAGAATAGGATGAAAGAAGCGAAAAGCTCGACAAGATACAAGTATTTCTAATTTACCACAGCATACAAGCGTTTTCTCTCTCATACGTAAACACACTTTTCTAATATGCGGCATTTTGTTTTGCCATCGCAGACCGCAAATAAGCTACAGCGGCTATGAATTTAGAAGCGAGAAACTACAAACGGAATAGAAAGAGAATTCTAAGCAAACTTGAGGGTAAAGCGAACAGCAGGGGCTAGAGTGGGGTGGGGCGAGCGCGGCAGCGTGCTAGCAAACGAACGAGCCAAATGAAACGCTCAACGAACGTGTGCCTGCATACATATATACATATACTTTTACCTAATTTTGTCGATGATGATTTCAGTTTGAATTTCAACAATTCACATTCAGTTTGTTAAATGAAGTCAAACAGAGCGGACGTGCTTTATAGACGAAAATACCCGCAAAGTGAAAGAACAAAGGAAGGAACAATAAATACTACTCACATTATTGCTAGTATTCGTACTTAATAGATTAATTTCATTTTGGAAAAGCGACCAATTTTGTTTGCCTTCCACTTCGACACTGCTGCTGTCAAAAGAGTCGAATCGAAAATGTCGCAGAAACGAGTCACAGTCACTTCGCGCGTCTCCCGAGCCAACACGTCCACCCCCGTAGGTGGCACGTCAGCCCGGGGAGGCGCCACCAGCCCCACCAGTCCCACACGCACGAGCCGCCTGCAGGAAAAGGCGGAGCTGCAGCAGCTCAACGATCGTCTCGCCTGCTATATCGACCGCATGCGCCATCTGGAGAACGAGAACAACCGTCTCACGCAGGAACTGCAGCTGTCGCAGGACACGGTCAACCGCGAGGTGACCAACATTAAGGCCATGTATGAGAAGGAGCTGGCGGCGGCGCGCAAACTGCTGGACGAGACTGCCAGGGAAAAAGCCAAGTTGGAGATCGATACCAAGCGCTTGTGGGAAGAGAACGAGGACCTGAAGCAAAGGTGCGTTGTCCAAATCAGATACTTGGTAATACATTACAAGGCTGCGAAAGCACCGTAAAGATAGCAAACAAAAATGCGCATACACATACATATGAATGTAGTATGTATGTATGCAGAGTAGGTAAATAGAATAGCTTTTGAAGTGAAAGCTCGAGGAAACTTGCAAGTTATTGCGTCATTGATAAACATCATGCGCACGTCTCTTTCCACGAGGTGAGCGGCTAACACATAATGATGTCATACTGATGATGTCATAGGCGAGCGTTGGTCCGCGTCGAATGACAACATACATATCTACATATCTTCTGTTCATTCTCACTGCTGGTTTGTCTTGCAATTGTTTCGCTTTCGAATGTTTACATTCAAGACGGCGCGGGGTTCCGGTTTCCGTATAATCGTAATTAATTGTTTTTTTTAACTTACGAAAATTTACAAAGCACCATAGACTTTATGCTTTTGAACGGTCGCTTCCATGGCAGCGATTAATACCGAGTTGCCCAGCAACTTACTCTTTGATACAATGGCGCCAACAACAAACAACTTACGAGTAGGCCACTCATTCAAGGTGTCTCATACGCGTACACAAGCATAGCATAGCTGCCCTTCGAGCGTGATGTCATTGCAGTAGAAATACATAAAAGCATGCGAGCTTCGGCATGCTCAAGCGTTAAGCATTCTTTATTTCTGCTTACGCATGATGTCAACATATTTTTTTGGGAGCAGACTAAAAGAGGCCAACTCGCATAAATAATATATAAATAGAGAAGTATTGTGCATAGCTAGAAACTAACATAGGAACTTAATCAGTTAACGACTCGGTGAGGGAGGCCAGGTCAAGTCAGTGAAAAGAATACAAATTTTCAATAAAAAAAAACCGACAGTTATAGTTAGAAATCCTTTTCAGATTTTCAGTCAAAATGTTGTTCAATAGAAACAGGATCATATAGTATATAGTATAGTATATAGACCGAAAGTATCATTTATGACTTGCCATACATAATTTTTCTGTGACAAAGCAGACATGTGCTCTCGAGCGCCCACGAGTTTGTTGTTATTTAGATTTATTAATATTTTTAGTAGAAATTATTTGATCTATTTTAAAACCTGGCCATGAAACGCCGCCTGCCAATAGCGACACAACGAATGCTAATTACTTTAGAAGATAAAGAACTTTAAAAAAAATCAACGAAATAAATATGCAAACATAATTGCATACCGTCGAATATTGATGCGCAAGCACCGAATTAATAAATACGATACAAGAATTCGGTAGAAATTACGTCAACCTTTAACAACAAACATACTTAAACATTAAAGTAATATTCTGGCATTCATTAGTTACATATCAAAATTAAATTCAGGCTTTGCGGAAAAAACTTTAAGCTATAAGCCAGACTACCCCAGGCCGAGTATAATATGTACATTTGAATGTTGAAATGCTGTACCCAAATAGCTGAAAATCCAGTTCTCTCCGTGCATAAAAACAAAATACACGTAGATACTGTGCGAAGCCGTGGCGACGGAAAGAAAAACGAACTAAAGCGCACAGAAATGAATTCTGCGTGCTGATGTCATTCTCGCATTTCGGCGGCAAATACAACATGCTACTACTATATATACAAACTCGCATATATTGTATCAGCTTGTACAGTCGACGCGGTGGCGGTGGGATGAATTTCGAACATACTAAATAATACATAATTTTACGAGCAGAACCAAGGCACACGCATTTGTTCAAAGTTGTAATAAATGCAAGCAGTTAGTCACATTACAAAAGCGGACTACTTAAATATTAGTATATTGATCCTTAGATAGTCTATATAATTCCATGTCACTTTCTCCACTATTTGTAGACTTGAGAAGAAGACCAAGGAGTGCGTTATCGCTGAGAATAGTGCTCGCGTCTATGAATCTCGCTACACTGAAGTCAACGGAAAATACAATCAGGCTTTGGTCGATCGCAAGAAAGCCGAGGACCAGGCGAAGGAGCTTGCCGCCGAAAATGAGCGCTTGCGCAAACTTCTCGACGATTTGCGCAAGCAACTCGAGGCAGAAACCTTGGCACGCGTTGACTTGGAGAACCAAAACCAGAGCTTGCGGGAGGAGCTTAGCTTCAAGGACCAAATTCATGGCCAGGAGCTCACGGAAACTCGCTCGCGTCGTCAAATTGAAATCAGCGAGATCGATGGTCGCCTCGCCAAACAATACGAGGCCAAGTTGCAGCAGTCGCTGCAGGAGTTGCGCGATCAATATGAGGCACAAATGCGCGTCAACCGCGAGGAAATTGAATTGCTGTACGACAACGAAATCAAGAATCTACAAGCTGCTGCTAATCGCGCTGCCAACTCCTCGGCCCACGCCACAGAAGAAGTGCGTGTAATGCGCACGAAAATCGACGGCTTGAACGCCAGGATTCAGGATCTGGAGAACACAAATGCCGGCCTGAATGTAAGTTGAGATTTCTCGAAATTATATAATTAGTGAGATTTGGTTTCAACTGTGTTGCACTTGTTACAGACACGCATACGTGAATTAGAGAACCTACTGGACAGTGAGCGTGCTCGCCACAATCAGTATATAGCATCATTGGAAGCCGAACTGCAGCGCATGCGTGACGAAATGGCGCACCAGTTGCAGGAGTATCAGGACCTGATGGACATCAAGGTGTCGCTGGACTTGGAAATCGCAGCCTACGACAAGTTGCTGTGCGGCGAGGAGCGCCGTTTGAACATCAACTCGCCTACACGTCCCAGTACAAGTACCGTAGACTCAGGCTTCTCCAACGGCACACATTTATCTGTCACTTCCAGCTCGGCATATCGTTCAGGTCGGGGAACGCCTAGCGGACGCCGGTCGACAACACCCGGCACAGGCGGCAGCGCGGGCGGCGGCAGTGCGGTGAAGCGTCGCCGCACAGTCATTGATGAATCGGAGGATCGCAACTTGGCAGACTTCTCTGTGAACACAGCTGCCAAGGGAGATCTGCAGATTTTGGAGGCGGACAGCGAGGGACGTTACATAAAGCTGCACAACAAAGGCACCGACGATATCAACCTTACGGGCTGGCAGCTGACACGCATCGCCGGCGATGAAGAGCTCGCCTTCAAGTTCTCGCGAGGCACTAAGATAAACGGCGGCGCCACGGTTACCATTTGGTCCGTGGATGCGGGCGTTGCCCACGAGCCACCGCAGAGCCTGGTAATGAAGAAGAAGTGGCCCGTCGCCGATTCCATGCGCAGCGTCCTGGCTAATGCCGACAAAGAGGTGAGAGTCTTGTCGATTTACAACACTTGTAGCACTTGTCACACCTGTCGCCTCTGTCAGCAATTAGAGTTTGTACTCGACCAGTAATTTTACAATGTCCTATTGTCGCTGAGACCACGGAAGACTAATCAAGCTTTTTGTTTTACAGGATGTTGCCAGCTACGACCGTGTTCGTGCAAACGTTTCCAGTCACGCGTCCCGACACCGAACCAGCGGCACAGGCTTCACACTCGGCTCCGGCGCTGGTTCCACCGGTGTGAGAAGTCTTTTCTCGCTGCTATTCTAAAGGGAGGCGGACAGTTCCTCAACAACTAGTTGCTGTACAAATAAGGCCAGGTCAGACAGCAGTGGCCACCTTTCCTTAAGCGAATTGCTTTCAAAGGCCTTAGTGCATTTAACATATCCTCAAATAATATCAGCTGCAGCGAATTCTTTGTCAACATTTAGAGTAGTTAAAGTGCAATGAAATACATCTTCTTTCATACGTTGTTAGACACTGCTTTGTTTGTGTGTCTGCTTGTATAGTTATGTCCAATAGCTCTAATTCACTCTGCAAATTGCTGATTAATGTATGTCAAGTGTTTAAATTTACTTTCCTTTAAATATAAATTAATAGTTACGCGTAAGAGTGTACAAAAGGGAAATCTGCTGAAAACTATTCAAACAAACTTGAAAATAATTTTAATGTGCAACATTCATTTTCAGTGTACAATGATTCAAATCTAATAAAAGTGTAATAAAAAATCGCATAGAGAAGCATCACATTTACCTAGTTGAAATGCAAATACATAGTTTGCAAATGGGAAAGAAATAGAGATCACGAAGAGTAAACAGTGGCTCGGAATGGCACACCTGGGGTATGTCTTGATGTAACAGCAAAGCCCTTAATAGACCTCATCTTTTTGAGAGTGCATTACTTTTTTCTCATAATTTAATAAAAAAAATAAACAAGATCAAAAATTTGTCAAACCAAATTAATACAGTAGTTGATTCCACCATGCTTTTCTTTTTGTCAGATTAAGTCATGACTTGAGCCTGAGCACATTCAGTTGGGATTTTATATTTATACTCTAATTTTACTTTAAATGAAATGCGATTGGTTGTGATAATATCTTTCGATGTACTCACCCTATGTACTATCTCCTCATGAAAAATCATACCTCCTCATGAAAAAATCATACCTCCTCATGAAAAAATCATACCTCCTCATGAAAAAATCATACTGTACATACCTCCAATGTTGTGAATACGATTTTTTCAATTGAACCGAAATAACGTTCCCAAAGCACTTGCGTTTGTTGACGTAGCGCAAAGATTCGTTCTATAGATATCGAACGTACAATTTCAGGAACCTATTTAATAAATAGAGAAAAGATATTCAGTGAATAGAATACAATTTATAAAATCAAAAATATATAAAATAAAATACTGGACAGATGGCTTTACTTTTCAGCACCTAGCTCAAGTCCTCGTTTTATAAAATACTTTTAATTTAAAGTAAACATTTTTTTCGAACAGTGCTGCTACTCTTGGAAACACATGTGATACACATATACAAAAAAAAATTTTACTTCAAATTGAATATGCTCACTTGTAACAATAGTCTTTCGTCAGCCCAAACAGCTGCCTGTTTCCAATCGATTTTTGACTCGAACGGCAGTACCCAAGCGTTGGAAAGAAGCACTGGTATACAACCAGCCTGAAGTGCCTCGAGGAACCTGTAAAAAGATAAAGGAGAAACATAATTGCATGTACCAAAAAAAGACGAATTTAGGTGGAACTTACCGAAATGAGCCCAAGCGTCTCCCCCGCGGAACCAAACAAAATGTGGAATTTTGCAACAAAGTCTCGTAGTCGTATCTAGAAAATTACAGAAAGAAATTGTGAATTTTGTAAATAACTATAACACCACCATCCTCGGCGGCAGCGTTTAAGAGTAGGCTAAGTCAACGTAAGTTTACTGCGGCCACACATAATGTTGCATTAAAAAACTTTAAGCTTTTTTTTCCCTAACAAACAAAATTTTCAAATTTTCTTAGTCTATTCTTGAACTTAAACTTTCAAAAGTTTAACTACCCAGTTGAAAAACAAGGAAGGCATGCCGATGGAAGGGATGTGGCAGGTTATAATTTTGTTATCAATTTCAAAAGTTTATTTTTAGAAATTTTAAAAATTTTCTCATTCTGGTTAATTTTAAGCAACCAAAGCCTACGCGTCACGTTGGATCAGTGAATGAGCCAATTGGTTGCTTATACGGGAGGCCCGGGTTCAATTCTCAGTCACGGCACATAAAATGTAATAGAGGTACATATGAATATAAAATCTAATATAAAGAGCATTTGTTTTCAAATTATGTATTTCTTTGCGCGGCGCCACTTCTGCGATGAATTGGCAATTCTCCGAAACTAGAATAGAAAAAAGAATTTCTTTATTTTTTAATTATTTTTTTCATATCTGAACTGCCACATCACTTCCATGAGATGCATGCAGCATTGCTGCTACGGCAGTTCATTTGGCAGGCATGCCGTCCTAGGACATGCCTATAGAAAAAAGATACAAGCGGGTATGGAGGCGAGCAGGCCTGCTGACCTTCCTAGGCATGCCTCCAGCATGCATACTGGATAGCTTTTTTTTCAACTGGGTACAGAATCTTACATATACAACTTCATACGCATACATAAAATTTTTAAAATTTTTCCTTTTGTCAAAAAATTATGTAAAGCTTACTTATCGTATTCACGATTATCCTCATCGCATCTAGCGTCCTGCAGTTCTCGCCAACTCTTGCCATGCCGACAAGTTGTAACCAATATTATATCGCGTCTGTTGTGCAGATGAAAGAGGGAATTGCGCGTCTCAGACCCGATTCCATGAACATATCTACAAATACAAAAACATACCGAATTAAAATACACTTTATTTTAATAAGCATTTTAAATGTAAACAAGCAAACGCTTTGCCAAGTCAGTAACCTTAGCTCAAGTGAAATCAACGCATTAACTACTTCATTTATGTTCATTTATTCGCACATGCACAGTGTAAACCATACCGCGAAAAAACTAATGTTATCATTTTCATAAAAGATTTCAAAACTAAATCGGAATTTAAGTAGTAGTGTTCGGCGAACTATTCGCTCGAATCTTATTCGGTAGTTCCGTTCCAGTGACAACTCATATATGGCTTAGGTGAGACACCAAGCAATTTAATTAGAGATGAAATGAAGAAACAACAATTCAATTAGTAGGCAGCAAAGAGTAATTTAATTTAAAATGCAATTTAACAATTCCGGTATTCCAATGCCAACTCTCGGTGGCCACATTAAAATGAAATATATTATGGCAGGTTCAATAAGAGGGATATAAGTAAGATCTATCTGAGGTAATTAGAAGACATGCCTTTATCTACTTATAGTTAGTAAGTAGTTATAATATATTTAAACTTTAACAAAACACAAGCAATGGTTTATTATAAAATAAAGCGCCGAGGAGTAGCACGAGCAAATTTGAATTGCTAAAAACTAATTCAAGAAAAAAGTCATCGTACAGGCACATACGGAAGAAATAAAGTCGGCAGGAAGGAAGGAAGCTTCAAATCAGCAGAAAACATTATGAAGAAACTAACATCATGATGGAACTAATTGCAAATATTATCGCAGACATGAAACATTGTGCTTGAAGTGAAGCGTTTCACCGATCGTGACGCCGCTGCAAAAGCGTTGACTGCGTGCATTCGCCGCAACTGAGCGAAGAAGTAAAATTGTATAAAATCAAGAGCAATCGACGATTGCGCATTAATCTAGCCGTAGCTCCAGAAACAAGTGCACTATTTGCACGCAGCCTCAGCAACTAAGCCAACATTGATACTCATTTGAACAATAATGCTTTATAAATTGGTAAAGAGCTACTGTGTAAGTGTCGGAAAAATGCATAAGAGGCTAACGTTAGGATAACTACCTTTCAGATCTTCATATTTAAGCATCAGAAAGTAAAGGAGAGACTGCAGCTAGTACTCCTATTGGTAACGTGCATCAACTTCAGCGCTGGCCTCTGCGCAAGCGTGTCTCTTAGAGATGCAGGCAAGCACAGGTGAGTGGCCAAGTTCTCAAACAAGCAAATAGGATTTTAAATATGTAAACTTCAGAATTCAGCGGCGTTTTATGTGGAAGCAAATGGATCATACCATGGATGGGCTCGTAGATGGCATGAAAAATATGTTCGACGCGCGTACAACATCGTCCACAATGGCGGATTTTCTGCCTGCGGAAACAACAAGGGTAAAATACATCATCAGAAGTCCACGCACCAACAAACCCTTGAAAGTGATTAAGCTGCGTCCTCACAAAAAAGTTCGTAAGTTGCAGCATTTCCCCAGCATGGAAGTGCTCCGAAAGTTGGAAAAGGAGCAAGAAATGATTGCCGAGGGTTACTTGCTTCCGAAACCCAGCAAGGAAATCTCCCCTTTGCCAGTGAAACAAACTAATCTCCCGAAACACAATTCATCTAATAAGGAGCACAACGAAATCATCACCGGAAAAATTAAAGAATTAGGCAACGACTGGAGACCCGTGAACGAGTTCCGAGTGCTGAACCCACCAAGCGATTCCGCGATAACAGAGAAACCATATCCCATGAGCCAGCTACACACCAGCATTGTGGGAGAATCCCTACCTGAGCCAGAGAAGCTCATACATCAGCCTTCTGAGGTACATGACTATAGAGACATGTCGAAGAAGCGCCTATATGAAGCACCTAAGAATACATACGAAGTGACGGAGTACCTTGCTGAAGAAAGTGTCGCATTGCCGCTGACACAGGAATACCACAACATACACGGCTTTCTGCCTTCAACGCGCAACGCGAAATTTCAAATTAATGCAGGTAGCTCCAGCACAACCACCACCACCACCACTACGGAGGATCCACCCAACTATCCTGCTCCCTTTTTAAGAAAATATCGCGAACGTGCTTCAGCTCAAATACCTCAAAAAACTGCACATTTCAGAGCCAGCGCGGCCGACCTGGATATAAGCTGGATCCCCAGTACAAATGTGAGCCAGGAAAGTTTAAGAGTAAAACAACATCTAAACAGAACTCCGAAGACGCCAAAATGGCAAGTAGAATCGTCCTCAGCTCGTCCGGCACTACGAGCTTCGAGCACCGAAGCAACAATACAGCAAGCGGCAGTGATAGCTGAAGATGCCAGGAAACCCATATATAAAAACGGTAGATCAAAAACGGTCCGACTAAACACCGAAGCTACAAGGTCGAGAGATACTAAACCAAGGGGTTCGGTGAAATTCGGAGACAAAATAAGTCCAGAGTAGCTTTAGGAAAACTAGAATATTATAAAATAAATAAGTAATCGAGATGTAGTCCTTAATCTTAAGTGTATACCATCTAAGGGAATGAATGCAATATATGTTGAGTTTAATTCATTAAGAAAGAGGACAAAATGAAGCAACTATTTTTCATTGCATCCATAAAAATGTGTATTTGGTTATACCTAAAAATATATATTTTCATAGAAATATGATAACCTTTGGTCTACTGATTAACGCCTGGCCTGAAACTAAAGATTTTACTCGACAACTTATTATATTAGTAGGTATGTATATATTAAACTCATGTTTAATATATTAAACTAAACGCAACGCAAATATCTTACCTTTTGCCTTTGAATGCCAGCAAATACTTCTTGCTCACAGGAAAAGTGTTTGTTTGAACCAAACCCGTAGCTCCAGCTCGAAGTGGGAACTGCTTGTGGAAAAGTGGAATGCTAATATCAAAATCAGGTCTCATGTGCCATACGCTCATGCTGGCTTTGGCTAGTATTGCCTCGCCGGGGTCGAAGCCCAACGAATGCTCCTCGTAGTCTGGCCAAGTTCCCGAATACAGGTTGAAGATGATATGATTTCGCCCATTATTCCAGTGCGACAATCGTGCCAGCCTCGAGGGCACATTGCGCACATAATCCTCGGACAGCGAATCGCGATCCAACGTGTCAATAGCTAGCACAAAAAGGCAAGCGCGATCGGGATTTGGTGTGTAGTATCGAGATTCTCTAATAGCTGTGAGGATTTTTTGGTAATTGGCGGATATAGGCGGTGCAGCCCCCAACGAATTAAGCGGCTCGGAAGGATAAATGTAAATCAAAAATTGCTCATAGCACTTAGTGAAGTCAAAACACGACTCCATTGTGCATGGACGCGATGTCATGGCGTTGGCAGAGGCTACAGCTGAATAATGCTTGGATTTCTGGGCCTCGGCGGATATCTGCGCGTTGTGAAAGCTCTCTACTGCATGCGAAGGAAGCGGTCGGAGCATGTCCATTTCACCACTTGCACTAGAAATATAACTAGGCAACTCCTCCCACATCCGCGCACCATCGGGATAAGAAGCGGATGCTGAGGCGGCATTCAGACGCGCACGTCGACGGTGCTTCGCTATTTTCAGACGATAACCACCAAAATAGCAATACGCAAGAAACGCACAGGATATGAAGACGAGTATATAGCGTTTTTTAGCTTGCATTCTGATTCTGCCAAACGGCGAGCAAAGTTATGCAGGCTCTTTATTGGTGGCTTTGCAAGTGAGACTACACGGTGTGAAAGAGTGCAATTAATTCATAGCTCATGCAAAGCATTACTTTTCTGATTTGCAATTGTTACTTTCCTGAATGTATTACACAAGACAGGACATCGCGAAGTTCGTACGAGTTCAACGCCCATACTTTTCACAAAATTCTATTCAAGGGAAACCAAGGATAGAAAATTTTCACGCAGAGCCTTTGTCTTCTTTCGAGTGGGCTTACTTAAATTTTACTTTACATAAGATTGATGCAACAACTTCTTTCTCTCACTTTGAAAACATATCGAATCGAAGTTGAGTTTTCACTTTCACTTTTGATTTACTTTTCGATTTTGTGGGACTCCTGCTATTAATTTTGTACACAATACAAATTCTTAAACTAGCTGCTTCTGAAATGCGGTTACATTTTCCTGGAATTCCGAGTTTATTATTCGACACAACCAATTCCACGCAACACACAAAAGCCCTTATGTGCTTTTTGCCCGTAAACTGATTTTTACACCATCAAATAGAATAGAATATTGCAAATTTGTAAATTCACTTAATTTTCTCTAAACTACATATTCCCGAATTTCCTTTTCAACGATGACAGCTACAATGTTGCTAACGTCAAAAACCATTTCCATTATTAGTACCAATTTTTCCGTTGTTAGTACCAATTTAGTAATTTAGGTTGTTACATGTGCTTAGCAAGTTACAGATCCAAAGGTGCAAGAGCTGCAGCATATTTTTTAAATAATATGAATATGATTATATAATAATTTGCTTGTACAAATAAATTTATTTCAAATATTTTGATGTTTTTTTTTGGTATTTGGTTTTTGCAGTGCAGCGGGAAGTGGTAGTTGTAGTTCGTAGTTATTATTAATTTAATTATATTTTATAGCTTTATATTCTATTATATATTAGAGATATATTATATATTCGTAAAATATATACGAAAAATATAATTTGAAAGAGTTTTGGGATTCAATAGGGAAGTTATTTAACAGCCCAAAC
The DNA here is from genome assembly GCA_963457695.1 of Neria commutata. Classification (NCBI taxonomy): domain Eukaryota; kingdom Metazoa; phylum Arthropoda; class Insecta; order Diptera; family Micropezidae; genus Neria; species Neria commutata. The sequence continues at coordinate 45,064,275 of OY735247.1, read as the reverse complement.
TTTTTGATCATGTTAAAACTGATTTAAGAAATTTGATTGCTTGAGAGGGCTTATATTGTACACTGCTGGAGAATCAGACATTTATTATGAACAAAATCTTTAAGGAAACGACACAAAAAATTATATAGTACAACTACGATGCATATTAAAAGGATGTAGGGAAGCATTTAAAGTTTCTCAAAATAGTATTAGAGAAAGTACGATCGTAATGAAACGAGAGCCCTGGTCTGGGCAACACGCAAAACTCACGACACAAGTGGGAAGAAGTGAATTTGTTCCATCGTCAAGAGCAAGAGCAGCACGTATTCCGTATTCGCTATGGCCATTAAACCCGGATTGGGACGGAAGTCCACCAGCAAGAACCCGCCAATACTGAGCCATGAATTCGTGATACAAAACCACGCCGACATCATATCTTGTTGTGCAATGATCTTTGTGGTGGGATTGATGGACGAAGTAAGTGACACGTTGACATAGACGCGAGAGTTTTCTTGAGGTGGCACTAGCTGCACGCTAGGCACTGAGAGTAGAGTTGATAAATTTTGATTATATTTACGAGTTTCCCCATCGACGCTATGATTTACTTTCGGGCACTGTGTTGCTATAATAAGTTGATAAGGCTGCTGCAGGTGCCACGTTTGCTGTTAGGCATCGTTGTAGTTGTGTTAAGGTAGTAACTCTGCATTGAGCTCGAAACTGAGACCATATTAAGCTTTCTATTATCTGTTTGAAGTGAATACATTGAAGAATTGATTTCAAAGTTGACGAATGCCTGCATATGATGATTATGATAACTTTTCTTAAGTCTTTAGCAATATAAGTATTTAATAATTGAGCGTGCTTCTCTTTAAATCCCATACCCATTTAATGAATAGTTACAAAGTTGCTTACTAAACAAATATGAACATATGTATAAGTATACATTCGAATACATGAAGAGTATTCCCATCTCTGTATATATATCTGTGGTCAAAAGCAATAACGACTTAAGTCGACTTAAGACGAAATTGAGTTGACGTTACCACTGTATTCCTGACGTTGATGCGCATATTTTGTTCAAACCCCGGTATCTGTACCCATCTCAGAAAAAAAGTTATTTAAAAAAAAAACACATGCACTTATGTTGATGTGCTTATGTGATTTCAAATTTCGAATTGCATTTTCTCGAAACAGTTGTTTTCGAATTAAGTCGTTATTGCATATGAACACAGATATAAGTACCCGACGGTCATCGACGTCAATAAGCATTCAAAAATTAATTTGGGTGCATCTTGTCTAAAATCCAAATATTTCCTTTTAGTCGACATCGCCTTTTGCAAGTGCATTCATATCGCTGCATCATAATGTATCCGGCGAGGATCCCAGCCGTGAAAGCCCGCTGTAAGTAGTACACAAATATATTTGCACTTGTATATATGTAACAATTTTCTTACTAAAATCATATACCTTCTAACTATCTTTGTGGCAATTGTTTTAGTGGCAAATCTTTCACATATGGAGCCGGCGTTAAGGACTATTGCGCTATCTTCTTTTACACGTTAACCTGCATCATTATGCATGCCATTATCCAGGAATTTTTCCTAGATGTAAGTTAAAGTGGCAAACGCAAGCTATAATAGAGAAGCCCTGTTTCTGATGATGTGGCAAACTAACGTCTTGATTTATATTAAATTTGTTTGCTTTACAGAAAATATCGAAAAGACTACACCTGTCTAAATTCAAGCTGTCGCTCTTCACCGAATCCGGTCAACTGGTGGTATTTTATTTACTCTCGTTTTTGTGGGGTGTTAACGTTATCGTGCGCGAAGGTTATTTTACCAAATTTGCTCTTCTGTGGGAAGGGTTCCCCAATCATCCGATGGCATTCTTGCACAAGTTTTTTTTCATCATACAAATGGCTTACTATCTGCACATGCTGCCCGAGCTGTATTTCCAAAAAGTGAAGAAAGAGGAACAGCAGCCTAAAATTATTCATTCAATTTGTGGGTTCTCTATAATTTGCCTGGCATATTCTTTCGGGTAAGCTTACACGAAAATTTAGTGTTCGTTAGTTTTACTACAATACTCAAATGGTATTTATTTCTCACAGTTTACAACGTATCGCTCTCGTGCTGATCACATTGCATTACCTAAGTGAAATTGTGGTGCACGTTTTCCAGTTGATTAGCGTTTTCGACAAAGACGAGAAATTGGCGAGCTCACGGATTGTAAATAATGCTATATTCGTATTTGTGCGCTTTGCAACGATGGTCATCGGCGTGCTGACGCTTTATTATGGCGTCGCGAACACGGAGAGTAAATTACGCGCGTTTGTGGCGCTTATTGGACTGATGGTGTTGCAAGGTTATCTAATATTTTCGTTTATTACGGAGCAGCTACGCGCCAAACGCGAAGCAAAGCGCGAGGCAAAGCAAATAGCGCAAACAAAGAAGTCAAAAGCTTCCAAAGAGAAGCTGAAGCGCAAAAAGGAGAGTGACTTGCCTGAAGCCGACCAATCGCCTTCGCCTACTCCAGTGAAGCCAAAAGTAAAATAAACTCAACTCACTCCTTCCTTCCTTAACACATTCGAGCGACACCGACACTTCCAACGAATAACATTCGAAATCCGTTTTGGCTACGATGAAAACATTTGCACTTCGTGCAATACTCATAAAATGAGTTGCTTGCATTTATTTTTACGCTCACACATGCACCCAGAAAACCGCGGGCAGTCCAATTGTCTGTCCTTTAAAAGAGCAACGGTTATTTAAATTTAAATAGCTTAAGTCAAAGGTTTTCCATTATTGTTTTCTATAATTTGTATGCAAACACAGACCTACAAAAGTAGTATTCGCTTTTATTTATATTACTTACACACATTTTTTATATGTTAAAATAGCAAGCGGATTATTTTCTTGCAAGAAGGTAGTATAATAATCAGCGATTACACTTAGTAGGTTGTTAGCACTACTGGTACGTCCGACTTACGAATGAATACATTAAAATCAGTTGAAGTTATAAATGACGTAACTACATCTAAATTGTATACATATTTTGAAAATCTATTTTTATACTAGGACTTTAATTGAGAAAATAGAGTAGAAGCAGGAGCAAATTTATAGTCCGATGTAAACACAAATTGATTTTTATTTCAACTTTTTTACAATTTTCATAAATATTTATAAAATGATCTTGCTGCATTTTTATTTTGACATTATACTGAAAAAGCAAAGGAGAGTTGTGAATGTATACCTAACAAAAAATTTAAGAATTTATACTCGAAGCTTGACGCATATACTTGATTTTCAAATATTTCCCTTTTTTTCAATAAAATCCACTTCCCGTACAAAAATATAGGTTATCAAATTTATTAAACTTCTAATCTCATTTAAGTTGGGTACAGTTAGGGAAAGTAAATGCCTTTCTCTCTGAAAAGAAAGGCAAAGAGTATACGTGATAGCACCGCGCCGCCACATACATTGTATACATACATACTTAAGTATGTAAATACAATTTGTATACGAATTCGCAGTTAAGTTGTTCGTCTTGTCGAATTGCTCATCTCGCTGTTTGCTACTCAAAATTGGCTAAGTCTTTTGTATATTCTTACTGATGACGAAGCTACCACCACTTGGAAGTGCTTAATCCCCAACTTCGTTCTACAGCTTCCAGTATAAAAATTGTAATCTGCCGTTGAAAACAATTTAGTCGTGATTTGGCAGCTGCGAGTGAAGAACATTTTGGAAGTTCGTGTTTGAAGTCTTTCGCTTTAGTCGACGCAGAAGATTATAACAAAAATATTAAAAACTAAAGGTTTTTTAAATACATTCTTGATCGTTTTGATTGTTGTTTTATTCCGGAAGCACGCAATTTTCAGTATGCAAGTGACCCTGTGTACGGTTTGTTTTGTTGCCGTGTGCGCGCTGACGTCTGCTTCCTCAGGTACGTTTGCCCGCCTTATTATAAGCTATTGGTATTTTCTTTAATATACCGCATTAAGTGATTTCGTAGACTCTAATTATTTAAGTCTTTATTGGTATATTTGCTGAAGACTTGCTTTTGTCTTCACCTGTTCATGGATAGTCGTAATATAATATTTGCACAGAATGATTGCATCATCACCGTTTTTCGAAACTTTCAGGCAATGTTGTTGCATTAGTCCGAACTTTTTGTTTTATGGTTAGACACGTAGCCGTGGTGGGAATCCCATGGGATTAGAAATTTTGAGTTGAGAAACTTCACGGCGGACAAGAACATTCTCGGAAAAATGCCAAATCATCGCGAGAGCTGGGGCAGTACAAAGAGTTTAAATTTGTTGTACTTTTAATTGGATGGGATTGCGATTGAGACTTTGCGCTTACCCGCTGTCAAGCGATCATTTACCAGTTATTTTCATAAAATTGTTGTTTAATACGAAATTCTAAATCGAATAAAAATAAGCCTTCAACATTATTCAACAGATGCAGGGCAATTTATTCCGAAAGCATTTTACCATCTTGATGCGGAGGGACACAAATCCGAGTTGTTGCCTGTGAGCCCTCACGTGAGTGCAATGCTTTTGCATGTGTCGCTCCATTTGCTAATATGTAATACATCCCTAACTAGACGGTCCATTACCTGAGGCGCTTGCGTAGGCAGGCCTTCTCCTCTTCATCCTCGTCCTCTTCATCGTCCTCGTCAGATGGTGGACCCGTATACTTTAGCAGCCAACAATCCACACACGGATCTCCAAGGCAAATTCCGACCGCGATAAGTATAACAAAAGATTATTAATATTTTCTGAAATTTATCTTCGCAGTGGCTTTGCTAGTCGCTTTGGAGACGATGGTGTGGCCGCGTCCTCATCATCTGCAGTGGCCTCGTCAGGTGGAGGACCTGTATTCTTTAGCAGTCAACAAGGCGTACACGGGGCTCCGGGGTATATAACATACAAAAAAATAATTACAAAAACATATTAATGTGGAACATCATTTCTTCCTGCAGTGTCATTGCTAGTCGCTTCGGTGGCGATGCTTCCACTGGACATACTGTTCAAGCAGCTGGGTAAACAACCTTCGAAATAAGAATAAAAGAAGCTTTTTAATATATAGCCAATCAATTTGTTTTGCAGTGTGATTAATAGTCGCTTCGGTGACGATGGATCCTCCGGACATGTTGTCACAACCACTGGCGTTGTTGATGAAAACGGGCGTGTGCATTACAAGACACAAGAGAGTCATTTCTAAAGAAATGACTAAAATTTAAGAAACGGGTATATTTTGTAGATGAATATAAAAATAAGCAATAACATTTCAAAATGATACTGATTAGATCTTGCCCGGCGCCAACAAAGTTTATATTCTTCAGCTTAGGCCATTAATAAAATCATCAAATGAAATTTGAAGTCTGTACCAAGTTTTTTAACCATGTTGGGAAATTGCATGCATACCAGAGAACTGCAACGAGTGCCATTTTCGTTACTCTAAGTAACTCTAAAGAAAACGCGTGCCGTTTTTACCTATACTTAAACGCAAGTGACACTCAGTTTGCTCAAACTTATAAAGTAAGTAAAGTAAGTAAACTAAGTATACCAAGTATGAGTATCAATAAGTAAGTAAGTAAAACTCAGAGTACTTATAGCAATACTTGTTCGGTTCCTGGCGACAGCCGCATTTCCCATTCTGAAGTAGGTATCGCTTAGAAGAGCGCAACTGCGAGCAGGTAGGAGCACACGCTTTAAAAGCAGTGATGTCAACTTTCTCATTTTGCAGCAGATTTAACGCATTTTTAAAACTGAAATGAATTGAAAGAATATACTGCTTAAAAATTCGTCCATAAAAAAGGTCGAATAGCACAGGGAATCTCAGGGTCATATTAATGAATTGATAGTATGTGGAAACTGGCGCGCCGGCTCCTTTTGCATATTGTACCTGGATATGAAAATTCAACCATAATGTTATCTTGAAAGAAATTTTTCTAGAGCAGGTACTTAATCCCGTAAAGACTAACGGGTTTCTGTGGCCTTTTTTATTATGCGAAATATTTATATGACATGTTGTGTATTTTCATTCATATTTTTATTTTTACGAATTGTTAATTGCTGGTTTACATATGAAAAAACCGCATTTCGCGGATTCAGGCCAGGGCATGTGGAAATTTGAGAGTTTGCATCACTGCTGGAAAGAGATCGGCGCCACTGCACTCCTTTAACACATGCGAATGTAGGTAGAGCATGAACTAGGATCCGTTATTGTTGTACAGTAGGCATATATGTTCTTTTTTGCTTTAAAAAGCATCAATGCAGTGAAGTATATTCAAAAAAAGGAAACCTTAATATTATCAAAAATGTGACAACATACTACATATGTATGTCCTTTTTGCTTTAAAAAGCATGAATAAATTATGATTTGGGTAAAAGGAAATAATATCAGAAATTCATTAATACGTAGAACAAAGTTTAAGACTGCAATATCTAGAATTATTTTGTTCATCATTTTGGGACATAGTTGGAATGAAAAATAGTCTTAAATCAAATTTCGTGTAAAAAGAGAATTAGGTGTAATATAAAATTTAAAAAATAAATACATTTTTAACTGCAAAACACAGTTTATGGTTCTAAATTTTTTCTTTGCATGAAAAAGTTGTGACTGAATAAAGGCTAACGCGTCTTCACATTTTTTTAAACATTAAGGTTTCCTTTTTTTGAATATACTTCACTGCATTGATGCTTTTTAAAGCAAAAAAGAACATATATGCCTACTGTACAACAATAACGGATCCTAGTTCATGCTCTACCTACATTCGCATGTGTTAAAGGAGTGCAGTGGCGCCGATCTCTTACCAGCAGTGATGCAAACTCTCAAATTTCCACATGCCCTGGCCTGAATCCGCGAAATGCGGTTTTTTCATATGTAAACCAGCAATTAACAATTCGTAAAAATAAAAATATGAATGAAAATACACAACATGTCATATAAATATTTCGCATAATAAAAAAGGCCACAGAAACCCGTTAGTCTTTACGGGATTAAGTACCTGCTCTAGAAAAATTTCTTTCAAGATAACATTATGGTTGAATTTTCATATCCAGGTATATGCAAAAGGAGCCGGCGCGCCAGTTTCCACATACTATCAATTCATTAATATGACCCTGAGATTCCCTGTGCTATTCGACCTTTTTTATGGACGAATTTTTAAGCAGTATATTCTTTCAATTCATTTCAGTTTTAAAAATGCGTTAAATCTGCTGCAAAATGAGAAAGTTGACATCACTGCTTTTAAAGCGTGTGCTCCTACCTGCTCGCAGTTGCGCTCTTCTAAGCGATACCTACTTCAGAATGTGAAATATCGCTCTCAGATCCTGCGTGTTGTTGATGTTGAACATGTAGAGTCTTGCAATGCGTTACTCGAGTACTTGTTGCAATAGCAAATTCGATTTAACGGTTATTCTTATTTTACTATTAATATTACGTCGTTTGTCAATACCGGTTTTATATTTTGGGTATTATTATTACATATACCTAGGTTGGTAAACTTATGCCTGCTCTAGAATGACGTTTGAAAAGTGCCTAGAGTCAATTTATTTTAGTTGCCCCATTGCTTTTAACATTGCCCATTACAATGGAAATCGAGTAAACAACTCTATTACTGCACTATGCGCTACTATACACAGGAAGCCAAATAATCATAACGAAAGTTGTATATGGTTAATTCGTACGATCGCATACGCAGGTCACGGTTTCATTTAAGGATCAAAGCTTACATCTCTACATCATGTCATTTTTCAATAGCACGCCCCTTTTCTCTTGAAATGAGCGTAGAAGAGCAGGAAGAGAGAACACACATCTGCGTGGAAAAGTGACGGTGCTGCCGTTTGCATTTCAATGAATGTATATCACTCCACTTTTCCAGCCAACACTAGAACACTACGCTTTTCGACAAAACACTTTGATTTCAAGGAGCAATTTTAGTCGAATCATATAACAAACATTCCGATTCTGTTTTTTAATACTTCGGTCCAGTTTCTTCTGTTTCACTGTAACTTAACTTTTTTTTGTTAAAAATTGTTTCAGTGCACTTTTTCAAAAAACACTACTTTTCACTTCACGTTTATAATAAAAATTTTCCTAGTCTAGCATGCCAGGATGCCAATGTGTACTTAGTCTGTTATTTAATTAAATATTTACAGCAATATTTTTAAGTTTTATTAGATGAACAAAAATTAATTTAATTGTATCATTAGAATGTCAAACACGCATACAAGTTCAACCCTTCCGTGTTAAGATATTATTAACCAACTATTGTATATAGCAATTTGTGTTACATGTTTTGAAAAAAGTGCGCTGAAATTGAAAGTCAAATAGTATTATAAAAGTAAATTTTTGTGAATCAGCGCAACCCTGGCTTAGAAACGGAAGGAATGCAGGAATGAGTATCAATGAGTTTGCTGACGTCATACTATGAGTAGGCTTAAAAACTTATTATTTGGGATTTCAAACAGAGTAAGTAGGTCGCTTTACTCAGTTTTTTCAACTAAGTATGAGTAAGTATGAGTAAGGGTAGAAAACAGAGTTTCGACAGAGTATACTTAGTGCAATGAGTACTCATTGCAGTTCTCTGATGCATACAGCATTAGAGTATCCAAATACTATAACTGTCACTATACATATGTACATATGTATGTATATACTTGTATCGTTCTTCTACAAAATAAAGAGTTAAAGACCTTTTTAGATTAATCTTCGAATATATGATGTCTGGATCCATTATATATGTACCTTTTTTTTTGCCTAACGTGTTAAGTTCAATCTATTTCAATGTTTGCATACTACCAACAATTTTAAAGTTGTTTATTTATCGTAGCACGGGTGCTCAGTTGATTGGCTCGATTCAAAATAAGTAGTACACGCGCATATTTGCGAGCATCCAGTGATTGAGTTACATAATCGCCAAGCAACAAATTGCCAAAGTGCATGTAACGCACTTAACGCCCGTCTCCGACAATGCAAGAAGGGGACTCTTGCCACTGCAGAGCCGCAGATCTGCGGACGGAAACCTGCTACTTTGCTTATAGCCAAGATGTCAGCGAAGGTAAAATAACAACCCAGCGATGCGCATCATTCGGATGAGTTATGAAAATCAATACGAGAACCGGTTGATGTGATAAGTCGCTGGAATTGCGAAGCTGGAGTGGCTGAAATCACGACGAAATGGAATCAGCTCGTTGACCTTGGGCAAAACTACACACCGATTCGAGTATTTTCGATATTATAAACACGCTGGGAACGCGACAGAGCGCATGTGAAATCGCAGCTTCGGAGACAAACATCATACTCGTATCTATACATTGCCGCAACAACAAATTCATTGTTCAGACCTATATATCGAAATTTCAATATTGCAATTGAAAATAGAAAAAAAGTAGAAGAAGCAAACAGAATAGAGAAAGATTGAATTGCCAAAGCGACACCTCGTAGGACAAATTAAGTCAACGAGAGCAAAGAAGATATACTATCTTCATGTATGCGAGTGTGTACAGGGGCGCACCGACATGGAATTTCAGGGTTATATTACTAGAAATAATAACGAGATATGCGTAAATATATAAGGAGTTGTTGGGAAGAAATTAGAGCAGCAGCTATACAATATACATATACAAGTGGGACCACCTGTCGTGTGTGCCTGTATACACGACAGCTAGTAAAACAATTAGCAACAATAAAACGCAAAGCAAAGTAAAAAATAAAAAAAATAAAAAAATTTTAAAACCTGTGGGATTCGACCCATGACCTGCCGAGTGCAAGCGCGCAGTTCTACCCACTGGGCTACACAACGAACTAATTTAGTCCACCTAAAGTCGTAGAAGACAGAAAGTGGACAGGCTGCAGGCTGCAGACACTTTTTAGTCAGTCTGCGTTTTATATATAAGATAATTCGGTCAATGGCCAATGTAACGAGGCATAGGCCTAGCTTCTCGTGTTACCTTGTGTGTGTTCATCCTATTTTTAGCCAGTTGCCAGTTCTTCGCGAGAGATACATACATATATACATAAATAAACAACCTATTTGAAAGCCAATTCCTTTTTAAGATGTTATGAGTCTGCCAGGAATATCGCTTGGAACTTTCATCAATAGTGCAACATATAGGAAATTAAGAATATTCAGTTAAAAGATTTAAATGTACAGTTTTGCATGTTTGATACCAAGTTTACAACCTAGCGTACAAATTGCGCAGATATGGAACAAAGTAGATGAAGCCGTTGACCGCTTGTACGTCTAATCTAAAAATTAAGAGTACAGTAATTTCCGAAACATTTTCAACTGCCAAATGGGATAGAGTTAACGACTCTTCGAGAGCAAACTTTGCCCCGATAAAAAGGTTCTTATAACAGAAGCTTAATGAAGGCTTCCCGTTCGTACACAATTAAATTAAATGTTTGTATAAACGGGATATATATATTGCCAGTCCCAATTTCTTTCTTGCCTTGATGGCGTTTATACTCACTTTAACATGCAAAAATCATTGGAGAAAATATATCCTCAAACCAAAACCCCAAAATTTGTTGCCTGGGTGCGCCGCTGAGTGTGCATGGCAAATAAAACCTGCTTGAAAGTGGCAACCCAGTTATGCTCGCGTGGTGGGAATATTGAATGACTTGAGCCAGCCACGTCTGCTGCCAAAATCGGCACGGTCCGGTCGATGCCCAATGCGCGAGAGGCGAGGCACATTCACACGCGCATGTGGCGCGGCCGTTTGCGCCCATTATCGCTCAACTCTACCGTTCGTTTGCTGTGAGTTACATATGGCCGACATGCGGCGTATACGCGTATGTATAAAAGCGGCGCATCTGTGCACGTCTGAGCCACAGTTCAAAGTTGACCCAAGACGCGCGTGTCGCACCATTCGAGCCTCTTCCGCATTCACAAACCAATTTTGTTACCAATATCCGTACCTGCACCCGTGTAACGCAAAATGTACAAATTCGTGCTATTAGCCCTGATGATTGTAGGTGCCGCACTGGCCGCGCCAATCGTGAGTGAAATAATCCAAATATAGATCCAAATTATGTTTTATTAAAAAACGAACAAGCAGCATACACCATTCATAAAAGTGGAAAGTATGTGAATGTGTGTTTGTGTTCTATGTAAACTCTCTAGGAGCGCACACATTTAGGACGCTTCGTGCTACGGTCCGTTTCACACTTCTCGAAGGTACCGCATTTGACGTTGCCACAGTAGGAACCGGTTGCGGCGGCTGTACTCGTAATCAAGAATTTATATAAGTGACACGGCATCTAATAGAATCAAGTGAGCTTAGCTACTTACAGTTCTTATTAAATGGAGACGTGTTGCTGCCGGAGTTGCCCAGCAAATTCGGCTGTACGCAGGAGCGACCGTTGCACAAATTCGGGCAGCACTTGCCGCCAATAGCGCTGCATTCACTGTCATGCAGACATTTAGGGGTGCAGTTCAAAACCTTTGAGGACGATGGACAATCTACCAAATATTCAAAAATTCGGCAATTACTGATTAGAAAGAGATCTGGCTGCAGTTATGCGAGAAGCACCAACCATTAGCGAAGACTCTTTGCATCTCGGCGAGGCACAGACAGGCCACTATCAAACCCAAAAGCACACGGTTCGCTGTTATAGGTTAAATATTAAATTTGCATGGGTCAGTAATATCGTATTGCTGTAAAATTAGCTTCCACCTACCCATTTTGCTGCTCCAAGACTTGTTTGCTTGTTCGCTATTCAGACGAAACTGTTTGCGCTGCAAAATAATTTATATTTTCGAGCAGATCAACAAGAGAACTGTTGACGAAATCACGTCCCGTTCCACTTTGAATCATTTCTTCAACTCTGAGTAGTTGTAGCAACACGCTTGTACCCTACACACGAGTGCAATCTATTCGACGAGCTGCTACAGTCGAATCAATTATTTGCTTTCCATCATATCTTGCCTATAATTCTTGGAAATTCGATGTGTTAGCCAGCGCGTCCCCTGTTGTAAGCGATTTTGTATAGCGTATAGCATGTACATAATGAACCGCAGACAAATGTTCAATTGTTCCAACTTAAATGCTTGGCAAATGTAGCAACAGTTGCATGCAATTTGCATTTGCTGAGAGAAACCTGTTCCCGGGTCAGTCCCGAGGCGTAATAATCTAGTTGATTTATTCATTTTGCTGTTTTGTTTACAAATGCAAACGACACGTGTACATATATATATTAATTGTTTCCTTGTACTCAATTTCAAAACAAGTGTCGTCTTATAGTATAATTAGTGACTTGCTGACTTGGAAGTAAATACATGCATGCTGTAGGTTGGGCAGATTTAGCAGCAGCGGACTTGCTTGAATATGCGAAAACGATTTGTACGTTTTTTATACCAACGATCTTTTCAGCTGGGCATATTCAAATGAAAACGAGCATAATATAATTAATTGGCAACACTCCGAGAGTATTCGTTGCCTTGATAAAACTTTTCAATAACATACTGACACGGTTATAGAAGAAAATTTTTAGGTGCCGTTAACTTGTGCTAAAAATAGGAGTGCGAGAAAGCTCGGCTTATATACTCTTACGAGCTGTTGCTCCAATTATATATGTATGTACATACATACATTTATTATACATTTATTAAATTGAACGTTCATGTTCTAAAATATTTCAAATTATTCTTAATTATCTACAGAATCAGGATGAGGCTGAGGAACTAGATAAAGCTGAGTTGGAGCGTATGCAAAATGAAAGTGCGCAGTATGCGTTTAATTCGAAAGTGGAAGATGACATCAACGATGGCGCAATTCAGCGCGAGGAAACGCGGGATGGCACGAAAGTAAAGGGCATGTACTCGTACCGAGACGGTTTTGTGATGCGCACTGTCCACTATGAGGCTGATGAGAATGGATATCGCGTGGTTAAGGAGGACACTCAGGAAATCGGCGACGGCCCCCAATTCAATGCTGAAGGTCAAGCTGACGTCGAAGGCTCATTGATTGGCAAATATTCCATTAAATTGGATAAGGATGATCAGGAAAGGCACTACAAAGATATACGGTCTTAATCTTACTTGTCGATAGGGACCAGAAAAACTCTCCAATGTCGTGCAGCAGAGAGTCGCATTCTAACATTTAGAAATAGACTGAGTGTATTTGTCATGTAATTTTTAAATAAATCAATATGTTAATGTCAAGCTTATATCTTTGCAACTGTAGAAAGACATCAGGTAAGATTGCTACATATATAAAATTGCTGCTTGTAAAAATTCCATTTTCTTATGTGTAGGCAAAAAACTGATTTCAAGTCATTGAAAAGCAGGTTAACCCTTTATTCGATAATTTTTGGTAAGCTATAAAATCGATTAACATCTTTACATGATTTATATCTCCATGAAAAACAGATCTGGAGCTGGGTTCCTTTTTTCTCCCTTGATATTTGAACTGCATTCGTGCAGATAAAGATTTGTCTCAAACGACCGTGTGTTTTGCAGTTCTGCCGGTTTCTCTCTCATTTTCACTTTTAATGCATTCGACGGAATTATCACTGGAAGTAGATATGATGAGAGCTTTTTCGGAATCGGTTAGATTTATAAATTTGAGCTTATTTTTTAACTCATTTTGAATAGACGACAATAGATCTGGTGAATTTGCACGCTTCTCCCTGTGCAATATAAAACTGTCCCTTGGTACTGCATGACTCTCATTTATGTCCTCTACCTCTCTGTCTGGAATCGTTTCCATCTGCACTGACTGACGCGTTTTCCGCATACGCTTCGAACCGCGTGTAATCAAAATTACAGCCGGCGATTCGTAAGGCAGTGCCTGTATGACTGTCTGCAGGAGTTTAGGTGGGGTTTCCGGTGTTTTCGGATTGCCAATAACGACATCTGCCTGCACTGCCGTCTTCGCACGCTCCTCCTCACGTTCACGCGCCGCATTGCGGCGCATTAGAGTTCGGGCGCGTTTCTTCAGTATCGCTTGTGCGTTTGGATAGTATGCAATCACTTCGTTCAGGTCCGATTTGGAGAGCACAAACAAGTTGGCATAGCCTTTGGAACGTACGTCGGCGGTACGCCGATCAGCTCCATTAATGCCCAAGAGGCTGATCTCACCGAAAACGGAGCCCTCGGACAGAGTTGCCAGAACCACATCATTATTAGGACCGCCCATCACTTGCACTTGTCCAAGTTTTATTATGTACTGCATTGTAATGCATAAAAAAGGTCATATTCATAAAAAAATACGTAAATAATAATACACAAATATCAAATCCTACCATTTCTCGCCCCACTTCGCCCTTGCAGCATACGTAATCACCTGGCAGAAACGTAACGGCGCGTAGCTTCAATACCAAATCGCGGAGCAGAGCTTCCTCACAGTCGGCAAACAACTGCACCTTCGACAAAGTCTGTATGTGAACCGAAATGGCGATGTCCGTTTTAAGGTTTATCGGCAATGAGTCCAAGATGTTAGCTTCATCTGTTGAGTTGTCGGAGAAATTCCGTTGACAAATCTACTCAGGTGTATTATAATCAAACCTAAAGTCCGCTGCTGATCCCACGTAAACTTGAACCACATTTTAACGCGCCTTTGCACCTCTTCGGGAAGATTGAGACGTCGCATATACTCCAGCGTCTCGTCCTCTAATTGACGATACTCGTTCTTGTTTCTTGTGGCAGTCGAAATTATGTCGCGAATCTGACCAATTAGCAAAGCAAACACGAATACGCCCATCAGCCAAGCAGCAGTCATGAACACAAATTCACCTTCACGTTCCGGTTTGGGATTTTTGCCTAAAATTGATCGCGTAATTAGAATACATGGTTACTAAGGCAGGTTTCAAGAGAACCCTTGACATTCAACAAGCCTTACCGATTGACGTTGCCGTTTTCGTTGCAAAAGCAAAGCATCTGACATATGGATGGCCTTTTCCGCTGAAAACCCAACGGTTCATTCCCAAGCCTACAGAACAGCATTTCAGTTGAGCGCTACATACATGCGATTACATAATTTGAAATAGACTTCGTGGGTACACTCAACCAAAAATCCTGCACGATCCAATTTCAATTCATTGTATCAATGAAATTATCATTTTTACAGGAAAAACTTGAATGAATCCCAATTTATTAACTTTCCTTGGTCTTCAAACAAAACTAGGTTCATGAATTTAAAGAAAAATTTGCTTAAAATTTAAAAATCAATGCAGACTTGATATTTAATTAAATCTAAAAATACTTCATGGCAATATACTATATATCGCCATTTCTTCAAATTATTAGAGGTATTTCCATCAAGCCAATGCATTTTACATTGATGTAACACCTCTCCATTTTGATTGTATTAATTGTTTAGTTTGTTGTTGTCTTTTCTCGTAAAGGCTCTGTTAGTATTGACGTAACGTATTTTTTCGTATTACCTAAATATCTCAGAGATACATATTTCGATTATGATTTCTGCGTTGCGATACGTTAAGATCGAACGCATGTATAGAGCTCGGGTAAAATAGGTTTTGTCTGCAATACGAAAAATACTATACGTCAATACTAACTGAGCCTTAAGTCCAAAGAATTATTGTAATTGGCTCAATGGATGCTCCTGCATTAGGTCAAGGAATGGCTTTCTTTGGCTCAATATAAATTTGCATTGGTTAAATGGAAAATGTTTCTTTGTTCAATGCATTTTTTGGTTCAGTGTATGGCAGCCACTACTACCTGCTGTAAATAAATAGGGCGCTATACCTTGGTAGCTGCTGTATGCGTAGTAAGCACATGCTGTAAGATGTATCATGTACAACATATAAGTTAGCGTTTTGCCCACACGCACCTGCAACAAGAACACGTATGTTTTCAAAACTATTTTGCGAATCGTTAAGTCAGTGCTTACGAAATGAGGGTGTGAAATAACGCGGTCCAACAACTTGAAAACCTCCCAGAAACTTTGGATCTTGAAGAGCCGTGGAAAGCGCAAGTAGACCGCTTGCGTGCCGTATTTGAAGTAGAGCAGGTCCAAAGGCAGCAATGCCAGCAGGTCCAGCTATGAAGTTAAGCAACGATGTAGTACCCGTCGTAAGAGGCCATCCGACTCGGCGCCATCACACGCGCCTCACATACCTTGAACTGCAGCTTCCTCATGTAGTTCTTGCGAGTCAGATTCTTGTTCTTCACCCAGAAGCCTTCGAACAGATACATGATGCGATGTTTGAAGAACACCACGTCCAGCAGGTAAACAATGTCCGCACAGAAGTCACACACCAACCACATGTTTGTGTTCTCCTTCGTTTGGAAGGGGAACGTCGATCGCAGCGGTATGACCCAGGCATTGTACAGGAACGACAGCGAGACGACGCATAGCCAGGAGATGTAGATCTTACCTTGTGGATCCAATGTCTTCTCGTTGTTGTTGCTGCCGCAGAGACTGGAGCAGAGCCAGACGTTGGAGTGAGGTGTGTCGGCTTCGAAATGCTGTCCGCGCTTGCCTCGACTGGGTGATTGTGCGCCTGCCCGCGCCTTTTCCTGCGTTGTGTGCGAGCTCTTGCTTGATGGACCCGATCTGTCTGTGGGCGGCGGCGACGGAGAGCTCGTACTACTCGATGGTGTGGGTGGCAATTCCAGGTGCGACTTCATTTTGTTGGCGCGTGCTGTAAAGCGGCGTACTAGGTGGCGCACCTGGTCACGCAAAAATTGCTGTCCCTCGAAATCCAAGCTGCGTGCGAATTCAGAAAGTTGCTGAAAAGTGCTAGTTTCGTTTTGATTGATTATGAGCACATCTACCTGCCGGCACTAGAAGGACGAGTCATATTCATGCTCAGCGGCATCTCGTCGACGACAACCATGTCGCTGTCCATCGCTCGCTCCTCCATAGCTTCGGGGCCCAAGTTCTTTTCATCGTTTGGTATGTCCGGAAACTCGTCATAACATATCTGCACATCCTGTTCGTCCTCATCGACAAGCGGTTGCGAGTTCGTGTCGTATATATACTCAGAGTTTACTTTATATACATTATCGAGCACCACCTTGCCCGTCGCGAACGCTAATCCATCAGTAGTCGCTGGCAGCGCCGGCTCGACAATCTCGCCCGGCAGCGAGCAATACTCAGCGGCCACCGTGATCGAGCTGCCGGTATTTAGCACACGCCGCACACTATCCGGACTTACCAATGGCTTTTCATTTTCGTATTGTAGAATGTGCTTGATGAGGGCATGTGTGCTTTCAATATTGGACGCCTGTTGCTCTGCTTCAGCGCAGCCGATTCTGCCATTTCGAAAATACAACTTCGAATTGAGAAACCTGGGACTGTTCGTCTTGTTACGGCCGTTTCTGAAGGAGTTGATCTTGTACGTCAGTGGATGACTCTTCTGTATTGAATTGCGGCGTGACTTCGATGGAGTGGGAGTTTTGTTCTCCTTGTTCGGACTGTCCTTTTTGCGTTTAACTCTTGCCTCTCGATCTCGCTCCTTTTCGTGACGCATCACAGTCTCGCTGGCCGTTAAGAATTCGTCGATTTCCTGAATGCCCTTTGAGATCTCCTCCAAGCTGCGACGTGTATTCTCTTCCTTGTCACTAGGCGACGAATACCGATTACTGTAGCCATTGGCATCACTTCCATCCGGACGAGTGTTAATAATATTGCGCATAAATGCATGCCGCTCGAGAGTATCGCAGAACACGGGCGATTTTGAACGCTTCGGAGACGAGGAAATTGGCGGCGAACTCATGCTTGGGCTGCAAATGTAAAAATTTTCTAATCTACATATACGGATATTCCAGCACAACAGTAGGTTTTTTTAAAATTTAAGTTTAAAAAAATTATGTCTGTCAGCACGTAACTTGGAATCGATGCGTTCCAAGCACGAAACGACACAGCAACGAACTAAAAGCCATTACAGAGAAAACTTCAAGTGACCAGCAACAACAAAAAATGTAGTCATTGAATGTATCTACTTGCCTCTTTTGAATGTGGACGGAGGACAGACAAGTGTTATACACTGCCCAAACAGCAGTTGGCAGTCGCCGACGCTCCGAGCGTGTTTTGCATTTCAATGAGGCCGATAGACATCAGCTCAAACGATTGCAATTAAAGTTCAATACTACGCAATGCCACTAGGGCTATCAGATTAACGGCTATCAAATACACGAAGGACACGCAAAAGTCAAATTTTGAAATACTAGAATGTTTTCTGCAGGAAAATGTTTTCTGCATATTGCTATTTTCGGTTTCAACAAAAAAAATTTTGAATGGTTTGATTTTGAAGAACTTTTTGCTTCTACTTATTTTCGCCAATTTAAAAAGTGTAACAATTTTTATTGCAATGCTATGGTTTTGGAATAAAAGCTATATCAATTTATGCATGTAACTTTTGATTTACTGCACCTTTATCCATTTTTCTGCATGATTGCATACTTTTAGAGTCAAAGAGTATGTGTTGTAAATATCGAGTTTAGGGCTTTATTGAAATTTGTTTATTTACAGAGATTGGAAGAAGTCGAAGATTGTTTTCACATATTTCGATAAAGAAAGGTATCTTTTAAAATTGAAAAAATCCGGAAATATACTGTCACATATTTTATAGATTTTTACAGGAATAAGTCAACTTAATGCTTTCCATATTCTAAAAACTTAAATTTCGATACCAAGCAGCGTTTCTATTTTCTAAATTTTTGATCAATTATAAGTCAAATTCTCTTGATAAAGTTTGAGCTCAAAAATGTTTCTTTCGGTAGGTTCCTGCTAAAACCTATTTTCCGATATATTTTATTAAGCAGAGTACAAAGCTTTAATTGCAAGCACAAAAACTCTGTTTTTTTTCAAATTTTGTCTATGGGTCAAATGGACGAATCACTGTGGTGGCCCCTCCTCCACCTTATTTTTATGATGGTTTGATCTTTAATTGGAAGACTCAATTTTACAATACAAAATAGGAAGTTTGCTCCTAATCTTAATCGTCTTTTGTATTCTTATAAAAGGAATCGACATTCTTGCTGGAAAAATTGCTGTTCCAGCTGGCAAACATTCATTACCACGCAATAAGCTGAGTACAAATAACCGCAGTTATCAATAGATACTGGCATATCTTCTCTGAGAAGAGAAGTTTATAAGTTTTTTAAGTCTGTCTGTAGCTGTTTTTGCTCGTACTTACCAAATATTGTATTGCAGTACATATTCTACTTTTTGCCAAAAGTAATTTGAACAAAAACAATGCGAAATTATCCTTGCACACCCTCACCTTAGCACGATTAAAATAACACTGAGTCACATTGAAACAAGTAAGGAAGCATCAGCCGGGCTTAACAGATAGAGTAATACCCTACACCAAGTAACCGAGTGGCGATAATCCACTCAAAGAATTTAAATTTTGGGTGCATTCAAATTACCGCCTTCATGGTAGGCGGATCATGCACATTATTTCAATGAGTAATTAGACAAATTATAGCCATTTTACTGAAAATTTTCGAGGCAGTGGGAATCACGGGCTCGTTGTGGGCGTGTCCCTTCACCCATTTCCATAATCTCGGAACTTAACATAAGTTAAGGTTCACTCACTGAATTCCAATTTTGGTTCAAATGGAACAACTCTTTTTTTCTCTCTTGCAAACACAGACAGAAACCAGAAATCAAGACAGAAGTTGTACCTGATCATTTCTATATACATACTTAGGTCTATATTTAGAACGGCTCCTTTAATGCGTTACAATTTTCGCACAAAGATTATTATATCCTACTACCATAGGTGTAGGGTATAAAGATAGGAGAAGATACAGCAATATGCCGTGCGCATTAGTCAAAAAGAATTATCGATTTTCCATTCAAGAAAATGCTCTTGTATATACCGGCATTGGGTACATATTCGGATATGCGATTTTATCACATATAGGCACATACATATGTAAGCATTTGCATATACCAACTCAACTAGGTAGGTTGTTTGGTCTATACCCACAACCAAAATTGTTCAGAGTATTTAAAAACCCGCCTATATACTAGGTGGACCACACCCATTATTGATCAACTAGAAAATATTCCTAATAGGACTATATACGAGTAGGTATGTCAAATATTGATGCTCTGGCGGGTGTTACAACAGAAACTATAGGTATATGAAATTTACCACCTCCATCGGATCACGCCGGAGAATATAAAAGTATGGAAGTTATAAGGATTTTACATTTACCGTTTATATAGTGGGCCGACCACGCCCTTTTATGAGCAATTAAAACTGAGCCAGTTAAGTCAAAAATGTTTACAATAATTTTGAGTTTTAAAAACGTTGAAAATAACAAAAAAACCATGTTTCTCTTTTACACGAAGAAAGAAACTCAAGTATCATACAAACGTATATTAATAATTATTTCTCAAAAAATTTTTTTACAGGGTATTAAGATAAATATTTTATTAAAACTTGGTGAATTTTACTTTCGAGTTAATTTCCAATTTTTGTTGTTGTTTTTATAATTACGATGGTTAATAGATTTGCAAAACTATTGAACAATTATGCTTTGCGTGTGAGAAGAGGGTGTAGAATGATGATACATATTTTGTTACATTGCTGCATTTCCAAAGTTGCAGTTAGACATTAATTACTTCCTCCTTTCTTCCGGCGGCGTGTTTTCTTTTTCTTCTTTTGCTTCTATTTTTTGCCACCTTTACCGACGTCTTCCTTGCTTTTATCAGACTTCTCCTCAACTTTCTTGTCCTTGTCTTTCGTGTCCTTGTTTTCTTTATCCTTATTTTCCTTATTCTTATCCTTGACATCCTTTTCCGCTCCATCTACCTTCTTGCCTTCTTCGACATCACGATTTGTGAGTTTATTATTAATAAGGTTGTGAAGTGCAATAATGGACCTAACCATTGAAGCTAGGTATACAACGAGCATTTGGTCGTTTGTTTTTACATACATTGTCTCCGAAAATTGGTCGTTGGTTATGTCGGGAAGAAGATTGAAAATATCCTGCAGTTGATAAACGATTTGATGGTTGATTGGCATCTTTTCGTCACCCACGCGTTGCAAGTATTGCTTGATATCTCGCAATTGTGCATTTAACCCCTTCAGACCCATCAGTTGGTTGGTTATTTTTTGGGAAAGACTGCCAACGGTTGTGTCTTTAATATCGCGAAGAAGATGCTCTACACCGACTTCTTCCGCTTCTTCTGCACCAATTTCGCTGGGTACGTGTTCAAAAGTTTTGCTTGTTGGCGACCCATCGTCGTGAACTTCTTCCACAGCTATATATGCTTCTGTAGGTAAGCCCAAATCCTTTGGTTTAGCGTCGATGATCACGAGCACCGAGTTTGGGCAGTAACGGCGTACCAGTTCATTAATGGCTATATCGTTTTGGTGTAGTTTCGGCCCCGTATGGTACCAACCTACAACGCGTTCGCGAGCGTTCACCTTCTTAAACATGCCATACATGTTTTCTAAGTAGTCATGGTCAAGGAACCAAACAGAATTGTCCTTGTCATCTTCATCGAATGGAACTGCAACAGAGAGTGTAAATATTGAGAAAATATGACGTGACATAGCATTCCTTTTCCATTTTTCCATGAATGCACTTACCCGCAAAACTGTTCGACACATCCAAGACTCCTTTAGTACGCCAACAACCAAGTAATACACCCACCACACGCTTCTGGTTTCCAATTTTGCCCATACGGTTAAAGTGATCCACCACAGACAGCAACACCAGAGGATGCACAATTACTTTGTTGACGCTTACTTCCGACGAAGGCATTTTTGATATTAATCGAGCAGTTGTTGAAGTTATTCTTTTAAAGTCGCAGAACAAATTAGATTCACCCGCAAATTGAAAACACAAATCGAACGAGCACAGAGTGAAAATGACAGGCAACAATTTGGAGCAGTGTTGTTAAATCTCGTATTCGCTTTTATCTTTACTTCGATCAAGGTTCTACAACAAAATCTGTAAATCGTAGTGTAAAATATTCATACAACCCTGCACACAAACTGCAATGCCAACAACTTCAGACGGGAAAAGAAAGTGAGAAAAACGAGTTAGTTGTCGTACTCAATGCAAAATTAAAATAACTAAACTTCACCTATTTGATGTGATCTAAAATTAATTAATTAAGAAGCATACAAGAATTTGTAAAAGACTGATCATTTTTGTGCTGAAAAATAATTCCATATGAGCAAATTGCAAACGTTGTCTGCCGAAGCCTTTCCCCTGGTCCGCGAAATAGGTGAGTAGAGCATATTTCTTGACTCGTTTGGACATGGCTCAAGATTAGTCATTGTGAGGTGTTTGTTTTCCTTCTACGCTTAAAAAACGAGGTGAATTTTATATTAGTTTTCACGTTACTGAGATGTTTTTAACTTTTAATCTTCCATCGTGTAATCATATTGCTATTTCGGTCACACTCCCATTGGTGCTTTTTGAAGATGAGCTGCTTTGCTCATTTTCGTGCAGTGCAGATGACTAACCGCCATTTTCCCTATTTCTTTGCAGCAGTGCTGCCATGTTCCTTCATTTACAGGGTTGCTGTAAAATATGATTGAAATGATAAAATAAATTTAAAACACATCGGATTAAAGTGATAATGAATCTTTATATTGCGCTCATTAATTATAATTCTTATTTGCTTTTGTAAAGTAAAACGGATACTAAATAATTAACTAGATTTCTCCTCATTGTACAATTAATTAATATATTTAATTGTATTAATTTTATAAATGTGGATCAAATGGAGTAATTTCTTGCGTTATTCCAGTAGTTTATAATTTTCTTATAAATTTTTTTCAAGATTCCATATTTTGTGGCACATTCGTACTGCTACTCGGAAAACTGAGTTTTTTCTTTGTGGCTTTTTTTGCAACCTTGCTTCAAACATCAGTGATTTTATTCTGTGTTGCATGAGAGCAATATATTTCTATAAATTTTCATTCACAAATTGTTTGAGTGAATACGTTTTTTTTTATTGCAGTAATTTCGTTCGTATTAAATTAAATAACGTAAAATACTACTGCAAAATATACTCTTCATCGTACTTTTTATATTGCTTTGTGGTAATTTTTCATTTATCTTAGTTCGCAGGTACTTCGTCTTCTGAAAGCCGCTAATTGAATTATAAAAGAGAAAAACAAATATTACTAAACGGCGCTCCGGATCGCTTCAAAATACGTATATATATATATATAAAGAGCATTTTAATTAGTCGAGGAACTTAACACAAGACCCGATGCAAAAAACTGTAGTAAACATTGAAGGAAAAATTTGACTGTTTTTCTGACTGAAAAAAGCTGAGCAATCATGTAGGAATTGTCCAAATTACATCAATTGGTGAATCAATTAATAAAATTTGCTCGTTCATGCGAAAAAATTCCCGTATTGAACTTTGCCAGCATAAAACCAGCGACAATCGAAAATGTCGTTCATAAACAACTTAAAGAAAGTATTCCACCTGGGAGGTGGGGAGGCGAAGAAGAAGCGCCTTTATAATAATATCAAGATGGACACGGATCCTACGGAACTGTGGGAGATGGTGGGCGAATTGGGCGACGGCGCCTTCGGTAAAGTTTACAAAGCACAACACAGAGAAACGAGACGTTTTGCTGCTGCCAAAATGTGTACACTTGAAGACGAGGAAAATCTTAGCGATCACATGGTAGAAATAGACATACTCTCCGAGATAAAACATCCCAATATTGTGGAACTTTATGAAGCATTTTCTCTTGAAGATAAGTTATGGGTACGTGTCAATACTGGTTATATTGTGGGTGCCATTACATACATATATTTCACTCCAAAAAATTTACAACAGATGCTGATCGAGTATTGTGATGGAGGTGCTTTGGACAGCATTATGGTGGAGCTGGAAAAGCCTTTGACAGAGCAACAAATTTCGTTTGTATGCAAGCACATGACAGAAGGTCTAAGCTTCTTGCACAAAAGCAAGGTTATCCATCGAGATCTAAAAGCTGGTAATGTTTTGTTGACAATGGAAGGTGGCGTCAAACTCGGTATGTTGGCAAGTCTATTTTAAATATATTTAATGCTTATAATAATGCAATTATGTTGCATGATTTCAATACATTTTTATTATAGCTGATTTTGGTGTATCAGCGAAAAATAAACATACCCTTCAAAAGCATGACACCTTCATTGGCACGCCTTACTGGATGGCTCCAGAACTTGTATTGTGCGAAACGTTCCGCGACAATCCGTACGATTTAAAAGTGGATATATGGTCTCTTGGTATAACACTAATTGAGTTAGCCCAAATGGAGCCACCAAATAGCGAAATGTCACCTATGCGAGTTTTACTGAAAATACAAAAGAGTGAACCACCAAAACTTGACCAACCTTCAAAATGGAGTAAACAATTCAATGACTTTTTGAGTAAATCGTTAGTAAAGGTAAATCTATTGATGTTCTGGTCTATATATCATTTTCTACCTGTTTTCGATACTCGTTATATGTAGGATCCACAGCAACGACCAACCACAGACATACTTTTGCAGCATGATTTCATTAATTGCAATCTTGATCCAAAGCCGATCAAGGATTTGCTGCTCGAATACAAGGCCGAAGTTGTGGAAGAAGTTGTGGATGATGAGGCCGAGGTATGTTACAAAAGAATTTTAGTTAGTCTGCTTTAATATATTCGCTTTAAAGTAATTTGAACACCCATTTACTCGAATACTACCTCAAAAGATTTGCTCTATATTGAAAATAAAATGTGTTGAATTTACACTTTATTTACACGCTGCTACTTTTCCTGTGCAATTCGCTTTATAATCTGCACAAAAATTCAATAATAAATTTAAACCCATGTTTACACCCCTGCTGTTGCTTTTAGAAGTTTAAACGTCAAGTGAAACGACGCTCACTTTATCAGAGGGTTGGTAAGTCATAGGACATTGTGAATATTTGCTATCTAAGTTCCCATTTACTCGTTTTCTTATAATTTATTTTTCGAGCTTTACCAATATATACAATTTTTAAACCCCATGTGGTGCAAGGGACGTTCGCTTATAAAGTACATGCATATATATAATATAGTGAAATTTGAGATTAAATTGTCAATGTATGGTGATTAATAAATTACGTAAGAAACGTTACTCCTGAAAATGATGTAAGCTAATTCTGTATAGCTGTTTCCTCTCAGTTGACTCAATTAGTCACGCGCTTGATAGTAAAAGCATAGTTTCATTCATTGCTTTCGGGCACATTTGACAAGGCTTATAATAAATACCACTACAATTTCAATTACCAGCAGAACTACTCCTATCATTCTTTATGTTTCAAGCAACATTCAGATTTCAGTTCTGTATTTCTGTCTTGGATAACAGAACGATGAGTGTATGCTAGTAGAGAACCTTGCGTAAGCCCGGCTGGACACCCGTAAATAAATTGCCTTGAAGTGCTTCTCCAAAACAGCATTTTACAGCTTTTAAGTATCAACTAAAAGTAGTCTGTAGAGCAGATCGTTCCCGATTGGTCGATTCAATTCGGCCAACTGGTTCTAATACACGTCCGCACAACTTAAAGTGAGAATGATCACTCCTTTACTAATCCTTGTGCCAAATTAAAAAAACTTTAAAATTGATTAGTCCTTTTTTCATTATGTATCTACACAAGTCATACATTTGTAGGTTAGAGCTCGATCAATTTTCTTTTCAGATTTACGCTATACACTTGTATTTGCCATGAATGCGTATTTGATTGTTATTAATGTTTGTGTAAACCCTCCTGGCTCGATATATTATCGCATAAAGTTATAATTTTGATATTTTTTTTTTTAATTTGTATTAAAAGAGTACAAACTATTGTATATTTATTATGATAAAGCCGACATTGAAGCACATTTTTATATTCATTTTTCACACTTTAAGAGAACAGAACAGGTTTTCTATTGTAGCTATAAAGCATTCCGAAAAAAATTACAATTAGAATTTCGCACAGATAATGTATTTAACTACTTTGAATTTTGGATTTGTTAACAATCTTTCACCTTATCTACACTGGCTGGGTACAAAAATACCCACCCCATAGCATGCAACTACACAATGTAGGCGAAGAAAGCGAATTTAATGTAAGGGCCAAGTTACCTAGCTTTTCACCGATCTCTGAAAATATTGAAATACCTACGAATGTTGTACAGAAAGGACTTAATTTTTTTCTCAATTAGGAACCCCGCAACTCGGCGCTCCGGCTCGACTTGGACGATGACTCTGCTTCCTTGAAGAGTCAAGATATTGAAAGACGTGAGTTAAGCAGTCGCAAATATTTGATATAATTTGTTGTATTTAACTATATAATTGTACTACATTTAGTTCCAGGCACCCGGGATCCCAAAGAACCATCTCAATTAAATAGTACACAACAAGCGAAAGAACCGAGAGAGAGGAGTGTTTCTCCTGTTTTGCTTAAAACAATCAAAGCCAATAGGTCTGTCGATGAGGGAAATGAAACATTCGCACCTGTTACCGCACATAATACACCGACGCCCGAGGAAGCAAAAGCACAGATCACATTACCACCGCCTGGAAGCATTAGAAACAATTTGGCTCCGCTTCAACAAATTCCAGAGGGCGTTGCTCTGATCGAAGCGGATAAATCAGGTGGAACAAGTGCTGAATCTGAAAAGAAGGTCAGTTTTTTATTTCAACATCACAAAAAAAATTCAAAACTTATATACTTATTTAGGTTATTAAGAAAGAGAAAGGTAAGGCACCTCCACCACCCCCACCACCCTCAGCAGCTAAGCAGCTTTTAATAGCCAAGCCTAGTGAAGATGATCATGTAAGCACAATATTGGACCAAAATAAAATTATGATGGAAGACAACATTACGGTAGAGTTTAAGAACCAGACGGCGAAAAAAGAAATGGATATTAATCCGTACAACAGTCGGGTTTCCGATGAGCATCCACCATCCCCATCAGCCTCGCCTGCCATTTCCGTAAATTCTACCTCGTCGTCTTCTGCAAAGAGCACGGCAGCACTGGCTTCGAGCTCAAGCACTTCGCTCATAACAATAAACAGCGACAATGCTATTCCAGCAGCGGCACGTGCGCCGTCATCGCACGTTATTCTGCCAAATAGTCTGGAATCCGGTGTCAGTCAAGTAAGGGTAGTAACCAGCACTCATCCGCCCGTAATAATAGATAATGCCGCAGCTCGGCCGTTGGCTCAAAATGAAGTTATTATTGTGTCAAACGATCTGAATAAGAGCACCCATGTCAATGAGTCTTCGACGGATGACGATTATCCCTCATTGGACGACAGTTTGGGTGAATCATCGTCGCCACACCGGCAGTCCTCAATGATCGCACTTGGCGACCGAGAGGAACCGGACAAGGGTGAAGTTGGCACAGGAGCAGGTTCGTCAACATATTCGACTCATGTGCGAAAATTAGATGAGAGTGAAGTGCTCATAGTGAGTCCATCCTTCCCAGATGACGATTCAGCATACAACACGGCGTCTGGTAGTCATAATCAAAGTGACCGTGATCGCCTAATGGACACGAGCCACGTGTCCGTGGTAACAGTGGGAGACGAAATCAAGGTCAAAGACAGCAGCAATATACACTGCCTCAACGAAGACAAGCCAACAAACGAATTCGGCAGTGAACGATCCAACCAGCAACAGAACGGGCAGCTTCCAGCTGGGTTATCGGCAGAGGATGTAAATATAATCGTGAATCGCAACATTTCAAAATCACAAGTTGAAGGGATGTCCGGCGAAAAGCGCATTTCGCCGGAGAGCAGTGTAGGCTCGGTTGATATACATTCGCATACGCCCAGTGAAAGTGGGTCTGTTCGTTCGGTTAGCGGTGTAGCACGCCGCGGCGTCGAACTGAAGATTGCAGGCATCGACCGCAGCGACGCCGATAGCATATGCACAACAACTAGTCACGATAGTCGCAACGATGTGGAACACACAATACAGTCTAAGCCGCCCGACGAGGAGGAGGTTGTCATACGGCATAAGCCAACGCCTAAAACCGTAACAACTGCAACTGGGCCGACGCGCGAGGAGATCGAACTACGCAATTTGCGAAAAAAGACGCGCAAACGCACAAGGAAGTTCGAAATCGACGGCGTCCAAATGACGACAACTACCAGTCGTGTTATCTACGGAGACGATGAGACTGGCCGCTTGTACGACGACCACGTCTTTCGGAAGCAAGAATTGCGCGAACTAAAAATGTTGCAGAAACAGGAGAAGAAACAGCAAAACGATCTACAGCTAAAGGAGCAGCTGGCCAAGGAGCAGCAAGATCGGCGTTTCGAACAGGAACGAATTTCGCTGGAGAAGACATACGAAGCCGATATGGATTCTTTGGCGCGCCAACAGAAGCAGTTAATAGAAAAAACTGAGCAGGCACAGGAGCACGAATTACGCTCATCTTCTAAGCGTATACGCTCCGAGCAGGAGCAGGAACTAAAAATATTCCGCGAAAACTTAAAGCAAGAGATACGTCTATTAAAGCAGGAAGTGGATTTGCTGCCGAAGGACAAACGCAAAGACGAATTCAAGCAGCGACGCTCGGCCATGGAGCTGGACCACGAAGAAAAGGAGCGTGCTTTCCTGGACTCCTTGAAGGAGAGGCATGAGCTGTTGTTGCGTCGACTTAGCGAGAAGCATCGGGAGCACCTTGCCACCATAAACCGAAATTTCCTACAGCAGAAACAAAACGCCATGCGCACACGTGAGGCACTTCTGTGGGAGCTGGAAGAGAAACAACTGCACGAACGACACCAACTGTCAAAGCGGCATGTAAAGGAGATCTGCTTTATGCAACGGCACCAAATGATTGTACGGCACGAGAAGGAGTTGGAGCAAGTGAAGCGTATGCTGCAGCGCAAGGAAGAAGATCTGCTAAAGAAGCAAGCACTAGAGAAGAGAGCGCTGCCGAAGCGCATACGTGTAGAGAGGAAAGCTAGAGATTTGATGTTTAGGGAGTCACTGCGTATATCCACAAATCTCGATCCAGAGGCTGAGAGAGAGCGCCTTAAAAAGGTAGTGTTAAGGACGAGGCGTACTTTTAAATGGAAAATTTAAATAATTTGCTCCTTTTCAGTTCCAAGAACAAGAGAAGAAACGCTACATGCAAGAAGAACGGCGATTCGAAGTTAAACATCAAAAACAACTGGAAGAATTAAGAGCAACACGAGAAGGAGCTATTAGGTGAAGCATTTTCCAAGAGACTTGAAAGTTGTTATATACAAAATATTGGAGTCATTGTGCCGTTTAAATTATATTAAAATTTATTATTTAAGCGAGCCTATTTTAAAAATTAGACATCTAACAACATTGCAATTAATTTCTGGCAAACACCCGTTAATGACGAAAAAAATAAATAAACTCTAAATTAATTACGGTCGCGCCAAAAAATTAACGGTGATAATAATGACCCTAATGTTTTGTCTATGACCATACTTTATTTATATTTTTTCCAACACTTGACCTCGGTTTTTAACGATTTCTTAGGGAGCTGGAACAATTGCAAAATGAGAAGCGCAAAGCTTTAGTGGAACACGAGCATGCCAAGCTGACGGAAATTGATGAACGGCTGAAGGCAGAGTTGCGCGAGTGGAAGGAGAAGCTAGTTCCCCGAAAACAGGTTAGCTAATCGTTATATATCGCATTGGTATACATTTAGTATATATTGGATACTGTAATATAGTACATAATTTAGCACTAATATAGAAAACAATATGGTGAGAGTAGTTGACGTGATAAGAAATTAAAGTGCAGCCACGTACTGCGTTGGCTCGACTTGATTACTTACAGTTTTCCTTTTCTTTTCTACTTACGAATGTGCTACAATTTGGCAAATCACTACTACTCTTCGAAAATGTGGTACTAACAATAAAACTGGAACTTTTGCATGTAACTATCTGCGCTTTCTGCTTTTATTGTGGGATTTTCCGCTCCGTTCATACCAATTTGTAAACCAACCGACAGCAATTTACTCTTCAGCTAAGAGAAATGCTTAATAGATATGAAAATAAACACGGATCAGTGCCCAACTCGCAGAGTGACCAATTGGAGCTCGCAGAAATCGAAGTGCCTCCGCATTTGCGCGGCATACTGAACGAGGGTCGCTCTCTGCCCCGAGGGGTCTTCCTCAGCAACAGTCCAATGTCTAGATCAAGGACATCGTTAATGCTACCAATGGACGTGTACTCAAATATACGTGGATCCGTGCCCGATTTAAGTAAAAGTGTGCCCAGCACGCCGATACTTCATAAGCAACATCGTTATGTGCCAATCGCCGCTACTGGTATACGTGAGTCGTCTGAAAATGCCATGCCTACTACAAATCCTTCACCCAAGCTATCGATAAAGAATACTTCTGATCCGCCCATCGAATTGCGGAACGCGCAAAGTCGTCCGCAATTGCCGAGGCTGACTGCGACACTGCCGAACAAGAAGTACGCTCCCGAAGAGCTAAACATAGTAAAGGTGCGCACTCCACCAGCTACATTTAATCGTAGTTTTGAGTCGTCGGTACCTGTCTTGACTACTTTTCAATGTACCATGTCTCCGCAATCGACCGCGGCACTCATCCAGCCTGAGGTCGTTGTAAATCGCTTTAAAAAGCAATCGTCCGTAGAAGAAACGCCTACAACACAGCAGGAAACTCAGTCTCTGCTGCATTCTTCTTCGTTTGCTATAAAGCGGGCGTCGCTTAGGCCCTCCTCAAATGGTGCCCAATCACCCAATAATGTGCATGGAGTAACTACTAATTTTGACGAAACTAATCCGGGCTTTGCGGGCAGAAAAGCAGCTGCATTACTTGAAAGTGTAGAGCCTGCTCTACGCACCTCTATACGATATGACATGGGCTCACAGCCGCCGAGTACATCGCAAGTTATGACCGCTGATGACATAGCATTTAATACTGGCGCCAAGTACACGCTTCCGCGAATTTCAACAATAGATCGAAACACTGCAAATAGGGATAAACAGCGTAACACTGGCTACGGAGAAAAGGATTCTAAACCTTAAGTGGCTACTGCATTAAAAATAATAATCCTTTCATTGCTTTCTCCCATCTCTACTAATCCGTAATATCTAATATTTCATTTTTGCATTTTTCATCTTGGCTTTTTCGTCTTTTCTGTTGTAATACCCGCATTTATTTACACGTGTTTATGTTTGGATGGCCCACCACCCCTCTAAGTACATTTTTTCATAAAACATTGTTATGCTCTGATGTGAGCTTTAATATTTTTTATACCACTACAATTAATTTAGTCAAATTATTAAATACATACGTAAATACGTGTATGTAGATTGAAACGGAATGCTACATAACGACTGAAATAATTTAGTGCCTACATATTGATGAATTGACGATTATTAATTAATAATAATTGATTGACGCAACAGCCCGTGTGGGCTTAGGCCTAGCTTTTTCACGTTAACTTGTGTGTTCTTGTTATGTTATAATTAACGGGACCTACATATATTAACCGAATCTGAACGGGTTGTGATAAGCTTTTCATGGCAAAGAATACTGTCGGAGAATTGTCAATTCATCGCGAGAAGTGGCGCCGCGCAAAGAAACAATTTGAAAAATTATTCATTTTTATTAGATGGTTTGAGGCCGCTCTTAAACCCGGGCTCTCCCACATCAGCGAATTGACGCTGATGAATTAACGATTCCGTTCAAAAAATTAGCGCTGACTGACCTCTGATCGACGAGCAATATAATATTATAGTGCTTCTTCAGATCAGCAGATATGCAAAAAATAAAACAAAAACGGGACTTAGCATACAATATTTAAGTTTTATTTATGTATTTTTTTATTTTCAAATGAAGTAGATCATGTCCTCCGTCTGCGCAAACAACGCAAACTGTCATATTCCTTATTTCACCTTCGATCAAAGCCGATTTGACTACAATTTTAATTGCGGTCGATTTAAATTTCGGTAGAAAAAAAATGTTGCCACCCTTTCCGCATTTATTTCTGTTTGCTCATTTTGAATTTAAAAAATCACGTTCACATTCCATTTGCCATTTCAATTGCTTATCTCATGTTTGTGCATATGTAGTACATATATAAAAATGTTTGCTGAATCCCGTTTTAACTCACGAAGACATTTATTAAAAGAGGTTAGTTTAATGGTATTATTACCAATTAACATAACTTATTTGCATGTGTGTAATTTCCATTTTTGTAACTTGGGAAAATCGCATGTCTTCATGTCACTGACTCATTTATTTTGTAATACATAAAATTTGCAACACTTTTTTTATAATGTGTGTACCTACGTTGTTTATTTTAACAAATTTAGTATTACTTGAATGCTTCCATTGGCAAATCGATTAACCAAAACTCCAAACTCCAATTTAGAAATTGAAATTTAATCAAATTCATAAATTGCAGTTAATCGATCTGGCAAGTGAAGTTCAATTGGCAGTCCTTTTCGTACAATTTAGATTTCATATCCACATACATACATTTGTCTAGTTATCAGTTGTAATATGTGGCTAATGTAATTGTAACTTTTTTCGTGATTTTGTTGTAGTTTCACATGTTTAATCTATTGCATTCTGTTTCTTATTTTTCTCATTTTATATGTGAATTTAGCGCCTGGAAGAGACATTTTCGCAGCAAGTAGACGAAATGGAATCGTTATACGGCGGTGCTCTTATTGTTTCAGTGCCTGCTGATATTTTACAACGTGACCAATTCGCAGGATCAACTCGCAGCAGTTTATCCTCCTATTCAGAAGGATGAATACGATAAAATAATGAAGTAGCTGGTTTTTATTAAAGCATAAGAAGTAATCAAAATGAGGGAATGAGAATATGTTACAAATTTCGTAAATTAAAAGCAAAATAAAAGAGAAACGATAACATGTATAAGAAAACAGTCTGTTAAACAGAATAGCTTAACATTTTATAAAAACACATTTTGGATTTATTTAATTATTACTACATATTATACACTGTATTGTAGATGTATGTGTAAACACAATATTATTATCTATTTATATATCGATAAATGTTATTAATTTTTTTCGGCAATCTTTATTGTAAATATAATAACATAAATGCCTGCGTATAAATATAAATACAAATATATATATATTATATATTCATACGAAAATTAGTCCTTACTTCTACATTACACAATTGGCAGGTTGTGGCTTTATACAAGCATGATTGCCTAAAGCTTTTGGTCCGCACGTTTTTTCTTTAACCACGGACTGAAGAGTTTTATATGGTTTGACTTTGCTTTTCCACGGCAGATCATCTGCGTGTACTTGGAAACAAAGTAAAAAAGCTCATTTCGCGCTCGGATACGGCTGCAGAATAAACAAGAAGTTCCCGTTATCTTGCGCTAAATAGTGCTAGCACACAAAAGATAATGCAAGGTAAGTAAGCCTTTGCCCATACGGGCTGTTGCGCCAATCAATTATTCATTATTATTATTACTTGCTTATTCGTTACCAATCAAGAAGAAGAACATTGCTTGCCTTAGTTCGAGTTTTCGAACAAAGCTTAATTCTGACGAACTGGAGCAAACCTGTTTTATTAATTTTGTACTCATAATTTTTGTTAGAAGCTCGTTTAAAAAAAATAATCAGCGGCACGCACACAAGAGCTCTCTGCATACACACATATGAAAGAGAAATTGTTCCTTTTTAAAAAGAAAGTTAGGAAGAAGCAAGCACGTTGACTTTTTTATGCAAATTGTGAGTTCAAAACTCCTTTATGTGCTTGTAAGACATGTATAATTTATTTATATTGGTTAAGCATATTGAATAAAAATTATTCCCACGAAAAATGTCAACATTATTTTAGATATTGTATATTCATATCGTGGTTAAGTCGGATTCTTTCAGCTCTATCTGCTTGCAAAAATTTCATGATGGACATTTCCACATTTGATCATAATTATGAAATTAAAGTTTAATGCTCTGACTTGTGCTTGTGTATATATGCCCTTGTGTGTTTTAGTACAGATACGAATGTTTACAATCGCAGCAACACTGTCGGCAAACAGCATCCAAAGATACTTTCTCTCATACTCTCACATCTTGCATTCTCGTGCTGTCTGACGTTTCCCACTCAAATAAAAAAAATTAGGGAACATTTTACGCTCAGTCCCGGACGAGGTTTGATACTTAATGCACGAGCAGAAATTTAACAAGTCGAATATTTTTACAACAAATAAGAAGCTCCTTAATCAATGAACGAAATGTGAATAAATGCGCTCAGCTGCATACCTCCGTTTGTATCCATTGATGAGTAGAATTACCGTAAACGAAAAGTGGCAGCAGAATATTAATGCAAGTGATAAAGGAAATCGTGTCTACACCTGAACAAAAAACATGAATTGCCAATGCTCAAAATTAGACCAGCGCGAAAACGAGCCACATTTTAACTATGCAAAAAAGTAAACGCTTCGGAGCGCACCAAGGGTGTGGGCTAACGCTCCTTTATGTGCTTTGTGTATAATATGTATGCAATTTGAAAAATTTTGAAAAAAAATAACATTTCGCATTCAAAATCAACAACAATCAAAACAGCGAAGGGAGCGCCGCGAAGCGGCCAAAGCATACTTTTGGGAGCGGCAATGGCAGCCACATGTGTATGTGGATGCGGGAGTGTGCGTGCGTGTGTGCCGCCAAGCGAAAGCATCGGATGGATGTGTGTGTTCCGAGTGTGCTCTCGTTTTGATTAACACAAAAACGAATTAGGCAAAAAGGCAAAGTATACAGATACCGTGAAGCACACCACTACACGCACATTGCAGGCCAAGCACATCGGCACAATAGCAGCACATACGATACGTTTAGTAGCGACATCGGTACATCGGTTGTAAAGCGAATTTCCGTTTCTTGCATGAAGGTTCATTACAGCAAAAAAGGAAGTGCTAAAAAAAACCTCAAATAATCTGAAAATTCGTTGCTAAAGCTCGGCCCACATGCTTGTCGGCGATAAACTGTGTCAGCGGTTTTATTGAGTGCGGTGCTGTAGGGTCCTGTAACTCCAGCAATGAGTGCTGCAATCGACGTTGACCCGTATAGCTTCACACGGCACAGCAATGGAACGTTCAGATGGCAGCTTCTGCTTTGCTCCCACTAATATGAGCAGCCTGGCCTCATACATGCGACCAGTATCAACGGAGCTAGCGAAGAGCTACGGACACAGTAAGTAGAAAAACAGCATTATGTTTATTAAAATGTTTATTGTACACTCGTACAGACAGCTTTTATACAATATACACACAACACATGAGATAGACAATTTGTTGGTTGCCGACTGTAAAGTATATCGGATATGCATTATTCACTGAGAGGCGTAGAATTCGTATCTGTCACAATTTTTGCGCTTGCTTTTTAGATATGTCCATGAAGTTGAAGCTGGAAAAGTATACTTTCTCCGTATTCCGCGTGCTAAATAATGTATGTAAATAATGTAAATATTTCAAATCAGTCTCCTATAAATTCAAACAAATTCTTATTTTGTGAAGGATCTCAAAATAGTTTTTTTACTTCGTCTTATCAAAGGAAGTCTGAACGCATTTGAAGCAATAAATTAGTCGATGCAGCGTATAGGCGGCTAAACGGCTGAACAGAATCGGATGAAAATTTGACACAGTATATATGTACCGGGGCAGTTTATAGGGTATATGAAGGCGTGATTCAACAAGTGGGCACGGCATATCCCATTTAAATTAAATCTTTGATTTGGTTTATCTTTAAAACTACAAGCCGTAAAACATTAAAATTCTGTATTCTGTTTGTATTTAGTCGTGGCTCCCTAATAGAATTTAAGGACCATGGGACAAGGGGGACCCCTTGCTTTACCGACATAAAAATTGTTCACATGAAAATGTAAACAGTTTTTGTGCGATCTCAGCACTCACGGCATCAAACAGATATCGTCTTTTAACATAGATTCTTATATATCCTTCTATATTCATCAATAATATTGATTATGGTTTTTTGCTTAAATCAACTCACAGTCGAACTTTTCTTTAAATTAGCACATATAGTGTTTCTGAATAAATGCAGGCATACTTTCGCCAATGAGTTCGTCATTCTTCAATGGCAAAAGAAACTCTATTCTCCCACAATTGCAATACAATATACAAACAAGTAAGGAAGTATCAGTCGGGTTTCACCGACAGAGTAATACCCTACACCATGTTCCCAAGGGGGGTGATAATTCACTGAAATTGTGGGTGCATTTGATTTACAACCTACATAGTGGGCGGACCACGCCCATTTTTGGCAGACTACAAGATATACCTAATATACATGCCAAATATTGATGCTCTGACAGGTGTACAACAGATGTTATCGGTATATTTATTTTACTGCCCTCATGGTGGGCGGACCACGCCCATTTCTGGAGAATTAAAAGGTATTCCTACCAGGAACGAAGTAACCAAATCTGGACGCTCTGGTGTATATATTATGGAAGTTAAGAGGATTTTTCGTTTATGGTCTATATAGTGGGCGGACCACGCCCATTTTCTTCTATGGCATCTAAGACCTATATATCAACTTGGGAACCGAATTTCATTCATTTATATTCGTAACTAGTCAATTGGGAGCCATTTTACCGGAAAAATTTTGTCGCCTATATAGTGGGCGGACCACGCCCATTTTTTCGTATGACATAGATGACCGACCCCTTAACTTGAATACCAAGTTTTATTCTTTTCAATGAGTAATTAGACAAATTACAGCAATTTGATCGCAAAAAACCCGAGGTAGTGGGACTTACAGGCCCATGATGGGCGTGTCCTTCGACCGATTTGGCTAATCTTAGAACTTAAACTAAGTTAAGGTTCACTCTAACTGTGTACCAAATTTGGTCTAAATCGGACAACTCCTTCTTTCTCTCCTGTGTAAACGGACGGCCAGACAGACAGACAGACAGACAGACAGACGGACAGACGGACAACCGGAAATGAAAAGAGAAAGTGTTTCTGATAATTTCTATATACTTATGTCTATACCTAGGACCGCTCCTTTAATGCGTTACAATTTTCGCACAAAGTTATTATACCCTATTACCATAGGTGTAGGGTATAAAAAACAACAACACAACAACCCAAAGACAAGAATTTAACTTTGATATGACTATTCAGGATATGCTTGTACCTAGGCCAGTAGGCAGGGAAGGAGAGACGGGAATCGAATTGAATGTTACAGAAGTTTGTGTACATATGTATAAATAACATGCATACACTCACACATGCCTACATACATATGTACATATGCACACACATACTCGTTTGAGGCATACATAGAGACACTGTTGAATAGCAGAGCATTTTACTTAGTTATTACAAATGAAATGTATTTTTGTTGCATGGCGGAAACATTGTCGGAAACATTCGAGAGTGATGTTTGAAAGAGGCTCAAAGATCTGGGCGCTATGAATGGATGTTCAGCAGTAGAGTGGCATGTTAATACAAGTCACATATTCCAATAGACATTTTACATTGTTCATTTGGAATGTGGTTTCTTTTGTACTTTACGGTACTTGGCGATTATTTCTTGAACAAATATTTACACATTTTAATGTTGTATTTTGACAGGAATAATGAAAGCAAGCTTAGCTGCCAGCATATAAACTCAACTCATTCAATAAGGAAATTAGCAGCCGCTGTTAAGACATAAATATAATCAATATAATCATGAATCCATACATAAGCTTAGCGTTAGCTGCCCACGGACCACCCAGCATACTGGAGCCTCTCTTGCCTTCGTTTAAAACAACTACGACTACAACTACCACATCTGCCACGACTACCACCACAACCACCACTCTGCTGCCCACGACTATAACCGATATTATATTGGATAACTTAACGACAGCGGTCTTGTTCGATAACGACACGGACGAAGTGAACATGACAGCAATATATGTGCAGCGAGGACCGCGCTATTCGATATCATCCATGATCATCATGAGCATCATAGCAGCACTACTCAGCATACTGACGGTGGCTGGAAACGTTATGGTGATGATATCCTTCAAGATCGACAAGCAGCTGCAGACCATCAGCAATTACTTCCTGTTTTCGTTGGCCATCGCCGATTTCGCGATCGGCTTGATATCGATGCCGCTGTTCGCGCTGTCGACCATTCTGGGCTATTGGCCACTAGGGCCCATTGTCTGTGACACGTGGCTGGCTCTGGACTATCTGGCTTCCAACGCATCCGTGCTGAATCTGTTGATCATCAGCTTCGATCGGTACTTCAGCGTCACCAGACCGCTGACATACCGCGCGAAACGAACAACAAATCGAGCTGCTTTAATGATCGGAGCAGCATGGGGCATTAGTCTGCTGCTGTGGCCCCCTTGGATTTATAGCTGGCCCTACATTGAGGGCAAGCGGACAGTGCCGCGCGACGAGTGTTACATTCAGTTCATAGAAACGAATCAGTACATTACGTTTGGAACGGCATTGGCTGCCTTCTACTTTCCCGTCACGATAATGTGCTTCCTGTACTATCGGATCTGGAGAGAGACAAAGAAACGGCAGAAGGATTTGCCAAATCTGCAAGCAGGAAAAAAGGACTCCTCGAAACGTTCGAATTCAAGGTGATTTGAGAAATATTCGAGTGTTCTTTCAGGGAGCGAGGCCAACTCATCACCATTAAAATGTTTCACAATCTTTGACTATCGAAATATGTGGACGTCATTAAGACCGCAAAACATGCTACATACCAAATATCGACTTCCAAAAAAAAAAGTATGTTACATACGAGAGGACTAACTAAAGTTCAGTTTGTTCGCTACAAAAAAGTGACAAATAAAATTTTAACTTCATAACTTTAATCTCCCGATTTTTAATTTTTCAACATGATTTTCATTAATTTCTATACATTTTTGAAGCCGGTCGATCCACTTACTAAAACTGTCCTCAAAACGGGTGTATTAGCACCTTCTGGGCTCCATACAAACGACTGTTGCTTTGTTTCTAGGTTGTACTTGTAGAACCAAGCTGCATCGCCTGTTACAATTTCAATGAAGGTACTGGACCCTCCGGCATCATTTGATTTGTCAAAAATTAGCGTCACGCTGTTGTGAAAAACTGTTAAAAATCGCAATCACTTGTGTTTATTACACTGCTAAAATGCTTTGGTTATGAATGTCAATCGATTTTGCATCTATTTTTTTCTGGTTTAGTGACGAGAACACCGTGGTTAATCACACTGGAGTGCTATTTTCACAATTCGGAGTCGCGAATGATCATGATCTCTGCAGACGTCCGCGCTCAGAGTCTTCTGCAGATGCGGAGAGTGTTTACATGACAAATATGATAATTGAGTCCGGTTATCATGGAACGCATTCGCGAAAATCAAGTGTAAGTCAGTGCTATTTTGCGTTGAATGAAATTTTCCTTGCTCGGGTTAAAAATATACTTTTTGATAAAAAAAATTTCTATGTAAAATAAATTTATCTGAGCTATACAGCGTTAAACACTTCGGTGGCGATGAAATCAAATCTATAGAAATATGATTGCAGGTGGTGTGCAAACTTGAATACGCTTCTATTGTACTATATGCCACTGCTATCGACGACGCTCCGCTCCCGATGTGTTTGATGCTTAACGAAGTAATAGTTTACCGAGTAAAACACCAATTTTAAACTAGTCATTTTAAATTACTTCTTTGTCTGTTATTTCCCACACAGATCAAAAGCACAAATACAATCAAAAAACCATACTCTTGTTTTGGTGGCATTAAGGAATGGTGCATTGCGTGGTGGCATTCTGGCAGTGAGGACTCGGATGATTTTCAGTACGAGCAGGAGGAGCCATCAGACTTAGGGTATGCTTTTAGCAGAAGTTGGCAAATTTATATTGAAATAATTGCATGTAGATCGAATTGCACCAAATCTTACAGATGCACTTCAATGAATGTCATTCGAGATACATATTCTATTGGAGGAGGGGGGAGTGGAATTTGCCCGCCAACCATTATGATACCAGAGGTCACACCGTCACCGCTCAGACCGCCCCTAACACCTCTTTCGCAAATGCAGGACATTGTTTCTGCAGGGGGACCACGAGACTCACGTTCTCTGCCAAGCAATAATCGCATCGGATCTCGCTCCGTCAGCCAGGACTCAGTCTATACAATTCTGATTCGATTGCCGTCGGATGGAGCAACAGCCAGCAATAGCACCGAGGCGCCATCAATTAAGATGATACACGAAGATGCCCCAACACCGGTAGTATCGATGCCACCGCCAATGAGACGGCCTTTACCGTCGCGAGATTCCGAATACAGTTTGCCGCTAGGTCGTCGCATGTCTCACACACCTACAGACGTGCGCATTCCACTAAACGCCAAAATCATACCGAAGCAATTGGGCAAGGCCGCTCAAATGACTGGTCGCAATGCGGCCAAAAGGAAGAAGAAGTCGCAGGAGAAGCGGCAAGAGTCGAAAGCTGCGAAAACTCTGTCCGCCATTCTGCTTAGTTTCATCATAACGTGGACACCGTACAATATTCTGGTACTGATCAAGCCGCTGACAACGTGCTCCGACTGCATTCCCGATGAGCTGTGGGACTTCTTCTACGCTCTGTGCTACATCAACTCGACTATAAATCCGGTTTGCTATGCGCTCTGCAATGCGTCTTTCCGCAGGACCTACATACGAATTTTGACCTGTAAATGGCATGCGCGCAATCGAGAAGGTATGATTCGTGGCGTATATAATTAAATTATTGTAAACTCTTCAAAGACATACATACATATACATATAAGTTGCAATGGGAAAATTTCAAATAATTCGAAAATACATGCTTGAAATATCGTATTAATCGCAAACTGTAAAAGTGAGTCATTAATAACGATCCCGACTTTAAAACTATGAATACATGTATGTACATAAAAACTAACTAAAGGAAATATGTGCAGATCAAAAAGATCGAACGCAGACAAATTTAAATGAAATCAGTACAGCTTGTTCGTTCGTATAAAATGATAGTCGGTCACCGACCGGTAAGGTCACGCTCAAATGGTTTTGAAGACTAGATTCCTTGGTTTTTATTACTGGAAATAAGTTATACTTTCAACATAAAAGTACTGACTTTAACGACTAAGGCAATACTTTAAGAAAATACCTATAATGTTTCAGGTTGATATCCTAATCGGAAACGAAATAATAACAGCGTATCTACGTAGCATTTGTACATTGCATTTTCATATGCACATTCTACGGATATCAATATGAACTTTGGCTTGGTTAGCATGGCGTATGAATTTATGTACGTTTAAAGACAGGCGTGATTTAATTTCCATTCTGACTCAGATCCCGCTTCAGGCGGACGCAGATCTTGTTGTCTCCTACGGAAACCCGATTACAAGGCTTATGTATGATTGTCTCATTTCGTTCGTTTCGTACTACAGTTGAATAAACAAAATTTGAATATTTGAGTAAAAAGAAACTGCACAAATATAAGATCGAAAACCGCACAAAAATTTGCATTTTTCTGAAAATATTATTTAGAAAGAAAATATTTCCAAGAAGTTTTCGCTATGGTTAATTTGTGTTGAAATTAAATAGAAATGAAATACTTCATTAAAAATGTGATGTTTCAATGGTTGTTATGATATACATACATACATATGATTATATAGAAATTCAAAAATTTTTTTTTGTGGAAACCATATAAAAATCTTAGTTTATAATTTTGTTCGTAATATTTGGGCTTTCTTCACGGTTCCTTTAAATTATTTCTACTGAGTTCTTTATTCAGTTGAACATTACAAGCTCTTACAGGCCTCGGTCTCTACTGCAGGTGCCTCTGCTTTGCGCGCACCATTTACAGTTGGTGGTTCCACTACCGATTTCCACTTTTTACTAAAATACATATTCGGATTTACACAAATTTCTTGCTAGATTATATTTTTCGTTTAGAAAAGTGTATGGAATTCCTACTAACCCACCATAGTTACCTAACTAGTAAATACTTAAGCTAAGCACACTAAGTAATACAAATAGATATAATTTTTACATTCGTAACAGGGAATAAAGCATTGTTAATTTTAGTACCGAATAATAAATTTAAAATTATCTTACATTCCATTCATCTAATCGAGTCGATAAATAGAACACACAGAAATCGAATCGAGCAAGAGATATGCATTATTTGGCTTGATATAATAATGCCGAGGTAAATGCACGATGCATATACATACATACATATTTAAAAATATTTTCATTTGGTCTCGAAGAAAGGATTGTAGATTGGCGATTCACCTGCAAATGGTGTTCGAATTTAAACGTAACTTTTGTTTTGCTAAGCATCAAAACGAGTACTAGATATTTGAATATAAGAACTTAACTATACAAGTACATAAATAAATTGTATCAAATATATAAATTGTAACAGAATACAATCTCAATGTTTGAATAAAAAATACTGTGAAAACTGAGTGTTATCAATTTTGGCAATAAATGAGTTATGAATCCAAATGAATCGCGAAGCTTAAGTTGTCCGCATTATTGAGTAGACTTTGAATGTAGGAACTGCGGCCTGGCAACGTACTAGACTAGATGGTTTCTGCAGTGGGGATTCGATCTCCTTGTTACAGATCCTTCTGCGTGCGTAGCTTCGAAAGATATGAAGCTCGTAGCTGTGAGGAGATATCCGACTTTCTGTGTTCGTTTTCCTGGGCTTTCTAGCACATTGCAAACTATTTCAAGCTGGTTAGAAAATGTTTAGAGCAAGACACTCATCTGCATACCCACATACAAATAAACTACTGATATTCAACTGCAAAATAATTAAATGGCTGAATGGTGAATTGAATTCAATAATTTTAGTTTCTTAAATCAGAATAGATTACTTTGAGCTAAATAAGCCTATAAATACATGCTTGTACATGTCGATATCCTACAGAACTTTAAGTTCTTTATATAAAATACTATGTGTGTTTGTATTTAGGCTAAAAGTCACAGCGTCGCCTTTTTATGGCAATGCCTAAAAAACGTACACAAGCTAATAATTATGCGCGTCAACAGCGGAAGAAATTGCGCTTTAGCTCGTGCCTCTTGTCCGGTCGGCTGCAGCCAACGCGTATTCATACCGGACGACACATAGTAGCAAAGTCAATTGAAATTTTATTAATAAAAAAAACGTATAACCGAAAGCAATGCGATACGATAAGAATTAAAAATGAGCCAAGCTTGATTGGTTCTACGAGAAGTGCCAGCCATAGCCATTGTGCTGAATATAAGAAGTAGAACTTCAACTATAATTTAAATTTGGCTCAAGTAAACTGAAAAGTATAGATTTATGAACAAGCTGGCTTTAGGCTGTCAAAAATATTGTACGACTTAAAGGAATACACCAGAAAAAAGGTGTTGAATGATTATTTCTAGGCTTTCATTTTATTCTTATTCTACGGCCGCCGTGGCTCAGTGGATAAGTGCTGTCTTATATGCAGTCTCTGGTTCAATCTCAGCCGATTCATCAAAGAAAAGAAACTAATTTTCTTGGCATTCAGCAGCATAATTTTATGTAACGGCCGTTGTTTCCGGTTTCACTATTCGCTCTAAGGCATTTTATCGTATTTCAGCATTCCTAGTCTCTACTGGAGCTAACTTACCTTCAACCGATATGTCAATCTTTTCGTTATATTTTTTTTAAATTACTATTTAAATTAAACAGATCGATTTTTTTCATCCAATTTATTGCTGGAAACAATCTTGATTTAGGAACATTACGCGTTGTGTTTAGAACTTAATTTTGAAATAGACAATAAAATTTCATAATGACAGCACGTTACTCAACTTCCTGCTTTATAATCATCTCCGATACTCCGGTTGCACCTAACACTTTCGATTGTTGTGCGCTTGTATTGGTTTGCTGCTCCTTCTCAGCACTCCCCTGATAAGCAGAAGTAATATTTCTTACATTACAAGCCTTCAATAAGTTTGCAGTGTCCGAGGAGAGAGGTATGGCCACGTACTGATGACCGCTTCCGTCTGCGAAAAAGTTTGTAGGTTAAATATTGAAAAGCAGAATAAAATTAATTCGAATTCAGAAGTCGGTTTCCTGCCATTAGTTTTTAGTCATAGTCAAATTACGAGCTAATCATTTAAATATTTACGTTTTTATACAAAGTTTTCCAATAAGGGCGGGTCGATGTTAACAGGCTGTGTCGGCCATGTTGTTTGTTGGTCTGTCAAATCTGTTGTTTATTAATCAGTAACTGATGCCAAATCACCATTGAGCAGCTTATCCAAATGATAAAATTTTTATTCCATTTCATCGACCCGCCCTTTTTACAAAATCCGTTTTATGCATATTTTCACTTGGGTGCTGGTTTTCGTTCGACACAACAAGCGCTTGCAATTCCCTTGTGATTTAACCGATAA
The DNA here is from genome assembly GCA_963457695.1 of Neria commutata. Lineage (NCBI taxonomy): Eukaryota > Metazoa > Arthropoda > Insecta > Diptera > Micropezidae > Neria > Neria commutata. Next base: position 45,019,967 of record OY735247.1, on the reverse strand, counting down.
ATCTGTGGTCAAAAGCAATAACGACTTAAGTCGACTTAAGACGAAATTGAGTTGACGTTACCACTGTATTCCTGACGTTGATGCGCATATTTTGTTCAAACCCCGGTATCTGTACCCATCTCAGAAAAAAAGTTATTTAAAAAAAACACATGCACTTATGTACATGCACTTATGTGCATTTCAAATTTCGAATTGCATTTTCTCGAAACAGTTGTTTTCGACTTAAGTCGTTATTGCATATGACCACAGAAATATTGATTTGAGTAATTAGTTAAAATTTTGCAAAAGTAAGCGTATAATTAAAATAATTTCGTAGGCACACTTTCCGAGTTTTCATTAAATAGAACCGTTTTTAAAATTATTGTTTATGACAAAGCTTCTGCGTACGGCTGAACTGAGTGCTGGTGGAAGAGGCGTATGCAAGATCTGTTGACCAAATTATTCAAATTATTACGTCTTTATTTTGAATATGTTTGCAATCTAATTTAATTTGAATATATAACTTTCATTGCTACCTTTTTTGAGTTTTCCTATTTTATTCAAGAACCTTTTGATGTTCTTACAACTCTCTAAATGGCTTGAGCTAAGCTCTCCTTAGTTTTCCAGGTATAACGCCATACCTTCCCCTGTGGTATCACAATGGGCTTACACACATGGATTGAGTGTATCTTTCTGGCAGACCATCTGCACCCTGGGCTGCCACTATAAGCTCACCTTACCTTCTCTCAGTGTATACATTGTACTATATATTGATATTTAAATACAGCTAATACCTTCTTCATTGTGCAGCTGAAGATGACCGGATTGAATTAATTGCAAAAGCACCTCCTGCGGTATATTAGTTAAGTTTGAAGTTGAATATATCAAATTGTCATTGGTATTAGCGGCTACAGCAGCTGAGCTCTCCCTCTTGGCCTGTGGTACTGTGGCACAGTTCGAATTGTATGGGATCGACATCGGTTTAGTCGAAGTAGAAGACTCTTGTTCGTGCTGCACGTTTTCACGGGCGTTCTGTGCCGCGACAGCACCCAGAGATGCATTTTCTGTGACTGCATTCGCATTCTTGACGTCGTCGCTGATTGTTGACATCGCTCCAATTGCACTTTTGCAATTATTCACAGCTGGTGCAGGAGAATCAATATCGGACGAATCCTCAGATTCATTTCCTGAAGACATGTGTAAACGAAAGTCCTGAAAATAAAATTTGTTTAATATAACCAGCTGATATATACTATTTTGCGTTTTAATATTCATATAGAAAAGATAAGTTAAAGATCTGATTAGTAATGCAATGAAAGTTCAAAATATTCCAACAATAAAATATAAAAATACATAGATATGTATGTATGTATGTAAGTGTCGCAACAGCGCGAGCGGGCTTAGGAATAGCTTTCTCGCATTAACTTGTGTATGCTTGTTGCATTAGGTAGTATAAGATTTGGGTTGAACCCAAGCCGCCCGCAGCAGCGGCCAAGCGCATGGCCACTGAACCACCGCAGCGCCACCAACAAAATGCGTTAAAAAAGTTTAACCAAATATCGGCTTCCAAATACAAACTGCACACGTGTGTTTTGTATGTAGTATATAGAGGCATATAGAAGCATTCTACAATCTGTTTTAAAGGCATCAAAACGGCAAACGATATCACCAATAAAAGAAGACTTAACGAAAGTGAGCTGGAATTGCGGTGGAGTATCGAGGTGGCATGTCGTGCCTGAATTCCGAGCGTGTCTCATTAAATGACAATTACTACAATTTCAGAGGTCGTTTTTTATAGGAATGCAATGAATGCATTTACCCATACGAACAAAAAGCACTCTTGGCATTTTCGTTGCAATAAAATCTCAACTAGAAGAATAGAATGCAGTTTTGTCTTTCTTGCCCATCGCGCACTGACAATTGCGTCTGCTCTTTATGGTTTTCGTTATATGAGATATATGTATGTATGAACTAATATGTCTGTATGTGTGTGTGCAATGCTGGCTGGATCATACATATCAATACAACAAAACGAAGGCTGTACAACTTTTTTGTGCCACTATTCGAGCTTGAAGAGTTGAGATTCCTTATTACACACAAATTATCTAAAACTAAACAGAGTGAGGAACATTTGCAAATGTATGCGTTCTCTCGATAGTACGGCAATTATATGATACCAATGGATATTCAGCTATACGTACTAAATAAAAGGCCAAGCGACAAATATTTTGATTACAGGATATGCGGGGTATGTGAGATTTTCAAATATATGTACTTGGATGTAGCCCCCACAAGTCTATATAATGCTAACTGGATGCGTTGATTGCATTTTGTTAGTTCAGCCGATTAACAATCAGCAAATCATGATTGTATTACCAAGGCAGTCAAGTCAGCCCAGCCAACTGATCAGTTCCCCGCAGCCCATCTGCAGCTCAAGGTAAATGTGTAACTAGTAGCCACGAAGGCTGGTTGTATTGTACTTGTTGCAGCCAGACACAATGATGCTGCCGCGAGTCATACGAATTAAAATTGCCAAGCGCATTTGCATTGAAAACGCTTTTCGGCCGCGCATGAAACATCTGCCGCCAAAAAAGGTTTCATTGGTGTCTCATCCGTTTTTATGCAAGTATATATGTACGTATACATCTGCCGACGCTGATACCGACAATGGGTGTTACAGAACGACGGCAAGAAGGAGCCAAGTACGTAGCTTCGATATTGGTGGCGCTTTCAATGAAAACATAAAAATAAAAATGCAAATTAAGCTCCTCCGCGAATGCTTCATCTAACGCACAATTGCACGACCTGCGGTGGCGGACAGATCACAGAAAAGGCATTGAAAAATATAGACACCGCAACAAAGGTATACGGAAGAGCACATATCACGGTGTTGGAGGATACGCTAGGACTAGCGCAATCGAGCACGCATGCACTCATGTCGCATGTAAATGGCGCACACAGGAGCGGAGCGTTCAATTGAAAGAATTGTGCAGCAGATGCGGCAACCGACTCAAAGAACAAAGCCTGGCATATGCATATGTATTATGTGGGTACTTGATACGGTCAAGAGATTAACATGCATTTGTTCACAAAGCAGTTTACATGGTTCGGTAATGGAAGGCATCTCGTTATAGTACGATAATTTCAAACATATTTTGTGAAGGGACCCTTCAAAACAATTAGAAGGGTTTCCGAATCAAAGAGCGAGCATCAACCGGACCTTATATAAAGCAACATTTTTTACCATCATTTATCAACCATTTGAGAACTCTCTAGAAATAGCTTGGCATTCGTACATATATGCGTTAATGATAACTTCCAAGTATCAAGCTAATCAATTGTCACGCTCAACTAAAAAGTCAAGCTGCATGCGTGCCAAATTTTCTATAGTCTCATCTTTGATTGTCTAGAACAGCTCTGATGACCTCATAGCCGTGCAAACAGCAATGACGCAATGATCAACTAAACTACATCAAAGCTTAAATAAACTACTGTCTATTCTGCTGTTTTTGAAAACGTAAAACGTCATACGTCGCGGTCCGGTAACATCTAATAAAAAGAAAATTTGTTTTCAAATTGTTTCTTTGCGCGACGCCACTTCTCGCGGTGAGTTGGCAATTCTCCGAGAATAATCTTTGCCATGAAAAGCTTCTCAAACCCGTTCGGATTCGGTAAAGTAGGTCCCGTTAACTTGTGCTAAAATATAACAAGCACACACAAGTTAAATGCGAGAAAGCTAGGCCTAAGTCCACACGGGCTGTTGCGCCAGTCAATTATTAATTATTAAAAACGTCATATTTACATGTATGAAATATCGATGATCAAGACTTTAAATATTTATATTTCAGATCCTGTAGTATTAGATAAAGAAAGAATAATAACTTAACATTGGTTGAATAAAAAATCCAACGTTATAACTATGCTTATATACATATTTTAATAAGTACCTATGTACATAGCTGCACGGAATTGTATATACATAAGTAATACATTCTAATACTGTAGCCCGTCATCGCCCATTCGTCATATCAAATGTTTAAACCTGCCTTGAAAACAACAAAAAATATAAGCAAAGCAAGAAAATGACGCAGAAACAAAGCGTTAAATGACTATACAGTGAATTCAGCAACGCCTTCATTTCACAGCGCTCACTTCCAAAGAGAAAAAGAGAGCTGGTTATCTGGTTAAGGGTTATCAGCTTAACCACCAAGTAAATACAACAAATAACAACCAGTAACGCCTTATATGACATATTTTCAAAACCAAGTACCTATCAAAAATCTAAAAACTTTCTCCAACTATAAAGCGAATATTAAACCCAAGTGTATCGTTTAGTCTTTGAAGTAAAAGAGAAAACTGCTAGTGAAAAACGTTGAAAGAGAGTACAATGCAAGCCGGTATATGTTGCGCGTAGTCGTGCCGTCCTTTTCTGGCCACTCTCTTGCGTAGCTGGGCGCTCTTAAGTCCAAGCTTGATCATCCACCTCAGCATAAGGTACGCTCAAGTTTACATTCTGATCGTCAGTTGTGAAGATTTGTTTCGCGCTTGACGATCGCGCGGCTTAACGCTCGATTTACCAGTGTGTGATTTGTATTTAAAGCGGAATTCCGTTGCATACTCAGCTTTTAAAGGTGGTGAATCAAAATGAAAACTATAATTTTAAAAAAATCGCCAACAAATATGTATATTCAATTTTTAACTGTTATAAAATACTATGCACTATTAAAAACTTTGATTCTTGTGTACCATTCACCGTTTCCCTTTCATCGAGAGGAAATAAAATTGTAGCAGGTAAGTTTCTGTTTTCAGTTATTTAAAAAAGGACAAAAAATCAAAATTAATTGTTAAGTTCTAGTTATCAAGTTGAAAGTGAGTGAGTCAATAACAATCGCTTTACTAATTCAATTCTCATTTTATTGGCCGATTTTTGTTTATCATTGTCCGACATGTTTGATGTATTCGACGAAAAAGTGATAATATAAAATCTTGCAATAGTGAACTAAATGTATTCGTCAGATAGCAAATATTTAAAGGAACTAGTAATAAAATTATGCGCTTTATCAAGACTAGCTTTTTCCAACTGTGCGGTATCTTGAAGTTTATGTGTTGAAATGTCAGTATAAATCCTTTCATTGCACCCTCGCCCACATTCGCAGTCGTGAGTGTCAAATGCGGCTTTTCGCTGGCTTTTAAGAGCGGCAGGTCAAATGGCAAAAGCATTAATTTCGATGCAAAGTCAATAAATATACACTTTGAATTGTGCAATTCTTTTCAGTAAGAGTAACTTAACTAAGATAAACGATGCTATCCGAAGTCTGCACAAGATCTAAAGGCATATGGGCAATGAAAGTTTTGTGATTTTGCTAAAAAATGTGCACTAGAAAAATCGCTTTTTTTGTATCCAATATTGAAATTGCGCTTATGCACTTGAAGTAGTCAAAATAAGAGCTACTCTTCATATGAGTTTTCCCCACACATCACCAAAGCCTTACTGATCGACTCGATATATGTATGTACATAAGTATCTACTTCATATAAAAGAACCATTTTTAAATGATTAAAAATTAAAAACTGAAATCGATTCTGGTCACAACAAAAGTCATTAATTCCTTCGCATGTACGTGAACTTCATACCAGTTGTGAGGTAGGGCAATCGACCCATAAACACGTTATCTAATTGAATAAAAAAGTTCGCAGGACTGCGGCAATGCGAGACTCGCCAGGACAGCAAAAACTCTTAAGGCTATTGACTGATTTATGTGAGAGTACAGTTGTTGTATACTCACAAAGAGAATGCTCCGTTAAGAGGCTGGGAGCAGCTTGGAGGCTGTGCTCTTGCTCAAGACTTTCAAAATCATTCTCGTATATCGGTATATCATCAAAATATACGGTTATTATTACAATTCTAATAATTGAAGCACTATACGCAGTTGAGCAAGCCTAGTGTCTAGTCTATTTTTTCCAATAGTTCTTAATATTTTGTGCCCAAAGTCAAGTAAGTAGCCATCATGCAGTATCCCCTTGAAAAGCGAAAGTATTGGTGAGTGCGCCTCTGGTGCATACAAACACTGATGCAGGCATGCTCTTCTTTTTTAGTTGTAAGTAGCATCGCTGGAACAGGAATGCATTTATTTTAAAATGCGAATCACATTATCTGATCGAATGCATTCTTGTCTCAAATGACGATCAGAAAGAAAAAACTCAAATGTTTCGTGACAGAATTGCGAAAGCGAGCGTGTGAACGGGACGTTTTAGTGGCCAACATCGCGAGTGCCAGCTAGTTAGATGAAGTTAGTTCTTCATCAGTCATAAGTTTCACATAGATTTACCAGCTTGTAATAAAAATGTTCTATGCAGGCATGCACAGATTTATCAATTGTTCGATAAAACGATAACGATAAAACATTATACATATTTTTGATATAACATTATCGATTTATTATGGATTTCAATTCATAAATTTCTTAGTTAAATGCATTCTCGATTTCTTATAGAACGACTAATCGGTATTATTTAGCTTTCATAATTTTCGATATTTTCTACAGAGTTCCACTATATAGACATGAGATCGCAATGATGGGGTTTTAACATATTAAAGGCCGAGTTATGAATTATTGAATTTATCGATGAAGACGGTTCGTTTGAACGGGAAATAAGTCAATTATTGTTCTTCAAAAGTATTCTATATTCCATTAAAGGGTAGAAAAAGTTAAATTTTGTTTGCAAACTATTTTAGAAATCTGATAAGCATTAAAATTTTTAAATAGTTTTAATAAGTCCTATAAAGCAGGAAACCTAAGTAATCGTTATATTAAACTTACTTATAATAAAATGCTAAGTGTAGGGTATCAAAATACTCGGGATGTCAATTCTCAAAGCGTTTCACCAAACCCGGAAGCTAAGGAATGAAAAATCGCCATTCCCGGATCCGTGGGATTTCCGGGTTCCCTTAAATCATTGTCTTTTAGAGGAGGGTTTTCGATCGTGCATTGTTAACAAAATTCTGCTGTCCTATTCACAGCACTTTTCTACTTTTGAGTATTGAGATCAAAGTCTTACAACTTCTTTCAATAAAATTTTACACATAATAATCTTTATGAAAATAGATAATTAGCAACTCGGTGGCATTTTCATTGACATGTATGATAAATTTTGTTTTGAAAGCCCCTCGAAATCCCAGATTTAGGATCATAAAAATGTCGCGTTATTCCGGGTTTCGGAAAATCGGTGTTACTACTCTTAATATACATATATGATATATGTATATATGTATGTACGTACAGCATTAACATTCATAATGAGTGTAGATCATATTAGAAATCAAAAAATTGCAAAATACAGAAATTAATAAATTGGACTAGCAAATCAGCCGATTTGGAACGGGGTGAAATCGATGGAGTTAAGAGCAGAGTATCAACACGATTGTTAGCCACATACATAATTGGAAACATACTCATAATAAACCAGCCAGTGTGGCGGCGACAACTACACAGACTGTGCACACATACACACAAACATGTGTTGCTTTAAACTTTTCACGTCATTACCTCACACAGCACTCGGCTCGATTCTGTGATCGACGATCTGCGATTCTGCAACGGCGCATTGACCGCCTTTTCTTTTAACCCAGCGAGTAATTGCATTAGTAGTGGTGCTAGAACTACACAAAGACTCAAGCTTCCAAATAAGGGTGGCATATGTGAAGTGAGGAAGCTATAACTATGCTTGTGAGCCACCCAAAGCGTTGGTTTTTGAAATTTCGGATTGATTTCGCAGTAAATTAGAACATTTCCTCAGGTTGGAGCTGTGCACGCGAAAGGTAGAAGCTCAAAACCCGATTCAAATCGCCATATGGCTCAACGCATAAGGAGAAATGAGGAGTCACAGTTGTTGTTGTTGCTGTTGCTGCCGCCGCTGTTGCTGATGTTGTTGCTGTTGTTGTATTCACTGCCAGACTAAGTGAGGTTGTACAACAACGACAAATACGGCAAGAAAAAACAACTGAACTGTTGAAATGCCGAGTTGCAACACCAAGTGACTGCGTTTCGGCAGTCGAGAAATAACAGAGAAATAGTACTACGAGCCTGGTATTAACTAATTAGACGAACAACAATTTAAGCATTTATCTATATTATGACGAGGGAGGAGGAATCAATGGCACAAGCATTCTATTTTATTATATGCTGAAGTGGCAGGATTCCAACTGTTTTCTTGTTTTTTTTTGTTGCTCACTTATCAGACTTTTTGATTTCAGGTGATTATCTGTGGCAAGTGTTAATAGCAACATGATCTTTCATTGCTGGGCTTCGTCTTGCTCCAAGTGGTTCGGCTGTGTTGACGGACGGAAAGGAAAAGCATGTCAAGAGCCAGCGATGCGATGCATGTCATAACAAACGAAACAAAAAGGTATGTGCACATACACACACACAAACACATGCCTACGCGTAGAGGCGCACATACATACATACATATGTGGTCATCCAGATAAAGCCAGACCTGAAGTTGGCCAACGGCAAGCACGGCACATGCCACGCGTGCCAAAGCGTATGCAGAATGTCTGGCTGGCCAAACAATAGGGCTTCCTTCCACGCATACAAGCACAAGGAAGTTTAAAAAAATGTGGTTGCGGCGAAAATAAGCCGCGCATTGATTTACCGAGACAACCGAGTGCGATCGCGGCCACTGCCGCTGCCGATATACATACATACATACATACATGTTTAATTTCAGCATACAACTGTCTACAATTTTATGCAGCTTTTGTAGATTTATTAGAAAAGTGGCAACTATGTTCTTTTAATCACACCGGATTTTTATTTTGCGAAAATTGGCAGCATACATACAGCAAACATACACATACACACTCGCGTTTCAGTAACTTAACAAATGCTAAAATATACAAATCCTGATTCCGCCACATGCAAGGGCAAAAAAGTCGTTAATTCGTAAATAATTGCAGTCCGGGTTACAAGAAAAGAATTGCTCAATTGGCGCCATTCATTCTTGCATTAAATTACATGGAATATAAGCATTTCAGTTAATATCTTTATTTTCAGTGGTAACGAGAGGATAGTCTGCCTGCCACAGCTGCAAGACTTGCACACACACACAGATGCATACCCATTAAGATCCTGTTGCCTAACAATTCTTGCGCTCGAATTCTCACAAGTTTCTGTTTCTTAAACTTTGCAGATGCTCAGCCACGTGCCGACGTTTCAAGCAGAGAACGACAGTAAAGCTGACCTCTGCCGTCTGCCAGCCACGAAAGGCACCACAGAGAACAGCCGCTTCTTAGCGCTATTGACTTCCAGTAGCCGCTACAATACAATCAGTTGGAATAATGAATTGAACTGCACTTCACTTTCGGCGGCATTAAGCGGGCGGGCGGGCGTTCGTGCGGTAAAGGCCAACGCATAAGCAGCCATTGTCGTTTTGGTACGTTAAAAAGCGCCGGAATGCACTCCTACTCCGCGCAGCCCAATCTGTACAACGAACAAAACAAAGCAACTGAATTCTACGCGCGCCCCCCACATACCGAAATATAAGGCGGAATGTTGAAGGGAGCTTTTGTCGGCGTTTCGCAGATGCCCAGGCACTGTCGTGCAGAATGCGACACGCAGCCCCGCCGAGCGCACGTGGCTCATGACCACTGCGCGTATAACTCCGCTCCGACCTCTCGAAATTAATAAACATCAGTTAAATGCCTTAAAAGCGTACACGCACGCGTGCATTGAAAGGCGCATAAGGGTCCGGCAATCGAGCCAGCGCTAGCGCTAGAGCTGCAGCTAGCTAACAAGGCAGCGAGGACGGAGTCGCCGCGAATGCAAATGTTCGATGCTGCTGCTGCTCGTGTGTCAGATCTTCTTAGCGTCCGTCGGAGCAGCGGCGGCACACCGAATTTCACTTAAAACTACTACCAAGTCGCCGCAAGGGAAAGCCACTGCATCCGATAGCAGGGTAAATTGGTAAGTTGCTTGCAAGGTATGTAGGCTACTGCCAACGACGAAATGCTATTGATTTCGCTGCGAGTGCAGCATGGACGTGGCTAAACGCTTGCTTCCGCATTTTAACTAATCTCTTTTCCTTCTTCGATAATAAACTGAAATAAATAGCAACAAACGAAAAAAAATCATAGGTTTGATATGTGTTTTATTTTCATTTTCAACTCTTTTATTATGTGAATGTGTCTTGTAAGTAAAGACGGCATCGAACTGCCTGCAGCCCTCCCTTAGCACCTACAATATGCTGCAATTAACCCTTTACTGCGCATCTGTCTATAATAAAAACTAAACACTCTGCTTGAACATTAATATGTATGTATGTATGTAGTTAAATATATTGGCGAGGAGACATTTGTTGTTGTTTCGAAAAGGGAGGAATTATTATTAGTGGGAAGAGTACAACCCATAAAAGGTAAACAAAAAACGCAAGTTCAACAGCGCGATCACCCTCGCGAAAATTCTAAATGAATAACCAACCAAACAGAAATAAAACGTTACAAAAACAATGTCAAAATCGAACGAAACGCGCTGTTAGCCCCCACTACAAGTTGTTGTATTTCTATTATTGTTAACCTTGACAGCCGCGGAGAGTTGGCGTTTCGATTCGCTCGCGCACGACTAATACCAATACCAATATCAACAACAGCAATTGAAATAGCAACAACAACAACAACATGATATGATGGTAAGAAAAGCATGGTAAGCTGGTAAGAGCACATAATGAAGCGCTTTACGCCACCACAGCAACAGCAACAGCAAACGCCAACAACAAAACATCAAATGATCGCCGTGAAAACTTCATTCATTCATAAGAAGATATGACGACGATGATTTGAATGTGCCGGCGAAGTCGTTCAACCGACATTTGAACTGCGATTGTTTGTGTGCTGCATCCCCCTGATTAGTGCAAATACCCTTCACGCCTTAAGTTCAAACATCCAAATTAAATATGTATTACTAAGCGCATTATAGAATTAAGGGGGCAACTCATTCGCACCAAACTTACATAAATTCTTCATATGTATGTATATGATTGCCGTTCCCTATATAGAAGCAACACCGGTGTGCCTGGATATACTAATCAATGTGAAAATCGAAAAAAGTCTGTGACAGTTCACAGATGTATGTCTCTACAATTGGAACAACAGCCCGTTGGAAGTTTAGGCCTAGCTTTCTCGCATTTATTTGTGTGTACACGTTCTATTCTAAGCACGAGTTAACTGGACCTATGTATTCTATATCCGTGCTCGAACAAAAGGCTTTTTATTAATATTTTGCGAGATCATCAAGACACAGTGTATACTCTCGGAGAGTTACCATCACTTTGCAAAAGATAGGGCCGCGCACAAAGAAAAAGTTCCTTTTTTAGATGATATCAGTCGGCTGGGATTTGATCCGACGCCATGCATCAGAGACCGAGCACTGAGCCACAGCGGCGCCTGGCACTGACACAGATGACTGACAGGTCATACACTGGAAAAAATCGTATCTATTGCATTACCTACAAATGAGTATTAGCCAGATGTTGTACTGATGTGGCAATTCTTCAATTCATTTCCAGAATATGTATTTTTATACATATGTACATATATTAATAAATATTTCGGCAGTCTTCCAAATATAAACTCTGGTTGGTTTTATTATGATTCCCAAAATATTTCCGCTCTTGCGCAAATCCCCATGAGCTGGTCTATTTGAAAAACGTCTAAAAATCGGGATTTGTATGGAGTTTTTTCGCTTTCATACATTTCCCCAAATAATTGAATAATTGCTCACAATCAGACAAATTTAACAATCGTAAGTACTGCATTAATGTTTTTGCAAAATCTCCGTACAAACTCGATATAGCCCGACTTTTGTATAATCGTACATCTACTCTAATAGATATTTTACATAATATTCTACGTATAAGAGGCCGAGCATTCTGGCGATGACTTGTGTGAGCAATTGCCATTTTTAACACTTTTCAGCAGCACTGAATAAACTTCCATTGCCAACTTTAAGCGGTTTTATCAAGGTAAATAATACTATCTGAGGAAAACAAGTTACTTTCGAGAGAAGGCCTAGCCAGAGATCGAACTCGGGACTTCGGCTCCACAAAGGATAAATGTGGGCCAACAATGTGGCGCTATATAATTCCTAAACATGAGCAACCTTGTGATGGAAGTCACAATCGTACTTAGTCATTATTTTATACAAAACTGCGCACAAAGTTGCAAGTGAACTGCCGTGGATTTCGCATGCATGTCCTTGCTTCACCAGGACATAGCTAAAGATGATGGAACCACCATGACTAAGAGCTCAGTCTCAGAAAATTTGGATATCGGTGCAATTAGCATTTTGTTAAATTGATTCCATTTACTTATATTACTTCTTTTGAAGTTCCCGATGCGCTTCCCACTCACACGTTTCCCCTCCTTTAGACAAATAAAAAAACGTAGAGAGAAAATGCATTAAGCCAATGAAAAAGTTACAGTGTAAAATTTCATTAAATCAATGAAATTGAATTTAAATTCAAAACGTTCGAAAATCATTTCTTTGATAAAAAAAACTAAACATGTGCAAGTCAGTCAGCTGCCTTCTTCTTCCTGAAGCGATACCAAATCACTCGAAAAATTAGCTGTTTTGGTCAGCTGTGCCGCTCTTCTTCACAAATTTTGGTTTCAACGAACGCCTCATCGTACAAACAAAGTACATACAGCCAAAAAAATATAGACAATAAACAAAATAATAAAGATATATTTTGAGCCCCTTATAACTCGCAGGTGAGTCAGATTTCGTACTCCCATCCATTTACTATTTTCCACATCTCGATGTCCTTTATAGCTTAATCGCTTTAAATCCCTCACAAAAACAAAAAGCACCTCCCAAAATTGTTCTCGGCTGCGTCGCTGTGTCAGTTTTTGTGATGGGCAACTCGTACACTCACGCGCATTTAGTTTAGTTTTTAAGCTACGAACATAGAAACCGAACCATTACGTAGGTTTGGCTTGGCCCACTCGAAACTGTGGAAACCAAAAGAAATACTTTTTAGCTCGGAAACACCGAAGCATTTAAAATGTGTCCAAGGTTAGATAACTATTGTATTGTATTATGAAATGATTCCGAGTTGTCAGTACCAAACTTGCGTAGGAAAACAAGAAGTTACTGAATATGACATGATATTATTCAATAATTTCTGGAGTGAGCATGATTTGTTTACCCGTACGTCTGTATTAATTGATTCTGAATACACTTTTCCAATAGTAAACTGTTATGAGAAGAGTGAAGAAATTTTGAAATAATTTTAGGAAAAACTGTAGCCAATATTGAACTAAAAGAACACATATACTCGTACAAATGTTGTACTTTTGCACTTTATCAATGCTTTGAGAAAACATTGCAGATTGGATTTCGGCTGAAAATCTTTTATTCATCATTTGGTATAGAATTAATAGGGTTAATTTAAATCATAAACTCATTGCATCGTTATGGATAGTTTTTATTTAACATGAATAAATTTTTATTTGTAAAAAACTGTACTACACATATGCAAAATGTATATGAATGACTTACGTCCGTCCCTTCGGCAATTGAAATATATTTAAGTCTGCATATTTCAGCTATCGTGAAAAATATATATTTAATATTTTGCATGAGTTATTTTCTGTTTGACAGAAACATTCAATTATTAAGAAATCAGTGCAAAATACAAAATAAAAATTATTTTAATTATAAAATGCTAACTACATGTTCTTAAAAATACATTTTCTCCATTGTCGAAGAACAAGGTCTGAGAGCCAATTGCTGTTTGTAACAATGACACAAAGGAATCACAGAATTTATTCTTCAAAGCAATTCTATTAAAAAAGCAAGTGTGGTATTTAAAACAAAAGCAAGGTCACTTTGCATATTGTTTAAGTACTAAGGCACTTTAAATGTTCCATATAAATTTGACTAAATTTATGAATATATATATATATAAATACGTTAAAATGTACTAACATTCTCCAACTAAACTATAATTTTTCTTTAAGCAAATAAAATTGGTGTAAGCCAATTAATGTGATCAAAGCTTCACTATTTACAAGAGCTATGAAATGAAATTCCAAGCAATATAGTCCAAATGTATTTTCTATTATCGATTGTCGGATTTACTAAGTGGCCCATTGAGCCCGACTTGATCACATTAAGCAGCACACACAATATTATAATTGTTACTTTGTTGAAAAGTTAATTATATATATATGTATATTTTCTTGCGTCCTTTATTGACCATGTTTACATCATACAATCACGCTCATTTCTGTCATTTTGCCCAGCAACACGTTGTAACCAGTAGACTCTGTCAGCAAAAACTATTCATTAAATTGCACTTCTTTCCACTATATTCAACCAAGGATCCAAGCATCTAATCCTATGTAGGTTGGTAACTTATATGACACAGTGTGTTTTAAATAATGGCACTCTGTTGGAAGTGATAGTTCGGGTTCGACCTATGAAAGCAAGCTAGTCGATATTTTATATATGGATTTTGCAAGTATACAGCTAAGCATTTGTGCTATATTGGATCGATGGACGGAAAAGTCATGAAGTCATAGTTTCATATTGTAGTTAAATAATCGACCTGCCTTTCTTTGTCTGATTTCCAATGACTAACAACAACTAATCTCGATCAATAATTTTTGCCAGTTAGAAACTGTTGCTGAAAAGAACTGTCCGCTTCCAACTATTTGGTTTGATGGCACAATTGGCTGGGATAGATACTCTATCGCAAAGTTCTAATTTTTTTCTATTTTATAATTTAAAAAATATATTTTACATTACTTTTGTAGAAAAACTTCCTTAAAAAATACGAATTGCATTTACGAATATATTTTTTTTAACTCCATTCATATCAAGCAGGTGAAGGAAGGCGGCTATCCGACGAATCCTATCAACCCGTCGCTTGATTGTCCTAATTCAATTTTCCATCCATGGCGCCATTATTTCGCTCTGGGTAATCACAAGCTATTAAAATGTCTTTCTTTGCTTAATTTACGGAGGCAGCCAAAAAATGTTCATATTCGAAGTCGAAGTCGACAGCCTAAATTTTTATGCTAATTCTTACAATAGGCGTTTATTGCGTTCTATGAGCAGTTGTAGTGGACGAATTTTCCGTCGCCGGTAGTGCATAGATAGCTCATCTTTTACTTATGACAGACTTGAAACGGCTCAATTGCTGCAAGTAATTTCACTTAATCGAAATTTTGACTTTTCCGCCACTTGCGCCACAACATATTGTCTTCTTCTTAAACTCAAGCGATATGGCACGATAAACATATTCTATGTTCACTTTTATTTCTTTACGCTTACTGTTAAAATAGTTGCATAAATGACTAGTTTAAAATGAAGAATTTAAATATTGAGCAGAGAAGTGTTGTTTTGATTTGTTTATGCAACTTGCTTACTACATATTAGAGCGAGATCATCAATTGTTGTAATGTTGCGAATTGCGAATGTTTTATAGCAGCGAAGATTTAAAAATCTGTCTTGTAGACTACAATGGTTGGAATGCTCTCTATTTGCCTATGGAAATGCATACTTTTTTAAAACTAGACAAAATTTTCTAATCATGACGGTTTTGCAGCATTGCATTAACAAAGAGCAATATGGCCCAAGCGCCTCCTACCGCTGCACATGCGTATGCGACATATGCGAATGTGTTGAGTGGGATACATGCGGAATATGGGAATGATGTGTGTGGCCACCGTGCGTGGCATAGGCCTGGGCATGCGACAGAGGCGATGGTTGGCTGCCACTACTATAGGGCGATTGCATAATGCTTTGTTCGAGACCATAGTGCGTCGCTGGCGCTTGCGGATGGCCGAGATGAGCGTGACCATGATGGCCGTAAATTAATTGTCTTACTTTTGAGTCTTCGTCCGCGATGTTGTAGCTGAGTTCGGTTTCCTCGAAGCCTGTTGCAGACATACGCTGATCACCACCACCAACACTAGGAGGATCCGGTGAGTTCAGGCAGGTTTGTATTAGTTGTTTACCCGCCTCCGATGTGATCATTGGTTGGAGCTTACGCGTGGCAAAGGTATACACGTGTCCGGTCTCTGAAGCAACTAACAGCATTACTTGAGTGCCAGTGAGCGTCGAAAGTTCGTATGCCTGGAAAGCAGAAGAAATGTGTTTCATGTTCAGATTAGTTCTCCGTGTTAGACAATTGTACATAAATTAAAAATATGCACGATAAACTCTATAAAAATGCATATTCAATTCAAGGAAAGATGTAGTAAGCGAAAAACCTAATTTATTTAAAATGTTTCCCTTTTACACGTAACTATTTTTATAGAAAAGTGTGTCAATACAAAAAATAAATTCAAAACTAATTCGTCTCTTTTATATACATTGGTTGTATATTAACTGCAATAATAATTTATTGTGCGTTCTAATTCGAAAAAAACTTTGATTCCACATCATCGAAAAGTTTAAATCAATACCGAGCAAGGATTATACATTAAATTAAAAGAGGCGTCAATCAATCAGCTTTGTAATTTATATAACATCCCGATCTGTTGCTGTGAATCAATTCGGTAGTCGACCCACTCGACTAGATGAAATAGTAGCTGAAGCGAAATTAGCAAGGAAATTATTATTTAACAAACTTTTAAATCGAAATATAAGCCGGACATTCTTTTTAAACGAGGACAGGATTTTAAATGTTTATCAATAAAACTCGTATAACATAAACTCGTATAGTTTATCAATATCTTAAAAGGCTTCTCTATTTTTGTTATTATTTTCTTAGCATCACAGGCGTGAATGTAAATTACAATATGCAAGTGTGCTTAAAATCTGTTGTAATCTCAGAGAAAACATTGCTTGAATGATTTATGCTAGTACTACACACTGTACACTACAATTTACACGATCAACGTGGTGCATAATCAAAAATTCACACTCAATACAAAAGAACAAAAGAGCGATCGAGCGATCGAGCCACACAAATTGCTTACTTGTGTGCATATTTAAGGCATGTGTCAATTTGGATTTGAGCTAAAAGAGCGACCGCTTGCACGAACATGACAGTGCTATAGCGACAAACAAGCAGCTCCTGTCGAACGTAGCGAGGCGGCCAAATACAAGGATGCGACACACAAACACCCAACAATAGTTTACCTTTGCACCAGCCGCAGCAATAATCGAGCACACGCATGCGTCTCTCCTTGGGGAAGACAGTTAGCCCAAGAGACCGAAAAAGTTATATGTTAGAATGCGGCTATTTGCAGTGCGGCGCGATGTTGTGTGTACATGAGCAACAATGTTGGAACAGCCAACAAGGCTGCATCCTTGCATAAATTGCAGATCAGAGATCCCTGAAGCAGGCGACTATTGCTTACAATAACAATAACAACTACCGCAGCCCACAACTAACCGATCCGGCGAATTTGTTCGAAAAGGTCATCGCGTTGCGAAGTTTTGGCGGCATCTTTGGCTTTGTTTCTGTAGCATTGTAATAGCTTTACATGCGCCGCAGCAGGCTTCACACTTGCGACAATTTTTGCATTGCAACCCGACAGCGAGAACCGAAAAGCAATAAAAAACAGCATGCGTAGAAACGGATTCTGGAAAATTTCTCCAAAAAATAATAATAAAAATGAATTTAGAAAGTTGGCAAATTTCGTCGTTTCAAATAGAGCATTCCTTTCTTTAGGTAATATATGTATGTATGTATATAGAATCGATTTTTGGTTTTGGTATAAAACTAATAATAATTCCTTCTTTGTCAGTGCGTATGGAGACTATCAAAAGATGACACCGTATACAAACAAAAAAAAAACAAAGTATCCATCCCACACAGAGCCGTGCGGCGGAAGCTTTGCGGGGTAGCTAAATAAATTAACCTGTATATTATATTGAAAAAGTGAATGAGATCATTTGCCACTCGTCGAACGTTGGGTTCCATTTCACGTTTTGTTAGCCAATTTTCAAACGAACATACATACATACATGTGCATGTACATACGATGTCCAAGATTCACGGCCATTTTAGGAAATCTGAACTCATGGAGAAACATTAAAAAATCGAACACCCACAATAGCACGAGCGAAGAAACACAAAACACAAATTTACAATTTTCAAATCTTCAAGTCTTTAGTCAAAGAATTTGAAAGTTGCACAAATGTAAGCAATTTACGAGATGGTGATTTCTTTTTTCCACAAGTTTGTAAAAACCGATACAGACACTGTACCGATTGGGGAAAAGAGGATTTTTATGCGTTAACTAAAAGATGTACTGCTCTATTATTGTTGGCAGAACTTGGTATATACGGTCCGCATGTATGATTATAAAGAATACAAACAAAAAACAAGAACACATTTAAGTTGACATGATCCTTAAGAGGAAATGCAGCTAAACATGCGCATAATCTGATTTAGAAACGCTACATGATATACATATGTATATATATATGTATATATGTACATATATACATATAATCCTAAATTTGTAGGATTCTAAGGTTTCAAGAGGATGTATGTATTAAATTTTGAAATTACCTTCTTCATGATGCCAGTTTTGCGTTTTGAAAATGTTGTGTAGCGACGTAGTTTATTGTCAATATATTCCATCTTAATTTTAACGCGTCCTTTCGTCTTTTTTCCGTTGGCAGGTGGCGATTTTTTGTTCTGCATCGGATTGTATCCGTCATCGGGCACATCTGAGACAGTACCGCCCGCTTGCTGCTGCTGTTGTTGGTGGTCCATTTGCTGGCCGTTGCCTCCGGCGCCACAACTCTCAAGGCCTTGAAGTGTCTGCGCAGTTAAGCCACCACTGACACCACGATGATGATCTTCATAGCAGTCAGAGCCGGCTCGTTTGATACCTCGTTGTTGGCCAGAACTGCCCGCATGGTTCGCATTCGATGTTACCAAGGATTGACATTGTGTAACACTTGGAAGCAATCCACCAGAGCGTGCACCGAATCCCACTCCCGGTCCGCCCATGCTTTGTGAAAGACCGCCGCTAGGGGGACGGCCGAGGGCAGCCACAGCAGCTGGATTGTTATACATGTCCGTCTGGTCGGCCAGACTGAGCCCAATGCTACTCATAGAGTAGTTTAGGTTGTACCGCGAGTCGCCCCGCGAGGAATCCATTCTAAGGTAAAAGTTCTCCACTGCGACACAATAAATATTTCCACGATATATGTATAGTATTTAGATACCAGAGCAGGGGTTGTCAACAAATGGAGCGAGCAGAAGGGATCAGCACGGCACAAGATGTAGCAGCTAATGGCACACTTTGGCTAACTTGCGCTATTGTATATGCCCGCTGTAGTTTTTGAATGCCTTTATTCCAAAAATAAACACTAAATCGCACTTTTGACACACTCAGTACTACAAGCAGACAAGCAGAGGCCGAACGAACGAAAGAAGTTAACGGAGCACGGAGACGACCGTCCGTGGTCTGGCGGCGGACAGCACAGCTGTTCAAAAGTATCGAATTTACCCGATATATTTCCGTGGTACCGATTCGAATTCACGCTACATTTAATTTTAACGCTCAAACGTTACAGCTTTTTCTTATTACTGATATTCATCAAAATTTTATCACAAAATTCAGCGATTTATTTTTCATCTTTTCTGTCGCTTTCCTTCCACATTTAAATCAGCTGTCAGTTTCTACTGTCAAACACCAACTGGCTCTCTCGCGCTCTCCGGATTTCCTTCTCTCACGGTTGTCAAAAATAGTATTGGTATACAGTGTTGAAATTTCCAATTAGAATTGTTTTATTTTCGTTGGCCCTTAAATCTCTACAAAATTGTATTCTAAATTTAAATCGGGCTATTAACTTATACGGTTTGCTACCGGCTGCAGATGATTTTAGCTTTTTTAGTTGCCTTTATAAATCAAGGCGAACACCACTCCACCAGTTTGTTTGATGGCACAAAGAATGTGAATGTACTGTGTATGCTGCGAAAACAGCAACGACAACTTCGTCGACTCAGTTACGTATTTTTTCAAATATAAATGCTATGTTGCGGTGCCTTCGTTGTTCTCTAGATGGAAGTGCGCTACTGAATAACACTCGCTTTCCAGCAGTGCAGCTCAAGGAAATTTCTGATGAAGGAGCTCCAACATTCAAAGCTAGAGAGAAAGACCAGATGCTCTGATCGGGCATTACGTGAAAATGGGACAACATGTATTCATTGCATATCAGCGAAACAGTGATGGCATATATTCATTCTCCCGAAGAGGCAAAAGCAAGACATTACGAAGAGAAGAACGTAATTTGCTCTTTAGAATAACTCTTCGTAAGAGCAATTTAAAATCAGATTAAAATTTTTCAATCGGCGTGCTAGAAGAACTAAATTGGACCCAATATTTGAAATGCATATATGTATGTATTTCAAATTTATATAAGGCTTATTTAAATTCAAATTTAATGTTTCACTCATTTATTTCTTTAAATTTTTGTTATTCAAATCTGAGAGTTTTCCGTTATCACAGTATGTCTGTATGTATGTAAGTGCTGCGGTTAAACTCGCATTCATATGACAGCTTAGCTCTGAAGAGATTTTCTTACTGTTTATAGTAAAATCGTACCTGCTCGTGGGAGATCTGTTATTGGTCGGCATAGGCTGGCTCCTCCCATCCTAAACAATTGAAGTAATGAACGAGGAATATGTAAATAGCTTCTGGTTACATTACGGCGCATATATTTAAAGTCTTTTAGAAACATGCAAAATGGCGTAGCACGGCCTTTTCTATAAAATTGACAAAACGTACACATACTTTTTGTAAACGTATATTTTACGATTTATACGATACGAATACTAAATATGTGGATACTAATATGCATATGCACATACTCCGATCATCAAGGTTCTAGAAAAAGTAAATTTTAATAAACGGATGTTTTGTTAACAATAAACAGTCATTATTACACATAATGCTATTACTAATTGCCTAATATTTAAGTTTACGTTTTCTGATCATCAATAATGTTATTAGAGACTCCATTCCGCTCCACGATTGTGCTGATATATAGTTAACCTATGTATGTAGTATATAGTTGAACGCGATTTTTGAATTCCATTGGGTTTCGAGTATTCTCCTAAATTATGTAAAAATAGTCTTTGCTCATATCCATCCGTTTCGGATAAACCTATCATCATTAAGTGGTATCTAAGGCAGCAATGTCCGTGAGATACCATATGACGATGCGGAGATGCTCTTTGTTCAAATTGATGATCCTTTGGGATATGGCTCTTGTTGGGGTCAGGATTTTCTTTGCTGTTATTCCACTAGGCCGTGAATTCCTCCCGTTCTCTGGCACATTCTTCGATAGCACACACCTCTGATTGGAATATCGTTGGATGTCTACCCGGATGATTGCTTATCGGAGTCTTGTTCCATTTGCCACCGCTTCTATCTCACCACTTTCCAGATGTGACCCGTCGAAAAACAATTTCTGCAGAGTTTGTTACTTCTTCTGAATTGTCGGTAAAATAATATGACATTGAAGCTGGAGAACGCCATTCTGAATGGCATTGAGTCGGATACTGGAAGCGTCGGGTCTCTAAGGAACTAAGAACTTCATGGGATCCGTAGATCACCACTCTTGATGTTGCTGATGCGTTGTAT
The DNA here is from genome assembly GCA_963457695.1 of Neria commutata. Lineage (NCBI taxonomy): Eukaryota > Metazoa > Arthropoda > Insecta > Diptera > Micropezidae > Neria > Neria commutata. Next base: position 44,998,369 of record OY735247.1, on the reverse strand, counting down.
TCTCAGGGCGCTGAGAGCGCTGAGACATGCGTCTCTTTCAATGAGAGTTATAGGAGGGAAGATACCCACTAGCACCCCTAGCGCATAGTTTGAATGTCGTACATAGTGAAAACTCTTCTAAAGAAGATAAAGACAAAGGTATGCATCTTTAACAATGCATTTTTAACGCATCTGTTGCGCACTACAAGCGCGTTTCAAATCTTATTAAAATTTTCAAGTAAAAAGAATTTTTAATATTTTGCATTGTGAAAGAGACATACAATAAAAGCGCCAAGAGTAGAAATATAGCTATGTCACTATACTCTCACATATAATAAAAGTATCGCCTATAAATGTGGACAAATTCAAAAAAGTATTCCAAATAACTTCTTGTATTGATACTAAATATTGTCTTCATCTCGATCGGCGACTTTCATATATAGATCAAACAGATACAAGCGCAAATTAATTTAAAAATTAATCTTCACTGGCTCATTAACAGGAAATAGTATTTGGTAAATCATAAAACAGTTCTTTTATACAAATCTCAGCCGATGGCATCCAGCAGCGCGATGCCACTTGAAGTATTTAAGACTCATCACAGTCGCTCAACGGTACATAAAAATTTATTGTTGTGTGATTAATGTTAAATAAATCTATTAAAAAAGAGAGAAACACACTATTAAATTTTGTATATTTTATTGTCAGCATAATGTAATTACACTAGGGGTATTCCGTATCAGGTGCAATTGGTCCTGCAAAAGAGCAAAAGCAAAATATTTTTCCACCCTTTGCATACACAACAACAACACACACTGGTTTGCTTTTGCATTAAAGTCAATTTTCCTAGACCAAAATCCATTGCGTTTAGTGGAAAATATTTGATGCAAAATATGAGTTGCCAGCTTGAAAAATCGCACTTATTGGTGTTGCAAAATTTTGCTTTTGCTTTTGCATTCGCTCCGGATCGGGTATACCCCTACTATGATCGTCAGCTATTTTAAACTTATAGTTCGAATATGGGTTAGCTTTTAGTATTTTATATATGTATGTATGTCTGTACTATGATGTACCCAGTATGTGCCACATTTTGTTTGGTTCCATTCAAATCATATAACAAAATCTGTATGAATATCTTATTAAATGAATGCAGTAGTTCCCTTCCCTGCTTCCATACATTACATGTACGTATGTATGTATGTAAATTTGCGCTTGTAGATACATATATACAAGTATGTACATAATTTAAAAGCGACCTCCATCCGCGATTGTAATACGATTTTGTTTATATTTTCGTCGGTCTAGTTCGCAGAAGTATTTATTGACAAATCCCATTGGAATATAAACGGTAAGGCCACTCAATAACGCACTGAAATATTCTAAGAACTTATCGCAAGTGCGCTCAGTGAGATATCTGTGATTTAACGAACGTGGTAGCAACAACAGCAGAAGCAGCGGCAGCGGCAGCAACCAGAAAAGGTAAAAACATGCAGCAACATCGCACTCCAAGTCCAAGTTCTCTAGAGGATTTGCGTAACATAACAATGCCATATGGATCAAGAACATGGAACGATTCACATGGCGAGCACGCTATGTATTCCCCCAACTCTCCGCAGCAAAATCTAGACTTCATACCTTTGTCCTTAAATAGCGAAAAATTCCTAGTCCACGTGCAGTGACTATCAGATGCACTCTGACGGATTGTCTGCGTTGGCTATCACAGTTATTGCTCCCTGCTGCATTCCAGCAGGGAGCACTGGTTTTAAAACACACGCGATCGACTTGATCGACGATCGTCCATCGATCGCATCATATCTACAAATGGCCTCTTGCCTTTTAAGACACAAGTTGTATACATACAACGTCGCCAATGTGTCTTCCATGGAAAAACGAGCGATTGGTACCGCTTTGAAAATCTAATTGAATCCATTAACGTAACTGGGCAGACAGAAGAAGGTGGTCCGCGCCCGACAGGCTGGCGATCTAGTCCCATCATAATTTTATCAAAGTTTTGAAAAATATTTGGAATTGTGATGATGATGATGTGCTCACTAAATCTGGGAAACCTTTCTATGCACTACACTACATGCACTATGAGGCGGGGTAGATGCAGTAATAATATAGAAATAATCAGGAACGAAATCTGGATCTATTCGTTAATCTATCTGTATGTCAGTTTCAACAAAATGACAATGACTTGCTATACAACAACATTGGTGCATTGAGTCAGTGTCTTTTATTATTTAATATACATACATATTTTATACTCTGTCTATTGTATTTTTTTATATGGGCAAAATTTATTTTATTTTCAGAAATTTTCAAAAGAAACTGTAGTCCGGGCTCTACAGAATGAAGGTTTTTTAACGAACTAAAACAAACCCCAACTGAGCAAAACGAATCAGACCGCTTCTATTTAAAGTTCCTTTCGTCTTCTCCAAAGGACTTCCTTACCAGATATTCATAGATTAAAAAAAATAAATCATTTCCATGCTCTTCGTTAATAAGTTGATAACCATTGCGTCCTAACTGTATGCATTGCATCTGCATTTCTCGCAGTACTTGCTCGTACACGTGCTCAAAATTTGACCTCTTTTGTAGTATATGTACATATTTCAATTCGATTTGAAAAGAAGAAAAATGCTTGTGAAAACCATGACGCCGGAAGGAAACTCGTTCCGACTGCAAACCGTAAACATGAAATTAATACATTGACCATTTAACCTGATTCTGTTCAGCTCTCTTCATTGAAATTCAGTAAAGAACTTCCAGTTGTCGAGGTGTAATCGTTATCGACAAAGTAAAATTTACATAAAACCCTTACAGGCACACTCACACCCACAACTCAACTCAGGTGCATTGTGCCGTTGGTGTAATATGTCCATCCATCCCACTTAACAAATGCATTAGGATTGAGTGCACGGCACTTTTAAGTTTAATATATGTCCGAAGGTACTTTGATACTCGTAGACTTACTGCAACTTGTCCAATTGTAAAACAATTCTTCTGGAAATTCTACAAAAAAAAGGGTTTTCAAATATATATATATTTTTCTTAAAAGACCCAAAAAGAGATTCGAACATGTATATGCCTGTTTAGACTTTATTAGAAGTATGTTAGCATTTGTTCCTTCTATTTTTCCAGCACTTTATATACACTACTTAATATTGGCTTTAATGCACAAGCATGGGCTCAACATTTTGCTTGTTGTATCATATAATGTTTGCTGGGATGTAGATAAGCGGTGCATGAATAGTAAGTAAGTAAAAAATATGTGTTTTATTTTTTACCAATGACTACGTTGAACGGCGAATTAACGGAAGTCTCAAAACTCGTACGTATGGACTTACTTCAGCAGTCAGTTAACCAACAAAGCAGCTTATTCCGACTTCTTCCGTTCTCAATGTATTCCCGATATGGCTAGTATTTGCCGTCGACTTGAACTTTGCATACGTGCCACACATACAACAACAAGTCATTAGCAAATTCAAAATATGTATAACATTCAGGAAGTCTCCTTGACTATTTTAGTTATTTATAAGAGTGCTCAAAACTTCTTCTTTAAGATGCATCTTCTTTAGGGTACAATTTTAGCTAAATTTATACCGAATTGAAGAGCGATAAAAGAATGTTAGGTTGTTAAGAAGCGAAAATACTTTTCTCAATTATCAAGAGAAGTGGTCAACGAAAAAATTACAGGATTTTAACAACGATAGGAAAAATCTGAGTAGAACGTATTTATGAGCATCATTCTCCAGTTGTATTGAAAAGTATCAACGAGTCAGTTGAATTTATGCTGTTGCCTAGTGTAACCTGAAAAGATTAGAACACTTTATAGTAAATTATTCCTTTACTCATACATACATATGTACGGCGATGCATTTTTCATGTATGTATGTGTGTATATAAGAATGTTGCTGGTTACTTGACTTTCTGCGGGGGTAAGCAGTGTTTCGGTGCAATATTGGTTTCGTGCAGTCTTTAGCTCTATAGTGGGGATAGTGGGAAGTAACGAATGCGACGCGACGCATCCATGACTCCTGTGCGAGAGCTTCTCTTGGCCAGCGATGCATTTTACCAGTTTGTCTCACTATCCGTCTGCCTGTCTGTTGCTAAAACGAGTTGATTATGCTATTCGAGGCACGTACTTCGAGAAGGCATCCCAATCAGTTGAAAGTATAATGAGGCACAATGACATTGGCTGGATTCTCTTCTCGTATCGTATCGTTCACATTGCTTTCGTCATCGTTATCTTTGTCATCTAGAACAAAAACTGAGCTATACGAGTATGTATTTTAGACATTGTGGAGCCAGAGACGTAGAAACCATTCCGACTACAAATTGTTTTCTTTGCTTTAATAGAATTTGTAAATAAATTCTGCGTAAACGGCCGGTATTGACTCCTTTCATTGGCGGAATCGGGTTTTCATTGCTTAACGGTTTAACGGTTTAACGGTTAGCAGAAACCAACAAGATTTCAATATTTATATTTGATGCATCAGTCAGGAATATGTGCATCCGTTTTCAGAATATAATTCAAAAAGTTATTAGCCCTTTAAAAAATAGGAAAGCACATATGAATTTCGTTACGTACCAGTGAAAAATCTGTTAAGAAATAGATTTATCATACATTTTTGAAAATTGTTAGCAGTTGAGCGTAAAGATTTCGCATGCATTTAAAAGTAAATATGAACTACACAGCTTGCAATGTTTTCCCTATGAGATTAATCGAAGAAACAAGAAACCAGTTATAGAGTTCAAAGGACAGTAAAGATTTCGGAATATGCATACAAATGCTGCAAAAGAATTATTCGCCCGTAAAAATTAAAAAAGGTATAGGGTATTGTTTACCTAAAAAGAAATGCAAATAGGTGCAAGAAATCCATGCATTGCGAGTAGAGAACAAACGTTCTGGGATACTTCTGCAAAAACGCCTGCATAAGGGCGGCCGGCAAGTCACCGTCGCTATTGGAAGACGCCGCTGATGTCGGCACGCTAACGCTCATGTTGAAATCATCGCTGATATGCAACACAGTAGCTGGTGGCACAGCCGTAGCTGCTGGTGGTAGCGGTAATGACTTCGTTGGTTGCTGCTGACTATTGCACTTGCAAGAGATCAACATTTTGAATGGTTTGCAAAGCTACGACGCTTTCGGCAGCTCGGGTGTTGGGAATGAATAAAAATAATTGTGCAGGAAATTAGAGTTCAGTTTGCGAAATCACTGGCTAGACACACAATTAAATGATACACACATAAAAACTGGGAGAGGGAATAGTTGCGGGTGAACTATGTCCAAGGATTGTGCGTAATTTATAGCTTCTTGCTGCCTGAGGGATCTATTGGAATTGTATCGTCCTTTATAATCGATTCAGATGCGAACGTGCAAGTGTGGTGGTGCGGGAGATACCTCAAACCACGAAATCAACAATTATCTAAAAAAATTGGAAAATTTCATTTATGCAACTTTTATTTCATTTTATATAAATACACTTACATCCACTTCCACTTCGTCTATTGCAATCACTTGCACCTCCCCATTAATTACTTTTAGTGTGAAATTCGATGTCATTATTATTTATTGTGGATAATATTGTTGAAAAATATAAAGTCTGCGCAAATTACAAATTACGATGCAGATGTGACATGTGCTGTTGACATTTCATCGGTTCATTTTTCTCCCACTTCTTTCGCTTTACATCTTTCTTTGCTGGCAGTATCTTGATTTGCAGCCCTTTTAACATGACATGACCCAACATATTAACATGCGAAGACCCAACATATTAACATGACCCAACATATTAACATGACCCAACATATTAACATGACCCAACATATTAACATGCGAAGACCCAACATATTAACATGGCATATGCGATTCAAAGAAAAATAACGATTCATCAATTTGGATACATGAGTATTAGTTTATTAGCCAATGCATTTGAACTTATGCGTCGTCCATATCTCCCATACGAATTACACATTTTCCACAACTGCAAAATAGTTTTTGAGCGAGAAAGCAAGGAATATATTATGAACTTTCAGTCCAAGTCCAATTGTTTAGGGAATAAGTTTTGTGGACGAAGGCCCAATATCTAATAATAATAATAATAATTGATTGGCGCAACAGCTCGTGTGGGCTTAGGCCTAGCTTTCTCGCCTCGCATTAACTTGAGTGTGCTTGTCATATTTTTCACAAATTAACGGGACCTACATTAACCGAATCCGAACGGGTTGAGAAGCTTTTCATGGCAAGGAATATTCTCGGAGAATTTCAAATTCATCGCGAGAAGTGACGCCGCGGTCCCAGGCCTTCCCGCATCAGCGACCAAGCACAAGCACTTAGTCCACTGAGCCACCGCGGCGCCCAATATCTATGTTTTATAAATCTCTTGGTGGAAAATCAAAGTCTTCTTGAGAAGGTGCTCTTTAAGAATGCTCTTGCAATTTTCGAAAATATTTTAAATTCCAAAACCAGACTGTCCAATAACTTTGTTTCTATGTTTTTGGTGTTCTCTGGTTTTTGCTTAAAAATGTTCAATAGTGTATGTATTTTTTTACATAAAATCAAATTTTTGTAATTATTCGCAAAGTCAATTTAACCAATAACCTTTCCTTGCCTGTATTTCTTCCTCCTTTAGTTAATGTTACATATTTAAAAAATTCTTTTTAATTCAAGAAATATTTACTTTGCCCACTAGCATTATTGTATGAAAACAATAAACTTGAAGCTCTTCTCTTGGAAAATTAAATTTTCAAACAAGACAAGGGTATTCTTTGGTCTGAGCAGTTTCGACTTTTTTGTTCTCTGTATAAAAAGTCAACCCTTCAAAAAACAAACGAGAATCTTTCGATTCGTCTGTTTTCAGATGCAGTTGTTGTTTTGCTCTTGGTAATTTTGCCAATTTTTTGCGGCCAGTAATGCTGCCATTTTTTAAATCTTTTTTAAAAAGATACCAGTGCATACAAACTTTCTGGGAAACCGCCGTTCCTATCTGGGTTGGAAATCCTCGTAAATTGCGAAAATAATTTGCTCGGAATGTTGCCAGGCGCAAATGTCGGCAGCTACATTTACAGCGGCTGGTTTCGAAATTTCAGTGATGCCATGCCAATCTACCGTTTTTTCGTTCACCAATGGCCGCCGCTTATTGTGAATGCGAGTACCTAGTATGCGGCCAGGGTAGGAAATTCCCGTACTTTCGTACTGATTTGGGTACATTTTTATTTTTTTGGGTACGCGTTTTATTTCCCAGAGTAAATCTATGCAATACACCGTAAGTAATATAATTTCTCTGGTAGTAAAAAGCGTATATATACTCCCTTCTACGAAACGGCTAAGTAAAAAGTTTTAAAGCTTAACTAAAAAGTTCTAATGGTTAAGTAAAAATAGTACTATCGGTAAAAGTATGCTTTATTTAGCAACTCTGCTCTGTCGACTCATAGCTGCCAGCCAGGTCGAAAATTGAGCAGAATCTTGAGTAAATATCATTTATTGGGCAACATCGCCAACTGCGCCACCGGTAGAGTAAGAGAGACGCACAGTCTAACTGTCTCGTCCGGCTTCGATATACGTATACGTGTTTTACTAACACACTCACACTAAAACTTGATGGCCCAAAAAACCCGCCCGTACACGATCAGGTTTTGGCCATCAAGTTTCAAATTCCTACGTGAATCACTAACGTACTCTTATGCGGCCCCGAGACGGTCAAATGGTTTGAGTCAAATGTGAGCATGTGTTGGAGAATATTTGTATGTATGGTAACACAGACAATGTTTGACCAAATATCAAAGTGGTTTAGATATTTGTTATGCACTGCAGGGGCCAAAGCAAAATTGCCATTTCGTTTTGTTCGTCGTGTTGTTAACATCGTGCGCATGTCGGCAAACCAAACAAGCGACGCGGAAAAACTATTTTTGTCGCGAAATTTATGCGATAACTGACTTCTTTTTCTTAAGCACTGTTTAATCCGAGTGCTCTTCTCTTTATTTTTTCACTTTTTAACACACTTTGCCAGTGCAAAATATGCGATACAATCGTCCGTGTCATTCATAGTATGTCTGCACACCACAAAGAGTCGGAAATTATGAAGATTTGATGGCAATGTTTGTTTTGTGTAAGGGATAAACATCAGTTTACACGGACACATGTTTGACTCAAACCATTTGACCGTCTCGGGGCCGCATTAGGCGAAAATACGGTTACTGTTCAAATTTCAAATTGAGTCAAATATAATTTATACATGAATGTAAATCTTTTAGATTAATAAAACTGCACAAAATGTTACAGTTGTCAACTTCTGCCCTTACATTTCCATCCAATTAAAACCAAAAGGAATTCCAAAGTTAAATCTTTATTGATAAAAATATTAAATACACATATCTTTAGTTATGCATTTGTAGTGACCACATTTGACATTATAAATAAGCCAAAAACTGTGCATAACATTATTTTAATAACAAATTATATGCGCTTGAAATAATTGCGCCAAAAAGAGCACAACTTTGCGTTAATATTTACTACATATTGCAGAATTTTCGCACAAAATAAAAGGCACACACATAAAATATAGATATACTAGCTGTCCCGGCAAACGTTGTTCTGCCTAAAATAATTATTTTATTCTAAGATTTGTTTTGAAAGTATATTTTTTTAAAAATATGAAAATTATGCACAGGAGAATACGTTTTCGTGAATATTTCCACCCCGACAACAGCTATCGGGTTCAAATTTTGTCGGCCACTTTCTGTAAACTTTAGTATTATATGGTGTGAATCTGAGCCAAATCGGTCAATAAATAAGAATTTTCGAAAAAACGCCACCGTGGCAACACTTAGGATGGTCTAACATGAAAACAAACCATTCAGAGCACCTCACGAACATATGTTGTGAGTATAAGGTCGATCGCTTCTGTGGTTCAGCCGTGATCACAGATTACTACCAGATATCCAACTGTCCGTCCAGGGAACAAAAATTTCCATTTTTTTTTAAACCTCCCTCTCACTGATAGCGATTCGCAATGTATTTTGTTTTTGTAATTCCTTACAGAGTTGCATTCACAAAAATTCCTTTGTTTACATTTCGGACCAACAACTGTCAAACCTCAAAAATTTGTTCGCAGTGGGTTGGGATTTCGACACAGCGGATAGCGCTTACTTTACAGCTGACTGCACCTACTTTACAGCTGATCGGCATTTTATGGGGATACAAATAAATTGCACGACACGGCTATCGACTACTGACACCTTCGAGTACTCGGTTCCCACGCGACAAAAGCAACAAAATAAAATAATTGATGTACACGCAAAATATCAGCACAAATATTCTAACTGAAATAAGAATCAAAATGTTACAATTATACAAGTTTGGACGAGTACTGATGGAATACTTATATCAAAAAATCCGAATACCTGGCTACCCGTAGCCAAATATGGATAAACTCTATCTTATTTTTGTGAATGTAGTGGTGATTTTTTAGCGCTAGTTTGGGAGTTGGATATCTGGTTGTCATCTGTGGCTTTGGTATTAAAATTTCATTTCCAACGAAAAGGATTGCTGCGATTAAAATTAAAATAAGTCTGAAGATTTGTCGGGATTGAATAAAAGAAGCGTAAAAGGCTATCAATTTAGTAGTTAACCGAGTTAACCGCCTTAAAATATTGCAAGAAGTATAAAAAATGTCTGAGCGTAAAGTTTTAAATGTAAGTAGTATTTTCCATTAAAATATGCCCAAATCATAAATCTTTTTTCTTTAAAGAAATACTATCCCCCGGATTTCGATCCGTCGAAAATTCCGCGCATGAAACTAGCTAAAAATCGGCAATACACAGTTCGCTTAATGGCTCCCTTTAATATGCGTTGTAAGACGTGTGGCGAATACATATACAAGGGCAAGAAGTTCAATGCCCGGAAGGAGGATGTGGAAAATGAGACTTACTTAGGGATACGCATCTATCGTTTCTACATCAAGTGCACAAGATGTCTGCAAGAGATCTCGTTCAAAACTGATCCTCAAAACACTGACTACGAGATTGAGGCGGGCGCAACAAGGAATTTCATGGCGTTGAAGCTAGCCGAGGAGCAGGCACGGCGGGAAGAAGACGAAGCACGCGAGGAAGAGGCCAATAACCCAATGAAGCTGCTCGAAAATCGAACACAACAGTCGCGCAACGAAATCGAGTTGCTGGAATCGTTGGAGGAGCTTCGAGATCTGAATCAGCGTCAACAGGTAGTCGATTATGAGTCAATGCTACGGCAGTACAACAATATTGAATCGGAGCAAGACTGGCTCAAGAGACAAGAACGGGAGGATGAGGAGTACATCAAGTAAGTTTTGGGGAGTAAATCAAATACAAACATTACTTGTGAATTATTTTCTATTTTCAGATCTGTTGACTTTAAGAGCAAATCGAAGGTTGGCAAAATTGTTGTAGAAGAAATAATAGAAGAGATCAAAGAGGAAACAAAAAGTCCGCAAATACTCTCACTTTCCCAAATTAAACCGACGACATCCGACAGTAGAAAATCAGCGGCACAACACAAATGTTGGGGCATAGCTGAAGGGAAAGTTAATCCTTTGAAACGGAAGATGCCACTTGTACTAGTAAAGTCGAAAACACAACTGATTGAAAGCGCACTAAAGTCAGATGCTTGTCCGAGTTCCACTGGGCCCGCTTCGGCTATTTCCAATAGTACGACGACGGCTAATGCACTTTCGCTTTTAGGAACTTATTCTGATAGTTCATCTTCGGAAAATGCGGGCGAATAGTTTTTAATTCAGATTCTTACATACGAAATATATAGACATATTTACTTAATTAAAAGCAGAAACGAAAATTATTTATTACAAATAAGTTTGTATCAATCGACTTTCAGTAGTAGCTCAAAGGAACCAGTGCCATTTCTCACTGGCAAACCCACCATCAATCGACTTGATGGGGAGTTCAAATCATCAATACGTCCGGAGCCAGTGGCATTCTTCAGAAATTGGAGACACGATTCAAAAGACATTTGCTGCAACGGCGACGACGAGTGTTCCATGCCCTTGCGTGAGAGCGGCTGGAATGTGCCGTCGAAAGTCATATAGTCGGCAATAAGTGATAGATGTCGGCGATCCACGGTAATGCCATACACCTTGAAAACGTTGTTCACCTCATTGACAATAACTCTTGCTGCTGCCTCGATGCCATACGTCTTTGCAACAGCGTGAATATCGTTTGTGTACAGACGATTCAAATCCAGCAACTTGTTATGAGCGAACATCTCGACGACATTAATACCATCTGTCTTGAGCAGCTGCACGTCGTTGTCGCCCTTGTAGATGATGGCGCGCTTGATGTTCTGTATCTGATGCACGGTGCACTTGTTGGCTAAATCGCGTATGATCGATGATATGTCCGGTTTCTTATGTATCGTACTCAGCTGCAAAATGCAAGTAAACAGGAATGTCAAATATAAACAACGGTAAAATATAATACTGGAGACACTTACATTGAAAGTTAGTTTACACCACAAGTAGTGCTCTTTGTCGTATGTATAGTCGCTGACCATTTTATTATTCAACAGTGTGCCAATAATGCCTTCATCAGGGTCGTTATTTTCATTGTTGGAAGCCCCATTGCATGGATCTGCGTTCAGATCTTCATCATCTTCTGTTGAGAAATTATTAATTAAGTTGTGATTTCAGATATGAATCTGAGAATTAAAAAGAATTTTTACGCGCACCGTTGGCGTCCTTAATTTCTTCAACGTCCTCAGGATCATCATACTCTGCTTCATCTTGTTTGCGTGACTTAAGTTTAATGTCGGTGGCGTCGTCTTCTTCATTCTGAAACGAATTAATGCTTTTTTTATATACATACTAGCTGTTACCCGCGGGTTTCACCCCGCGCTCTTATAAAAGTACGTAATGTGAAGAGGTGCTTGCATACGGAACTTCAATACTGCGCGACTTTTAGTTCCAAAGCTATTCGATATCAATGATTTGGTTTGTACGGGTGGTTCCACGCCTCTTATCCAATGCCCGTCCCATTTTCCCAGTTCAAGGATACGGATATGGTGTCAGTTCTTGCCGAGTTTCGTTTATGTATGATGTATAGTTCTAAAGTAATACCCAAATGTGAAGTTGATTGAAAAGTGCCACGCCCCTGTCCTACGCCCATAAAATTTTACCAGTGGGACGACACATCCAAGAGGCGACTGCATACGAAATTTCAATGCTGCACGACCTTTAGTTCCAAGGCTAATCGAGATCAAAAATTTTGTTTGTATGGGGGGTGCCACGCCCCCTTATTCAGTGCCCCTTATTTTCTCAGTAGAAGGATATGGATATGTAGTAAGTTCCTACCGAGTTTCATTGATGTGTGATGTGTAGTTCTAAAGTTATACACGAATCTGTAGTTGATAAAATAGTGCCACGCCCCTTATCCTACGCCCATAAAATTTTACCAGTGGGACGACACATCCAAGAGGCGACTGCATACGAAATTTCAATTCTGCACGACCTTTAGTTCCAAGGCTAATCGAGATCAAAAATTTTGTTTGTATGGGGGGTGCCACGCCCCCTTATTCAGTGCCCCCTTATTTTCTCAGTAGAAGGATATGGATATGTAGTAAGTTCCTACCGAGTTTCATTGATGTGTGATGTGTAGTTCTAAAGTTATACACGAATCTGTAGTTGATAAAATAGTGCCACGCCCCTTATCCTACGCCCATAAAATTTTACCAGTGGGACGACACATCCAAGAGGCGACTGCATACGAAATTTCAATGCTGCACGACCTTTAGTTCCAAGGCTAATCGAGATCAAAAATTTTGTTTGTATGGGGGGTGCCACGCCCCCTTATTCAGTGCCCCCTTATTTTCTCAGTAGAAGGATATGGATATGTAGTAAGTTCCTACCGAGTTTCATTGATGTGTGAAGTGTAGTTCTAAAGTTATACACAAATCTGGAGTTGATAAAAAAGTGTCACGCCCCTTATCCTACGCCCATACAATTTTACCAGTGGGACGACACATCCAAGAGGCGACTGCATACGAAATTTCAATGCTGCACGACCTTTAGTTCCAAGGCTAATCGAGATCAAAAATTTTGTTTGTATGGGGGGTGCCACGCCCCCTTATCCAGTGCCCCTTTATTTTTTCATTAGAAGGATATGGATATGTAGTAAGTTCCTACCGAGTTTCGTTTATGTATGATGTATAGTTCTAAAGTAATACCCAAATGTGAAGTTGATTGAAAAGTGCTACGCCCCTGTCCTACGCCCATAAAATTTTACAAGTGGGACGACACATCCAAGAGGCGACTGCATACGAAATTTCAATGCTGCACGACCTTTAGTTCCAAAGCTAATCGAGATCAAAAATTTTCTTTGTATGGGGGGTGCCACGCCCCCTTATCCAGTGCCCGTCTTATTTTCTCAGTAGAAGGATATGGATATGTAGTAAGTTCTTACCGAGTTTCATTGATGTGTGATGTGTAGTTCTAAAGTTATACACAAATCTGGAGTTGATAAAGAAAGGGCCACGCCCCTTATCCTACGCCCATAAAATTTTACCAGTGGGACGACACATCCAAGAGGCGACTGCATACGAAATTTCAATGCTGCACGACCTTTAGTTCCAAGGCTAATCGAGATCAAAAATATTGTTTGTATGGGGGGTGCCACGCCCCCTTATCCAGTGCCCCTTATTTTTTCATTAGAAGGATATGGATATGTAGTAAGTTCCTACCGAGTTTCATTGATGTGTGATGTGTAGTTCTAAAGTTATACACAAATCTGGAGTTGATAAAAAAGTGCCACGCCCCTTATCCTACGCCCATAAAATTTTACCAGTGGGACGACACATCCAAGAGGCGACTGCATACGGAATTTCAATGCTACACGACTTTTAGTTCCAAAGCTATTCGATGTAAACAATTTGGTTTGTATGGGCGGTGCCACGCCCTCTTGATGTATCAAAATTTTTTATAGCCTATAACCATCCTTGGAACATCTATAGTCTATGTGCCAAATTTGGTTATGATCGATCAAGCGGTTTGGAACGCAACTCCGAACATACATACATACATACATTTTTTGATTTTTATATATATAGATGTGTTGATGGGTGAAGTTATTTGTGATATTTGACAAGCTGGTCGCATACGCACACATACATAAATATGAAAGTGTAAAATCTTACCGCACGTTCTTCGTCCGAAGAATCGCTGTCATTATCGCCGAACGCTGCATTTTTCGTGTTGCGTTTCTTTGGGTTACTTTCTTCTGTTACCCCCTCACCTTCAGCCCAATTGCCGTCGACTTCGTCGTCTTTATTTTTTTCGTTTGCTTTCGACGCCTTTTCGTCAATATCAACCCTGAAATAAAATTTTATTTATCTAACTCGATTTACTGCTGTAGTAAATGGGCATACGCGAATGCCTTGCTCTTGCTCGATCTGATGATGCCCCGAAAAAGCAGCTTGAAGAAAGTTTCGCTCATGAACTTGAGCACACCCTTCGGACGCACACAAAAGTCATCCTGATACGCTTCCCTAGGCAGAAATTGGAAACGTATTTGATATTGGTAGTTGCGCTCCGCTCGCGTCAGCACTTTGATTTTAATATTCACAACTAAAAGCCGAAGGATTAAATTGTGCTTCAAATGCAAGGTTACTATACTCACACTGAAGAATATCTGCCAACGTAACACGATTCAGTTTGATACGAAGCTTTTCGGCGCTTTTCGCCTGGCCCGCCTTTATGGGAATATCCATCGACGGTGTTTTAATGTTTGCTGACGCCAGCATAAGAATTTCGCGTAGCCGTGGTATGCCCAGAGTCACGTTCATTTCACCACGACCGGCGAAATGGAAGGTGTTGAGTGTCATTTGTGTGGAGGGCTCGCCAATGGATTGCGCTGCCAGCAGTCCGACAGGCTCACCTGCCGCAGCCAACGCCTTTATGTTCTTCACATACATTATATCAGCTACGGAACTATTACATTTGGAAGATCGCTCCTTATAGCCCTCGATGAGATGTTCCACTGCTTCGGACACGGCTCCGTAGTACATATCCTGTTTGTAAAGGGAAGCGGTTGGGTCCGGGCAGCGCGCATATTTTTTTCGGTACAAATTTTTGCTATTTTCATCTGCCTTTTTCCATAGCTTTAAAATGCTTTCATCAAGGCGACGACGCCCGGTTTTTGTATTGACTTTATTTGGGTTGGTAACATCAACTTGGCTACGTAATTCCGCTGAGAATTGCGTAAATGCAGATGGCAGCCTTTTGTGATTTTTATCGCTAATCAATTTATGATGCTTTTGCCAAGAGCGTATTTTTTTTGTTTGCCGTAACACCTTCACAAGTGCCTCCTCATCCTTGATGACTGCTAATTCACTCGGATGTAATATTACTCCTGGATTGTGCGCTAAGAAGTTGAGTGCAAATTTTGAATTAAAGAATTTCGACTTTAGTATGTCTAGACCGTCTTCCCCATAAAGATACTGAACGACGCTGTTGTCACTATCCCGCACAGTTAAGTCATAATTGACCACGAGCCCTTCCAAATGTTTAATTAAGCAGCGCTGCAGATATCCAGACCGCGATGTTTTTACAGCCGTATCAATGAGACCCTGCGAATGAGATCGGGAATAACAACACGCTTACTTGGGAACAAACTCAATTGCAGTCAAAACTCACCTCACGACCAGCCATACAGTGAAAAAAGAAATCCTGTGGCTGTATTCCTGTCATAAATCGTCCATCAATGAATCCACCCGACTTGGGAGAAGTTTCGAAAGAAGTAAAACTAGGCAGGGATTTGCCCGATATCATCAGCGGCGGACGTTTGCCCTCCAATTCGATCTGCCCGAGCAAACATGAAATCTGCATTGTGTTCACTAATGAACCTTTTGCACCAGACAGCACCATCAATTGCAAATTATTCGAGGGAAACTTGGAGACTAGACCATCGGGGAGACAGGTTCTATAATGCCACGAAAGAAACAATTGTATGAATACATTGAAAATATAAATGCTGATATTTACTTGTTTATATCGTTCGTGTATCCATCCAAAACTGATTTATATTTTCGATCCAGAATTACTCTAAATTTGGCATCTCTTATATAGGCATCTTCAATTTTTTCAGCCAGTAAATGCAGTTTCGGCACGTCGTCTAATTCCAAAGCATCTGATGTGACTGCATTGCCCACCTTCATACGCAGACGAAAGAGAGCGGAAACCAAATGTTTATTAATAAAACATTAATTAAGCAAGCGAAACTTACCTCACGACAATCTTTAATAATTTTACGGCGCTTGCTGTCGGCTTCCGTCGTTACCAGAATATCCTGAACACCAAGTGTGAAGCCTTCACGTTGCAGAAATACCGTAAAGACTTTGGTGAGGGCAGTCAACAAGCGTGTGGATACATCGCCTCCATAGAGCTGTGAATTTACATTTTTTGTAAAATTAGTTTGAACAAAAAACCACTGGAAACCCACCTCGTACATACAATGGATCAAACCGAAAGTGGTCGCCCCATACTGCTGCTTATCCAACACGCCAACGAGCAGTTCACCTTGATGTATAATCACCTGACTTTCAGACATCTCAATTTCCCGAAGTTCTCGTCCGCACATCGGCAGGCGTGACTTTGTCGAATTCCATTGCTAGCCACGAAGATTTTCATATTAAAATATTTTGAATTTACAGAGCGCTTTCCAATTGTTTACCTTGGATGAAATTTTTGCACCCGAATGCAAGTTTATTCGTTTGTACCCTTCAGGTATAAGATTTACGATAATGGTGGAGAGTATCTAATAAAACCGAATTGGACAAAATATTTAAGTATCGAAAATTGAATGCTCACCTGTTTACCTGACCACAGCATAATGGGCTTTAGTATAGTCGGCGGTAGCAGTGTAATATTGCCTCTCATCGACGAGAGGCCTTGGAAGACTAGTTGCTGGTAGTCTTCCTGATTGAAGAACCGTCCGCGTATGGAGAGTTTCACACCAGAAATAACATGATCCTGGATCAAACCACCAAGTGGTGTCCCATCCTTTGGCACCAGATAATTGCGAGCCACATTAACTGCAAGAACACAAGGCAAAGAAGAATTCATTGGTACCTTAATGTAACTTTCAATTATGCTAGGTACCCAAATTATATGCCTCAGAACGGGCCACTTCGCACTGTGGGTAATGTGCATTCATTTCGTCGCCGTCAAAGTCTGCATTGTATGCTTTACAGTTGGAATAGTGCAGGCGAAAAGTTTTCTCGCCAGTCAAAATGCGTGCTTTGTGCGCCATAATTGAAGGCCTGTGCAGCGACGGTTGCCGGTTGAGCAGCAGTATGTCGCCATTGAGCACATGCCGATGTACAATCTTCAACCCGTTTTCAGGATAACTAAAAAGCAAATTGGCCATACTTTGTCGTTTCGTTGGATTGTCACCTGGTATGAGTGTAGTGTAACCCTTCTCGTCCTGTATGTAGTTGGCTCTGCCATAAAAAGAGTGAGCATATGGGAGATATTAAAATGTTATAAATCGATGCGATGTTTCACACACCTTACCCTGGATGCACATTGGGACCATTCATCACCATCTTCCGCAGTTCTGCCACATTCCACGGAGTCACTGGTACCGGATATGACAGTTTTCGGGCAAAAACGTCTGGAATTCCCACCTCTTCCACATTTATATTGGGATCAGGAGTTATTACAGTGCGGGCGGCGTAGTTAACACGTTTGCCCATCATATGCTTGCGAATTAAACCTTCTTTTTTCTCTAATACCTAAAGAAACGAACAATTATCTAATTACGTTTAAGAATGCACGGTTCGGCCAACCTGTTTTAAGCCCTGCGAAGATGCTGCATCTTTGCTCGATATGCTCACATCGAGCAGCATATCAACAGAGGTCTGTAAAGCCTGCCAGGCGTTGTAGAATTTTTCGTGCGGTGTGGACCCTCTGGTATTCTCATAAACTTGCTGCTTTGGAGAATATTTTGATATACAAAATTTTTAGTTATCCAAAAAGATTCATATTACACTTCTACCCACATTAGCCTCCTGTGGCACAGCATCATTATGTCCCTTGATATTCCTCATAATAACGCGAACAACGGAGTTATTTTGAATTATGTTACGGTATACTGCGGTTTGTGGATGCTCTATAATCTGGTCACGCATCACATTAACGGGACGCGCTTTCGACGGCGTTACAGGCACCGTGTCAATGAAAAATATCTTCACGGGATCTACACTTGCGTTACCACCGGTGCTTGCTGATTTTAGAATAGGAAACACTAAATTCAAAAAAGCGGATGAGTTTTCGTATATTTTACGAAGAAATTTGTAGCATTCATCTGCAAAGATGACTTTATTTTGGCCAGTTGTCTGTGTGCTGCCAGATATGCTAAGAATATATAAATCATTAACACACTTTCCCTTGTAAATGGCAGCAATAACTCACCTGTTATTCAAATCTGCAGCACTCATGTAGTATACAAGCTTACGGTATAAATATCGCACGTTGCGCAATGCTTTATAGCAATGGATACACTTTGTGTGGGTGCGACGTTGGAGAGCAGCATGTACAATGGCCGAACGAATTTCACAAGACGTTTTCGTGTTTTGACCAGCAGGAGCCCCTGAGCAGAGAAGTATTTTATAAGCTGTCTCTGGAATACAGCGCATAGTCTCACCTTTTGCCAAAAGCTGACGCATGTTCGCAATATGAGGATGAACATAATCGCCATTCTCCAGCTTAATCATATTTTCCCCATTTTGGCAAATCGTTTCCGATTTAAAGATTTCCAGCTCTTGTGCCTCAATTATGTACCCCGCATCAAGTAATTGTAACTGCAGTATTATCACCTCTTGCACATGATCTAAAATACAAATTGTAATAGTCAATCAATTAAACGTGCGTCTTTGCATTCCCTTGCCTTTTATTTGAATTTTGAAGCAGTGCAAACAGAACATGCCTAAAATTCTTTGCACTAGCTTGATGAAGAACGGATTGAAGACCAACGCATTTAACTCTATGTATCCCATATGACCAGGACAGGCTTGCATATTCAAGCAGGTAGCACATGGATCCATCCGCCGACCATGCGTTCCCATCAAGTTGTCATACAGCCCACCAGGTAGTGGATGACCCAGCACATCGAAAGTGAGTCCAGTTATTATCTTCACGACACTCAGCCGCTTGATCTCCTCGCTGGTAAAAATCGCGAATTCCAAGTCTACGGGAATTTTGTCTATATCAAGACCCATTTTGGTCTTTGAAATCTAGTTTAGAACGCTTTTCTTTGAATTTTAAAAGTTTTGAAAAATTTAAGAAACAACCGCAGCCGCAGCAGATAGAGAAGCAGAATAAAATGTAGTTTTAAAACCAAATAATTTGGAAAATGGAAGGGTTCAGCACCGCACCAGATGTAGCAGCTAATGGCACACTTTGGCTAACTTGCGCTATTGTATATGCCCGCTGTAGTTTTTGAATGCCTTTATTCCAAAAATAAACACAAAATCGCACTTTTGACACACTCAATACTACAAGTTAACGGAGCACGGAGGACACGTTTTTTCCGCAGAACAGCTGAGTGAAAGTGGGGTTATGGTCATACTGTGGGGTGGGTCGTGGTCAAAATGTCACTTCGGCAAATGTAAATATTTATCCTAGCGCTTCTTCTTCTAGATGAAACTAGAGTAGGGATGAAATGATTAGATTAACAGTCGATTTACTTCACAAAATGTTACATATTTTTAAGTCGATTATTGCATATATGTAAATATTAAGACATATATATTGACTTTTAACCGATTTTTCTAAATAATTTCTTTTGAGTTATGGCCCTTACATGGTGTTTAACACGGTTCGGTTTCACTACTTTTTAAACGAACTAGGAAAATTTTACAAAACTAAAAAAGTTGGCTTCCTCTGGCAGTCTCGCCGCAATGTTTCGTTTCGATGGTCAATCGACATCTAAATGGCTAAATATAGTGTTGGTTTTTGGTCTAATCCTAGATTCGTGTTAAACTTGCCAAATTGCCAAATAGGCCGCGCAAATTTTCGCTTTTTCTTCACACCAATCGCCCTGTGTTATTCTATATTCCATTTGAACCAATCATTCTCAGATGAATACTCAAGTAGATAATATTTATTGCAGTACATTATGAAAAAATATTTGTGCGTTGGTTAAAGTTATTCGGGATAAAAAAATAAAGAAACATTTAAAGTGTCATTTTGTTGTCTACTTTATCAATGTGGCATGTCAATTGACAGCATAAAAGTGAGCGCCGCCGTAGCATGTATGAAATACAAGTTCAAATTTTATCCAGGCAACAACCAAATTGGTAAATGCTTTAAATAAATGTAAATATCAAGATCGTTTTCTCATATTTTCCAAGTGCCTCGAACATCATATGCAGTAATGCGCTTATAATTTCTTTTTTCCTTTTCTTTTACCTCTCTTTGTCTTCTTGGGACAGCAAGCGATGTTGTCAGTTTAGTTTATCCATAATCCATATGTGTTCAAGTGTTCAATAAATTATTGAATGGATTGTTAGCCATTAGGCTTTGCCCTATAGGAATCTAAAAACTGTATTAAGATATGTGTTAAGATATGTTAAAACTGAAGTGTCAAGAGCTGCTTGTTTCGGGCAGCGGGCAGTGTCTCGGAACGACGGACACCAATTGTTTCAAGCTTTCTATATTCCTGTTTAATATTTTTTAGCTCCATACTCGAACGCTAGGCCTTATCAAAGCAGGATGCAAAGTTCCATATCTTGTCGAAAATACGTATTCGAAAAAAATGAAAGAACTGGCCCCATTAGTTTACATCGTCTATATACATGCATACATAAAGATATAAACAAAAGCAGCCGAGATCACTATCTTAGTGCGAACCTGGGCTAGGCAATCGCTTGAACAGGGAAGGTTTGTAGCAGTTCTAATTTCAGGGGCACTGCTACTCTAACATGTAGGACAAAATAATATAACCCATGTTGAGGAAAACAGCTGAGCGTAAACAACTATCCGTTGTGTATCCAAAATATCTTCGTTCGTGCTTGGTTAAGGTCTGATGTAGAATGTTTGATTTTAAAAGCTGTAGTTAGAATTAGGTCCGAATAAGGACTACCAAAAGTATCGATATCGACTTTATGCCCTGTTTCTTAATATCTCTCTTATTTTGATTAGTATAAGCTTTTAATGTATTTTTAAAAATTATTTCAGACGTGACAATTTGAGCTGTCTTGTCCTTCCGGTGAAGACTTTTACCATTTAGGGCCGTTTCGGGGATGTTTTCCAACGGTCTTCCCTGCAGCCTACCATTTCCAAGTTGTTTGGGCGTTTCGAAAGATAGCGGCAGCGACGAATTATTGCCAGTAAACATGGGCAGCCGTGAGCCGGTCATACTCAATGTATACGACATGGTAAGGAAACACCTACCCAAGTTGAAGCTTGTAATTGATCGAATTGTTTGCAGTATTGGATCAACGAATATACGACCTCAATTGGATTAGGTGTGTTCCATTCTGGCGTTGAAATATTTGGCACAGAATTTGCCTACGGCGGTCATCCGTTTCCATTTACGGGTGTTTTTGAAATATCTCCACGTGATCACGACGAGCTGGGACAACAGTTTCAATTCCGGCAAAGCGTACAAATCGGATGCACCGATTTCACCCACGAGGAGGTGCGTCGGATTGTCGAAGAACTGGGTAATCAATTTCGCGGTGATCGCTATCATTTGATGAACAATAACTGCAACCATTTTTCCGGCTCACTTACACAGGTAACAGCAATACCAACGGCGAATACAACTGATCCCTCTATATGAGAAATATATTCATTCTAAATTTTTTTTGCAGATTCTTTGCGGCCAACAAATTCCCAGTTGGGTTAATCGTTTGGCCCAATTCAGCTCCTGTGTACCATTTCTGCAACGATGTTTGCCCAAGTAAGTTTTATTCGATAATGAATACGTTGTTCATGTCACACATTTTTATTATTTATTTTGATAGGGAGTGGTTAACACCGAACGCCTTACAACAGAGTATATCTGCAATCCAAGAACGTGACGATTCCGATACAAGCCCCCTTTGAGATAAAGCCACGAATAGTTAATGGACTCAGGAAAGTTGGGCATTCGCAACATTTTTAAAGGTTCAACAGTTCAACACGAATGTAACACGTTTCAATCGATTCTGAATAAAGTTAATTTAACGCAAATAAGCGAAGACATTAACAAATATCTGACTTCAATATTTTCAAACTTAACGATATTATAAGACCTTATGTTATTATTTTTATTATAAATACAATTTCCATTCATTCATGTGTATTATTTATTATAAACATCATTGAATTGTAAAGATTACGTCAAACACACACACATACATAGATAATTTTGATATTAAATAGATTTTAGCGTTAAACTTAAAGCTGCTGCCTTCGAATTTATTTATTTATATATTCAATTGGCCGGGCTAGCCTTCTGCTTCCAACCACTGACAAAAGAAAATCATGCAGTTGCTGGAGTCAGACATGGTGAGAACAGACCAACTAAGTTCCTTGTCCCCATCGAAAATCCCCCGCTTAAGGAAGAGGTACGTTCGTAAATGCAGTAAATTCGTGCAGTGACAGTAGCAGTGCAGCCAACTTCAGTTGTCACTGCCCGATCAGCTGATTTCGTTTGCAGGTTGGTTGCAGAAACTTTTGTTGCATTAACGAACGCGATTCAGGATGGAAATTTTGGTTAAGGCATTAATTGATAGTTGTGAAACTCGAAGTGAGAGTCTTGTAATGAATTTCAATAAAGAAAGAGTAAAACGAGTGAAAAAAAGATATGTCGTGGTAAAAACCTTGTTGAAAAAGAGAATTAGATCCATCCCGAAAGTAAATAATTACTTTAAAACAATAAAAACGTATCCAGATGATGTATTCCATCTTTATACACGATAATAAACAAATTTTGATCCATTTATAATAAATTTTCTACGTTTCCATATCGTGTTTTGCAAACGGCAACAGTAGGATAATGACTGCGAAAACTGCAGAAATTTGTCACTGCGGTGCCAAGCCGTTGCATTAACGAACGCGTTGCACGCAGTAGTATTGCGCCATTTTGCTTTTACGAACGCGTTGCTTTGCAGTGCAACCGCTGGGTTGCATTTACGAACGTACCTAAGAAGATTTCAGTAAAGGATATTTACTAGAGCCCGACCGAACCCGAAATTTTGGCCGAGACCGAGCGTTCGGCCTTTTTTTATGCCGGTATCACACTGCTTCCGATTTTTGTCGACGACACATTGCTTCAGACTGTCGTCGACAAACGTCGGCGACTACAGTCGGTAGCACTATCACATAGTTAGCAAGAGTCGGAAGCGTGTCGCCGACAAGAATCGGAAGCAGTGTGGTACTGGCATAAATGTTCGGCCGAGTCCGAGACCGAACCTTTCAAATACATATGCCAAAAAAAGAAGAAGAATTTTAATGAAAAAAAAATTATACATTTTTAGGAAAAAATACATTTTATTATAAAAACCAATTCTTTTGAGGTATAAATACCTACATTAAGCATCTGATGTATGAAAAATCAATAAAAAGTATTATTAAAAAATTTAAATTTTGTTTAAAACTATACAATTTGTTCCTCAACTGTTCGGCTAAATACTCGGCCTTTTTTAGCCGAGACCGAACCGAGACCGAACCCGAACCTTTTGGCCGAACTGTTCGGTAACCGAGACCGAGCGTTCGGTCGGGCTCTAATATTTACTTATCAGTACAATGGACAAATGCCTGTCTGCGTGCTGGCAAGTATTCTTATTCCGACACAAGGAATTGACGACCCCCGCAAACGCGCTAAGGGCCACGATTTACGGATATGCACCTGGAATGTCCGATCTCTCAATAGGGAAGGTGCCTATTGCAGAAGCCCTCGAAAAATACAAGTCAGTCTTCATTGAGAGATTAAAGAGGAAACACCTGTTCGCCCAGGCCCCTCTGTATAAATTTACGGGAAGCTTCTTCACTTGGTCATGTGTGCCAGTGTGAATTCCATTTATCTGTCTCCAGCATCATGAAATGCTGCTCTCCTCAAGCTATTCATCAGCGATGCGATTCAACATTTGAAATTCATTAAAAGTACACGGTTTGGATTAATTTGAAATGTTTATTTGATTATTATTTTGTGTATTTCCAATTTGTGGTATTGTGCCCTGTAATAGGATGCCAAAGATTTTTTTTTCAGAATTAATCGTTTTCGTTTTAATAAAAATAGTCGTTTTATTTTGTTAACTCAAATAAGACGTACGGAGGGGGATTTCACAGTGAACGAGTTTGAATGCTATGTTTCTTGTATTTTTTCTTAACTTTAGGGCGGGGTCCGGAGGAGGGGAAGAGCATAATAATTAAAATTATAAATTTTATAAATATCATTAAAAATAATCATATAATCATAGGTCAACTTTATTTTGCGGGTGGAGGAAAGGATAGAATATAGAAATATACAAAAGTGAAACTAAACAACAAGGGAGGTAGTATGAAAAGTGGAAAATCTTCAAGAGTTACGAACAGATTTAAATATCGAGTATCGAGGTGTATTAATTGAACGAATGTCCCTTGCTTACATAAAACACAAATGTGCATTTTTATATTTAACTATGTTGTATGTGTCTATGTATTGTATGTACGTATGTATGTATGCGTGTATGTATGCATTATTATCCCAATTGAAGTGAACCTTTATGAGATTCTATTTGTGTTGCGCTGACAGGCATACGAGTGTATATGCAAGTTAAGAACAGTGGCAGCTAGACCATGCCACTTCTTATTCGTACGGTAAACAGTTTAAAGCGTTGTTGTGTTAAACAGTGAAGTAATTAAGCTGCTGTAATTCTTTTTGGAGTTGATCTTCATGTTTGACGATGCCGACGCCGCCGCCGTCGTCGCGTCCTCCGGCCTTGCGGTTGTGCCACCGCCAGCAGCAGTTGATGATAGAGTGGAAGGTGTCGGCTTGATCGCCATTCTAGCCTCATCTTCCGTTTCGCAGCGTTTTGTTAGTATTAGTTTGCGTCCGATGATGCAGCCCTTGTTTTTCAATTTGACAACAGCCGACTTATTGTCCCTGCCATCACTCAATTCTATGCCATTGTGTGCCTGGTCGTGACCAGTCGATGTTCTTCTCTCAAGAGTCACACTTTCCATGTTGTGCATGCCTTCGGTGCCATCTGCATCAAAATTCCTGCCTGATTTATCGGACTCCTCAACAATGGGTGTAATAGTCTCTGGCTGTGCGCCAAAAGGCGATTCGATCACGCTTGTATTCTTGCTATTAGCGTCTCCTCCAGTGGCTGTGGTCTTTGGCCCCTTTGCATGCTCACTCCGGCACAGTGCTTTTTTAGTTGCACCGCTTCGGCAATCATTGCACTTATTTCTAACGATATGGAAAGAGCCGGACCTAGCGGGCTGCTTCTTATCTCTAGACTGCTGGCGATTGCTAAAGGCGCTGCACAACAAGGAATCAAGCACCTTCTCCTCTGAGGCAGTTCGACCAGAAAGTGCTTCACTCGCTTGGGGCTTAAGAACTGCAACGGCGAAGCAGGCCTCTGTGGATTGAGCTATATCCGAACTGCTAACTGCGATGCTAAAATTGCTGGTGGCGGAGGTGACGGCGGTGACGGTTGCGTAGTTGGTTTGATCGAGTCACAGTCGTAGGTCAAACGCTATGCGCGACGCAATGTTTTTGAATCCTATACTAGTGCCTGTGGAAGAAAAAAACGTAGAAATTGGATCACTTACTGTTAATTTGCGTGATGATGATTATAGGCGAACAGAAAACTGACACAGAAAAAGATGTACATGGCTTAATAGAGTCAATGGTCGTAATTGTTCACTTCCATGTATGGGCAAAGCGTTTAGCCTAGCTTGTTGATCCACCTTCGTAAGACTATATCTACCACGCGCTTACAACTGGGCCATTCGTCGACCACCGATTTGAAAACGCTGCTAAAGCGCCAATCAGTCACCGCGTATCGTATTTAATCGTATCGTAAATGTCTGAGAGAGACCTATTTCTATGAGAATTGTCTTACCAGATATACGCTTGAAGCGCACGCCATTGAGAGACAGCCGTGGCAGTTTGCACACTTCTATTTCCCATTGTACCAGCGAGTCTGTGTTGGGATCTCCATGCACGCACCACAGCACGAATCTACAACGATAAACGCAGAGTAACCAGTTTAATCTACGCCGACATTGCTTTTCTGACTCAATTTACCGCTCCCGTTGTTCGTAGTCGCAATTGTTCTGATCGAGAACTTCGCGGATCTTTTGCATAATCTGATCGGGCATAAGAGGCGACGTAGTTTTCATCGACCAGGTGAAGCGCAAGACGCGCGGCTTGGCTGATTCTTCGGTGCTTGCTCCCCTATAAAGAAACAATTTCGTGCAGCGCCTTAAATCAGCTTGTCATAGGAAGTACAACTGCACATAAATGCTAAACGCTCACCGAAGCTCTTTACTTAAGTTAAATTTGTATCTTTTCCAAATGATCTGCTGTTATCTGTTCTAAAGGCGGATCAGCTTAAGTGTATGTGACTACTGAAAGGTTTTCCAAAAACAAAAACCCCCCCGCTACTGGCTTAAAAACGAATTTTAAGCAAAGTGAGAGTGTGTTATATGGCCAAACAACATATTTATACAGATTTACGCACATTGCTACCCTTCTTGATTTTTCGAAAATGAGTGCCTAATGAATGACTCACATGCTCGAGACATGTAAGATGCATTACTCATTTTTGCTTATTTACAGCAGAAGGAAAAACGAAATACAAATTGAAACACTCGGAATATAAAATTTGTTTAATTGATCTTGATTTCGAAAAAGCTGTTAGTTAGAACCTTTAAACATTAGGCGATTTATAATATATTTACACGTGAAAATTGAATATGAATCAAGCTGAACGATCACGATGCAAGCAAACACACACTTAACATATTTACTTATTTAGATGTTCTATGTACTATGCAAGATGCCGCATCCTTCTCAATGACTACAGTAAAATATTGATGTAAAAAACATTAGTATCACATCGTATTTGGGCAGAATTTTTATTTCTTTCTTTTTTATGCTTTATACAGATATTGTTGGCAATTTAAAAAATTGTGAAAGTTGAACAATAAACACATTTTGGAGTAGGTAACATAAAAAATACGTCGTGCACTTTGTGTTTCAATCGAACCTTGTTCGCTAACAACTTCGAAATTGGCTAATTTTATTTTCTTATTTCACTTATATTATAATGTTAGTGTTCGCTGATTTATATGTTTATTGTATATAATCGTACCAGGTGTTTTGGTTCAAAGTCTTCAAGTCTTTATGTCGTTCTGTTGCGATTTGCGTTTGAATGATCACAAAATACATAAACGATACATTTTCGGTATTTTTTTGTTGTTGCTGGTGATTAGATTATTTATGAGTTTAATACAATTTTACATTTAGAAACTACTACTTGCATTATAAAACATGATTTTTTCTTGTTTAAATAAGATTTTCTGTTAAAAACAAGTACGACAATTGAAAACAAGATCGGAAAATGTCTACTTACTCATACGCATATCCATTAAAGCGAGTAAATTCAAAATACGTACAATGTATGTATGTATAACCAACTACATATGAATTTAATATATGTATGTATTGATAATTTGCTCGGGAATTTCAAAAGAAAACAGTGACCAGCAGTCGGGCATTGATGTTGTACAAGTACTCGTATGTATGTACATTAAACAAATACTAAGGATAGAGTTGCATATAAAGGGCGAATCAATCAGTTTACACAATTTTGCTAGAGAAGCTCTGCTAACAGCCTGAACTGCATATTATTAGTCATTAGTCTCTAATGTCTATTGGCATTGATTGCAGCGAATGATTGCGAAATCGGCAGTACGCGAATTCGAAGGGCCAAACAGCTTTAAAATTTCGTTAGTTACTCGGTATTTAGTTATTGCCATGCATCGCCCGTGCACACAAACAGAGGAGTTGGCCAAACGAGAAGAATTTATTTTTGCCATCGAAATCAGAGAGAAAAGAAGTTAGAGTGTGGAAAGGAACGTTGCTTTGATTAATAGTAACATTTATTATTATTAGTAATTGCTTTTGTGTAATAAAATAAAATCATTCTTTATCAACCAGCCAGCACTGATAATAAGCAGTTCAGCACGATTACACTTAACATACTCGTAAATACTTAGTTTTAACGATACTACATAAAAATCAAATCAAATCATAGAGTGACATACATAACAGCTGTCTGTCGTTTGGTTACTTTCTACTTCTCTCTTAATAATGCAGATCATTAGTAGTCCTACACTGTGAATTATTATTGTACAATATACAAATAAAATGGTCACAAAGTTCCGTATTAGCGACATTATCATTATTATTACTATTATCATCAGCAATATTATTATTATTATTAACATCATTATATATCGCACACAATATATATGTAGACATATATATATATAAGTATATATATGTATATATTTTTGCTTAGTATATGCTCTTTTCAACGGTTGCTGCAGAATACAATTTTTCTCTCCTTCACACGCACGATTAGGTTTTCGATATAATTTCTATAGCATTCGTTAAATCGTAACTTTTGATATTTACTGGTTTGGCCTAAAATTAAAGAAAAAATAATTGTAAAACAAATT
Organism: Neria commutata; assembly: GCA_963457695.1. Lineage (NCBI taxonomy): Eukaryota > Metazoa > Arthropoda > Insecta > Diptera > Micropezidae > Neria > Neria commutata. The sequence continues at coordinate 44,969,677 of OY735247.1, read as the reverse complement.
ATTTATTGTTGAAACAAATATTAATAAGTTCGTAAAGTAAGACTAAAACATTAAATATTTGCAACTGAAGGAATACTACAAAGTATGAAGAGAGGTATATATGAGAAGAAACAATGAAGATAAAAATAACGTATTATTCTGTAGAAAAGGGTTCGATGGTCAAGAGCAGGTGCACTTTAAAATATCAAATATCGTGGAAGGAGAGAAATCAAGAAAAAATACTGACGTCTTCAAATTGTGCAGCTGAATGAATGCTTCAGATAGTCAGTTGCCTGCTTATTTCATATTGTCCTATACTTTGTATACGCATGCGCGACCATTTTATTTCGTACATTAATTATTCCATCGAAGTAAATAACGTTCTAAAAGCAAAACTTATTTATTCGACTAAAAAATTTTAAATTTAAGAATAAAAAGCTTGGAATGAAAATTGCATAAATATGTAAAAACAGTTGCAAACTTACAAAGGTTAGTCAAAACAAAATTTAAGTGTTTAAGGGCCAGTTTCACAGTGGATGTTTAAACCCTGATTGCAGTTTAAATAGGGATTTCGGATGTGCAAGCAAGCTGCGTCGACAATATTGCAATTTATAAGCGGTCAAATTAAACATACAACTGCATGGTGTAGCACATATAAATGATCCCGTAGTAATATAAATAATATAAACTGTGGATTCTTTGCACAATATCCAATAATTCACTTCTTTCGGCCGACGAAAAATTTTTAGCTCGCGCTGCCTCCATAATTGAACAATTGAACATATGTTTTTGGCAAGTTGTGCTAACCTTCAATTGTCAAATATTAGAAGTTGCCATTCATTATTCCGTATTTAAATAAATGCACTGTGAAACTCAAGAAAATTTAAACTAGATTTAAACTCAATTCGCAAATTAGATTTAAACATCCACTGTGAAACTGGCCCTAAGTGAAGAAGTGTGTGTTTATGTATGTACTATGTAGATGCAGAAAATGGACTTAAAAGGTGGAGACGTAATATTTTGGCCAACTCAGTGTGTCTTGTTGTATCTTCAGCAGACGAGGCACTTTATCCATCCAACTTGTTTCAACTATGAATATACGAATGTACATATGTAAGAGCATAGGATAATCAATTTAGATTATATTCCTTGAAAGGCGGACGTGACCAACAGCTGCATTCGTTAATCTTAAAACAGATCAGAGCCAATCTCCGAAAAAGGAATTTACTCGTTTTACGAACTATTGAATGTATGTATGTATGTATACCGATTATACCGATTATGCCAGTAGAGCTATGAGTATTTAAAAGACAGTCAAATATCCGAAAATGCCAAGTACCAAGCTTCTATTCTAGTGGGTTTAGAATGGTTATTTTCTTAGTTTTTCTTCGAGTTGGGTTAATTATCCAATAAACAAAATGAGTGTTAATTAATGAAGCAACAGTTTTATTTTAAATTATAATGTTTTGCCTTGCATAAACTAGCTGACCCCCACATTTGCAAAACATAGATTGAACACATAAAAAGAAGAAAAAACCAATTGTTTAAAATGCGAGCAAGCAACTTTGCAAATGGCCGCAGAAATCTTTAATTTTTGGAATTCTTAAATTGCATTCAAATTTGGTGTTTTAAGAAATAATATGCTAATAAGTTAGTACAATTCTGCGGATACCTTAAACGGATACCCTGTGAAAAACTAGACATATATCGAAAGAACTTCCATTGAAAGCTAAATCGATGAAGCAATGTGTCCCGAAACATCTCACTGGAGTATTCCTTACACAGTTAGGTGGGATATAACGAACCGTACGCCTCATACTCAAAGCTGTATGCGAGAAAGTTTGAATTGAAAAAATTTTAATCGAGCCTTTTAGTTCTGGAATTTCATGTCAGTTCACTTTTCAATCAAGAAGGAAAGCGTACTATTAGCTATGATTGAGAAATGTTTCAGATTTTCCCAATTTAACGATATCATGTACTCTAGTGCTAATTTCCCATATCATTCGCTTTCATTTTACCCGATTATTGACACGTTACCAAATATTGAGCTATTTCAACGAAAGAATCGGCCTGAACTTCACATTACAAATAGCAACACACAATACACCGAAAAGTATATGGCAACAACACAAACGTAAAAGCAAGCTCGATGTTACTTACCGTTTACTAAACCTCGACGACAATTTTGAAAAGAAACTCATACGACCCGGATGTTGGGAATCGCCCGAGGCACCGCTAGTTCCGGAGAATTCCAGTGCAGCGTTATTTCGTGGCCTGGTTTGACCTGTTACAATGCAGAAAAAGAACAGAATATATGGTTCAAATGGATGAAAATACGTGCCTACGAAACATTTAGGAAAATAAAATATGTATATTCAAATCTTTTTATGTAAATGTGGAAATCTACGAGTATTCCATATTATTTTTGTCCATTGCATACAATTCTCCTATAGCCAAAGGAACATTTCCCCGGCTTTACATAGTAACTGCAAATAACATTATATAATGCGAAGGGAACAAAAAAAAGGTTCCAAATGACTCAAATACACGCAGAACAACAAACTAAAAAAATGTTAAAGAAAATTGTTCATATTTATAAAATTGAAAAATGAAATGTACTTCCCTCCAGTCGCAGCAAAATCTCTTACATATTAAACAGAAAATAGAAGAAGTACCCGTAGAACTTCTTACACTTTTCTACACACAAGTTCAAGGAAGACTGAATATTTCGCAAACTTTCTTTACAGCCCACGCACAATTCCAACACGGTTTGAATAACTTTGTCTTGGCAAATAATAAAATTTTATTTTCAGAGAAATGACAGTTTATAGCAAGAGTCGGTACCGCTAAAAGAACCATTACTTTTTTCGTTTTCGGTAGATTGAGTTGAGCACGACTCGAACTACAAAAGAGCCTAACATCTTCGATATGTGTACTTCGTTTCGGTTCCATGCCCTCTTACAAAATATAGCCTTTTCGGGGACTAATACCGACTTCGAGTGAACTGTTACATATGCAACAAGCGATCGTATAGCGACGAATTAACGAATAAAATTAAAGGAGTCAAGATTCCATGCAAAATCAAGGCGGGAACACTGAAAATTATTTAAAGTTTCAAAATGAAAAGACATAATCCATGCCGATGGGGACAAAGCGATAGGGTTTGCTGATCCACGTTAAGAGGGGATTGATTAGAAACACATGCAAATACGTTTCGCAACATTCCAACGACTTTACGTTTTTTACACACAAATTTACAGTATGTACTTATAAGGCTGATTTAAGAATTTTTGTATATAATAAAGAAAAAATGTTTATAAATGATAAATCGGATTCTTATGTCAAAGTTTATGTGTATGTGTGTATGGAAAAATAAAGTCCGGACTTTGCATGCTATCCTTATTGAGCCATTAATATTTTCTTCCAATTACATAAAAATATGTATAACTATTTCTGATGTGCACCGGGTACAAATTGGAAGGCACTTTGACAGTACATAACCAATACATAAAATGATAACAAGAAAATTGCAAAGGCCAACAGCAGTTAATTTTAAGAGATCTCTCTAATCAGGCTCATACAAATTTTATATATAAACCTGTTAGACAACTTGAAATGCATATCGCTGGCAAAATGTACAAAGGCCCTTACCAACATTTCTGAAATTTTACAGAAGCAAAAACATTATAAAATTTCATAGCATGTACCACATAGACAGGGCTTCTTTGTATCAGCTATAAAAACGTAGTTTTTGACTTTAAGACTATAATTTTTTGTGAACGGGTGTATTTTGATATGGGCTAACATATATGTTATGTAAAATATTATTTAATATAATATTAAATATTACATGATATGTAAAATATTAACAAAGGGAAAGAGAAATAGCGCGACAGGTGAAGCTAAAAAACAGTACTTCCAAAAAACGTCTGTTCTTCATTAGGTTGGTAAGCTTCGTACGTGTACAATATGCCGGACCCGAGATTTATAAAACACCGTCTCGAAAGCATAGAGGTAGGTTCCATCAGTGGAAATGCCAAATTAAGCATATTGCGTTTAACCATTTTAGGAATCTCACATTAATGAGAAGTCCAGAAAGTGGTAAAATGTAAGGGAAGGTAGTTTCTAAAATGAAAAGCCATTTAAATTTCTGTGGTCGTTGTTTTTGCAAGCCAGCTTTTAATAAGTAGGAGTTTTAGAGACTAGAAAAATAATTGTAAACAAATAATAAACTATGATGTAAGAAAAAAAGATCAAAAATAGATTACAAATAAAAATGGTGAAACTCACCCGAATGAAAGGTTGATCGTGATGGTACATTCCTTGGAAAATGCCTGCTAGATTTTACAGCCGATGTCAATCTATGTCGATAGAGCAAACTATTTTTTATGATTGCATCGTTTTGATCAATCATTGCAATTGGTTTGAGCAGTCGAGGTCCATTATGATTTGCATTGAGATGTAGTTAAATTCATGACAATCGATTATTAATATATGTTGTTGTTTTTTTTTGTTTATTTTGTTTTTGTTATCATAATGCAAAATCCCATTTGAATAGGTAATTTTCAGTTACGAATAAATCGGCAATGCACATTTGATCAATCAGTTGAATGATGCAGTTTGTTGAATGCAAGTCAATATAAAACACACAAACATAAACGAAGAAGAAGCAGGCAGTAGGAGCAGGTCAATATGTGTTGGATTGAGTGTTGAAGTTGCGTGGCCAACCAGTAATGTGATTGATATATATACAAGCATATGCATTTGATTGTCGTGCGAAGGTGAAATAAGAATAAAAAGAAGGAAAAAACGAAAATTATATAGCTTCAAATACTATGATTAAAAAATATTTATATAAAATATAATTAATGTATGCAAAATCTAGAATATTTGGCTAACTTAAAAAAGAGATAAAAACATAATAAAAAATATATATATATAATAACAGTGCCGATTACACAAATCGCAATAATCACATACATATGTATGTATATAATTTTGTTTTAACTATGTGTATCCTAAGCTACCGCGATTCTGTGTAATTATAAATAAATATTATTTAAATTGTTCTCTCGACAATAATTTCGACTAGCTGATATCAATAAAATAAAGAAATATATGCAGATATTTAACATTTTTGTGTTGATTAAAGCTATTGGTAAAATTAAATAGAATCAACAATCATTTTCTAACATTACAATAAAAAATATTTTCCCCGGAACAATCACTAAAATCATAAAAAGTATTTAAAGTGGGATGCAAAGATGTCGATTGAATTTCAATCATAGCAACTGTTTAAAATTTGCAAAGTTAAATTGTGCTCTTTTGTAAATTTAACGTTCTACTACATTTAAAGTTTTAACAAAAGCTCACAATTTTGAGAAACAATCGAAATCGTTGCATCGCCAAGCAGTAAAACTGTTAACAAATCTAAGATGGCAAATTTAAAAAGCAAATACATAAATCTAACTAAATCTCTTGTTTTAACGGTCGTATTTTAAACATTATTTACTACAAAACAGTTAGTTTTCGTCACTCGCAAAATATTTTATTAAACTTTAATATTATAAAATATTTCAAAATATGTCCTGTAAAATAAACTACGATTCTAGAAAAATTTTAGTCTACTTAGATTTTTGTACTTACCCAAATTTGGAATGTGTTCACATTTGCATCAGAAATTCGGACAATTTGGAATGCAAAGATTAGCATAGCAAGCCACAATTGAATTACAAAACGTTGTGAGGCGGAAAGTTATATTTTCAAGAATACATGAAAAGAAAGAAATGATCATTGTTACCAAATACAAAGAATGTAAAAGTAAAATCAATATAAAACAAATCAGCAAAACTAACTGAATCGACAGAATCAAACTAAGTAAATTATGCTTTTAGCTGTATACGTTTTGAATATTGAATCAACAAACGGTCCTATTCTGACGGAAGACACAAAAATCACAATTCAATATTCTGTATGAAGCGATATTATTCCATGTAAAAAAAATATTATGGAATGGTAATGAAATATGTACTATATTACGCATTTATGACAGAGAGTCCCATTTTCGTCGCTCATTATTCCCCCATCTACCACGCCTTTGCACAAAGTTTCTAAAGGCCCAGTTTAAAGCATTAAGCAGCGTAATTATTTTACTTTTACAACGCATCTCTTTGCTTGATCTGCTTTTTCCTTTCATTGCATATAATGATGAGGCACCTGTAACGATGACGCAAACAACGCAACCTAGCAGAGCAGGAATTTCGTATTCAAAATTCTAGCGTAAGCACAGCTAGGAATAAGAAACCAAACGACAAACATAAAAAAATGATATCGAACGCAAGAATGCAGAGCGTATACCTCGATCCGAGTGGGTCGTTGGAAACAGCTATGCCTCCCTCAGCAGATGGGCCTGGACTGGAAACAGAGGCACTTTTAACATGACCTTTTCCAGACGATGCAGTGGTTCCAATACTGGTTTTAAAAAGTTTATTTTTAAAACTTGTTCGTTTTTGTGCATAATAAATGGTAAACCGAAATTAGTTTTTACATAATATAAATGTTAAAGTCGGTGTCGTCCGACGTTTTACATCAAATCTTACTAGACTATGGCGTTCCACTTATCATATTTCTGTTCTATCTTTCGTTGAAGGTTGCAAATTCAGACAGAATACACAAAAAAATGTTATGGAAACTGCGACTCCAAACAATGTAATCTTGTCCATTTCCAAACATCAATTAGTGGTGCGAAACCTCTTTGCATAATATGGGTAAGACGTTAAGCATTTACGGCAAACCAGCTAGGTATGCAAATAGCTTTGAAAAGTGTTCAATTTCGTTACACTGTACGAAATCGTTAAAGAAGCCCTAAGCTCAAAATACTACAATTAAAAATATTGTTAAATCAACACAAAAGAAGTACAACACTGTTACACAGCTGCGAGAGACTACTTTAAATGTACAAATTAGGTAATTTCGGTACATGATACATGCTTGACGTCGATATTATTTTCTAGGCCTACAGTGCAGTATATCCGCACTTCGCGCTGACATTAAAAGCAGTTGCGTGCATGAAGTACATATACATATGAATGTCGAATATACACACACAAGTACACCGCCGTTGCTGCAGCATAAGCAACCAATACATACTTTGCTTCCGTTGGTAGGGCGTTAGTTTTCTCCGTCGATGAAGTCTTTTCATACAACGTGGTCGACCGGCGCGGTATCATGCCGCTGTTACCAACAGTCCGGTTGCCGTTTGATGGATCGTATTTTGTCGTTGAACGTGGCTTAGCAGGGCTATTTATGGCTGCAAAAAGAAATGTATCTTACATAAGTATATTATACTGAAAGATAATGTGAGATTCTATTACTGCTATCTGTTGTCACTAATAGTTTCTGGGTGGCTGATGCTGGTCTCTGATTTTGTGCTGCCAGTCGTGCCGTGTTTTCCTTGATGGTGGCCGAGTCGATTGTGTTTTGACGCTTGAAGTTACTAGTTCTGTTGGATGTGAAACATTTTTTTAAAAACAAATTTATTTTCATATGAGGTACAATAATGCAAAAAGACATTTCTCTTACATTGAGGAGCGGTCAGCTGAAGATCCCGATCCGGTGACATTGCTGTTGTTGCTCGAAGGTATAGCGCCAACGGCTGCAGCAGCTGCGACTGTTGCGGTTGCATTTGTTGGCCCAACACCTGTTATAAAACGATGGAAGATTTCTAAATATTAAAAAATTAGATTACAAAATTGATTGAAACAAAAAATGGGAAGCAGTTCTTAGGCAGAATAGTTATTAACAGTCACAAATGTGCACTACAGAAAGTTTGCCACCTATTGACATATAATCGGATTTGAAATCTAAAAAAAAAAACAAATTATTGTACTTATGTATATAGAAAAAAATTCAAATTTTATATTTCTTTTATTCAGCAATGCAGAAAGTTTCTTATATGGGTTATGATCAATAATATAGTATATAAACAGACTTATACGTTTATTCAAATAACTACATAGCACAAAAAGGTGGAATTGCAGAACTAGACAAACTACTTTACGCCAAGAAAATACCTGCACTAGTAGATTCTTTTTACATGGTTAAGATACGCAAATTTGCTATACTTACGTAATGTTTCAGCGCCAGAAGAAGCACGTCGACTTGGTTTCGTACTTGAAGCTGAAATACTGCGGTGAACACCCCTGTGTGTTGGACTTTGTACGGATGTATTGCCTGCTGCAGCCCCGGGATCATTTCCGGCTATGTTTCGAAGTGACAGTGACGACCCGGACCGGGACCCGTCGCTCTCAGGCTAAAAGTAAATATAAAAAAGGCGAATTTTTATAAAGTTGGCATAATACAAACAATTTGTATGTAAAGTTGTGTCAACTAAATAAACTATGCAATAGACTTAAGATTATTTACTGGTATGTGGTATTCTACATGCAGGGAATTTGAACTTGCAAAAAGATGAGCTTGAAAGTAATAAAATTGAAAAACCTGAACAAATTGTTCAGAATGATCTTGTTATATGAATCTCAGAAGTTTTAGGGTCAATCTCGCAGTATTTTTAACAGCTCTACATTTCCATAATTGTGAATCGAAAATGAAAAATAGCTCAATATCCGTTTGAAGCTTTTGCGCAACTGCAAATTACGGACAAAACTATAAGCATTCAGATTCTATTGCGAAGAAAATAAATTAAATAGAGTAAATTCTAAAAAAAATTTTAAAGCGATGAATTCATGTATTTATAAATGCAGAAATGTGCACGGTTTGATTTGAGGACATAATGTGCGAAAAAGCTGGCACAGCTCAATATTAAAGTTTACATAAAAAAAGCGTAAACAAATAAAATGTAAGTTTTCACATTAACATTTTAAAAATTATCAAACATGGTTTCTATGCTGTCCCGTTGTAAATTTAAACAATATTTAGAAATCAGTATGACTATTTTTCCAGTGCACCATCCTCCGATTGAGATTATTTACTGTTAGAACCTACAAAAGATGTCTTACTTCCTACAAATAGCCCAGGGCCCACGCAATTAGTATTACATTTAAGGCAAAATAAAGAAAGAGCTTGTATATGAAATAATAAATAAAACTACTTGATTGCATAAAATTGTTGTTTACTTACATCAGTGTTTTTTCTTCCTAGAAGCAAATACGTTGCAAAAACATCATCATAGCGAACCTGTGACAATGAGGCTTCTATTTCTTGCCTATTATAGCCCATTGCGACAAGGGCCTCTGCAGTTGGGTTACCAATGACAGACGCGCGTTCGATATGAAGCGATGCGAGTGAAGTGATGTGAGTTTTATTTAAATATTGGTTTGTGATTAACAACGGCACATAGAAGAAAGAAAAGTGTAAACATATTTAAACTATTAAAATCAGTTTATTAACATAGTCGCAACAAATTCAAAAACACCAATTAAAACACCAACACACACGAAATTATACTCACAATACAACAACAAGTAATAATTTAAATACAATTCTACTGGCCTCAGTTGTTGTATTTCTTTACAATTTCTCTGACTTCACAGAGCTAGGCTAGCCGTATGCATATTGCTATATAAATTATGTGGCTGGGTTTTATATCAGAAAATCACCATGTACCATGCTGATCTTTGGGCTTGCTAAAAAGTGTAGGAATGTGAGCTTTCTTTAGAGTCTTAAAATTACAATGAAATTAATTACTTTCAAAAGAACACGAGCATATGCGTCGAAATATTTAGTTTTTTAACCTCTAGAAAACAAATTAAAGTATCTTACAAAAAAATAAATTATCTACGTATGATTATAATTCACATATGTATGAGCATATTTTGTTTAAATTATTGTCTCTATTTGTGTGAATAACGCAAACGAATCAAATAGCATAACTGCTAGCACACACGAATAACATAAATGATAAAAAGTGAAACACCATTTAAAAAAACTGCATAATTCAACGAATTCAAAATTTTACATTACGAATGAAAATTATGATACAAAAAACGACATTCCAAACTTTTTAACATAAGTGATTGATTTGTATACAGTACCCGTCTTACCTATCCGCTTCGGATCAGCAAGATCTTGTTTGGGTTCAATATACGGCTTCAACTCGTCATCTTCAAAACCCATATTCATCCATTTATCACTCATAATAGTCTCAAGACTAGCACGCTTAGCCGGATTCAGAACAAGAAATTTACGTAAAAGATTTTCACAGTCGGTTGACATGTAAAAAGGGATTCTGAAAGTTTCCAATTAAAAGATTTGAGTGAGTAAGTCCTTGAGTTTGTACAACCATCATTATTAAACTTACCTATATTTGCCCCTGAGCACACGTTCGCGCAATTCCCTCAACGTGGAACCGTCGAATGGCAGAGAACCACTGACTAGGGTGTAGAGAATAACACCCAACGACCAAACGTCTACTTCAGGTCCGTCGTACTTTTTGCCTTGAAATAATTCGGGTGCGGCGTAGGGTGGGCTTCCGCAGAACGTATCCAGCTTTGAGCCCGGAGTAAACTCATTCGAAAACCCAAAGTCAGCTATTTTTATATTGAGCTCACTGTCTAATAAAAGATTCTCTGCTTTCAAATCTCTGAAAACACCAGGGAAATCCAGTTTAGTTTTACTTCGTGTGTGGATAGGCTTGCAAAAAAAAGTTAAACAGATAAGATATCGAACCTATGAATGATTCTCTTCTGATGACAGTACTGTACAGCTGATACGATTTGTCTGAACTTAACACGCGCTTCCTTTTCTTTCATGCGACCGTGCAACACCAGGTAATCAAACACTTCCCCTCCTGAGGCATACTCCATTACCAGATACAATGTCTTTTCTGTTTCAATTACTTGGAATAGTTTCACGATATTAGGATGATCGAGCATTTTCATTATTCTAACCTAGATGAGTAAAAAGACGTGCATACGTTGTAAAAACTTGCTGAACAATAACATGTTGACTCTTACTTCTCTGAAGAGCTTCTGGAGAGACCCAGGATTCAACTGAGTTTTGTCAATTATTTTGATAGCCACCTCCTTGCCCGTGGGTAAATGTTTGGCTAGTTTTACTTTCGCGAAGTTTCCCTTTCCGATTGTTTTGATCAGCTTGTATTTTCCGATATGCTCCTCAGTAGCACGCCAGCGCATGGGAGCACTACTCCGAACTTGCATATTGGGTGAGCCCTGGAATTGGAAAAGAAGAAATCAGCTTCAGCAAACACAAGCACAAAAGTACCAAATTTATATTTTTCAAAATAGCTAATTATTTTCTTAACAAAATTTTTGTAAGGAACTTTCTTCTTTAATTTTTCAAAATACGCTAGTAGGGTTAGTATTAAGGCGCTAGCAAAAATGATTCGTTAAATGTGATTCGTGTTAATTGTATATTTCAAGAAAATATTATTTTTATATTAAATGCTTCGCAAACATTTGATAAAATTTCAGCTACCAACGCAGTTCTGAAATAGTTCTCTTAAATTCAACCTTAAACCAAAAAGTTTTTCCCAGCGTTCAATTAACTGTAGAAGGAAGAATAAACACAGCCCCAACTTTTTAAACTCCCTACAAACATTAACAGCCTCTTTATGTAACACGCACCGAACAAAATCGAACGATTCGATTCGTTCATGTTGCGGACGATTTTGACATACAGATAGAAGCATTCCGTTTTTTGATCTTTTTTTCATGATATTTACTCTTTAAGCTTTTTTCTAACAAACAAACAAACATGTAATTTTTACTGTTGCCAAGATTGAATGAAAAAAAGGTAATGAAAATAATAATATACTACACACATATAATAGAAAAACTTTTACGGTAACGTGTTACATAAATTAGCCGAGAACCAAACTCGTATATAATAAAAAAGGAGATGTGTAACTCAACATTGGACTGTTTTATTAATCAAACATACAGGTTCAAGTTGAAAATTAATTATTCACACCATCGTGCATTTTTAGTACATCTGTTATTTAAATGAATACACAAGGCATTCATTATCAAGTCTAAATATACTATTCTAAATAAATATTGGCAAATGTATTTGTGCAATTTTTGCTCTTAATAAGAGCTTCCCCGTTTTTAAGTCAAGGTGTTAAAAAAATGTGTACAAACTTCACTAAAACTTCGCCTGGACTAAAAAGTTGACTACTAAATTTCTCTAAATCAGCGGAAAAAATTATTGGTCGCCCTTTGGCACAGAATAAAAAGAAAACTGTACGGTCTGAGCTTTGCTCCTCATTCGATAGACAATTTACCATTTCAAACCCTTAAGATTCTTTGTCAACGAACGTTAGCACGTTAGTTAATGCTCCTCTGCAGGGGAATTACTTACAGAATTATTTGAAAAAAGTCATTGCCATATTGCCACGACGTTGCATTTATTGCGCAGTCCGCGCAGACGGGTTAGACGAATTAAGGCAGACAAATCTTTCACCGGATAAATCAAAGCTATAGACGTAAGGGAGGTAGGCGATTTACCTGAGGGATGTCGACGAGGCGGTTATTACGATGGGCATCGATAGCTGGCGGCGCGCTCCGTTGCGTTGTAGAAGGGAGTAAGCTAATTGGCTTTTGTTGTGGTTGTGCACCGGTTGCACTGGGTGAAGCGATAGCTTTGGCAACGGTAGGCGGCACATTTGAGTGTGCCTGCAACCTTGCAGGAATCACAATGGGGGGACCGCCAGTCGTGTGCTTGAACTCAACAGCCGCATTGCGCGTAGCCGCCTTCTGAGCTAAGATGGCTTCGAAGTGGCGTAGGTTTTCTTCGCGCCGCTTGTCTATCGCAGACTTCTTCGGTGTGTCCTCTTTCAAGGGGCTGGCACGCACATTATCACCACTACCGTCATTGTGCCTCGGTTTAGGTTGGTCCACACTGGACTCCTCTTTCGCACCATAATGCTTCTTCTTAAGCGTCGCACGCATTGTCAGAACGTCGGTGTTTTTTGTATCGGATGCGGTGCGTGCAATTTTGGGCTTGTGCGTTACGGCGGCGTTTTTGGAATAAGCGCCCATGGAGCTACGTGCTTCTGTGCCGCGCTGGAAATCGATGGCAGTCTCAGAGCCGGACTCGATGTCGGCGGGACCGCGCAGGTAGTGCAGGTCAGTGCCGGACACTATATCACTGATACCCGACTGCAGTAAGTTATTGGTTTCGCCATAGCGTTTGCTTTTCTTAATAAGTTCTGCTCTGAATTTATCGGTGGGTGGCTCCTTTTGTTCGGCCAACTGTTTAAAGTTTTCCTCCACTAAGTTAATGTGTTTTTCAATGGATCCAAGCGCAAATGACACATTTGCATCGTCTTCGATGGGCAAGATTGGGGTACGGCCGATGGCTGGCATAACTGAAACGGTGGAATGTGGCACTGCGACTGTGGGGTCAAGCTTCTTCCGAAGTTGCACGCTCTTCAAAGAGTCTTCTGTGTCCCGCACAGGGGCTTTCAATGAGAACCCACGGTAGGGACGCATAGCGGTAGTACCTTCGCCGCGAGACTGTAGAAATTGGTTTTTAATAAACACTTCAGGCACCTCACTTTCTACGATGAAACATACCGACGCATTATCTGTTGAATCTGGTGCACGTAATTGCACAAGCGGCCTTATCTTATCGGCATTTTCGTTAGACTGGCTTGCCATCGATGCGGCAGAGGAGGGTTGCTGGGAGGCAGCCTCGGAACTGTTCTTCATGGTGTCAATCGGAGGCAATGGCGCCACGCCTTTTCGAGTGTTATGCAGACGAAAGCTTCTCCGTGTAGTGTCATCCCGATTCAGATTTGAGTTTTCCATTGTATGATTTTTAAGAATTTTTATATTTTGTTCAAATCATCAATTGTTTACTAACACAAATTGCAATTTGCAGAGAAGGTCTAGGAGGAATAAATTACGAAGTTCATATACTGATATTCGCCAAAAATGCCACCTTCCCGAACGTAGTTTTATCAAACGTATTTTGCGTAGGTATGCTGTATGCGTTTAAAGGACAGTCTAATACTCCATTTCCACTGGCACTGTTAACTGAACAAATAATAACTATCTGGTAGCATCAAAATTGCTTGAAAACAGCTGTCAAAGAAATCTCGTCAAAACGCAGTGGACACAATCTCCTCTTTTGCTCGAAATCGCAGTGCCTGTGGAAATTGAGTATAAGGTTTTAAGGTTTTTCTACAGCCTGTTAGATGCACATATTGATTCCCTGGAATAATCTGCAACTATTTTCGGAAAAGTTGCTGTTCTCAATTCGAAATCCCCAGAGAGAGAAATGCTTGGAAATCTCTTGATCCATAGTATTGAATCTGTTTTGGACGTACAAAATCCAGTTAACGTCGCTAGGTCACTTTCATGCTTTTTCGAGGGAGCATTTTGAAAACAAAGATTAGAATTGCCAAGCTCCTGCTCCTGGTAACTTTCCTTTTCCTGGCCCTTGGCTTGTCTAGCGTAAGTTCCCAGCCACTTTTTGAATACAAACTTTTGAAAAAACCTCAAAACTTGTTAGACTATCCACTAACGCTTTGTAGCAGCTTCGATCATACAACGAACACGAAAAGAACCAATCAGGCCAGAGAATAATCATCAACCAATCGATCGTAATAGCTCTCAGACCCATATAAGTCGAAAGAAATATCAAATCACAATCAATCTTATCGAATATGCATGACACGCTATATCGTAATCAACAGCTGAAAATATGTGCACGTTTTATAAAAGAGTTGGCTACGTCGATGTTAAAACGTTGCAATATACTTAGAGCTAGATTTATGAAAACGGACGACATGTCGCAAACCCCAAATTTGTATCTTTGTGCTCTATTTCTTTTTTGAACGTCCTTAAACAGAAGGTATCAACGGGCAACGGTTCAACAAAGAACACAACAACGTAGGCATTTCAGTTGTTAAGGATGGCACGTGTGAATAGGGAATCTAGGGAATATCATTACAGTAATGCGCATAAACAAATTATAATCATTCATTTTGGAGTTAAATAAAAATCTGAAATTAAATAAAAACAAAAACGAAAAGGAGGCTTTTAATTATGTTTTAATTTAGAGTTGTTGAGTACTTGCAATTCAGTATTAACCAACAACCATAGTACAAAATACAGTCCACAGATACACAAATGTGATTTGCCTATTTGCTAACAGAATGAAAAATGGGGATGTGTATGAGTAATAGATAGGTAGCAACAGTATCTTCGAATGTGTGTGATGCACAAAAAACAATCGTTTCCTAAACCAGGCTTTAAATAGGTACATTACTAAATGTGCAGTTCTGAAGTGAGAGTGACTCATGAAAAACACGTATGAGTACAGTGAATATGTAGTTGAAAAACTTGTATATGTAAATTAATAATAAAAATAAAAGAAAAAACATGACACAAGTGGATATGATTAAGACAGTTTGCCAATTTTCGGGAGAGCGGAACCGGAATCTAAATAAATGATAAATATACTCAAACTTGTTTGTTTGTATTCAAAGGGGGTTCTTGTACTAAGCCAACATATCGCGGGCTCATATTCAATAACCTCCCGAAACATTGAAAGAACATTTTTCAGAGAGCGAAAAACCAGTCTTAATCAATCGAAATACTAAAGTATAAATTAATACCGATCATTCGAAGCCCTTTTTTTCGAAAGTAATATTACATTACATATGTATATGTACATTAGTGAACAAGGGTTTATCATCAAAAGTTAACATTCATAGAAGTTATAGATATCGGATATTGAATACAAGTCTTCGATATACAAGTACGCTCAAAATTCTATATCAAATTGGAATTGATATTAAACTTTACCATAGTTTGCATTTCGGGATCCAAAAGTGATTGAGAACTTATGTAGCTCTTACTTAATAACAGGCATGTTATGTGATCTATATAACCGTATGTACTATGTATGTACATATGTATGTATACGTAGCAGCAACGTTTTATATATCAAGCAAAAACACCCCATATCTCATCAATATTATCCCATTTAATGACAACTAAACAAAACAAAAAAAAAATGGAAAGGAAATCTTCCATCGTTTCAATCTTTTAACAACAGTTCCGATAACTCGCTGGAATACAAATTTTTAACAAGTCGATCACGCTCAAACGAGCTTATAGAATATACATATTTGCTTTATACTTAATGCAGCGAATAGTTAATAGAAATCTCGCTACTATACACACTATGTTGCTTTGTAGATAGCTTCAACAGTCATCGGGTTGGGTTTGGTGACGCAAAAGCGACAAGAAAAATTTTAAAATGAAAGAGAATAGAGAATAGAAATGTGCATATAACTGGCGAAATACTGCAACTACAGGAATGCTTTATAATTGGATTTGAACTGTTATTCTATTGGAAATTTGAGACAGACAACAAAGAAGCAGAATAATCGTACAATAAGCTGCAACAAGAAAAAAGTGCGAGTGCGCTGAAGGAATGGCATGTAACATAACGGGCAAAAAAAGAGAAAATTAAATAGACCTACATGGTAAGTGGGGAATATGTATTTATAGTATCCCTCGGAGAATATCAATCACAATCGATTTTTACACATATGTATACGCGATCACATACTCGTTTGCGAGTACGCACGGCACTTTGTCAGCGCTATTCGACCTCATTCAGTCTTTTACTATACATTTAAGGCGTGATGATATAAGTAAATGCTAATATTCAAGCGCCACACGTACGTCCTACAACTCTGTAGGAACCTTATCAACTAAACAACTACAAATTTCGTGGGGCTTAGAAACCTTCCGGAGCTACAAACAGGTGAGCACGCTCCAAACGTTACTTAACACAGAAGCGGCAGTACCCTACTGAACGCATCTGGCTGCACAACTTCCAAACCCCCTTCAAACAACGTTGCATACAACGTTGATTGGAGCAGTGAAGTAAAATACAATTTTACAACTATACGCTTTGAGGACAATTTTAAGCATTAGATCAATAAACGTTGACATAATAATTATATTATAATTATTCAAAGATGCAGAAAAGTACAAACTTTCGTAAAAAAAAATATGCGCAAATAGTAGATACAAAGGTACATAACGTCATTGGACACAACAGCACAGTTTCAATGAAATTGCCAACATTTGATCGTGTAATCGTTACAAAGCGCTTATCAAGCGCCGTCTGTGTACGCCGTATGCCTCAAGTGTAGGGTACACAAATATATCTATAATTCTTGTGGTTATCAAAAACGCCTTGTGAGCGCGAGTGAATAAGAACTAAAGGTGCAGGAAAGAGACAACATAAATATCTTTGCGTTATCAAGCGAAAGATAAGATTCATTTCAAACAGGTGGAAGAGATATTTTAAAGTTTTCTTATATTAAACATATGTATGTGTATGTCTACAGAGTATTCCCATCTAAAAGGCACGATTTACAAAATTATTTTCACGGACTCGTCCTAATATTCAATTTATACACCAAAATTGTTCTTTCCGAAAAGTCGAGTTCGTAGGAACGCACTGGGAAATTTTCTTTTAGCTTTTTTGATCTTACACAATTTCAACATTTGCAATAACATCATGAACGTTAAAAAGACACAATTTGCTATAGAAACTTGCCGTATGTATAGGTATAGGGAAAGAGAAAAAGGAATGAACAAAAAATTGCCTACGAATTAACCCCGCTTTTCCATTCACACCAAATTATACGTTGATTTCATTGGCAACGCAGTCATAAATAAATGCTTGATGTAAGGGGGACTCTGCTAGAAGGAAAAAGAAACCCCATCATAAAATCGTAAATCTGTGTGTAACATTCAATTAATTGCTATACACGTTGACCAAACTTTCCTGGGATTCCATGCAGTTGTCTAAAAGTTCTGATTGAAACGTCGCAACGTTGAGGCTGTGTCAGTTTATAAAAAACATTGGAAAGCTACGTAATTTCTTTAAGGGGCGATAAGCATTAACTTGACTAACGAAGAGCTGACTTCACTAACCATAACGCTTTTTTGCCGGAAAACAAACTGAGCACACACTTAAAATTGTATTGATATTACGTATATATGCATGTACGATATGTTTTCCCTTGTGAGAAATGTGGATGCAAAACGCATACATACCCTTGATTTGGAATGACGAGATTTGTCTGATGTCGAACTCGACACCGCACCATCCTTATGCTTGGAGCGTTCCGACTTACTGGTAGCAACAATAGGTAGCCCGCCATTCTCCATCATCGTCACTACGACTTTATTGTTTTGGTTGCCCAGTGGGGCGCCGGCGGCCATAGCGTTTATCGCAGAGACACGCTGTTTGCGAACGCGGTCTTTTGTGGCTTGAAGCTCCTTGATAGTAGCTGGTGTGTGGCTTTTCGATCGTTTCAAAAAATTCAGCACTTGTGTTTTAATCTTAATGGAACCGCCAGTGCTGACTTGATCACTGCTCGGACAGTTCGAACCTGGCGCGAGGCGCCGGAACGTACCGTCAGCAATGCGCACAAAGCAGCCCTCGGTCATTTTGTGGTACGAGTCCGAGGGCAGTTTGTGGAAGTTGCCGTTTGGGCCGCGGTAATAACAATGGTCAGTTTTATGATATCCATCGCCCACAGTGTAGAATTCATTGCCGGCCGGAGAAAGCGTCACGGTCGCCGTCTTTTCCAGTGGGGGGGAATGGGTGGCGGCGTGTAGGGGCAACTGCAACTTGAGTGCGGATTGTACGGCAACGGTATCGGGGCAACTACCATCAAGCTTTTGAAACTCCGCGGCCGGACTAGCTTCTGAATTCTTCTGCGCGTTTATTTCACTAATGGTGAGAGGACGACCTTTCGCCTGCTTGCTTGGCACTCCCACTCCCTTCAGCAACGAGTCGCGCAAAATGGCGAGCTCTTCCTCGCGCAACGGCTGAAACGTCGACTGGCTCGTGTAGTTCTTCTTGGACTTGCGCGTTTGGTGCTGCCGGCTCGCAATGTGGCTACTATTGTTGGCATTGTGGTTGCTAGAGATTTGACCCATAATTTGTCTGAGATGGCGAAGTGCGTAGCTTGCTCCAAATTTAGTTTCCGCCGCAGAGGCCACTTCGTGCATTTTGTCTGGCTGTGCCTGTGAAAAGGATGCACTCGTTCGTGTGTACCCAAGGAACCTGCTTACGAATTTAACATTTTTTCGATTTCTTGCTCGCACTCTCTTATATCTTTTTCAGGTACAAGTAAATGCAAAATCAAAAAGAAATTTCTATATATCCGAATCCCTCGAAATGTCAACTAAAGATAAATATTCATTTAGAAGACTTTTTGAAAAAATTGAAGTTTGTACATATGTAGATTGTTTCGGAGAGTTATAAAAGAAAAAAATATCAGAAAATCTATCAAAAGGAAATGACTAGCCAAGTAACCAAGTCAGCCAAGAGACAGCATAGTGTAGTTATGAATCAAGGCACACCTTGCTTATGGATCATTAAGCTATGTGTACAATTTAGAAGGAAACAGTATTCGCAAATACTATGTAAGGATGAAACATTCGGTATGAATTCCTCCACAACTGAGCTCGAAAATGTCAAAACCCACTGATTTATGTGTGCGCATCGCCAGACCACTAGTCAGGACTGGCTACAAGAATTCCCGCACTGAAGCTGTGCGGCATTACGATTTACGCTCATTGATTAGTAGAATGAATGGTTCTGCAAAAGGGCGTCTGTCTTTTGGATGGTGTTTAAATTTGATCAAAAAACATACTTTTTCCTTAACAAGTAACGCCTGTGAAATGTTGTTAGCTAGTAAATCTGTAGGTGTGGAGCAAATCGATTGATTCAGCTTAACCGAAATATGCTTACAGCGAATTTTACGTGACGCATACAAATTTGCTATCTCTTGCAGCTTTTCACACGGGGATATTGTTGCTATGCAGAGAAGCCATAAGCTGTAAGTCGCCGAATACCGATTACAAAGATCTATGCTAAAAGCATCATCAAGTGATAATTGGACTACTATGAAGCATGACATAGACATTTAAATCGAATACATGTAATGGTTTTTTTTGCCAGTATCTTCGCATGCACAGCAAAACTTAGTATGGACCAGAAAACAGACTTAATATGAGAGGTATGGCAGCTCCCATTGCCGACACAAAGCATACAGACGCACAAAGGAAAAGACACAAAGACGTCCAACAGAAACACAGGGCAAAGGCGAGAGCGCAAAAAATATTTCAATTCGCCTTTCAAGATAACAAGTGAAATATTGTTATGATATACTTTAGATACCAATTGAAGAAATATTCAACCAGTGTGTTGTGCACTGCGGGCACTAGGCACAGCGACTACGAGTATGTGCAAATTGCGACCAATTGCAAAGACTGCTTGCTCCGAGTGAAACAATCTACTGTCTTGTTTTCGATCAATTTTTATCTTCCATTGTACGGACAGAGCAGAGTGGCTCCAAAACCGGTGCGCGGCGTAAAAAGCGAACAATAATTGTGGCTTTAGCTACGTTACGGTTGGAAAGAAAAAATATCAAACGAATCACGTCATCCAATTTATATGTAATGTTCGAAAGTTCAGCGCGTGCATGCACTATGCCAAATTTTGCGCAAATTAGCCACACTGTGCCTGCGGATCTGCCCCTAGTTAAAGATGCGATCGAGCCATGCCTTGTATAATTTTTTGCACTTTCCGTTTGGCAATAAATTTTTGAATTAACGCTCAATTATATAATATTCTCTTCAAAATTAATCTCTTTGAGACGAGACAGCACTTGGTAGAATTTCGTGTCTTATATACAGCATTCAGGTCTATGTATGTATATACATATGTACATATGTATATAGGTAGTTGATTCTGACGTTGTGTACGTAAGGCACACGCACACTGACACAGCGAGGCGAAGCCTGTTTAGCTTGACTCTTCATAAAGACAACAATAGCAACTCAAACATGGCACATCAGAACGAAACTAATTGTAAGCTTTGATTTTTCCTATGCATTATTGTAGAGTGTACCGTTTAAATAACTCTGATTAACACTTTTTGGCGAAATTTTCCGCGTTATCGTCGGTTTCTTTGGGTTTTCGGTGGGCGGTGGGCGATATCTGCGATATATATTTGTTTAACAAATTAAGTTTCGTTTTATTCATTAACCAAATATACATATGTCTGTATATATGTACTACGTATTTTGTACAATGAATCCATCATTCATGGCAGAATCGTTCAGCTGCACTTAGAGCAAGCGCTTCACACACACTCGAACACTAGCAACACTTTTCCGATTTTTATTAGATTCAATTTCTGAATTTCTGAGGCGAGTGCGAGCTGCACGAATAGCAGCACAGCAAGCAATAACAAATTATATGTCGCACGGCGCGCGTATCTCACTTGAATGCGACTCGGTTGGAGGTTGAAATCTTAAACGAACGAATGGAATTAATTCTCCGCAGAGGAAATTGAAACAAACAGCAAACGGCAGCAAGAATAACAAAACTAAAATAAAATAACAAAACAACCAAGTCTCCTCCTAAAGCGTTAGTCGCGCGCGCAGGGCGTGAAGCGCACAGCAATACTGGCTACACTTTTCGGCTCGATTCTTCCACGGCATATTTTTATGCGAACGACCCAGGCAAGTCAAGTGGTTGGTTGGTATTCCAGAGACAACGACGACTCAACGCTTGTGTTGTGTGCGCGCTGCTCTCGGATAAATTTACCCAAAGAAGACCTTAGCGAAGAGAACAAACGAATGAAATGATAAAAGAGCTTTCAGCGCTGCTGAACGTGGCCAGCAAAAAAAATTACAAATAGAATAAATTAAGCAAGTAAATGCGTTGTAATAGGTGTTTTCCGACTGTTGCAAAGCAAACAAGTTGGTTGGAAGCACTTTCGCGCTCCGGACTAACGCATTGTAGCATGTGCATTGGCACAGATATTCCAAATGGAATCAGTTTTTTGTGATTTTCGATTTGCAATTGCAGTTTTCCACATAGTTTCCAACGTAGGTGCTCAAGGTGATCCGAATCTATGTATGTTCAACGTGAGATATTTAAAGTACACTTGCATGAATATTGTATACCGTCAGTCCGGAACAATTACTATTAAAAGCACGTCGTAGCTACCAGAACTTTTACTTTTGACTGCCTTAAAATATCAAAGATTTTTCCACTACAATGGAAACAAACAAAAATCCAAATCGGTTGCAGCTGATGCGAAATTATTTCGCTCATGGGAGAGCAGAATACAGTAGGTAGGTACATACAAACACGATATAAATTATTTAATTGGATCAAAGTATTTCATTGAGTTAAACGCTTGTCCAAAAGAGACCATTGGATAAAATGGGTTAATTGATGACACTGAATTCACATACACACCATCTCCGGCAGAGCTTTCCCTTCCATTTACTCCACGCACGCACACTGTTTCGCCGTCGCAGACGCAAGAGAGCTTTGGCGAAAAGCTTTCCAAACCAGTTTCATGTGAAGAGAGTACGAGAATGAATGACATGCTAAGCGCACAAACATATATAGTAACTACATATGTATCACAATACTATGCGTGAGTTTAGTGCATGCTCTTGTATTTAGCACACAACTCATATATCGCTATTAACGACACCTAATAAATGCAACATTTTAAAATTGTAATTAATAAAATATTAATAATGTGCCTCAGAAAGCTGCAATATTAAATGAACAAACCCGGATTTCCTCAACTATGACCATTAGTTGACTGTATAGCAACAACACTTCAGTGCAGTATTGCAAAGGGCACATAAGAAATCTATATTATATACATATGTATGTATGTATGTATGTATATGCGAATGCACCGTCTTTTAAGTATTCTTTTTGATCTCGTATATATCACATAATTACAAACAGCTTCATTTAAACAAAATATATTACTCAAAAAAAGCTACTTTTCATTATTGACCAAAGACATGTGAAGCATGCAAAGCGTGTTATAGGCCAGGGTAAAAATTTATTTATGAGTTTTAGTTCAAAATATGAATAAACTTTTGAAATTTCTATTGAGGGAAAGGGTATTTTTAAAACTGTGGGCATATAAACTGCTTGTACATCAACAAGTTTCGTTCTTCTTTACTGTTTATCATCCCCATACAAAATAAAAAGGGAAGCTTCCGGTTCCGCAACAACACCAAATATAGAAACGTTAAGCATTACAGCAAACTTCCTGTTTTGACTAATTCAATTCAATTCAATTCAAATGAGGCGTAAAGACAGACGAAATCTAATGACATTATGTTTGAGAATTTTTATGACTGCTAACAAAGGACTTATAAGCTTATTTATATTTGAATAACAAGGACAATCACATTGAACGATGTAGAAAAAATAGTGGGTAAACGACAAATACAAATAATTCTAAAATACGACTTAATGAAGCAACAACAACATACTTATCGATACGGCTCTCTGCTATGCATGAATAAAAGAAGAACCTCCTTAAAGCCAAGGCCGTTAAAAGTCAGTCGAAATAAATATGTACATACATATTCGTAAAAAATGGACGCAAGCATATTTCATATTCATAATTCTAGCTGATTTTGTGTAAAGCACAGTACATAAAATGTGTCTGAAAGTTGTAATATACATATATGAGAGTAAGACAAGCACTGAATCCGCACAAATCATCAAATCAGTAGAATATGTTTTTTAAATTGATTTAACTTGAGCTTAAGTTGTTACGTCACATTGTTGTAATAAGTCACATTAATTTTTGAAGTGATAGTCGCAAGATAAAACGTGGATTACAATCTATGCCGGGTTGTTGTTGCTGCTCACAATAAGGCAATAATGATGATGCGAAAGCATTGTAATGCAAAGTTTAACTTACCTTTGCTGAAGACGTCCGTTGTTTTATCGCCGCGGTATTCGAGTGAGAAGCAAGAGCATTCTTGTTTATCATCGGCACGCCTCCGCCGCCACCAGCAATTCCAATTGTGTGATGATGATGATGATGGTTGATAACAGACGGTGCCGCGGAAGTATTGTTTGTAGACAAGCGGCCCCCGTCCGTGGCCACGTTATTAGAGACAAGATGGTGATGCTGGTGGTTGTGTTGCTGTAATTGGTTTGTATTGGCAACGGAGATCTCCACAGCAGCGGATGTTGTCACAACGGTTGTTGGTGGCAGTGAGATAATGTTGGCATTCGTTGAATCATGTTGCTGATGTGCTTGGTGCTGTTGTTGCTGCTGCTCCTTCACTGAATGCACTGAGCCGCTTATGCTTTGTGGCTGCTGCATCGTGCTACTGGAATTGATTGATGTGCTATTGACCACCGATGCCGAATTTGTAGAAACGGCCGTCGAAGACGCATTTGTGTCGTTCGATGCATGCTCAGTGCTCAAAGATTCAGGAACTGTTTGCAACGTCGCCCGCATTGTAGCTGACATAATAGCCAAGTACAAACTATGAGAAGTGCAAAGTGGAGATTCAGTGTGCTCAAGGTATTTCGCTATGAAACGCCCGTCGGCACCGATGGCTTGCTTGCAACTAAATTACTTTACGAAAAAATCCTCGTCTCGTTCCCATTTAATTGTTGAATAATCGCAACAACTGGGTTGAGTTCGAAGCTCTTACGCTCACCCCAAACAGATACTCTGAGAGTCCCCTCTCCGATAAATATATTAATTGAACTGAAATAAAAAATTTGTATAAGACCAAAATCTAACAAATATATCAGGAAATACGCATGTCCTAAATCAAAAGTCACAAGCCTTTCAATGAGGCCGTTAATTGTGCGTGTGTGCGCTTGGCCAATTGCAACTGAAAAAAAACAGAAAAAAACTATTTAGATATTATTATTATATATTTAAATGCAAAGTATTTAAAACATGCAAACATCATTAACTGCTCCTAAAAAAAAATGGGGCGCTCATAAACGACAGTATTTGACCAGATAAAATAATATGTTATCTAAATAAAACTCTTAAAACGCATTAAGCTCTATCAAATTAAAGTTTTAATTTTATTAATGCATATTAACAATATAAAAGTATTTTTGTTTTGATGTACACATTTCAGCTTTAAACTCTTAAATTAATTCATACATATGTTAAGGAGTTGTTGTAAGCAATGCAAATTATATGACGAGATTTCGCGTAATTTTGTAGTTTATGTAGTTTCTAAGATGTAACGTTAGACCGGATAATCCCTCCAACTCAGCTTTCCTCTGCATATTTTCAAGTACTTGTAGCTCCTTACGAACTCCAACATTGATATATTCCCGACTTTTCAGTTCAACCAGTTTTTTCTTATCTCGATTAGTGAGTGGACTTGTTGGAATATTCATTGTGTCAATCTCAGATGGATGTATGCCTATCCAACGTAGTTGTGGGCAAGCGAATTCATCAGGGCAATAAGACATAGCGCGCGAACCGTTGCGATAAACGAGCATGATTTCTATGCCGTAGGGATCAGCGTCTACTAAAATATAAATTGGTAGAGAACACTCGCTGTGCAGCCGATGTACAAAAAAGCGTGTGTTCAGATCTGGGAATCCCTTGCCAGTCACAAGAATCATTTCCCCATTATTTGCATTGAAATTGTTTCGCGACAGCTTCTCAAATATTGTATCTTTTTCCACAAGGAGTACAAATGTCGCCTCAGTTTCCAAGTGATGAATAGCAGTCATAAGCGGTGGTAACAACACTCCTCCCTCCTGTGTGCAACAATCCAAAACAGCGCCGTTAGTCATATAAATTCGCAACGCACCTAAAATCCACAAAGGTATAAAATAAAGTAAATGGTAAACATCTTAGTAATTACCAGCTACGAGCCCTTTACTCGAAGATATTATTCCTAGCCAACCGGGCGTGGTGTGCAGCATGGAGCAGACATCTCGCACAGCAGCATTGACATTTGCCTGACTTCCGACCAACATGGGATGCTTGTAGTACAGCTCGCGCAACATACAACTGCCGTCGATCAGGAGCATTTGGTGCACTTCCGACAAAACATAAAATATCACCGAAAAACGATGGCAGCTACGTTCCTGATTATAGGCAGTTCGACGGACAACCAAGCTACCAAAATCTCGTTTCCAGCTCAACTTCTCCTCTTCAGTCACAAAACAATTCTTCCATAGACGATCATTAACTAAGCATATTTCAAGTCTACCACTTCTAGAAAAATTCTGCAGCACTGTCAAAACCGCCCCTTCCACCAAGTTGACGAATTCCTGCCGGTAGACCCAATTGGACATTCGACATTCTTCGTGTGCCGAGCGTAAAACGGAAAAGTTAGACATTTCTGGAAAATATTTATCAAATATATTTATTTCGAGTAAAAAAAATGTTAATTTCCTTGAAGATGTAAATGAAATGTCTGCAAATAAAATCCACAGCGTACAGTGAACCGTAATAACAATACTCATTTAAAATCAAAATAGTTTCAAGTTGATACGGGAATAATATGGCAGCATCATGATTTACATTATATGTATTATTATAATTTTTGGAACACTCTCTGCTCTTCCAGTATATACATACATAAGCAATTTTCTTCGATATCAGTGCTACACGTAAAATCATGTCCCTACGGTAGAATAAAAGCCCAGTAAAGAATTCGTCCGAAATATTTCCTGAGTTTCAAATTAAAATAAATAGCTCAAAACTCTTTTACGCAATGTGACAGCGGTTAAGAAAAATGTAAGCTTAAGCTTGCTGCAAAGCTTCAAATGGAAGACAAACAAAAGAAGAACAGCTGTTTTTGCCAATAATCACACTTAGGGATGTAACGAATATTTGCGTTTATGCGAAAGTGAGCAAACTATTCGAATTTGCCCGTTTTCGCTTTCGTAAAAACTTTTTGAATCCTTTGTAAAAAATTCTAATGTATATTTAACATTTAAATAAATACTTCCCAATATGCGATATTCATTGCCAAGACACCTGTTGCAGTTTACATGTTACAATGGTCCCCGCTTAATTGAATTTCTAAGTAACTGTTAAAATGCATACAAAGTCAACTTGCGCGTTTCGAACTATTGAACCAAATTGAACGGTTCAGTTGAGCGGGGAATACATGACGTAAATATATATATATATATGTATACATATATGACATACATACATGCATCTGACGATGTGAAATTATTAAAATTTAAAAATAATTTTTGGTTAACAACGCTTACGTGTCCGACCTTGAAAAAACGGTAAGTTTGGAATCACTTATGCCTTAAAAAATTGGCTATTTGGGCTATGGGAAATTTCAGTTGGTTTCGGTAAGACTAGTAAGCACATTGTTTATGCTAGTTAAAGTGTATTTAAGGCCATAGAACTCCTTTTAATGTGTACCTACATAGGTAGGTGCCTTGAATTGTAATGATTTATTCTATTCTGTCACTAAACTTTAAGATACCGCCGCTGCAAAATCTATGATAAAAAGCGTAAAGCACAGTTTGCAGAAAGCATTGTCTGTGAGAAAAGAGAACAGAAAGAGGAAACCAGAAATAATCATCTTAAAAACAATTTTTACACTAAAGAAATTTCTTTCATCTAAGCATTGCTATATTTGCTTATAATTTCGAAAAAAGAATTGCCTACATTCCATATAAGTATATATTCTAGTTTCTTTCGGCAATCAACATTAAAACTTTAAAAACATTTTTACAGCGAAAATTTTTCCACCTGAAAGGGATTCCCACTCTCGTATTGGCTTGGCGAGGTACATATGTATATGTATATATGCATACATATTTATGTATAATATGCTTGGCATTACATGATTTTGGATTTAAATATACTACACAATCACCTTAAAAATGCTGTTGCATAGTAATACATGAGAAAATATTAAAATAGTTGAGTTTGAGTGGAGTGTTGGTTGCTCTTACAGCAAACAGTATGTATCGATTATCGATTTATCCGTAACTTACCAATTTTTTAAGGTTCTCATCGCGGAGTTAAAACAACATAAACAGGATCTACTTTGGCTGGCAATCAGCCCTTTCCCGTAAAAACAAGAAATTTATGTGCATTAAAAGAATAACTGTTCAACTGTTGAAAATATTTCAGTATACGAAAACTTCTGTGGGAAGTGTGCATTCGCCACGAAAGAATACTAGACGAAGGCAGCACGGGAAATGATTATTAATAGTTCCTGCCTTCCTTCCGCTGCTTTTATAGCCAAGAATAACACAAAGTCAAGGATAAGCAATCACGAGCACATTTTGTTCCACATGGAAAATATTAAAATTACTATCTTCATTTGTGCAATTTTGTAAAACCGTTCCCGATTTTTATCTATATCAAGTGCACACTCACTACACACATCTGACGCACATCTACAATTTTTCTTTCGATACTGAATTGAGGTCGTTTTTCATTTCACATTCATATGGAATCTCCAATTCTGTTTGCTCTCACAACACTTACGCTAATTTAGCTAACTTCAATACTTCGATTTGAATTCTAGCAAAAATTATATTTCACTTTAAAACCTGCCAAATATTGAATAATTTTGTAGACACAGAAAAGAACTCAATCGAAAAGAAAGCCGACAGCCATCTTTAATTTGAAGTATTTGTAGAGACGACGTCAATGGTCGAATAAGGGTTCCAGGTAGCAGAAATTTAAAACGGTATTATCCGCTGGTTATGATATACTTTTGAGAGCTTAGTAGGAAGAAAATTATATCCAACCGCATAAATAATGAGTCCGGACAGCGAGTAGCAATTATTAAATAAACAGCAAAAGAGATGCTTAAACGTCATTAAAGACCGTTTATTCACATAGCTTCCGAGTTAAAATATCATCTAGTACAAGCCTTCTAAAATTGTTCGCAGCGCACATGGTATCTAATAAAAAGAGAATTTTTTTCTCAAAATTATTCTTTGCGCGGCGCCACTTCTGGCAATGAATTGACGATTGTCCCTTAAAAGTTTCTTAACCCGTTCGGATTCGGTTATTTGTGCAAAATATAACAAGCACACAAAAGTTAATGTGAGAGAGCTATTATTATTAATTAACTTTTCCAATTTGACACGAAATGGCTTTTTCTTTTAAAGAGTCGAATTGTAGCACTTTGACATTCAACATATAAATATATTCTTCTAAATAAACCTGTATTTCTTCATAACAAGATAGATTGCTGTTTTACAAAGAAACAAGTAGACTTAAACTGAAACCATTGCTCCATTTTCTTCAACACAATCTACAATTAGAAACTTGGAAGTGACATCACTGCTTATTAGCAACCATGCCAAAGCCGAAAAAAGAAACTCTGAGTGATTGCAAAAAATAGCAGATAGCAAATGCTACCAACCATAAAATTGCTCACAAAATCAACTCTGTTTTTACGCAGCATTGCATTGCGTTGGGCTGATTTTCTTCAAATTGTCCTGTCTCGACTTTACGTATTTACGATTCGGTTATTAAGTTGGACATACTTTAATTATATAATACTATACACAGAGCTGTTATTAAAAAAGATTTCGCACCCAATTATGTTGTTTCATTTTGATTTTCGGGATTATTTTACCATTCCTTTGTAGAATAAATAAGTTATAGAGTTGCTATAACGACGACTCGTACACAACATTGAGCAGGCGCGCGCTTCATGTAATAACAATGTATCCAATTGATTTTACAATTTTTTTTCACTTAGAGCATCATGGGTATGTTTCACAAGCTAGCTCACGTTTTGAAAATTAAAAAGGAGAAAATGACGATTCTCGTTATTGGTTTAAATAATAGTGGAAAGTCAGCAATTGTAAACCACTTCAAAAACCCGCGAGAACAAACTGCAATTACGATTCCAACGGTGGGTTTCACTATTGACCAATTCCAGAGTAAGTTATAAGGACAAATTTTAAATTCTTTATTTGCATTGTAATAGTTTTTCATAATAAAAATTGTAGCCCAAGGTATTTCGTTTTCTGTTATCGATGCGTCTGGTGCGGGGCGGTATAGGAGTTTATGGGAACACCATTTCAAAAACTGTCAAGGCATAGTTTATGTTATTGATTCCAGTGATCAAATGAGATTAAGTATTTGTTTGATCAAAAACAAATAAGGATGAAAGCTCACATGCATTTTAAAATTACAGTTGTAGTGAAGGACGAGCTGGACATGCTTCTGCAGCATCCTGATCTAAAAAGTCGTTCAGTTCCAATTCTATTTTATGGCAACAAAAAGGATTGTGAAGATTCCCTCTCCAGTGGTAATATAGCTGCAGGTAAAAATTAGATTTCCTCATAAAAATTTAGCATTGACTCAATCGATTCATTGAAACGTTTAGCTCTGAGGCTAGATAACGTGGAAAATAAACCATGGTATATTTGCTCAAGTAATGCCATTTCTGGGGATGGTCTGGAGGAAGGAGTTCAGTGGCTCGTTCAACATATACGTGTTGGTATTACGGGTACCAAAGTTAGTTCGAAACGAAATAAAAAGTAAGACACTTATGTAACTTGTGGCAATTTGATAAAATAATGACATAAATTATTGATAATAAAATTCTTAATTGGGGGAGTTTTGCACTGTGAACTAAATATCTATTGTGTGCTCTTTAAATGATCTACAATTCATTGCTTATGGTCTCATTGTGAATCATAGTATGCAGCTTATCTCAAGACATTAACAGCTAAGTTTCGGCATCTGGTAGAAGCCGAAAGGTTTCCTTCGAGCGATTGATATTGCAGGGCATTGTGCTAGAATAATAGTCTGTGGCTCTTCAACCTTCGGGAAGACATGAGTCCTCCGAGAACATGCCGACTTCCATAATAAGGTTGAAATGAACGGTTTTTCCCATGACATGTATTACTGATGTACCATGCTTGTACAATTTCCCCTGTATTTGTATCCAAATATTTTATCCTAGGCCGAAGTGCACCAGCTCCTCTTCACGCTCCAGGATCGATCTATATACTATAGAATCTCATCCTGATCTCAATCGGTATTCAATAGGACATTTCCAAGCCAAAATGTATTTGATCAGATTTTAACCGAAGTGAATGAAATGTACATTCTGGTTTTTAAGGTAAAATCTATACTTGAAGCGATTTTAAAGGATAGTTATACATTTTTGGAATTTCGCTAGTTTAAAATATAGACGGCCGGGACCGACGGCACAGAAGAGACAGAAGCACAGATTACTAGCAGATATCCGACTCTCACACTAGCGCTAAAAAATCACCAACACAATCACAAAATACACGATAGACTTTTTCCATATCTGGTTACGGGTACCCAGGTATTTGGCTTTTCTGATATCGGTATCCGATCTGTATTCGACCAAACCTATGTTATTGTAACCATTTGATTGTTATTTCAGTTTTAATATATGTGCTGATATTTTTTGTGTACATTAAATATTTTATTTTGTTGCTTTTGTCGCGTGGGAACCAGGTACTCGAAAACATCTGTAGTCGATAGCCGTGTCGTGCAATTTATTTATATGCCCTATCAATTGTAAGATAGGAGTGTCAGTTGCAAGATAAGAGCTATCCGCTGTATCGAATTCCCAACCCACTGCGAACAAATTCTTGAGGTTTGACAGTTGTTGGTCCGAAATGTAAACAAAGGAATTTTCGTGAATGCAACTCTGTAAGGAATTACAAAAACAAAATGCATTACGAATCACACGTACGCTATTTGTGTGAGGATTTTTTCAAAAAAAATGGAATTTTTTGTTCCCTGGACGGACAGTTGGATATCTGGTAGTAATCTGTGCCAGAAGTGTATCTAACCAATACTGTCACAAATTCTAGCGCTAACCCAAGTAACTTTTAACATCAAACAGCTGGACCTTTGCCCACCCAGCTGGACCTTTGCCCCCACGGACAGTGTACGTGTGAGGCAAAAAAGTGCAATATTTTCGATCAGCTGACTCTGATACACTTCTGTTGGGTATTCTGTGCCGACGGGACGACCTGTTGATATTGTACATCGCCCCATCGCCCCCTATGCTAAAATATTCCTTTCAATCGTTTTCTCTTAACTTTGCTACATATTTGACAGCTTACGCATAATAATACACGCAGGGTGTCTCAAAAATAAAACGACACAGTGTGTGGGGCGAACGTCTGATAATTGGCATTGAATTGCAATTAAAAAAAAATATTTTCTTGGTTACCCTGTTATATCGTTTTATCGCAAAGAAGCATGGTGTGCTCATCAGGGTAGGAAATCCCCGTACTTTCGTACTGATTTGGGTACATTTTTATTTTTTGGGTACGCGTTTTATTTCCACAGAGTACGTTTCTTGTAAAATGAGCACGCGAACGACGAGACATAAGCAGCTAGTGAGGAATACGAAGTGGCAGGTACGAAATTTGTTTGGTACCTTCGTACTCGATTTCCCATACAAAACTCCATAGAAAATATGATACAAGAATACCAAAATTTTGGTACCCGTACTGTTATTGTTTACATTTCAGAATGAGTCAAATATAATTTTTATATGAAAAAGAACGATTTTTGTGGAATTTCAAAAGCATTTGGATTTAGATGAATGAAACTTATAAAACTGCATAAAGTGTTGCAGATGTATTCTGCCATTGTAGGCCTGAGTAATATAATTTCTCTGGTGTAAAAATGTTAAGTATATACTCCCTCCTACGAAACTGTTAAGAAAAAAGTTCTAAAGTTTAAGTACAAAATCCTAAGGGTAAAGTAAAAATAGTACTACCGGTAAAAGAACGTTTTTATAGCAACTCTGCACTGTGCTACTCGTAGCTGCCAGCTAGGTCGAAAATTAATCAGAATCTTGAGTAAATATCATTTATTTGGCAACATCGCCAACTGCGCTACCAACAAATCACCGGTAGAGGAAGAGAGACGCACAGTCTAACTGTCTCGTCCGGCTTCGATGTACGTATACGTTTTTTACTAATACATTCACACTAAAAACTTGATGGCCCAAAAAACAGGCCCGTACACGATCCACTTTTGGTCATCAAGTTATCAAATCCTTTGTGATTTACTAAAACACTCTTAAGCCTCGTTCACATTCGACTTTTGCTTCGCTTTACTTCAGAATTTCGCTTTGACAGATAAGTTCAATACATGCTTATATATGAGGCTTGCTAAATAGAACGCGAGGAAAGCGAAACGAAGCAATGCGAAGCAAAATGTTGGGCAACTCTCAACTTTTTTGCGCTTTGACAATCAGTTGTTGTTTTCTCGTGCGCTTGCAGTTGGTTTCATTGTCTCGTGCGTTTGCGTTTTCAATTAAGACACTCGCGAATTTCAAACATTAGTAGCATAACTACTGCAATTATATCAGTAAAATCCAAAGTTAAAGCGTTCATTGTAGCAAGCCTTATACTTTTCACGCTTGGTTGTCTAATCTCGAACTGTCAAGCAAGTCCGGGTTTAGACAGGGAAACATCTGGAACGGCAACACTGTATTCGGCGGAGAGGGACGGACGGGGAAAGGAGAGGGGTTTTTGTTTCCCGTACTGGCGACACGCCATTCACACTCATTCCATTCACAATTCCAGTGTTGCCGTTCCAGATGTTTCCCTGTCTAAACCCGGACCAAAGCGAGGAAAGTCGAATGTGAACGAGGCTTTACGGATTTAGAGCAGAGGGCAACAACGCCGGCAGAGCTCTTAAATCCACCACCCCGATTTCATATTCAACAGACGGTTTTCAGTTTTCCGGTCAGTTTTTGGTGAATTTCTGTTTGTTTTTTGCCAGAAGAAGAAGCTGGAATTTGTCCTGGTTTTTAGCAACCAATCAAAGTGTTGTTGCGCTTGGGTTTGAGGCTAACCAATCAAATTTGGAGATTTTGCGCTTAGCTTTTAGCAACAAAAACAATGCAACAGCTGATTGCTACAGAAGAAGAAGCTTACAGTGCGGAAAAGGCGAAAATACGGTTACTGTTTACATTTCAAAATGAGTCAAATATAATTTATATATGAAAATTAACGATTATTGTGCAATTTGCAAAGCATAATGAATGTAAATCTTTTAGATTAATAAAACTGCACAAAATGTTACAGTTGTCAACTTCTGCCCTTACATTTCCATTAAATTAAAACCAAAAAGAATTTCAAAGTTAAATCTTTATTGATAAAAATATTAAATACAAATATCTTTAGTTATGCATTTGTAGTGACCACATTTGACATTATAAATAAGCCAAAAACTGTGCATAACATTATTTTAATAACAAATTATATGCGCTTGAAATAATTGCGCCATAAAGAGCACAACTTTGCGTTAATATTTACTACATATTGCAGAATTTTCACACAAAATAAAAGGCACACACATAAAATATAGATATACTAGCTGTCCCGGCAAACGTTGTTCTGCCTAAAATAATTATTTTATTCTAAGATTTGTTTTGAAAGTATATCAATTATGGTAGGAATTTTTTTAAAAATATGAAAATTATGCACAGGAGAATACGTTTTCGTGAATATTTCCACCCCGACAACAGCTATCGGGTTCAAATTTTGTCGGCCACTTTCTGTAAACTTTAGTATTATATGGTGTGAGCCAAATCGGTCCATAAATAAGAATTTTCGAAAAAACGCCACCGTGGCAACACTTAGGATGGTCTAACATGAAAACAAACCATTCAGAGCACCTCACGAACATATGTTGTGAGTATAAGGTCGATCGCTTCTGTGGTTCAGCCGTGATGCTGCGACATACATACGCACAAACGTTTTTATATATTAAGATAACTTCACTTCCCCGGAATTTCATCGCATGACACTTTCGGATTGTTTAATTATTTGAAAACGTACCATTTCGTACCAGATAGAAAAATTTGGCACGAGATTTTGTTCTTCGACTTCTAGATTCTGCATGGAAACACTAGTTGTTTCTTGTTTCTGTTTAGCATATGAATAGTCATGCCTCCAAAATCTTATCTGTTTTCCTCTCACGTGAAGATGGTACCCATTTACAATTTTGACAAATTCCTGCCGCTGGAATGAATGAAAGTTCAGGGTTGTATTGAGGGTGAAAAAACTGTGCTAGCAACTTAATAATGAATAATGGGCAGAAAATATTATTCAGTGGCTATGGTTTTTATGTTGTTATCTTGTTCTTGTTGCGTGTAGCCTTTAAGAGGTGTTTGCAGCTCTCAAGAAATCGCTCAAGAAAAATTTTGCATTATTCCTTGAGGGCAAAATAGTAGTGGCCAAGTAATTTTGACAGATAACAGCTGATGCAAATCAAAGCAAAATGTCGTTAAATGAAGATTGGTAAGTTTTCACAAAATTTACTATTATTTGATTAATGCATTATTTATATATATTTTTCAGGCATAATATGGTGTCCGTACTAAATACCGCAATATTGGTGGTTTGTGCGGAACAATTAGAATCGGGAGAAAGCAAGAAGCAAGCTAAATCTAATCTAATCTTTTCATCAGAAAATTTGTTGAGGCGCTTTTGGCGTTTTGGCGCACTTCGCGGTGTATTTTCCGAGTTTTCCATGGCTGAAAATAAGATAATAGATTAAGATAATTGAAAATCTAAAATAAATCAAAATATTTTGCAAATTTACAACCTAAAATGAACATTTAATGTTTTGCTTACCTCTTTCGCTTGTTATTTGCTGTTGAAAGTCTTCTTCTTGTTAAAGTAATAATGTTTCAAACATTATTCCTTGCCAAAACCTGAGTTACCCTATGCACATTTCCACTGGAAAAAACTAGTAAATTTCGTAGCATATTTCTTGAGAGCTGCAATAGGGGTCAAGTAATTTTGACGCAAGGAAATTTCTTGAGCATTTTGTTGGCGTTTTTTTATATGGAGTTTTCGCTTTTCTTGAGAGCTGCAAACACCCCTTTAACGAGTAAGGGACCTATTTTATTTTTTGCTCATCGAAGGAGGGAAGCATTCATCCCTCTAAGAGGTTTGTATTCGTAGGGTGGACCTTATTTTTTTTTTGCTTATCTAACCGAACTTGAAGACGAACCTATCCTAAAAAATGTTCTCTCAAGGTACGAAATTTATAGAAAAGGTACGTTTTTTAAAAAATGGGGTACGTTGTTATTTTCGCCCAGCCCAACCCTGGTGCTCATTGAGGTGATGTTAGTATTTGTTTTTTCGGGACTTAGTGCAACTGGCAACTGGCGTTTAAGTTTGTTCTTATTTCGCGGTCGTCTTTACTCATTTATTTTGATCGCGGTAATCGATTCTGTATCCGGCGGATCTTAATTACATATATATATATACTGGTAAGTTGTAGTATTGATTAAAAATCAAAAAAGATACATATGTTGGGAGGGAAATTCGATTAGTCATTTTACACATCTGTTTTTCTTGGAATATGTACTAAAATTTGTATTTAGAAACAGTTTGAAATGTAAATGTAAATATATGTAGAACTATAAGAAATTTTCATGTGCGTGGTGAATATGAGAAAAATGAGTTTATTAAAAGTGTTTCCTTTGTTACAAAGGGGATTAATGGATGGATGTTAATGTTGGGGAGTAAGGAGTAGCACTCCGTTTAGTGCTGAGTGCTGAAAGCTTCCAAAACTTCAAAACCGTTTTATAATACATCGCTTATAAACAAAGTGAAAAGATCTTTCCCCTTTGGATAACAAACTAGCTATTAATAAGTTCATATCCCAGTGCTCACTCCTGAACATCTTATAATTTTGTAAATAATATTTGTTGTCTTATCATAAGTTTTTTTACGGATAGTTTATATTTCTTTTATAAAATCTATTTAAAATAATGTCATGCCGATAGCCTTAGACGCTAGTGCATTTTCCTTTTAATAATGATTATTTATAATTATAATTCTGTTACAAATAAAAAAAAGTACTTTCCCTTATTTGTTGATTTATTGTATTTGGTATTTTGCTGTTAATAAATAGCAATACAATACATATCTTTGTGTTATTCGGCAGAGATACCTTATCTATTCATTCCCCCAAAAAGATGGTCTGTTTGTGCAGATGGAAGTAGCAAATTTTTTGTTTATCATTATAAAATTAGAAAACCCCCAGATATTGAATTTTTTGTGTAAATAAAGAGATTTTAACTTTAATTCACTTATCTTTTTTACTTTCAGGTTTGAATGCACTGAAGTTTCCATATAAATTGATAAAAATACATAATCCGTCGTGAATATAATTCAAGTGCAAATTCGGTTGAATAAAAGTGATTCAGTTGGCGTAAAAAAAATTTAAAAGAGTGAATAAGAGAAGCATACATAAATATGTATACGCAAGGCAATTATCCGAAAAATTATCACAGTAGTGGCATTGGCCTCGTTAATTTGGCAGCACTTGGTTATTACAAAAATGAAGTGAATGATCGACCTGCCACTGGGCTCTATCCATCGTTACCATATCCGACAAGTGCACATGGTGGCGGTTCTGCACCTCCGTTACCGGAAATGCGAAGGTCGCAACCTGCATTTCAAAATGCAGCTGCGGCTCCATATCCATCAGCCACGCCCTATCCAACAGGAGTGCCTTATCCAATGGGCATGCCGCAACCGTATTCGGGAATACCTTCTCAGAAGTTATATCCTGACATACCATCCGGCGGCTTGCCGTATCCGACAACTACGTTTCCTGGTATGCCTATGCCATTTGATACATCTTCTACGGCTTCTGGATCATCCGGCTATTCCAGCTTGTATCCCACTTTACCTAATTTACCAGGTATGCATTATTTTCTTATCTAAAAAATTAATAATTCAATAAATATTTACTAGTTCAAGTTTTGACAACTCTTAGCGTCATCTTCGGCGTAAGAACATGTTTTTATTAGACTCGACATACCTATATAAAATAAATCCCCAAAGAAAAATTTAGTCTCTTCCTAATTTCGTCACAAACGAACCTGGCAGACCAGGCATTAACAAGTTTTAATAAATTCGTTCCAACCTAATTATTATTGCTAATTTGTTATTTGCAGAGGGAACTTTTGATACGTCACTAAAATCTTATGTTGCTGACGTGCCAACAAAAGAGGAAGAACCTTCAGTAGGTATTCCAGAACTTCCATTTACAACTGTTAAAGTTCCAGAAAATGAAAACATGTTTTGGGTAAGTCAAAAACTGAACTATTATTATTATCATATTACAGTCTAAAAAGTATTACATTATTACGTGTTTTGAAATATTCGATCCAGGGTTTAATGTTCGATTTATATACATATGTATGTACGACACTCGTTTATTGTCCTAAGGAGTAACCCTTGGCGTTAAAAAAATGTCTTTTGATGAATTTTTTAAGTATACATTCGTTTCCGGGTCAATGACCAGAAAAAATATATTTACAAAAATCAATGTGGAGGGGACAAAAGCTGTTTTGTCGAACAACTTTTTTAAAATTTGTGTAGATGGAATTTAAAAAATTTTTTTTTTTTTGTAGATTATATCCAGTACCAATGTTGCCAGATTTTTTTTTCAAAAAACTGTAAATTCCCGAAAGAAAAACTGCATTTTTAATAAAAAAAACTGTAACCTTCAAAAACGTAAAGATTTTTGTGAAATTACGGTTTTTTAAAATTTTATTAAGCAAAAATAACACAAAACAATTTATTTTAAATAAAATAACAAGCTTAAATACGATAGCACTACGATAACCGAAAACATTTAATTTATTCTTTCAAATCTGAAATTTGAAAAAAACTGTAATTTGTACTAGGAGGAAATCTTAAAAACTGTGAGCTTGTCTAAAAAACTGCAATTTACAGTTAAAACTGTGAATATGGCAACATTGTCCAGTACCGATTGTAAAAATGTTTAGCCACATTTTTTCATACTGCACATTGAAAACTTGAAGAATTCTAGTTTTGACTATGACTATGCGTCATATATTTTGCAACCCTGTTAGTAATTACTTCCAAGTTCGTGGTGAATTTGAACACCCGTGGGGAAGTCCTCGAGTCGACGGCAGAGCATGCCAAGAGTTTCACTCGGTGTCGTCTGTTCTTTTTGCGTAGAAGTACATACTCTCCTTAGTATCTTCTATGTGATTAGGAAAGTTGTTTATTATTGATAGTATTTATTTGTTTGCAAATAAAATAGTGTGTACAGATAAAGTTGATATGTAATATCAAACTTAACTGCATGTGGTGCTTTGTTGTTTGAATTAAAAGTTAACTGACGTCCGGACTGTCTTCCAGTTAGTTTAATTTACTACAGTGAAAGTCGATTTATGGTGATGTCATTTGTTACAAAAATGCCTTAGCGACATCTTGGCCGCTCTGATCTTTTATCATCTTGATAATTTTATAATTAAAAACGAAGTTTTGTTCAGAAAAGTTGGGATTATACTACAGTAGTTTAGCGTTTATAAACTAGAGTGAACCAAATCGTATGGCGACTTGGGGCGGAAGTGGGGCATGTCATTGTGAAAGTAATACTTATTAGGCAGACAACCAGAAGACGCATACTTTTAGCTTGGCGCTGCGTATTTCTGCGGGGACTTCTTGATTGTTTCGGTGCGGTGCGGAGGGAAAAGAGACGGCTGCCACCAAAAATTCTTAAAGTAAAAATAAAACAGGCATATGCATATATTTCATTTTTAATTTACGCTTTTCCACATGGAGAAAAGATTATACATTTGATTTTGTGATGCGTCATCTGTGAACATATATCGTGCGGTCGTCCTGCCCTTTGCTATGCTCAGTTATTGCCATGCTCTACCTCTCAGAAAATACATGGGTGTCTATTGCGTGAGGGATAAATTAAGTAGCGACGATTATGTAGATAAGTCACGAATGAAAGCCTGTTAGCTTCGGTCTGTGCTTTGTTAGATTTTATTCGTGGAGCTTCGGTGGCAGCGATTGTTATGTGTCGTAGACATGTCGCCACAGTGGTAACTGGCAGATATGAGTTGCCACACTTATAACACACCTCACTATGCCGTGCCAGAAAACTGGGGTGAAAGCATAACAGATAAAACCTGATCTCTAATAGAAGTCGCGGCATCACGAGTAAATGATTCACAGCAATTAAAAGCAACTGAGGCAATGACTCGTGTTCCTCCGGTAGTAAAATGCATGTGCGTCAGTCTCACCCCTTCACACAGTAACCTGTTGCGGGTGTTGTTTCGAAGTTATCTTTTACATTATGCATTTCCTCAAGTGGCCTAATGGATAATTAATTAAATCCAATTAATATGTAGCAATATATATACATACATATACATATCTGCACGCTAACAAGTTATATAAAAAGGGCGTAGATCCGCTATTTTAAAATCGCACTTTTAATCACATATAATCGCAGATTATAAGTAGCCTTGGAAGGATAAACTAGTGCTAACAAAGAAGGCAGGCAGTTAAATGGCACCACATGCAGTTTTCAGATTTCAATTGACGGTTTTTTCACTTTCAGCCAGAGGCCACATTAGTTATTTATAGTTCTTAGTTATAAATATACATACACCAAATTATCACACAATGGATGAAGTAAAAGGTTTCTTAAGGCAAGCCGGAAAAGAGTTTTTAAATGCCGCCGGTGAGGCGGCAATGGGTGCGGCGAAGGAGGTTGTTGGGTCGGTCATTAACGAAATTTTCATCAAAAAAGAAGCGGAAACTAAACGCATTCTGCCGAGCATTAAGCATATGCGAGTTGTAAGTATCTGTACTCCTGGGAACGCACGCCTCCATCCTATCACACTATACCTATAAAAACCTAATATGATGTGGCACAATAAAGTACATGTTAATAAAGCATCTAATCCCATTAGCTGGGCTTATAAAAATTCGAGATTAACGAACGCGAAGCAAGGAACTAGCCACGTTGTTAGTATTTTTTATTTACTTCGATTGTAATCAATCTGCCTTTTAAATGTAGTAATTGTTAATTTCTTTTATTTTTGAAGAATGTTAAATATGTATTGATATTAAATACATCCATATGTTGTTTTAATTTGAACTCTGCTCTATGTACTCTTGTCTAAGTTGTTACTGAAAATTATTTTTACCAATTCTTTGTAAGATGAGACAACAGTATCAACCGTTTATGAAATAAGAAGTTCCATAACAAAACACAATAATTCCACTAGAACGATTTTTTGGATAAATGCATTTTATATTGTCCATGTTTTGAATCCAATATAGTAATCGAGGAACATATGAAAATTTTTTACATTGAATATTCGATCGGTCCTTGCTGTCTGTCTGTTTATCTGAGTTGAGCCTGTGTTTTAAAACCATGTGGAGAGCAGGAAGTTCTTATTGGTATAACATTTGGAACAATTTATAGGTCGGTGTTTGTAAAATTGAAACTCTGCATCTATAAACTGCCGGAAGTCATTAAAAGCACACATGGTGCGTTTACTGTTCTAACCTCAATTGCAGCTTGGAGAAAAAGCGAACCGGTCACGTCCTCAAACAGATGTCCAAACTTTTGACTCACTACGAAATAACTGTCTCGGAAATGGGTCACTATTCGAGGATCCACTTTTCCCAGCTACTAACGAATCTCTTATGTTCTCGCGCCGTCCCGACCGTTATATAGAATGGCTGCGTCCGCATGTAAGATTTGACCAGAGTATGCGTTGAGCGGGTTGGTATAGTGTGTTTGTTATAGGAAATCGCCGATAACCCACAATTGTTCGTGGAGGGTTACTCCCGCTTCGATGTGCAGCAGGGAGAACTGGGCGATTGCTGGTTGCTGGCGGCAGCTGCGAATCTCACTCAGGACTCGAATTTGTTCTTCCGTGTTGTGCCACCAGATCAGAGCTTCGAGGAGAACTATGCTGGCATCTTTCATTTCTGTTTCTGGCAATACGGCAAGTGGATAGATATCGTGATCGATGACCGCCTTCCTACTTCTCACGGCGAATTGATATATATGCACTCTGCCGAGAAAAATGAGTTTTGGAGCGCGTTGTTGGAGAAGGCCTACGCTAAGTAAATGTCACACATCAAATCTTTGGAGGGAATGTTTATGTATTTATAAATTGTTGGGTTGCAGGTTGCATGGCTCATATGAAGCGCTGAAGGGTGGCACCACTTGCGAGGCAATGGAAGATTTTACAGGTGGTGTCACTGAGTGGTATGATCTGCAAGAAGCGCCGCCAAATCTATTTAGCATATTACACAAAGCGGCCGACCGTAGTTCAATGATGGGTTGCTCGTTGG
Source organism: Neria commutata (assembly GCA_963457695.1). Taxonomy (NCBI): domain Eukaryota; kingdom Metazoa; phylum Arthropoda; class Insecta; order Diptera; family Micropezidae; genus Neria; species Neria commutata. The sequence continues at coordinate 44,927,710 of OY735247.1, read as the reverse complement.
AACCTGATCCCAATGTGCTGGAAGCGGAGACTGCCGAAGGTTTGATTCGTGGCCATGCGTACTCCATAACGAAAGTGTGCATGATAGAGATTATAACTCCAAATCGTAACGGCAAAATTCCAATGATCCGCATGCGCAATCCTTGGGGCAATGAGGCCGAATGGAATGGACCATGGAGCGATAGTTCACCCGAATGGCGGTACATTCCTGAAGAGGAAAAGCACCGCATCGGTCTTAATTTCGATAGGGATGGAGAATTTTGGATGTCATTCCAAGATTTTCTCAATCACTTCGATCGTGTTGAAATATGCAACTTGTCTCCCGACTCGTTGACTGAAGAGCAACAGCATACCGGCAAGCGTAGATGGGAGATGTCCATGTTTGAGGGCGAGTGGACGCCTGGCGTTACAGCAGGTGGTTGTCGTAATTTCCTCGACACGTTTTGGCATAATCCACAGTATGTTGTGACACTTGTGGATCCCGATGAAGAAGATGAAGACGGCAAATGTACTGCTATTGTGGCCTTAATGCAAAAGAACCGGCGCTCTAAGCGAAATTTGGGCATGGAATGCCTGACTGTCGGCTTTGCGATTTACCATTTGACGGATAGGGATCTGGAAACACGTCCGCAAGGGCTGAACTTCTTTAAGTACCGGGCATCGGTAGCTCGTTCTCCTCACTTCATAAACACTCGTGAGGTACATGCATATGACTACAAAACTGAAATGGAATTTGTAATCCAGCAATCTTTTTACTTCAGGTCTGTGCTCGGTTTAAATTACCCCCCGGACACTATTTAATCGTACCATCAACGTTTGATCCCAATGAGGAGGGTGAATTCATAATTCGAGTATTTTCTGAAACAAAGAATAATATGGAGTACGTAACATTTAAGTGTTTAATGTTCCGCTCACCAAGAGTCAAATATTTTAGAGAAGGAAATCGTATAGTGTGTATATATGTATATCTGATAATTGTACCATGGATATATTACATCCAAAACAATCTGACACTTACGTGCGCACTACTTATTGAATTTCATATTACTGTTTATAAATTTGTTAAAAGCGAAAGATTTCTTTTGGATATATTCATGTGTATATCGTTTTCGTATATATATATGTTACATTATTATGTATAGATAAAAGTTATAGAGACATAGAAAGCATTATATACGTAAACTATTTATTGTGCTGATTTGATATAAGGTTTCCTTCTCTTTAATGCAGACTTCTGTACGTCGCTGCATTTTTATTATTAAAATATATACAACTTTTTCAGGGAAAATGACGATCAAGTCGGATATGGAAATACAGACGATAGAGTAAGTAGTTATTCTTACATTCAAATCACGAGGCTGCGAACCACAACAAGCTTAATATTGTGAGAAAACGCAACCAAATGTTTTATATCTTGTACTCTAAATTGTATGAGCGGTCAATGTTATTATTAAAAGATTAAATAAGCTGTTGAATGGGTACTAAGGTACATCTTCAAATTTATAGATTATGCCAAGTGTGCCGCCCTCGGCAGAAATGGACCCACAGCGTGAGGCTTTGCATCGCCTATTCATAAGCATAGCTGGAGATGATATGGAAGTAGATTGGATGGAATTAAAACGAATCTTAGATCATTCTCTGAGGGATGGTAAGTTATTCGTAAGGTGAATGGGCTATAATCGATATGTATACAGGCATTTTTCATTCAGTTTCATAATTTTGGCATATGGGTGCACTTTTGTAATTTTGACTTATAGAAGAGTGAGTGACTTTCTGCAGACCAGACGCTCAAATGATCAGATAAATTAACAATGCGATCATCGCAATGCAAAAGTGTTATTGATATTATTTGAAGGATACATTTCAATTTATAGCAATAGTCCAGATCGTCCAGATCCATAGAGTTGTACATTTCGTTATCAGATTTCGCTCAATTATTTGACTATTGCAATGCAAATCGAATATTTGTTTCGTCTCATTATGAATTTATAAATGCTCTCTTATTCTACTTTTTTTGGTTAGATTTACAAAAGAGATTATATTTTTTTTTGTGTTTCAATGTTTAATGTGTAGGGCTGATAGGAAATTAGAGTGACCGTTTTATGAGGGACATACTAATAATGCTGCGTTGTTTGTTATTGTATATGTATCACAGATCCGCTGATAAACCCATCACAGAAACCTCAAAACTCTGGTTTTGTTTCTACCCCGGAAGGCAATGGACCAGCTCAGAGCGGAGGTGGAGATAACAGTTTCCTTAATGTGCTAGCAATGATTTGTGGTCCCTTCTGCAAGGGAACCCCTTTTGAGGATGTGCTTGCTACAAATGAACAGCAAGATACAAGCCCTTTGAATCAAAATCATGTCGATGGCTACAATCCTCCCGGTGAGAATAATATTTTGCGAAGTTGTTTTGTTTTGTTAAAATTTGGAGATGTTAAGCAAAAAGTCAATGCGTCCGTCCAAAGGAAGTTTCAAGCTATTTATGTGCTCTTTATATGTTCATAAGTTCTGTTCCTCATGAGATAATTTGTTTTGAATTTTGTTACAACGATTCAAAGTGATTTGAACAGGAAAAATTGCTTCGAAAGAATTACGTTTAAATTGTCGAACAAATGAGGAACTGCGAAAACTACTCTATAGTCAGACCACAGTTCGTGATAAATTAACATGCATATTTCGTTTGGCTTAACCAATACATACAATTACTAACGAAATAACAAATGGGCTGGAATATTGAATGTCTATTACAAATGCATTAAAACGGGTGCAAAGAACCCATCGCTTTTAAATTGTTCAGTCAGTTTCCTTGTATATGGCTCAGTGGATGTGTGCTCGGTCTTTGATTTAATTGATTCCGAGCTAAATCCCTGGCAGACCCAATTCAATCTTGGGCTGTTGTGCCAGTTATAGTCGTATACATATATGTGCGCTTATATTATATAATGGCATCGCATGGATTAGCGTAAGTGATCGCTTTGATACCAAAGAAGCCTGGCCCGCCCGATGCTTGGCAAATGCAATTAAATCGAACGTAGGCGCTACCGCTCCCGAGGAATTGGCATTTCTCCGAGAGAATATATTTTTCAAACCTGGCGTGCTTGTTATATTTTTCACAAGTTAACGGGACCTACATTAACCGAATCCGAACGGGTTGAAAAGCTTTCCAAAGCAAAGAATATTCTCGGAGAATTGCCAATTCATGGCGAGAAGAATTTGTATTTAAGGTAAGGTGTGGGCTCTTTACGTCATATGAATAATTGGGCGTGGTCTGCTCACTATCAAGGCGGTCAATTTAATGCACCCACAGTTTAATTTCTTTCAGTGGATTAACGCCCCACTCGGATGCTTTTTGACTAGTTTTAAACTAGCCAGGTATTTTTTGGTGGTGTCTCCAGTATCCGCTGTAACCACTGAGACCGTCTAGAATCAAATTAAACTTTTTTTGCCGTAAAATAGCGGCAATAGTTTTCTAGACGTTCAATTCCGTTCGGACACTGATGTATAGAATAAATTTTTAGGTCCTGTTTAACTGTGCTTATTATACTAGTATATGTATGCATATACATATGTATTATACATATGTATAAAGTTGGTATTAATAGACTAATCGACCATAGGTAGAGTTGGAATTTTTTATTTGAGAAAGTTGACGTTGATTTTGTGTAAAGAATTGATTAATTACCGTTAAATTTACGAGCATGTATGTTTTTTTTAATGCAGCTTAATTTTGTTTCTCTGTATACATATCGATTATTTTGATTTATAAAACGTTTTGGGATGCGATTTGAAAAAATGTTTTTGATTTGAATAAAAAATTTTGCTTTGCAGTTATGACACGAGAGGATGGTGGATTTTCTAAGGATGTCTGTCGTTCTATGGTAGCAATGATGGACGCCGACCAGTCCGGAAAATTGGGCTTCGAAGAGTTCGAGGCGCTACTAACAGATATTGCCAAATGGAAGGCAGTGTTTAAGTTATACGACCACGATCACACTGGACGCATCGAGGGCTTCCAGTTGCGCGACGCCCTCAAATCTGCCGGCTATCACTTAAACAATCATATTCTGAATGCTTTAGCGCATCGCTACAGCTCGGACGATGGAAAAATCACATTCGACGATTTCCTCATGTGCGCAGTCAAAATAAAAGCCTTTATCGGTAAGTTCCGTCGGTGGACGCATGCAGTTCAATAGCTATACGACCTGATTTTCTTATGCTTGCATTCAATAGAAATCTTCAAGGAGAGGGATCCCGGTAAAACCGAGTCGGCGACATTCAGCATGGATGAGTGGATGCAGAGAACTATATATTCATAAGTATCAGCGAGTCGAGCAAAAGTTTGTCTAATGTATTTTTTTATAAATTATATAAATGTTACAATGAGTAAACCTATACTATATGTTATGTGTTCTCAGAGGGTTTGGTGCACGCAAAATTGAGAACACACACAAGCACAACACTTTTTGTCTGATTCATGCACTACTTTTTACTATTTGCCAAAAAACCTGTAATTGTTAACTTTCTACCTATATTAAAAATCTTTTCTTTAGTCCATATTTTATTATGCAATTTTAGGAATTAAAACATTAAAAAACCATAGTTTTTCCAAAATGTCGTCCGAATTGAGCTTTACATAGTACCTATATAATTAAATTATTTCTTACACAGCATTTTTTGTACAGTTTTTTTTTGATTCTACATGGTTGCACGTTTTGCACCATTATTGCTTTACGCTCATATTCTTGTTTTTTCTTCGTATTCTTCCATAATTTGGCATAATTAGCAGTTATATGTTAAATTTGAATTTTCCTTGCATGATTGGGTCGGATGCTTGTCGGAACTACTTTTAAATAAGAATATCGCCGCGTTTCAAATGTTGCGAAACTTTTTATTTTATGTAAGTATATGTAATTGTACAACTTTTCTGAGACAAACATTGAAAACATGATTTGTACAATTGAAATGTATAAAATCAGTGTTTGAGAAAGAAACACACTTTTAAATTGTGAAGCACATTCGAAAATACAGTTTATATGCTTAGAGGAAATTTGATTTCTCTGTGGCTCCTTGAGAAACGCCCGTATTGCTTTGGCGGGACCAACCCTGGTTACCCGAGCCGCTAACGCCGTTCTGCGAAAGAGAAGTTTGTTAGGAGTATTGGGGTATGTATATAAAGCGCCTCAACGTCGCATGCTGTTGCATACAAACCTGTTGCGCGTCGTTACAGGATGCTGAGCCGTTGCCCTGATTTCCAGAAGAGCCCGATTTATTGGAATTACCGCCTTTTCCATTGGCACCGGAGTTGCCAGAGCCACCACCTTGAGCCATCCAAGACAAGAAACTACCTCCCTGCTAAAAATTCGTAGTTTTATATTCCACCCTCGTTGAAAATACACACAATATCAGTTACCTGCTGGTCCTGAGTCTGACTCTGCAGTTGATTGCCCAGCAGACTCCATTGATTTAGTGCGGCTGCCACAAGTGCCGGATTCATGGGCAGGGAATTTAAGTTGAGCCCCACACTCAAAGGGTTGTTCATATTTTGGCCTTGGTTTGAAGAATTCGGTCCTTGTGGGTTGATTCCCAGCGCCTGTAAGTTGGGCATGTCTAAATGACCACGGTTTTGTTGATTGCTCCAGCCGCCTCCACTGCTGCCGCCTCCACCGCCACTGTTGCCGTGCTGTGAGCCCGAACCCATCGGGTGATTATTCATGTAGTTGCCACCACTTCCGCGATTATATGGCACCGGAGCATCTTGACGATTACTCATCGGCCCCGCATTTCCCATCGACCCTCCGCCATTTCCGTTCCCGTTTCCGCCATTACTATAATTGCTGCCACTCATGCCACCGTAACCTCCAATGCCCATTAGTCCGCCATTATGGTGGTTACTCATTCCACCGTTGTCGCCCCCGCCACCGTTGTTGCCCCTAGGATAACCGCTTCGTCCACTTCCGGAGTGCATGTTGCTACTCTGATTATTGATTGAATGCAAACTACTGCCAAAACCGCCAGGGTAATTATAATTGAAGTTCTGATGATTCTGACTAGCGCCACCACGGCCGCCTTGATCAGCTTTCGGGGCGGCGTTCGAAACATGCACTGAAACCCCTGGAATGCACACAAAACAGATTAAAACATTACACATTGAAAATATGAGATCTTCCAAATATTTACCTTTAATAATATGATCTTCTCCACACAACGATTGTGCTATTTCAGGGTCCAGAAACGTAACGAAGCTGAATGCCCGAAAAGGCTTCGGTATGAACACGTCAGTGACTTCGCCGAATTTCGAAAAGTACTCTCGCAAATCATCTGCGGCGATGTCCTCCGTGCAACGTCCAACAAACACCTTGCATGGCACTTGGTGAATCATTCCCTAAAAATCAATATGGATTCCGTCAATGCACAGATCAAATAAAAATTCAAAGTTTAACCGCAATACGACTACAATTATTTATTTATTAACCTTAGAATTTGGAACTTTCACTTCGCACCAACGTCCATCGATCAAGTGCCTAGTGGACAAGACGCGCATTTGAGTTTCATACGAGCCGAATCGAACGAACCCAAATCCTTTTGACTGGCCGGATTTTACATCCTTCTTCACTTGAGACATCAATACTTCTCCATATCCCTCAAAATACTCCCGTAGGCTGTCTTCGGTCGTTTTCCATGGCAGTCCCAAGACTATTAGGTCGGTGCAACGCAAACGAGTTTCAATGCGTTTTGTTTTTGCCGTCGAATTTTCTAAATTGTCATCGCTCTTGCGTTTGTTTTCTGCAAAGAGACACAGTTTCTATGTATATTTCTTGACAGCTAAACTAAGTGACAAAAATGTAGGGTATTTACCTTTCGGGAAAACACAGAAGAAGATATAGGAGCCCCAACCTTCCTCGTTCGAAGGCGGATAGAATCTCCCCTCATTCGATCGTACTCCACGCACTGCTTTGCTCTCGTCATTCCGATATTTCAGGCCGCAGGAACCGGGAAACTGAGCTTGCAGAGTAGATAACAATAAAGTACCGTCCTCCTCCGCAGGCAGCTCTATGGGCTCTTCGCCTTCGTCTTCAGCGACTTGTACAAAGTCCATTGTCAACTTTCAACAGATGTATATTCTCTGTAGCTGTAGATAATTTCTCTATTCAAGGTATAACATTGTTAAAAAAACTTGTGAATTTATGTCCCTTCGATATAATTAAAGTGGCAAATTGTATACAATATAATTCTACAGCAAGTACACCAACGATACATTTACAGAATATTCATACTCCATAACTCCCTTTTATAGAAAATAAAAATCGTTCATCACACTTGCTATTGAGGGTTAAAAATAATAATTTTCGACAATCTTAGAACTATAAAAACATCAATTTCAGTCGGATCAAATTTCATGGTCCCTGATTCAGCTTAAGGATCTCTATTTTCTTTTGAAAGTTAAATCTGGAATTGCAAAATATGTATTCAGGGAATTATGTTTATACTAAAGAGTAACGTTCTAGAAAAAAGTTGCTCACAGCAACTGGCGAAGTTTGAAAAAAGTTAACTACATATTTCAATATTTCTTCGATTTAAATTCTTTAAGAAAAATGATTCTGACTTCAGCAGTTTCGGAGAAATGTTTCGGCACATTAAGGATTATGCTGCAAGAAATGTCTCGATTTAACTTTTGTTAAAGATATAATCAACTTGTCTGGGTATATTAAAAAAACTAACCGAATTCCCGGTCGGTTTTCGAGGTAGCAGGATTTTCCTGAAGGACTATTGTATGAAAAAGAATGGTCCGTTTAGTTACTAAGCGAGTGGGCACACAGCTGGGTTACATTGTGGATAATTTTAATGTTTATCTAAGAACCCGTATTTTGCATTTATTCTCACGAATACAAATCGGTTGGGGTTTTGGGCATACACGCAAACCACACCTATTTTTTCTGCATTATGCATACATACAAAAACCATCAGCTCATCGAGATTTTAGTCCTTTGGACTTGAGGAAGCCAAGGAAATGACGGCACAGAGCGTGGAAGTTGTACCAAAATACAAATTGACAGACACAATTAAGTTGTAGACCCGCATTAATTCCTAACATCAACATCAATACCAACATAAACCTAAATATAATTTCAATTGAATGCAAATTTGGTTTTATATGCTAGATTTGCACACAATACACATTCTCGTTTTTTATCACCTTCACTCTTGGCTTTCGTACGATGTTCTCGCTCGCTCGTTCGTTCGTTCGCTCTCTCACAATTCACACCCAATCTGTAGTTTTTACTTAATATTTTTATATTTAGTGCTGATTTTATTTTCAGCAATAATTTCCTTTTGGGGAAAACAAAGTGCAATGTTTTTATTAAAATTTGCTCATCACATCACCGCTTCCTTCAACGTTCGCTCAAATAGCATTTCACATGGACTCGTTCACTATTCTCTTTTCAATAGAAGCAGTAAAAAAATATATTTACAATTTCTTTGCGAGCCTGTGCAGTGCTTTCATTTTTGCTTCAAACATGAATGTAAAATAAAATGTCTACAATTTTGGATAATTAAACAGCACAATATTTGCCATTGCCGGATACGTGATTCGTGATGTGAAATAAGTGTGAAATAAGAGGGTTATCGATAAATCGGTGTATTGATTTTTTAATTTCTAAAAAGGTGGTTCCACCTGAACACTCTCAAAAAACAAACCTCAATTTCAGTTTCAGATATGAACGCAGTTCGGAAAATTTCGCTACTATATGTACATATTTCCTGCTAATGTAAATTTTTAACAATACATATAAATTGGATTCTAATGTGAACTGTAAAATACCAAGCACGAGTGAAATGTATAGTCTTTAAGCAGAGGAATTCAGTAATAATTCAATATTTAATTTCTCTGCTTTAGCCATTCCATTTGTCACCATATTATTTGTTTTTTATGTTTCAACGTATTGTAAATATATTTTTATCAGGTAATTCAACTTTACGCTTTGTTGTCCGTAAAAATACTTTCAGTTTCAATACTTGGTCGAAAATGTATCCAATACACCACAAAATTTCACTGAATCTACCATTTTGTTTAATAATAATAAAATAATGACAATAAAACAAACAGAAAACGGTTTATTTGAAACGATCGGAGTGAATAGAGAAACAAAAGAGTATTTTCCGGCCGCTTAGAATGAATAAATAAAATTATATAAAAATAAACTTTTTAAAAATAAGCTTTAATTTATTTAGTGTACTAAAAAGTAGAAAATAAATTGTTTCCAAGTCACCTGTATCTTACTATTAATAAAAGCTTGGGGCCCTCATTTGTTCAAAATTTGTCAACCAATTGATACAATATTTTATTTAATTTATTTTTTGTAAATAGATTCTAGTAATAAAAGATAAGTGTGAATATAGGTTTTGAGCGCACAAGCTTTTATTAATAGTAGGATACAGGTGACTTGGAAACAATTTATTTTCTACTTTTTAGTACATTAAATAAATTAAAGCTTATTTTTAAAAAGTTTTTTTTTATATAATTTTATTTTCTACTTTTTAGTCTTCCATAAATTCAATTTTAGAGCTCTGAAATTTTTCGCATAAAGAATTTAAAACTTGCAGAGCAGTACACAATATTTAGGGTATTCACAGTGTTTACTATCGTCATATGTCATATCCTCAATTTAACAAATAATACGGCTGTGATCGACCCTAATATTCGTGGCATATTTGTGGCGCGATGAGTTGTTGTTGTTTTGCCAGCAGGGCGCGGCAAGTAAGTTCCTATCGTTTTTCATTGATGTGTGGTGTACCTATAATTATAAACTGAAGCCCAAGTGTGTAGTTGCTTGAAAAGTGCCACGCCCCTTGTCCTACGCCCATAAAATTTTACCAGTGGGACGACGCATCAAAGAGGCGACTGAATATGAAATTTCAATGCTGCACGACTTTTAGTTCCAAAGCTATTCTATATAAACGATTTTGTTTGTGTGGGCGGTGCCACGTCCACTTGTCCACTGCCCGTCTTATTTTCCCAGTAGAAGGATATGGATATGTAGTAAGTTCCTACCGAGTTTCATTGATGTGTGATGTGTAGTTCTAAAGTTATACACAAATCTGGAGTTGGTAAAAAAGTGCCACGCCCCTTATCCTACGCCCATAAAATTTATTGATTCATCTATTGGGCTCTAGTTTAGGCATGTATGCAAAGTTTCAGATCTCTAAGTAGTCGTGAAGTGGGTGAAAAATTGATTACTAGATTTGACGACCCACACACATACCGGATGTGAACCTAATAGAAAGCTTATAAAAAACAGCCAAAGCTTGCAAATTCGTGACATATCTTTAGTGACATGCATCATGCAAATTAAACTCATATTTTTTTTTCAAACGCTGTAGAAAGTCAAGAGAGAAGCTTTTCTATTTATTCGACTTGGTTATTTCATCACAAATAGCCTCATTCAGATTTTTCGCACAGTGTAAACATAACCTTATGATTATTATTGTTTGGATTGCCCTGTTTTTCTTCGAACTTCGAACTGTAATATTCGCATTTTGCAACTTCGGCCCTAAACATTAAAGGGAAGTATGCCTTTAGGCGTTTAAGGAAACTGTTTATCTGGGAGGATAGTAAATGGGCTTCCAATGAGTGCAATCTTCTCAAAAAACTCCGTTCAGGTGAACGAGAGGATTTTCAGTATACTCGCATACATATTGGCAATTTACTGTGGAATCAGGTTAATATCTTTTTTATGCACATGCATTGGAAATCGGAATTTCTTACTTCATAATATTCTTTAGCGGCGTTTCAGTGCTTCTGAACTTGTTGGATTGGTGGAGGGATGGTGCTATCGAAAATTACAATGAAAAGCTTTCACTGGATATTGGACATGTTCAGGAAATAGTGCTACCCGCAGATGCAGATGAGTCGCGGCCTAAAAACATTGATTGCAGGTTGTGGAACTGTTTGAACCTGTATCGTTGTGGGCATAGTGGACATGACCGTCTCACAGTTTACGTTTACCCGCTCCAAGAGTATGTAGATGCAACTAGTGGAAAGTTGGCATCAACATTAACCCGCGAGTACTACCAAATAATAGAAACTGTCGTGCGCAGTCCCTACTATTCGCCCAATCCCAATGAGGCATGCCTCTTCCTTCCGAGCTTAGATCTGCTCAATCAGAACTTAGTGGAACCTCTTCTTGTAAATCGCGCGCTGACATATCTCAGTCACTGGGATGGTGGCGAAAATCACTTGCTCTTTAACATGATATCTGGCAGATTGCCGGACTTGAATCGGACTATCGATGTAAACATCGACCGGGCAATTCTGTTGAGCGGTAGTTTGGATAAAACATCATATCGGGTGGGTTTCGACGTAGCAATACCTGTGTGGAGCCCTGTTCTGCAGGACTTCGACGAGTCCAAGCTGGAAACTAACTTTAAGCGAAATTACTTATTGGTAGCTGCTCAGCTTAATGCCCTTCCGGAACATTTGCGAGTACTTGAGGCTTTGGAGCAGGACAATCCAACAAAGATTCTTTTTCTACGAAATTGCAGTGACGACGCTAAATTCAATGGCAATGCTCGTTGCGACGGCCACCAGAATCGATTTGACTATCCTCAAGTTCTGAATAATGGCGCATTTTGTCTCTTGACACGTAGTCTTCGCTTGGGACAGCCAGATTTTCTGGAAATGCTGGCTTATAACTGCATTCCTGTCTTGGCGATAAATAATTACGTACTGCCCTTCGAAGATGTTTTGGACTGGTCGTTGGCCGTGGTGCGCCTACGTGAATCAGAACTGCACTCAGTGGTACCACGTCTCAGCTCTATCTCCCAGATGAGAGTACTGGAGATGCAACAACATGGCCGTTGGCTTTACACTCGATACTTTAGCAGCTTGCGGTCTATAACTTTAACTGCACTGGAGATACTAGAGGACCGCATATTCCCACATCGTGCACGCAGCATTAGTCAATGGAATACGGTCGATAATTATCGCGTTGCTTTCAATCCGCTCTTCTTGCCACTGATTGCTTCCAAATCACAGGGATTTACAGCTGTCATTCTCACTTACGATCGAGTGGAGAGTCTATTTACGCTAATTCAAAAACTGGCCGTAGTGCCATCGCTAAATAGTATTTTAGTGATCTGGAATAATCAGCGCAAGTCACCGCCGCAGCGTATGTATCGAATTATTTATATCTACAAATAATTTCAATATCAAGCGTTTCCCCTCTTCCCTTAGTTTCCGCCTATCCTATTATATCGAAGCCACTAAAAGTCATCCAGACGCAGAGTAATAAGCTTTCAAATCGTTTTTTTCCGTACGCTGAAATTGAGACAGAAGCTATCCTCACTATTGATGATGATATTGTCATGCTCACTTCTGATGAACTTGATTTTGGGTAAAAGTTAAAATGTTCCCTGGCTTGATTGATAATGAAATAATTAAATATTTTAGGTTTGAGGTGTGGAGGGAATTTCCTGACCGGATTGTTGGATTTCCTAGCCGCATCCACGTGTGGGACAACACAACGTCTCGCTGGCATTATGAGTCCGAATGGACTAATCAAATCTCCATGGTTCTGACAGGTGCTTCGTTCCATCACAAGTTTTGGAGTCACATGTACACTTACAACATGCCTGGCGATATAAAAGATTGGGTGGATGAACACATGAACTGTGAAGATATAGCAATGAACTTTCTTGTGGCTAATGTAACCAATAAGCCGCCCATCAAAGTGTTGCCTCGCAAAAAGTTCAAGTGCCCGGAATGCACAAACACCGAAATGCTTTCGGCGGATCTGAATCATATGCGAGAGCGCTCGGCCTGCATTGACCGCTTCGCTCGCATATATGGCCGCATGCCGTTGCGCAGCGTCGAGTTCCGAGCCGATCCAGTTCTTTTCAAAGACAACTTCCCCGATAAATTAAAACGCTTCAATGATGTCGGCAGCTTATAATTGACACAAGTATAAATCCTAGTGAACCTATTGTGAAGTTATATCTAGTTTTTAGTATATGTACTATATATTTTTTCTTTCAAAAAATTTAAAATAAAATTGTATCCCTCATTTTCAAGTAGATACATAAATATTCATTCCATAGTGCATCCATTTAGTTGGTGGTAACAATTCCTGATTACAATTAAAACAAGTTATTAAGATACGAGTTATTTTAAATTTATTGTTTTTCAATCATAGAAAAATCCTTTTTACCAGATGCTACTAAAAGCGGCAATGAACAATATATTTCCATTTGTTTACGTAAACTTAAGCCGTAGTAAGCATTTTCTCCTCCTTGTACTTGTAATGAAGTTCCATGCAGTCGGTATTGGAGATGTGAATCCAGCCGCTAGGGGTCATGTGATACACGCGCACAATGCCGCCGGAGTATGCATCTCTATACGTGGCATGATAGATAGCGCGACGTCCTAGTTCTTGTGCTTCTTCGTCCTTCAAATCCCAATGGTAGCCAGAGTCGAGTACTCCGAAAGCGTAGATAGAGCCACTGCCCACTGAGAAAATATTTCCCGGCGTGCGTGAGCCTTCCGAGTCGACGTAGTACAAGCCTGGACCACGCTTGTCGTACCCCGCAAGCATCATTCCCATACTTAGGCCCATTCCTTTGTACTCGTGCGCGATGTTGGCCATGATCTTGCTGGCGGCGGCTACAGAAATGCGTTCCTTGTTGCGCAGTTCATGCAGGCGACACTCCTTGGCCAAGACACGGTCCCAGTAGACGCAGTCGGCCGCTCCACCCGCCAAAGTGCCCAATAAGTATTGATTAATTTCAACGATTTTCTTCATCGTCTGGGAACCAATAAACTGACCGCCCGTGGCACGCGAGTCTACGGCGAGTATTACTCCACCCTGATATTTAAATCCCAGAGTTGTGGTACCATGATCGAATTCGATTTTGATGTTGGTCTGAGAACCCAATCTCTGAATTTTGTCCAAGTTTACAGATGGCTGCACAAGAGAAGAATAACTCAAAAACACACAAAAGTTTGCAATTTGCAACTCACGTTCTCGAATGGAGGCGCCGATAGACAGTAAGCGTTGTCGAAGTTGATCGAATAGTTCTTCACATCCTGCTCCAAATCGACTGGGTTGTAACTAGGTCTCATGAAGCTTGTGCTCGATATATTGCAAATTTCTGCCAAAGCCATTTTCAGCTCTATTCAAATAGTTTCTTTAGTACTTTATATTTGTTGCTCAGTCAGCCGCTTTGACAATTCAATTCAATGATGACAGCTAAAATTGTACAAGGCTAAGTTGGCCGCGGTTTAAATCGTTTCGGTTTCTTCTTCTAGCGATGGAATTTTCTACAGAGGGTACACGAGTAAATTTATCGACATTCGGCTACAATTATAAAATTATTATTACAATTACGTATATTATTGCAGTAAAGATGGAATAATTCTAAGAAATCAATAAAATTGTATAATTTTTCCCATCTCTTGAAATCAACGGAACCGCCAAACTTTGAACTTCGAAAAGATCTTAACGTTAACTCTAAACTGTATTCCAAAACAGACCTCTGTTGTACATTTTTAAGAAATATCGCTATAATATTCATATTGCAAAAAAAATAATAATAAAAGTAAAGAGTACAAAATTGAGAAAAAACGCGCAGCTTGAAGCATAGCATTCTGGAGCTCTGAAGGCTACTTACTATCGCCTAGCTATAAATCTAAGCGTTGGCGGTTATTTAAACCAATCAAAATAGCATGCTTCTACAGCACTAAGCCTAATGCGGACGTACCTTAACTGAAGCGCAAGAAACGATCGTTGATCGTTGCTGCTGCCCAATAGCAATCGAGTCTATTTACGCTAATTCAAAAACTGGCCGTAGTGCCATCGCTAAATAGTATTTTAGTGATCTGGAATAATCAGCGCAAGTCACCGCCGCAGCGTATGTATCGAATTATTTATATCTACAAATAATTTCAATATCAAGCGTTTCCCCTCTTCCCTTAGTTTCCGCCTATCCTATTATATCGAAGCCACTAAAAGTCATCCAGACGCAGAGTAATAAGCTTTCAAATCGTTTTTTTCCGTACGCTGAAATTGAGACAGAAGCTATCCTCACTATTGATGATGATATTGTCATGCTCACTTCTGATGAACTTGATTTTGGGTAAAAGTTAAAATGTTCCCTGGCTTGATTGATAATGAAATAATTAAATATTTTAGGTTTGAGGTGTGGAGGGAATTTCCTGACCGGATTGTTGGATTTCCTAGCCGCATCCACGTGTGGGACAACACAACGTCTCGCTGGCATTATGAGTCCGAATGGACTAATCAAATCTCCATGGTTCTGACAGGTGCTTCGTTCCATCACAAGTTTTGGAGTCACATGTACACTTACAACATGCCTGGCGATATAAAAGATTGGGTGGATGAACACATGAACTGTGAAGATATAGCAATGAACTTTCTTGTGGCTAATGTAACCAATAAGCCGCCCATCAAAGTGTTGCCTCGCAAAAAGTTCAAGTGCCCGGAATGCACAAACACCGAAATGCTTTCGGCGGATCTGAATCATATGCGAGAGCGCTCGGCCTGCATTGACCGCTTCGCTCGCATATATGGCCGCATGCCGTTGCGCAGCGTCGAGTTCCGAGCCGATCCAGTTCTTTTCAAAGACAACTTCCCCGATAAATTAAAACGCTTCAATGATGTCGGCAGCTTATAATTGACACAAGTATAAATCCTAGTGAACCTATTGTGAAGTTATATCTAGTTTTTAGTATATGTACTATATATTTTTTCTTTCAAAAAATTTAAAATAAAATTGTATCCCTCATTTTCAAGTAGATACATAAATATTCATTCCATAGTGCATCCATTTAGTTGGTGGTAACAATTCCTGATTACAATTAAAACAAGTTATTAAGATACGAGTTATTTTAAATTTATTGTTTTTCAATCATAGAAAAATCCTTTTTACCAGATGCTACTAAAAGCGGCAATGAACAATATATTTCCATTTGTTTACGTAAACTTAAGCCGTAGTAAGCATTTTCTCCTCCTTGTACTTGTAATGAAGTTCCATGCAGTCGGTATTGGAGATGTGAATCCAGCCGCTAGGGGTCATGTGATACACGCGCACAATGCCGCCGGAGTATGCATCTCTATACGTGGCATGATAGATAGCGCGACGTCCTAGTTCTTGTGCTTCTTCGTCCTTCAAATCCCAATGGTAGCCAGAGTCGAGTACTCCGAAAGCGTAGATAGAGCCACTGCCCACTGAGAAAATATTTCCCGGCGTGCGTGAGCCTTCCGAGTCGACGTAGTACAAGCCTGGACCACGCTTGTCGTACCCCGCAAGCATCATTCCCATACTTAGGCCCATTCCTTTGTACTCGTGCGCGATGTTGGCCATGATCTTGCTGGCGGCGGCTACAGAAATGCGTTCCTTGTTGCGCAGTTCATGCAGGCGACACTCCTTGGCCAAGACACGGTCCCAGTAGACGCAGTCGGCCGCTCCACCCGCCAAAGTGCCCAATAAGTATTGATTAATTTCAACGATTTTCTTCATCGTCTGGGAACCAATAAACTGACCGCCCGTGGCACGCGAGTCTACGGCGAGTATTACTCCACCCTGATATTTAAATCCCAGAGTTGTGGTACCATGATCGAATTCGATTTTGATGTTGGTCTGAGAACCCAATCTCTGAATTTTGTCCAAGTTTACAGATGGCTGCACAAGAGAAGAATAACTCAAAAACACACAAAAGTTTGCAATTTGCAACTCACGTTCTCGAATGGAGGCGCCGATAGACAGTAAGCGTTGTCGAAGTTGATCGAATAGTTCTTCACATCCTGCTCCAAATCGACTGGGTTGTAACTAGGTCTCATGAAGCTTGTGCTCGATATATTGCAAATTTCTGCCAAAGCCATTTTCAGCTCTATTCAAATAGTTTCTTTAGTACTTTATATTTGTTGCTCAGTCAGCCGCTTTGACAATTCAATTCAATGATGACAGCTAAAATTGTACAAGGCTAAGTTGGCCGCGGTTTAAATCGTTTCGGTTTCTTCTTCTAGCGATGGAATTTTCTACAGAGGGTACACGAGTAAATTTATCGACATTCGGCTACAATTATAAAATTATTATTACAATTACGTATATTATTGCAGTAAAGATGGAATAATTCTAAGAAATCAATAAAATTGTATAATTTTTCCCATCTCTTGAAATCAACGGAACCGCCAAACTTTGAACTTCGAAAAGATCTTAACGTTAACTCTAAACTGTATTCCAAAACAGACCTCTGTTGTACATTTTTAAGAAATATCGCTATAATATTCATATTGCAAAAAAAATAATAATAAAAGTAAAGAGTACAAAATTGAGAAAAAACGCGCAGCTTGAAGCATAGCATTCTGGAGCTCTGAAGGCTACTTACTATCGCCTAGCTATAAATCTAAGCGTTGGCGGTTATTTAAACCAATCAAAATAGCATGCTTCTACAGCACTAAGCCTAATGCGGACGTACCTTAACTGAAGCGCAAGAAACGATCGTTGATCGTTGCTGCTGCCCAATAGCAATTGCTCCGCACAGAAGACCAGCAATAAGCAGAGAGAAGAAAACCAGTTTTGGGCATTGAACTGCTAAAGACAGTGCCTCAGACTTTCGTTACATATACAAGGCCAAAAGTTTCTGCTGATATAAAGTAGCTAGTTTTATTTTATTTTGCAAATATAATTTTTTTTAAATATACATGCAAGCCTAAAACTTTAAGATTTAATTGTGCTTTATAACGAAGTTATGCAGAGGAATATATGGAGTAAAAAATGCCAAGTGCTTTAAGGAAATACACTCTATGTACGAGAGTCAAAAATGTGGACTTGTGGATTGTGAGCACGGTAACGGATAATTGCAAAATATCAATCGATTTTCGAGCTTTTATTATATTATATACGTACATATATGTATAGTAATACGTCTTCTGTTTTATGTTATACTATCGTGTACAAAAAAAGAAAGAAAAACAAGACAGTTAAAGAGCGGAGACTTGGATAACTGTTCAAGCTCGATCGATACCTGCGTATATTATATTCATTTCGAGATACGCAGTATGTATTGCTATTGTTGTAAACGTCAATGTTTAGTGCAGAAATACATTGTTTTATGTATGTATGTGTGCTATTCAAAACAAAATTGAATTTAAATGCAATTTAAAAAAACTATATTTTAGTAGCATGTGTATGAAAGTTGAATGTTAGAGCGGCCATCTGCATACATACTAATAAATGTAAACAAATGCTATTACATATATTATTCATCTACATATATGTATACATATTCCCATTTCAGATATAGTAACTTACTTCTCGAAGAAGGAATAACAGAGGTAGACCGAAGAAACCCCTCCTGTGTCAGATCGTGCTCACTACTATTGAATAGAGTACGTGCGTAACGGAATTAATGACTGCTCCGTCCAGAAAGTACTCCACGTCGCACTAATTGTGCCAGTGTCAGTTCGCTACCTAGCATGCTTTGGGTTCTTCACTCTCGCATCCCACAAATGACATTTTGGACTATTCGAAAACTCTCGTGGTCTGGAAATGATTTTATCAAAACTGTATCAATAATTCAATCTCAATTTATATTTCTACAGAAAATGCAGTATGGTTCTTCTCGAGAATCAAGAAAAAATATGCTGCCGAACACTATTCAGGTAAAAGTTTAAACATTTTAAAGTAGGTTGGAATAGAGGTGTGAATACTCGCCAGCTTAAACAAAAAATCAATCTTAGAATGATCTCTACTTTAAATAGATCGATCTTTATAATAGATCTATCAACAGATTATTGCAGCAAAAACATTATATTTTTTGTTGCAACTTTTATTTAAAACAAAGTCTAATAAAACGGGTTTCAAATTAATAGGATGACTTCGGATGTGTATCTATTTTGCATAATGCTGTAGCAACTGGAGATGACAAAAAGCTACAAATACTCCTGGGTGGAAAAGTGGACCGCACAACTAAAGAACACAAACATGGAAATACTCCGTTACATGAAGCAGCTATGCGGGGCTACAGTCGCTGTATTCATGCTCTCTGTGTGTCACCCCACGCTAAAGTGGACCAAAAAAAGAAAAAGAACAAAATAGTAAATCACGAGAGCAAAGGATCAGCGCACAGGCTTATTCTGAATATTCAGAACAATGACGGTTTCACCGCTTTGCATTTGGCCGCACAAAATGGCCACAATCAAAGTTGTCGGGAATTGCTGTTGGCTGGCGCGGATGCAGATGTGGAAAATAACGTGAGTTCGCAAGCCCATCTTTTAAATATCAATTGATCAATTGATCTATATAATTCGTATTCTACTTTTTAAGTATGGCGACACAGCCCTGCACACAGCATGCCGATATGGACATGCGGGAGCAACTCGTATACTCCTTTCGGCCTTCTGCAATCCAAATAAACGAAATCTCAATGGCGACACGGCGCTGCACATTAGCTGCGCCATGGGAAAGCGCAAGTTGACTCGTATTTTGTTTGAAGCTGATTGTGACATGGAGCTGAGAAATGCTCAGGACGAGCGCCCATTAGACATTGCAATTCGGAAGAAGCATAGTCAAATACTTGAGATATTGAATAATTCGCATCGGATGTATAATCGCCGAGAAAAGCACAACAGAAGTGCGTCGGGTCACAAGGGCATCGCCGCAGGCTGTGTCAATGGCATAAACTGGTCACCCTATGGTTGCCACTACTTCCCTGATCCACGCGTCATACCATCGGCAAGATTTGAAACTTTCCCAAAGGAGCCGTTAAAACCGGGGGAGCAGTACTATTTGGATCTCGCCGGGCGTATACGTAAAGGGCCAATCGGGGTGGGAAACACTTGTTACTGCGGTCCATTCCTTCGGCACATTGAGGATAAGCTGAATATGAATGAGATTAATTTGCCGAAACTCATTCGTAAGGCGAAGAAAAGTATGGCTCACAGAGTTCATAAATTATCAGCGCCAACTTCCCGGCAGGCGGATCAACTAACCCGAGAGTTTACACGCGTTGAACGCGACTTCGATATGAATTTGAAGAATGTCGTAGCGCTTGATTTAACGAAATCGGCAAACAGTTCGAACACTAAGAGTGAAGTTCACGATTTCAATAGCACTTTGACGCGATGTCGCAGTTTGGAGCTGCTCAGTAAGGCCAGTCGAACTATGAGCAGATTGCGCCACTCACATAGCTGCGGTCTGCTGCAGCAGTCGTTTACAACATCTCAAATTGGGCCAATGTCTGACGGGTGGGAAGAACATAGTGCCACAGACGGCACGAACACTCCAAAACCAGTTGCAGATGACATTGCTGCGAAAACAAGAAGTTGGCATCAACTAGAAATCGATTATTTCAACTTGATGGAGTCTTTGGCAAAGCGAACGAAACGCTTGCCTATGCGAAACATTGCCACCGAGCAAGACTTTGCACACAAGTATTTATATGCGCAAGACATAAACGGCTACGAAGGGCATGCAAATGGAAATGAATTAATCAAAGACGTGAATGCTATGAAGATGTACGAAAACGAACCAAATCCAGATAAAAACTTGCTCGCATGCCTTGAACTGACCTTCGGCAAGAGCAAGAGGAGCAGAAATGCATTGACCAGTGCATGCAATGAATCGCAAAGTTTTGCCAGAATAACTCCTGAAAATAGTTCGCCAAGCTCTGATATTTTGGCGATAAGAAACTTGGATCTAAACCAAAGCAGGAATTCCTATGAAGCGCAGCATGTAAAGAATTCTAACTACCAAAAAGTACTTGACATGCACACGAAATCGGGATATCACACGGAAATCCTCAGTAACGATGCTTACCGAGTTCCAGCTCCCGCAGAGATCAGCTCCGTTACAACAACAGGTCAGCTGCATCAAAACCGAAAGGACGACAGTTTGGAATTTGGCGTTGCGCGTGCAGAAGTAGCGGAATCGGAATATCAGAAATCGTTTAATCTGAAACGTCGACCATTTTGTGGACAAAGCCTTGACTTATTTCAGAACAATGCAAAAATGGAGAATGGTGTCAGCGGCACAATGGAGAAGGTGGAAATCCGAAACAGCGAAATAAAGCTCCTCAAGAAACCGAAATGTTCCGATGTGTGGAATAATAGCAAGGTGAGAGACTTGATTGCGCATATGGAGGAGAAGGCCAATCTAGCAAAGCCAGTGCAACAGCAAGAGAAGGCACCGCCTAAAATTCTTGTTGATTCCGAGAGCAGTGAAGACGAGCACAATTGCCAGTCGATCGATCAGGGCGATATTTTACAGCAAGCACGCTTGCACGCTCCGAAGGATGCATACTTTCACGAGTTGCCCCACAAAAAGCGAATCTATGGCATAAACGATAGAGAACATACGGTAAATTTTCCCCACAAAAGTACAGGAAACTCCCTGGAATCGCCAGCAGCGACACGCAGTTACGTAATTAATAACGCAGTTGTCCATCCATCCGATAGATTGCAATCGACATCTGTTCCACATCCCATACGCACATTGCTTTCGCCGACGATCAGTCACTCGGATGCATCTTTCATTTCTTCGGATTATGAGTTATATAATCAGCAAAATTACAGATTATTGCAACAGCAGCCACAGCAGCAGCAGCAGCAAGCAAGGTATCTAGCTGATGCACGCAAAACCGAGCAAACCGCTCACATGCTACAGGAATGCCAGCTTCTGGTGGAGCGTGACTTCAGCAACGATTCTGGCTATTGCACGCAACCGTATGGGGGCTTCCATCTACTCGGCTCGAACAATTCTGCACATACTGATTATGCATTAAGAAATTTCACGTCGCCTACGAATTTAAATTTTCCAATAAATCACGCTGCTCGGCCGCGGCCAGACATCAACAGAAGCGCTCTATTGCCGTACAATCAATTCAGCAGCAAGGAAAGTACCGAAAGTGTCGATTGCGATACCGGCTATGTCTCCCATTTAGTGTAGCCTATTGTTGGGAACATGTGTGAGTTACACACACACACAAAGTTACTAATTTATCACACAAACACCCGCACAGTATGTAATGTATTTCTAGAAATTATCAATTCATATAAAAAATATCCCCATGCCGGATTCATTCACGGGACCCAGTACTTGTATTTTAGTTCTTTTATTTATTTCATTAAAATATTATAAAACGAAGATTTTGAATCCGCAGATATAAATCATAGTCAGGATAATGGTAAATGTTAATAAATATAAGTATTTAATACTACTTAAGAAAATGTGGAGCATTTCTTTATTCCCTTCAAGGCCAGTCAATTCAGTGCGATTTGACTTTGCATGCGGATAAATAAATTTAAATATTTGATTTATAAATTATATTGCAATTGCGCATTGCCTAACGAACCAAAAGTGAACTACATATAGACACACAGACAGACATTGCTACGCGTACATTTTTGAGTGTGTTTCCGTCTATATTGAACATTATCAGAACAGATTTCTGTGGCCAAAAAATCCTAATTCAAATTACGATGTTGATTAATTGATTCATTAATCCGAGAGAAGAAATTTCAAGGGATTCTAAAAGCATATTCTCTCAACTTATGGGGATTTAAATTACAAAAAAATATTATAAATTGAATTTTAGGACGTACTTTAGATTTAAAAATTAGAAATATTTTGATATGCTTTTTACCCCAGATTTGAGAATTCTAACTTTCTTGAGAAAACAAAAATACTTTCCCCACGAGAGCATTTTTATAAGTTATGAGCAGTGCAAGCTGGAACATTTTATTCAAATATGAAATTTCATTATTTTTCCTTTGTTGTTAACTAAGACGATTAACAGCTATTGTGATCCAATTGCTGTTGAATCTTTTCAATTCATTCTTTAGTGGTTATCTGTACATACATGAGTAGTAGTAGCATGCATGCTTGATATGCATCTTTAACCTTCCAATATCTCAGGGATATCGTGGACGATCAGAATATTCAATATGACATCATACGCCTATTTTTGATGCAAGTGTAGGATATTTATCTACTTTAGAACTCTTGGGTAACTGAATGTACATACATTATTATATATTTAGGCAAATATATACCTACATATGTATGTAAGTATATATAGATATATGCTATGTATGTAGATGATCGGTCATATAGAATCACACAGCAATTCACATATATATGTTTATATATGTATATACACATAAATGACTAGGTATGTATGTATAGACGTGCATATATGTATGTACATAATAATGTAAGTCATTGAGTGGTTCTATAGCCTATCCAAAAAATTTCGTCTAAGCACAGAAGATCACACCCAAAAGTAAAGAGCACTCATACCAAAGCATTCATATACATGCATATATACAATACTAGCAAACATATGGATGCTGCAGAGAGTAGGGGACTATCGAATTCTTTATTCTGTAACATTATGTTTCTTAGAGCATTGTCCAATGGCAAAGTTAATCTCATCTGATGTCATGAAACTTTATATTCACGAAGGCGATAGAAGCACGTTCGGCGCACAGTGGAACCGTTGCACATGCGAAAACTCATAATAAGAGCTCTGCAGTCAGCATTAACCGACATATTGCTTAAAGTCAAAGTCTAGCAAGGGATCGTGACTTGCCTAAATATGTATAATATACAATATATGAGCATTAAACCAGAAACGTAAAAAAGTACTGGAGCTCTTTTGTTATCTACTATTACTGTGAAAATACTTAAAACAAACTTAATATTATGAAGGGAAATTAAAACTGTTAATTGGGGCAGCTTTTGTCGAAAGGTCAAGACGAAGTGGTCTGGTAAAGAGTTGATACGATTACTAAGCTTCGAAATTTGCGAAAAAAAAATATTTATGAAAAAATACTAAGAGTAGGCTTCAGAATCGACTGTAGGGTATGCAAAGCGAAGCGACAAAAACTTTTGTTTGATGCGTCCATTGCGTCCATTGTATCGGAACATAAAATTATCTCGCTCTCCCTACAATGTCACTCCAACGTCAACTGCGTAGATAAACAGTTCTAAATGACCTCTCATGCGGTGCAGATCAATATCGCGCGTTCAAGTTGACAGACATTGCGAAACATCCCATCACGAGCAGCATAAAGTGCAGCACATGAAGTGATAATACACATCTATGCTCGATAGATCGTTAGGTGTAAAGCTGTTATTTTTGAAGTGATATTTATAATTCAAAATGATGCGGGCGGTAAGTCAGGTCCATCCGCGGATTATTGACATCGTTGTGTTCTGCTCCTGTTTACTGATATGTAAAACTGAATTGAATTTCGATAATGATGTGGAAAATAATAAAAGTTTCACCAGTTTACCAACAACAATAAAAACATTCGTGAATGATACTGTGCTGCTGCCTTGTTACCATAACGGTAAGTTCGATTGCACTTGGAAAAAAAAACCTTGCATTGAATCAAAAATAGTTAAATTAATTCTCTATCATCATCGACTCGGCAAGTGTTTTAGCACGGTGATAAACTCGATTCGATAGGCTACTTTCAGCTGCAAGCATTTTTTAGGTATTTTATTTATATTTTCTAATAAATGCTCGTGAAATGTGCAAATGCCATCTGAACATTAATCATTCGTCGAAGAGGCGCTTATGTAGTAGCAATTAATTAATCGAGTAATTGCTTAAACTGAAGTGATCCAAAGCGTTCCGGGCATTTGTTGTTGGGGCAGCTATGCCGTATGGCTGTATGGCGTGTGGGTGTGATTCAGTTCGGAAATTGTAAAGGGGAAGAAGTGCTTGATCTGGTCGAGAAGATTGTCATTCAATGTGCAACTTACTTCATTTAGCTCATAACGTTTGCTTTTCTTGGAAATGTATGAACTTATGTACACTCGTAATATAAGCCTATGCACAGTTGCGTGAGAAAAAAGCGACACGCAGAACCATCTGCAATAACTAATGTTATCACAATTTAGAGCAATAGTAAGGGTAATAATTGGTGGGTCATCGTTGTTACCATGGATGTCCACAATTGTCGGACGGCGGACGCAAATCCAAGACAGAAACAATTCGAATAATAAATTTAAAACAACATTTGATTTATATACACACTTTAAAGTGTTTTACTGTCTCAAGCTTTTTGACTGAACAAAAATTAAGATTTTAGTGTTAATCAAGACTTTTCTAGGTCTATCGCATGCATTAGAAAAAATCTTTCTTTATTTCCTAACCATAATCCTCATATTTTACGTCATTACAAAACTCATACTCAAACACTATTTTAGCACAAGTTAATAGAAGCTAAACATTTTTTCTACAGCCATATCAGAGCGGAATTTAGGAGCTTTATTTGCATGGCAAAAAAAATTCACGGAGAGTTGCCAATGCTTCACGAGAGACCGTGCCGCGCAAAGAAACAATTTAACAAATAAATTCTCCTCTTTTTCAGATGGCTAGAGTCGACTGGGTTTCTAACCCGTGCCTCTTGCCTCTGAGGCAGAGCGGCGGCGGCGCACACTGGCTCGTTTGGCCGAATCACGTGGCAAAAATAAGTAAAATCAATTTTTTTGTTGAAAGATTTAGCAAAACTTTTATACGTATTGGATAGGGAATTGGTTGTACTTTAAGAAAGTGAAAATTTCAACTTAATTGCATAAGTAGTTTGGTCTGTAGAGCTGGTCAAAGTTGACTGATTTTTCAAACACAGCAAAAAAACGAAATTTGGGAAAAAATTTTCATGTTTGAGTTAAAAAAACTGTGATACGGCTGCACAAAAATTAGATTTTTAAAATAGAATTGAATAAATTCGTTAATTTTAACAAAACCAAAATATCTAAAAAAAAGTTTTTTTTTTATAAATTGCCTTTTTAATAGCCTCCTTTTTAGCATTGATTTTAAACTTTGCGTTGAGTTTAAAAAAAACTTCAAATTTCTTCAGAACATGCTTACCAGGAGACTAATGACTGATTATTCCTAAAAATATATCCAAAAAATTGTCTGCATATTTTTGCATATTCGCGAGATAGAGCGATTTTTATCGAGAAGTCTACAGATCCTCCATGTCCGTCCGACTGCATTTCACAACTACGGAACCTTAAATTTTGAGCTAGACAGTTGAAATTTGGTGTACGACTTCCATTCATGTCGTTATAGTTAAAAATTAAAATTTTTTGGAACCAGCCTCCTGCCACGCCCACTTTTATTGAAATTACATTTTTTCGGGTTTTTATATGAAAATTTGAAAAAAACGATCTTATTCGAATATGAAGGCAATCCAATTAACTAAAATGCTTATATATTAATCATAGACTACGCCAATTTTCTTGTTTTTGAAAAAAAATATGACTTTTTGGTTTTTTTGCTGTTGGAGCGTCACGAACTGTTTTGAAGATTATCACCATAAATTTGCTACCGTTTTTTTAATTTTGTACTTTTCTTTATAAAACCACCTCATATAACAAAGGACAGCTGCCCTTTTTTACCTAAATCAAGGTACAGATGGCCTGAAGTAGCCTTTATTCTTTCTTACCTGTGGGTTTCTTAACTGGGGGATAAAATGAGACAGTAAACCTGCGATTCCCCAGGTCTTATTTTGTAAAGATACAAATGCTTAACCCTTTCTCAGATTCTCAAATTTTACCTGTTAATACCGTTTTTGAAATGCCTAATTATAAACAACAGAAAACCGATAAGGTAAATATTAAATAAAAACAGTTTAACTTAATTGATCCCTATTGAATTTTTGACATCTCGTAAATAATCGAGATTTTCTACGATCTTAAGAACTTCACTTCTCCACATTATATGTTAGCCAGATGACACCCAGTATATAGTTTTGCCATTATAAATGCAAAATTTTTCTAAATTTGAAATATTTCCACATAATTGGGTATATAAAATATGCGTTTTCTTCTGCCTGAAGAAAAGCGAACTTCAACAAAAGATTCCGTCGCACCCTGTATATCCACACAAACAAATTTTGGTGTCAATAAAGCTATAAGAATTTTCTGTAGAAAGCAAAAAAAATTGTTCCGATATCTTTATCCGTTCAAAAGTTATGATTTTTGCAACGTGAAAAGACAAATCGAGCCACTGTGCGGCGCCTCTCACGTTTAATATTACATAGTGAAAATATGAAATTTTCTCTTTGCAGCTCCCTTTAGATACGTTCGCTGGCACAGAGATGATGTAGCACTGGCTGATTCCCGCCATCCCCAAATGCAAGCCTCGGAACGCATTCATTTGTGGTCGAATGGAAGTCTGCAGGTGTCAAATGTACAGACCGAAGATTCCGGCGATTACTACTGCGAAATGATGACAAACAATAGCCATGTCGTCCAAACACATGCGATCGAGGTGCAATGTCCAGCGACAGTGGTGGCGGAGCCCAGTGGAATGTTGGAGCTACCGCTGGGTTCAACGTTTGAAATGATTTGCGAGGCAAGTGGGGTACCTCAGCCGGCGATTACATGGCGCCATAACGGCAACACAATTGGACAATACCACGTCGGCAATCGGCAAACACACCTAATTAAGGTTAAGTCCCGTCATATGTCCGGTCCCATCGAATGTTTGGCAACCAACGGTGTCGGTGATACAGCGGTCGCCGGTTTATACCTCAATGTGCTTTGTGAGTCGTAGCTGTACTTCATATTTTATGCTCCCAGAGATAACAATCGTACGAGTATTTCTTTGTGAATAGTTCCGCCGGAAGTGTATGCCACAAAAAGCGTCGTATACACAAAAATCAACGCTCGTGCGCACCTCGAATGTGTGGTGGAGAGTGCGCCTGCTGCTGATGTTCAATGGTATCTTCACGGTGTTCCAGTTTCATTCGATTCCAGGCTATCTCGCCATGATACCGAACTGCAGGAAAATCGCTCCTTGGCTCATTATTATACAAAAACAAAGCACGTCCTCTTGATTCATAACATAAGGAACTATGATTTGGGACTTTACGAGTGCCGCGCTGAAAACGAAATCGGCTCAAATGGTGTACACGTCGACCTGACGGGACGTCCATCGCCATGTGTTTTTAAAATCAATCCTGCCGTTCAGAGTTCAGTTTCACATGCTCTTGTCTGGCAGACCGAGAGCTTATCGGCCATTCTGGAATACAAACTCAAGTTTAGACAAATACCCTCCGGTAAGTAAGCGCTTGGCATGAGACATACAAAAAACGGGACCTCTGCAAAAAATCTGAGGTACGTTTACTTATGGGCCTATTGTGGGCGTGTTTCTCAACCGATTTGGATAATCTCGAAATATGTATGAACCACGTGAAGGTTCAGTGGTGTGTGAATCGGAAAATTTTCTCTTCTGCGGCCAAAGGCTGCCTGCCTGCCTGCAAACAGACAGACAATAAACGGGAATTCCTCGTTTCATTAAAATATCCCAAAATCAATATTGAAAATCCCTCGACATAACTTATTTCGATTCTTTGCATTTTAGGAAATACAACGCATCACGACGCCTCAAAATTGGTTTGGTCTGAACTGACGATACCATCCGAGCTATCTGCCGGTAAGTTTTGTTCATGGAACATCAAATTCAGATGCTGCAACTTTCCAATTCTAATCTGCCATTATTAAAACAGGTTCCATACATACAAAGTCATATACGTTGCGGGGACTACAACCGGCCAGCATTTTTGAGGTCACGGTCTTAGCGCGTAATCACTTTGGCTGGAATGAAAACAGCAAGATTGTGCGCTTTGCGACTGGGGGCGAAGGTGAGCTTAATAATACGCACGAACCAGTTGCATCTACAAGCATACAACTATAGCGGGTGTAGTGCATGGAAGATATGTTGAATTGACTATAAATATTTACTTATTTTTCTTCAGTTGAGTTGCCGAATTATTCTACCGAGTCTGAAATATATGACGACGAACTGGAGGAAGTTACCGAAGAAACAACTAGAAGCCCTCAAGTCCTACTGGCGTCGATAAGTGAAAGCACTTCGCTTGGCTGCAGGTATTTCCCGTTCTTAGTAAGCTTGGCTTGCTGTGTTCTGCTGTCTTAAAATTTTAAGTATTTCTGTTTACTAAATGCGTACATACATATATTCGCAGACAGTTTTACTTAAAAAAAACTCAAATAAAAGTGTTTATGTAATTGCGAGATAACCTTTATAAGTTGCAATTTTATGTGAAAAGGTTAAAATATATACATACATATATATTTTTATGAGGTTACAGACACAATTTTTATTTTGTGAGGCAACCTACTATTTACATACATATGTATATAACATACAACATTTACTAATATTCCATTTTCTTAGTTTTAAAATTGATTTTTGTACAGATTAATGCTCCAATAAATATTTATTGAACTGCACCTTTATATGAAATAAAAACTAGAAAAACTATTTTAAATACTGACATGGTTTTCAAATTTTTATTTCATAAAATGTGAAAATTTTGTAATAAGTACGCATGTACATTTGTTTTAATATAAAAGAAAACAATTTTCTCATGTCTTCAGTACAATGAAAAGATAATATCATATCATTTCCTGCAATAACAATTCTCCATTCACATTCCACATATCATGGCCTTCATTTTATATGTATTTGTTAAAAAAAATTCACGGAAGCAGCTTTGAGTTTATACTTGTATAATGTAAAGTTTTTTAGATTTTTAAGATTAAAACACTATTTTGCAATAAAAACATTAAATATGCTCTTTTAATAAATAAGGCCTTCTAGGAATTACATAAATTCTCTTGAATTTCACTTGAGATGAAATCACTGCACATTCCTGTAATTTCTTCTTTCATACAGAAATACTGCTCTTGCTTAGGCATCGATTAAGTAGCTGATCTGTTGACTATTTCAGAAAAGTTCTATATGATTTACGAGTCACAATGTCTGTGTTCATTTCGAGATTATCGGGGTTACACTTATTTTGTAGAAATAATTTTAGCATGGCAGCTTAATCGAGCCTTATACTATTTTCGCTTGGAGTACATATTTTTAAATAAAACATTTTGGCATGATGGCTGGAAGCAAAAGCTTTGGTAAGCATACTATAGAATAAGACTAGATATGTTTCATAAAACATATACATACGTACGAGTAGATACATATACAGGAACAATATTCACTTACAACAAAATATTTGATATTTGGTGCTGCGATTTGTGATTCCATGATTTCAGCTGCTAACAAAATAACAAATCCTTTTCCTATCACTTCAGTGAAGTTTCAGTGTTTTCATGTATGCATCTTAAATTTAATTTAGTAGCACTTTAGCTGAAGGCGCAACAGGACGAATAGCGATATCATCACGCTGGGTATTACGTGCAGACCGCCGCTCGCATTATTTTTGGGCTTGCTTCCACCTATGCCTGCTACCATGACTATGTCATCGGGCGGCAGTTGATCACTGTTTGGATTTGTAGCTGCTCGAAAAAGAAGAATTATTCGCATATATTATTTCAATCTTCGATATGCTACTTATATTTACCGTCGCCGTCTTCGGTAATTGTGAAGTCGTATTGGTCCGAGAACTTTGACCAGCCAACTGTGTTTTTGGCCTTCATGCGTGTGTGCCACACTCCGGGCACAAGCGACATTTCATGGGTGACCTTCCACATATCTCTATTGGCCGGGTTTCGTTTGGTATGAACTATGGCCACAGTACTCCAAGTGTGTGCCTATTTAAGAGCATGAGCGAAACGATTTGTGCAATATTCTCAAGGCAGACGCTTGTTGGAAATCGATATAGCCAACAAGGTTGCATATAGTAACGTTAAAATTGTTTTTGCTTACGCCGGTCATTTTGTAATCCAACACAGCCTCCGACAAGGGTTGAACGCTTCTGACCAACCAGCGCAATGCAACTTTATCGCCATCTATCTTGATGTCTTCAAATTGTGGTATTTCGGGCTCGTAAATTATGTGTACGTTCACTTTGTTGCTGCCAACATTATTCTATGGAAAAGTAGTTTATATTTTTGCATTACTTTTCACGGAGTCACATGAGGAGGCACATGACAACAGGACGTTCTTACCTCAACCTGACATCCGTATTCAACCAAATCGGCAGAGCTTATGTCTTTTACTGTTAGAATCGTACGATTGCGATTCTTGTGCGTAGTGTCGTTGAAGGCGTATTTCTCCGTGGTCGTAAGCCGTGCGCCACTTTTGAGCCAATGCACCACTGCTGCGGGATGTGCCTTGTAGTCGCAGTATAACTCAGCGGTGCCGCCTGCTTCGGTGTTCACGCGATGGCGGTGTGTTGACACCTTAGGGCTATATAGCACATCCACGGTCACCATGCCATGTGGTGGTTCGGATGAGCCATCATCACCCAAGCACTGGTAGATGCCGCCGTGCTCTTCATCAATAATATCGAAATAAATCTTACTCCCATCCACCTGAGAGACAACGTTCACGGCTCGCTGACCCTAGAATACGAAATGCATTGAAATAGCGTTTCCTACTAGCATACAGACGAACCGAAGGAACTCACGTTGAATGACCACTTTATATCTGACTCATTGGCCGAGTTCGTCCTGCACTCGAGCACATGGGACTCGCCTTGTCGGAAGAGTACCGATCGGTTTGTTACTTCTTTTCCATCGCAATAAATGGCTAATATATCGCTCAGAATTAGCGCTATATGTAGCCGCGTATCGCCCGGCAACACGTTGCAGTAGTAATCTCCGGCGTCTTCCAGCTCCACGCTTCGGATAAGTATGGACTTATTTTGCAGCAGCTCAACGCGATGGTTCATCGAGTACTCTCCCGATGTAATAAGTGTCGTGTTTTTGTACCACATTACTACACCGCCGGCTGTGGCATCTGTCATAAATCAAATTTTAGAATGGTCCAAATTCATCAAATGAACTCCCATTTGTTTCACTCACTGGGCAAATTGGACACATCGCAGTTGAGAATCACATTTTCCCCTAGCCGGGCATCCACTTTCAGTTCTATATGTTCAGCATGTGGCACGGATTGAGGCTTTGTAGTTTTGGCTGGGATCATTTCACTTTCCTTGCTTCCCGATTTCGATGTAACATCATCATACTCATATTCATAGTCGTCAGACGGGGGTTCGTCATTGGAATAATCATCTCCGTAAATATCTAAAATAAAATTGAGCAAAAAATGTACAAAGGTTTGTATAAAACCAGAACATGGGCTAGAAATGGTTTACGAATTTTCGCAATGACCTCGTGTCATCAATCGGAAAAGCCATACAATCACGAACAAAAGTGAAAAATGCGTGTACACTTGCAATAAGTTGTACGTGGAAACCTGGGGGAATGAGTCGTACGATCCCAATGTAGTCCCAATCAAATACAATCAAACGCTACTTTGGAGTATTGATTGTATTGCGATTATTGAAAAACTAATATTTATTGAAACGAATTTGCCAAAAAAAAAGCCGAAAATGCGCATAAACAATGCGTATATTTTTTACATCTTTAGCACGTACATACATACATACTTATGTACATATTTGTATATGAGTATATGCCATATGTATATGACTAAAAATCTGTATTAACGTGTTACCAGAATTAATCTGGCCAGAGAATGGCCAGAAAAATCAGAATAGTTGCATTTGGCTGGCACTTGTCAGCATGTATGTAAGAGTATGTTGTATGTATTATTTTGTCTATATACTGCATGTATTTTGGTCGATTGCGCAGCTTTTAGTCAAACGTGTGTGATTAGACATTTTCTCCCCGAAGTTTTCTTCTGAGTAATATTTATTTTGCAATAGCTCAAGTTATTTGCATTGTTGTATTTAAGTGTGTATGTTCATACATACATACATACATACTCATAGAAATTGGTTTGTAATGTTAATTAAAACACTCTTTCGATAATTGAAATACTAATAAAAACTGAGTTGGTTGAAAGATATGTATGTATTTTTATAAAACTAAGCAAGTTTATTATTTGCCGTCGTGGCTCAGTGGATAAGTGCTCTGCCTCTGATGTGTGCCGTCGCTGGCTCAAATCCCAGCCGACTCATATTATCTGATAAAAAAAGAAACTTCGTTTCTTTGCATACGGCGTCGTATGCTTTGCTATGATTGTCGCTAAAAACTTAGCTTCTTCCATGCTAATAGTGAAACTATGCTAATAGAGCTGGCCAATATTTACATTGACTTCCAATGGAGCGAAAGAGCCAAAATACTGGAAAATGCTTCATATGAGGCACGTTTCTGACGAAGCTTAAATTGCCTTACACCCAAACTAGCGTCCCCTTTTCTTTTCTTTTTCGAAACTAATAAATTGTAGCAGCTTTTTTCGCACAGCTAGTTTTCCACATAGTGTGAATGTGTCAATTTCATGTGGCATGTCAAATGCTTTCGTACACTCCCGTAGATACGTTTCACGGCACATAGCACATTAATGAACCGCAAAACACGTTTCTTCAATTTGAAGCCATTTGCGCTAATTCGTTCACGTAGCCAACGATCTTCTGGCCTATATATTCTTTTTATCAGCCCCGCAATAAAAAAAAATGTTATCTTATTGACGCTAAAGTTAGTAAATACCAATGAAATATTTCTACGTTACTGAAGAACTTAATTAAGATAAGATAAAACGACCGAAATGTGATTACTTAGTAGCATTTCCTTGAGCGCGAAAATTCGTTTGTTGTGAAGCACAGTGGTAAGGGTATTGCCTCTCTACTGCCATTTTTACTTCCGATTTCGTATACAAAAGGAGAGCTAAAAAAACGATTTTGCTGTTTGCCACAATTGGCAGCTACAGATGAAAAGGTTACACAACTTCTGCTCCTACCTTGAAAAGGGCAGCCCAAGTGAATGAAGCTCAAACTTGAACTTGATTCATTTGAAGTTGGCATGAGCAAGTTCCAACTACACACATTGTGTATGCTGTCTGATGTTTCTAGCCACCACGGCCTATTCAAAGTTATATCGCGCTGGTGTTAATTGTTCGACATTAGAAAACCGGTTGCAAAAACGAAACGAAGAATCATAACGATGCATTATTTAACAGTCATATTTGATGGAAACCATCATTTATCTGATAAATACCGTGGGTGTGTAAATTTGTACACCTACACACGCGAAATGCTATTTAAATGTTAGTCTCGCTTAAATTTTCGCCTACAGATAGCAAAGCTAGTCTCGTCGAAAAATATATTGATTAAAGAATTGGCATTGCGTGTTGAAGGAGTAGCTCTGGATTGGTGATGCTGTTACGTATAAGCCGAAAAGTCAATATGGCCAGCTGAATCGAGTGTTATACGTAGCCGATATGACAATTGACAGTGCGACTTTTCAAAATCGAAAAGAGGCTCGTCATACGAGGCTTATTTATAAAGCAAAAGGTTTATTTGCGCAATGAGAATGAATGACAGAATGACAATGCACATGACTAATTATTATTTTCGAGAGTTATCAATGAATCAATGTGTTCTACGAACTACAGTAATACAGAAACATCTACGACAATGCAGTGCAAAGCTTACCTGCGGTGAGATAGCCGAAGAGCAAACAGGCAACGAATATAATCTTTATGTGATTCATGGCTGCCGTTAATTTATGCGTGTGCATGTATCATAATCTTTTATAGCTGATCTACTGAAAAGACAAAAAGAAGGGAATTTCAAGGTGTTTTCAAGGGTGCACACGTTTTGCGGTGTCAGCATTTGGATCCTTTCGTGCAACAGAGCACTCTATATACATAAGTATGCATATCACTTGCATTTTCTCGGCGACAAATTCATAAGTACACACACATACATACACATGCATATTGATGACGATTGCAAACGCAAGATGAGAAAAGTGCAGATTGCAGATTCGTCATGGACCCGCCATGACGACGTACGACTACGTCCTACACACAGTTATCTGACGACTGTTGGCATTTTCGAATTTCAGCCGCATTTTTTAAATTCAAATATCAGCGGAAAATATTGCTTCAAATTCAGTTGTTAATCTAAGGCTGCTGCTGCTGCAATCTAAATATAATTTTACTACCCACTGCAACACGTGCGATCATTTTGCATCTGTGCAGATGCTCGAAGCATTGCAAAGGAGGCGTGGTATATGTGTTGTTGCAGTGTATACACAAGTTTCGTCTGACTTTTAGCTGCTAAATTTGACAAAGGTATTCAATGCTAGAAATTTGCTAGAAATTTGCTAGAAATGTTTATGTTTGAGTAGCTGGGTGGGAAAGTATAACAAGCCCTAAATGGGCGATAGTATACGCCCTAAAGAGAATCTGATGTCCGTTTCTGGAAATCGCTTAGTACCAAAGAGGACATCATTGCCACAACTTTTGATATAAAATACATATGATGGCGTACAGCGAAATAGCGCTAATATTTCTAGTGGGCCTTTTTGGCCTAAAGACTTCCCCTCAATAACGATCACGGCCATAAAGCGCATTGACAGTAGTCGGCATGACCGGGCACGAAATTACTACTCGTTTTTTTATTTGTTAAGAACGTGCATTCTCAGATCGATAAAAAGACGTGAGACTGTAGCTATACGATGTCCGGAGCATGTGAGTATCAGCAAAAAAACATGGATTGTTGATGTGATGTTTGCATGCCTCAGACTGCTCGAATGTCTCGTCTTAAGACTGCACTACAATTTGGCAAGTTAGATGAAACTATTTTTAGTAATCAACGCAATTGCAATTTTTCGTTGTTAAATTTTCAATTTCATTTTTTTCTAACAATAGTTTGAAATTTTTTTTTGGCTTAACAGCTGTTTGTGTATTAATAGCAGTAGTCAACGCTATTCGCGGTACACGTAGATACAATTAGGCAAGATTGAATGAATTCAACACAGTTTTCAATAAAACGCTCATATGTTTCAATGCAAAACAAATTCAAATATAACATTCTTTACACAAACACACACAAAATATAAAGGAATTGTTTACATAAGCGCCCGACGAACACTGACATCCGGTCTGTAGGTCTGTAGCACAAGACTCCCAAAACTACACTGAATCTGAATTTATATTCTTCTTCAGTCAGCATGTGCTGCGCTTTGCAACATGTTGCCGGCAAATGTGTTGAAGGCGCATGTTTTGGCACGTTTTGTCATTTTTTGTACACATGTCGCCGGCAATGAATCCGCGTAAAGACATTGCATACTTTTTGAAGTTACATGCTCGTGGCAAATAAGTGGCAAATAAGTCCCTCAATAAGTCCTCTGCAGTTTAGTTTTGACATAACTAAAATTAGAACGACCATTCGCAAATATTGAAAACAAATTTCAAAATGATGGTGTAAAATCTTGTGAATTTTGTTCTTTTTGTTGGCATAGCAACATCTCCAAAATTGGCATAGCAACATTTGCAATCATAAAACAAGGGAATAATGAATGACCCAGATTTTATGCTGAGTGAGTTTACGCCATTTCCTTGTTGAAGGCGAGTAGTTACTAGTATAATACATGCGCTAGTCATTGGTAAGACCATTTTACCAACTTCTGTGTGTGTGTGTGTGTGTGTAGCATTACGTGTTTCGCAATAATGGTGTCATGGGGTGGAATTTAGCGCACATAAACATATAAAAGCGCTAAAGGACTATTTTGCGGACGGAAAACGATGATCTCATTCTATTAAGAAAATTCCTACAAACACACATACACATCGGCACGTATTCCTTTGAGCACTTTCCCCTCCCAGGAAGGTCGACTATCACGCAGTCAGAGGGTCAAGGTAAATAGTTTTGTGTTTGTGTTTCATGGAGTTTGCGCTTTGACGTCCGGGCAAAGTAAAGAGAACGTTGTCTGTTTTTCAACTTTTACCTCATTTATAATTTTATTGATCAATACAGAAAGTCCTCAAATTAATAGCAATTGATGTATAATAAACATGAGAATTGGATATTTCAAATGTAGCTGCTTTAATATCAATTGTTGGTATTAATCTTATGTGTAAGTAATACACAAATACATGTGTGCATAGATGTTCAAGTCTATTTATATGAAGCTAGGATTGCTTTAGGAATATAAAAATATTAAAATTATTTAAATCAGAGTTTTAAATATGCATGCATAAAATGTGTATACATTGTTGTAAGACCAAAAATTGTGTGTTGCACATTTTTCATTTTAATGTTTTGTATTTCCGTATCAGTTCAAATCGGTCTGACGTCAGATAGAATCAGTAATTTCTGGCTGCATCGATCGAGCGCTCAACCATTGGAAGAAGTGATGCCATTATTAGATGGATAAAACAATTCAAAAATAAAATCTAAAGATTTGCTTTTCTTTGCTATAAATACAAGCTCCGACCGAAAGCACATTATGAAGCTCACAAATTAACCCAATTACATATACTGAAAATTTCAAGTCAATTTCAATTGTGCAGAACTCGAGTGGGTCTGAGTGTTTTCTACTTTCAGAATCAAAACATAAGTTAAATTCTTACGAAGGGTCGTCAAATGTATGGTCAATAGAAAACCTTCGAGCGGGAATATAAGCGAGCAACTTTGCTTGTTTATCACATAATGGCACAATACTGCACAAATGACGCTGCCTATCAGAAAGCCGACGCGTGTGACTAGGTTCGGGCCGAAACATATTTAAAGAAGAGAAGTAATTTGAAAATATTTTTATGTCGAATTCAAGCACTCGTTTAATGCAGACATTTCTCGCAGTTTAATTAATTCGCGAATTTTCATAACGAACTCAGCTCTACTTCCTTACATACAT
Source organism: Neria commutata (assembly GCA_963457695.1). Classification (NCBI taxonomy): domain Eukaryota; kingdom Metazoa; phylum Arthropoda; class Insecta; order Diptera; family Micropezidae; genus Neria; species Neria commutata. Next base: position 44,890,079 of record OY735247.1, on the reverse strand, counting down.
ACACACGGGTACATCTGTGCGTATTCCGTAGCAGAGGCCAGTATAATTCTGAACGCTACGAACTAGTTACAGATAAGCTACACAATGAATGCATGGCGAACTTCGATGTCTAAAGTGACAGCTAGGCTGACACATAGACAATCTGACAGTCTGACAGTCAGACAGACAAATGGACATCAAGTGTATATATTTATGTACACAAGTACAGGTTTGATAAACGAAGTCCACTGAGGACTTCTTCTCGCTCGAATACAAATAAATCAAAGACGAGATGACTGCCAGCGTCTAGGACAGTACATAAGTCAGTTTTGCGGGTTCCGATTCGCAATCATTATTATAATGATGATGAAGACAGTTACATTTTTTCAAATAATAGAAAAGAGCTTGACGGCTTAACAAGAGATGAAATTCATGTTTGTGTCGTTGATCAATACTCGTACAATTAAGTTGCCCAATTTTTCCCAAAATTTCTGACATTATGCATCTGCGTGATTTCAGAATTCCCATAAATAATTCCGCGTCTAAAGGACCATATAACAAAAAAGATCTTCCTTAATAACTACGCTGGAGCATTCGGTTGTTATGTATACAAGACTTGGCGCAAACACATACACGCACCGTACATATTCCCAAACGAGTGCATGCCTTGCTGCAAAAATATTGAAATAATGGCTAAAGTCGCGAAGCTATTTACAAGCATACCGCGGAATTTACTCAAAGTCTAGCTGTGTGTTTGCATGTGTGTGTGCATGTATTTATAGGTGTGTCTGTATGTGGGTATGCAGGTTCGTGCGAGTAAGTGCTTCTGCTTCCAGTGGGAGCCACAAAGCCACAAAACTTGACACCGCGCTAAAGCTGAGCGAGAAAAGGAGGAAACATGACATGGCATGGCATAGCGAAAGCGGTTTGAAATGGCATTCCCATTGGAACGAAGCACCCTTTATATTTCCACCACTACCGCTATGTACTCCGCTCCGACTCCTCTGCCATGTTCTTCGGTTTTGGTTCTTTTCTGATAGCCCAATTTAATGATGTGGTTTCGGAGCGCCTACAGTGGCGAGCAATAGTCTACCTATAAATAAAGTGAGTCAATTATATATTGAGAAAAACGAATCATTGCATATGTCTATTTTTTTTAACATAAACGATATATTAATTACAATGCGAAATAATCATCATCAATACAATGTGTTTTTTTTATATTTATTGCTCAAGTCGTCATCCGAAAAATGCACTACACTTCTTTTCGCTGCGTGACTAACGGCTTGCTCGTATTCAGTAGCTGTTGGGCCTATGCGGAAGAGAGTGATTCCGGTTTCAAATATGTAGTGAAAAAGCAAACAGGCGCGTTAATTAAGAACGAGAATTGTCGCATTTACCCTGCACTGTAATGCTCTTCGATGCTTCGGCGAAGTTCTTTTGTCGTTTCTCTCGATTTTACCTTTCCGTACCTTCATATGGTTGGGTTCTTTTACGCGCTGCGCCGTCTGCTCAAATTTCCTCACGAACCAATAAGCCAAACAGACCAACGAGCCAACTATCCGCTCCGCGTAAACCTCAATCGGACAATTTTGTTTGCCAGCCAGCTCGTCGTGCACCTTTAAAAATTAATTTCAGCAAGCGATTTGGTCTTTGGTGCCTGATCTCGCGTCTCTCGCCTCTCGCCACTCCTCTGCACCCAGCTGGATATCTTACCTGTGCCCCGAGCAATGCGTTACGTTCTTTCTTTTAGTTTCGTAGTGTCTTCTTTTTCTGGTGTGCTATGCAGGATTAAGTAGTTCTTCTGCTTCGTTTCTTTCTGCTGCTTCTTGCAGCGACAAAGCGACAAGTGGAAATTGAACTTAAACTTTAGTTTAGAGCCATTCTCGGCACAGTACTTCGTTCAGTTTATATTGTACAGTATTCGAAGAAGGAAGTGTTTGCGTTTTCGAGTTGCTTTAAAATTGTGCACACCAGCAGCCAAAAAAATTCACTTTGGTCTTGAGATCCTCAGTATACTTGATAAAGGAATCATACGAAAATGTCTAAAATCGGGCTTCTTTGTTTGTTGAGTGTGTTTGTGTACACTGCAGGTTAGTAGGCAAGCCAAATATTCGTTTTACATCACATATTGTAATGCTATATTTTCCAAGTGCTATATTCTCCACTTGGTTGGGAGTAAACGAAAAACAAAAGACTTGGAAAACAAACTCGTGAATTCTAAATAGCATATACAAAATTTAAACCATTTTTTTTTATTCTAATATATGTAACTAGTATAAGTTGGGCTTATCAATTTCAAATTTGTTCAATGTGACACTGAATTTAAATTAGGCAAATACCAGTGATCCCATGCAAATATTTACAATACAAAATATTTCCAATTATAATTTGGTTTATCTGCAAAAACCATGAGAGTAAAAATCACATATCATAGTACTGCAGGGAACGACTTGAACCTGCATGAGAGATCTCGGTATTTTCTGATTGGACTAACATAAGTATGTACATATACTAATTGCATAGTTGTATTGTCATAATGCTATGTAAGGTAGATAAAATTCTAGCAAGAAAAGATGGAAAAATTGTAGCTAACAAATTGGAAAATAGCCAAACCATTTAGTACATGGCGGACGGTCATATGCGAGAACATACTTCTTGGCTTATGAAGTTGTTGCATTAACTTTATGCCTTTCAATTGTATTTTTTTCAGTTTGGTCATATGGTATATATGTACATATTAATTTGCTTGTTTTACTGTGTCTGTATATTATTTATAATACTTTGATAAAGCAGGCCTCAATAAAAATTTCCATATGAATAACACTACCTAAACTAAATGCACAACAATTGGTATAACCTTTTTCCATAAACAGCAATTCAGCCGTATCATACGACTTGAGCCTTTCGAAAAGCGTTAAGCTACTTTGGACATTTATTTGAAAGCTGTTGTTAGCTGCTCTCATAATAAGTAGCAGTATCTTCAATCCATAAAGTAGGCACGTCAAAAGCTTGCCAACGGGAGTTTCAGCTTCGGTTCTGAAAACATTTTTAACTGTATTAAGAAGACATGTATTGCCGAGCATGAAATTGTGGTTGGTGCTTGTGGGGCTGGCGGCTTATCTATTGCTCTTGGCCATGTTATGTTCTACGGTTCATGCAGAAGGCACTCACTTCGCTGGCTAATTAGTATACATATACAAGGGACCGTGACGTTTGCTGCCAATGGTAGTTATTTTAGCTGCACTCTGCAACGAACCAATTTTAGCAGGCAACAATATTTTGCAGTGCAAGTAAATTGATCTGATGTAAAAATACCAATGAGCAAATAATATAAAGATCTTCTAACATCTAATCTGCCGAATAACATAAACTTATATAATATAAAAGATTTTCAACGTTTGGCTTACTCGAAAATATTGTATCACATCGAATATTTGCAATTCCGAAAGCAGTTTAAAATGCCTGCAGATCGGTTAACCGCTAATTTCAAGCCAAATCCAGAAAATTTGTATTTCGTATTTCCTCATATGGAAGAACAATATACTAACAACAACAAAAAAACACACACATGTTTATTTATAATTTAGGTATAATAAGAGCCCCTCTACTTACAAATTTAGAAGCAGTAATGCTTTGAATTTTAATTACCGGAAATAGACACATACATAGATTTGTTTATAAATTTAAAAACTTTTCTTATTAAAAAAAAAAAAAATTTAAATAGCAGGGACAAGAAGAAATTTTCAACTGCTGCAAAGACAACAAAAGTAAAAAGACATTCATCCGTTAGTTCTGTTGAGGCAGTAGTAGATTGTCCTAGGAATATTAATGAAGCTGTCGGCTTGGTGTAAACGGGTACTCAAGCGCTCATTGTTGGTTTGTGCTGGTTCTTCTGGGCGACACAGGAAGTTTACAAGTGTTTCTATAATTAGAAAGCGATGCCTCCTTTGCTATGCGTGCGGGTAAATGCCATGATATGACTAACGCCTACAGCTACCGGGAATGGGAAGGGGAGGGGGGGATATCGGGCAACTTATTCATGAGTGAATATTTTAGCGAGCTCGGTCCGTATTTGCTGTCTGCGCGGTCTTCGCTATTGCTCCTATTGCTTGTATAGGTACATACGATAACTGTGAGTCAGCTTCATTTATTATTATATCGTACCTAAAGCGAAACTTGTTATCCTTGGAAAGAGTGTGAATTCTTGTAAATATTTGCATATAGCCGCATCAGTGCGATGTCAACCTGTACTGCGTGCTAACCAGTTTTCCACTGCATTGGCATTTGCGCCTCCGAGAGATTTATGTTGACACATACTCTCTCTAGACAGCACAAAGGAATAAAAAGTACTAAAAGAGAAGATGCTAATTATGCCGCCGCCATATTCCGATAGATATTTTTAGAATGGCTAACAAACAGCTGATGGAATGATGAACAACACTGAAATAAAAACAATTCAGCAAAATTTGTGTTCTTTTGTTTCCACAGGACAACGCATTACAACGATCCATCTGGATGGCGTTCAATATTTCATCAGTCGCATGAACCCGTATTCGCCCGAGTTGAACTATTTCCTTGCCTACCAGTACTGCCGTTCGCTTGGCCTACAGTTGGCTTCGTTCGAGACGAAAGAGAAAGCAGTGTCGATGACCACGTACCTAAAAAATGCCGGCTATGGTAATTATGATTTCTGGACTTCGGGAAATCGTTTGGGCACCGGCATGTTTCTGTGGATGAGCACCGGGCTGCCGTTCAATGCTACCTTCGACTTTTTCGAAAACTCCGCCGATGCCATACAAGCGGGCTTATTGGACCCGGTCGACCATAATAGCAACACCTCGCCGCAGAGGACCGCTCGCGACAGGTAGGCGCATTCAGTACATGCCTATGTGTACATACATACATATGCATACTTATGTGCGATTTAGGAACGGACGCATAAATGGAAAAATTCTCCAAAATCAGTTATAACGTGTTTGGCGAATTTCTCAGTGTCCCATTTTTATTTTCTATCAAATAAAAAGGGGTCATTGTAAACACTTTGTGCATGCATTTTTGTTGTCTACCGCTTCGAATGCCGAAAGCATACTAAGCAGAAATTTCGAACTTTCGGCGATACAGCAAAAATTTGTAGCGCTACTAAAAAGCAAAAGAAAATAATTTTCTGAATGTATGTCCACAACATATAAAATATTTGGCGCCTTGAATTCTGTAGTCGCTTACGAACTGATTGTTATTGTCTGATTTGTTGTTTCTTCTACCTCTACAGCAGTAGCGGAGCCGACAAAGGCTGTGTCGTCTTAAAACAGCCCACCTTGAAGTGGATGCCTGAAGATTGTTCCACTGTCAAAGACTTCATTTGTGAACAGACTCGATGCTACTATTACAACTATGGCAGCATTCCGGTCTCTTCGGCGCAAGGGTAAGGACCAAACACATCCGCCGACCCTCTACTAATAAATACCATGCAAACATTCCTAAATCTTCAAAAACAATCAACCGAATCACAACAGAAAACTATAAATAAATTATTAAGCCACAACTTAAAGTTAAGAAATTATGTAAAAGACGTTAAGAGAGAAGATATGCAAGTAATTAAACTGTAAAGTGAATGAACTGAAAAGAAATTGCAAAAGCGAAAGCGAAAGAAAAGCAAAGAAATAGGTGAGCTAAACCCCAAATCATTCAAATTATGCTTTTTCATCTTGTATCTATGAGCTTCAATAACTTACACACACGTACGACAATGCATAACCACCAATAGACATCATATCAAATATGTAATAATGAACTAACCCACTCGTACAAATGTGATCAACAACAAAATATGTACTAACGGCTTCCAAGCGACTAATAGACGTAACTAAAATGTAAATTCAAATACACGAAATTACCGTAAATTTCTATTTCCATTCTACTTTCAAGTTGCTTATGCAATTCTTGGTTTGGGGGTTAGCTACTTCTAGCTTTGGCACTTTGTTAACTGCTGCGCACACATGCACACGTACTATATGAAAACAGTGTGTGTGTGTGTGCATGCGCACCTCTAGAAAGCAAAGTAAAACTTACACATGCAATTCTTGTTCAAAAACATCGATTTCCGCCTTATCAACTGCGATGACTAACATCCCAACTTCCCCCCGAACTGAAACTGCTATGAACTTCCATCTAACCAGATCGCTTTAAGTTTCCGTACACATACATGCAGCCAACACAGACTAATGCAGATGTTCGTCTATTCCATTCGCCCATCTATTATAGCCGTCCGATTACGTCGACCACACCACCACCACTCGCAACATTCATGAGCTTCGAGACGTCCACCACGCCACTGCCCATGCTCAAAAGCGCTTTTGCGGCAGCCGTCAAGAAGAGTCAGGACAGTAATGAGTCGCAGCCGTCCTTCATCTCGTTGCATCCAGGCCAAGAACGCGCTTTCGACGACGATGTCGCTGCCGAGAGCGGGGAACACAACGCCAGCGCCGATGCTGACGCCGAGGACGAAGAGCACATCGACGAGCACGGCTTCGACGAACACGCACGCGAACTCAACGACGTCAAACAGACACTTTCACTGTCAGGTGACGGCCTTCACAGCAACATGCAAGAGGTCGAAGAGGTACAGCAGCACTTGCAGGCCGATGCGCATGAGTACGACAAAGATTCGCTGGAAAATGAGGCAGCGCAGGAAGAGGGAGACGCCGAGGACGACAACTCTGCCGCATCGGCTGAAGAAAACTTTGCGGCTGCCAAATCCGACGAGAAGTTGGCAGCTTCACCGACTTCCACAGAAATGTCAGGAGTCGAAGTGCGTCTGAAGCAGATTTCGCAAGAGATTCAACGCAAGGCTGCCAGCAGCGCACACTTCAATGCCAACCACCATGACATCGACGAAATCGGCCGCCAGTCATTCCTCTCGCTTACCGACCTCATTCGTACCCTGCACCCCAACGAGAAGCAGATCATTCCACAGATAGACTCCGACTATTCAAACGCTAAGCGTGTGCTGGGGGAGTCCTCCGCCAATGTCAACACCGACGAATCTCGTAACCCGAAGAGCGTCCAGCTTCAGTAAAATCCCTCCCCGTATTAGATATTACGTCGTATTATAATACTGCTAAGGGACACCACGCTGGAATACACAGTTATGCTTAAGAGCCGCTGATGGGGGTTCTACTGAGGAACACTCCTTAATTTATACATACTTTTTATAATAAATACTTCAGCATCGTGCAAGCAAAGGATGCTTTCTCTCTAGGACCCCCTATCTTGAAATTATATTTATAAGTCTGGAAATGTTTTATTTGGTTTCGAATATAGCAATGTCGGAACGTAGCCCTACAATGCAATATTTTATATGAAGCAATTTGAAAATGTTTACTAAATATTGAAATCATGCAGCAAATAAAATTAACATACACATACGAATTAAATACACACAACTTAACTTAGCATTATTTGGAAAAGCGTTCTTTTCTTGAACAATTCCAATGAGATCGGTCTGAGAGTTGAAGCATCTGTACATTGAATGGACACCTTTCAAGGGTGTTATATTTGAGATGTCGCAATTAACGTTACTAGATATGAACCAATTGGACCTTTGGATTCCAACTCGAAATAGTAATCCTGCTTAAATGCTTGCATACTTATTTTCCGTGGGTAAAGGCAACAGTTTTGTCATCTCTTTTCGTTTCCTCGAAGTGGGATTTGATGATTTTAGCACGATGCTGAACGACTTTTAGTTTTCATTCGATAGCTTAGTTCATTGATAATCTCTGGTGTCAATAATGTCTTTTGGCCTGAATGATAGCCCACCACTCGAAACGCTATGAACAAGAGGACCACTTGAGGCGAATAGCCAGTGCTTTAACTTGAACGTTCCTAATACCAACGGCTTTTGCATTTTGAGTCGAAATGGTGTGGCGAACAAAAAGTAATATGTGGACTGTAGATCCGTTTATAATTTTAGACTTGTACCGACATATATAGGATATTCGAATAATTAACGTATTCTTTTGTAAAGCATGGCTATATAAGACTTAATCTTATACTAATACAAATACTAAAGAGAGAAAAAATAAGTCTTAAAATACAAAAGCAATACAAAATATTTTCGAATTTTTTAAACGACTAAAAAGTGATTGGAAATGGGGCACTGTAGAAGTTCTTGGAGCGATCTAGTACGTAAGGCTGACACCTGCAAATGGTTGTAATGCCCATATAAGTAAGTAAGTGGAAAATGGTAAATCGAGCAAAATATCAACACACAAAAAATAGGAAATGTTTGTTGTTTCATATGAAGAAAAAACTTACTAATATCGGCGACAACTTTTTGAGCTGCTTTCATACCTGTTTTTTTCGAATACAATGTAAGTTTTTCTCTAAGATGTCTTCGTCGAAAACACTAGTTAAAACATTTTACAATTATGTACAATATTTCAAAAGTGTCCCTATTATTTCGGACATAACCATATCCAACGCATTTTATGGCAGTAGGAAAAATTGGCTCCTTAGCCCTAATTGGGCTCTTATTGAAGACATGCTTCCCACGTTCCCGTTTGCTGGAAAAATTGCAGCAAAAATTATGCTGCCGCCAGTGGAACTCCAATTTAGTTCGAAGCCCATTTTGCTGGTACAAAGCGAGGTCATATAATGCGCCTGCAAATATACACATACACTTTTGCACATGCATACAAACTGAAAATACATACAAACGCACAGCGATCTCGCATGGGCAGCATAGAATTCTAAAAATATATATGCCAAATGGAAAAAAGATGCTCAAAAGTTTTATAATGATATCTCGTTCTGTAAAGCGCAGAATCCTGTTGCAAGCACACTCACACACAAGCGTACACACACATGCACAGCGGTCTTGCAATAATACGAACAAAATTGAGATCTGTGAAGTTCCCACAAGTAATAATTTCGTTGAAGGCATTGAGCGGCAAAAACACACACACAAATACACAACTCGTATGTATGCATGCATGGGTGGTTGGTTTGTTGGTTGGTTATAAATGCGAAAATAGTTAAAGTGAATTGGATATTCAAGTCTTGGGCTTGTCTTGCACTTGGCCGGAACGCTGGAATTCGCCGCGAACGCAAAACGCCAAAGGAATACCGTTTATTGTTGCCGTGGCCAAAAAATGGCGTATCTCTTTTGTAAAGCAAATAAAGAGTTATTGGCTTAATAAACATTTTGGACGTATTCCCGACTTGCGCACAGCCGGATGGTTTAAAAATACATGACTTAGTGGCTGACAAGATGAAAGAAATAAAAGAGGAGCAACCTTGAAAATTATTGCAGAGTGCAACGAACGAGCGGAGATTCTCTTGTTCGGTTGTTCGGCTGTTCTGTTGGATGGACAGGCGTGGTGGCAACATTCTCAAACTAATGGAAGCCCTGTCGTTAAAGCGCATACAGCCACACAGCGGCTACACTCAACACTAGTGGTTGGTTAATCAAAGGGCACAATTTTTACACTGGTTGTCAAGATGGTCAAGATCAAACGTCTAGAAAATAAATTATTTTTTTCTCCCACAAAACATTTCATCTGCGGTTGGCAATACATATATATAGTACATATACATACATATATCAGTATGTCAGGAGATAAACAGCGCGATTCTAATAAGAGTCACAAACATTACACATAATTTTTTCATCAATCATATTTTATCTATGAATAAATATTTTTTTAGCATAAAATTGTAATGTTAATCAATTGTGACTGTAACGCCAGAATAGGGCTGTATATCCCTACTCCATATTCTGCATCTATATAGGAGTATGTATATAAAGCATCCAGCTTCTTACAACGGAATAGTGAGGCTTAAATATAATCCAATAGAACTTGTTTCAAATACATATTTTTTACAGAATAATTTGTGGAAAGTTTTACTTTTATACCTCCACAATCTTCATAGGTTTATCCACATATCAAGCAGATTCAAAGCAGAATAAAGAGAACCTACAGCAAGAACGACATTTTTTGGGTGTACAGTGTACAGAGTGCACTGGTACACTGTACAGACATAAGATACATACTATGACTGCTGACGTCGCGCCGCGCCGCGCCGATACTTTTGGCGGCTGATGCCTTATCGTTATAATAGTGTGTTATGCTATGGTAGATTCGACTCTGATGATTTTACAGTTTATTTGGTATTTTATTTTATTTATTTTCTTAATTATACTTTGCGTTCGACTCAAGGTGCTCCGCCGCGCTCAGCACGCTCAGCCCGTACGCACGCGCAAAGGCACACCGGCACACCGTTTTGTGAAGTGCGACTGTGTCCGGCCGCTGCTGGCGGCAGATGATTAGTTGCAGCTAAATTGATGCCGAACAAAGTAACGCAAAACCTAAAAGTAATTTGGCGGTTGATGAACTCCACGATTCCATTGGTATTACATTCGTACTTTTGGACAGTTCAGCAATAGTTCATTTGGGTTAAGGAACTTTAACTTGCTTAAATTAGCGGTACAGTGAAAGAATGTAAGTGTACAATTAATAGGCTTTAGCTATTCCTCGAAAATTCCATCTAAATGTTCCAAATGCTGGCAGCGAAAAAATTAGTAAAATAAACAACAGGATAGCCGAATCCCCCCCTTGTTTGACAAGGCGACGCTTTTGTAAATATTTGTGGTTCATTACAACATCTACTACATGGTACAATACGGGTACAATAAATTAACGCAGTTATTTCAAAAATTTATTTATTTTTTAGTCTGAAAGTATTGCATTTATGATAAACACGTTTATATAATGGGGTAGCTGCATTCAGACGCAATGCCGCAGAAGTTCTTGCCGCGCGGCAATCTGAAGTAGCCGTCTTCTCCCCAGGCCATATCCCACGAGTTCTTTACGATCCAATAGTCTTGGCCATTCTCCGTGCCGTAGCCCACGACCAAGATGGAATGATTGACCTCTCCATTGTTGCACTCCTCGTCGTCGTAGATGCCGTTATTGTAAAGCAGTAGTGACTCCAGGCCATTAACGGAACACGCCAATGGACCCAGTGTAGCGATAACCTTCTTCATTGTGAGTTCGTCATTCGGTTCGATGGCTGCGAACGCTGTGATTTCGGCTCCCTTGATGGCGTCCTTATAGGAGCACACATCTTTTTTGTCTACGTAAGGATACTTGTTGGCCAGCGCAATGCCCTTCTGCGTGGTAACAAATTCAAATCCATACTCCTGGAAGCCGCCATCGCAGCCGGCCAGGCCGAACTCTTCCTTGCCGCAATCAACCAAATTCTGTTCAGAAAGGATTGGAAGTTTGCCGGTTTTGCGGAAGATGTGGCCCTCGATAGCGCCGGTGACGGCGAAGGACCAGCAGGAACCGCAGTCTCCTTGGAATTTGACAGGCGAGACCCCACCCTTTTCACGCCAATCGAAGGCGTCCGGAACTACACCGCCAGGAGATTTATTCGCCAGTTGACGATGCTTCTTCGCTTGGCTTCTGCAAAATATTCGACATTTTTTCGAAAGTTAGAAAAACGCAATTGCCCAATTTGAATTTCGATCGCGATAATTTAACATACTCGCCCGCAGCAGATTTCTTGTTTCCAGTCAGTCTCTGCAGAAACTCCGCATTAGTGAGATCGGCGAAGGCGTTGACCGCCATTTGAAACGTTCTGGCGCCGGACGCAAACGCAGCGTTATTGGTGTCAACTAGAGACTGACGTGCCGCGAACAGACCCTGGCGCAGCTGCTGTTCAGCAGCAGTGGCATACGATTTGCCGGTTTGAGCCTAAACGGGGAGAAACTGGCTGTCTGAGTGCCGCAAGCAGCTTTGGATTCGACGTTAGCACTCACCGCGAAATCGGCAAAATCTCTGACGTTCGAGACCACCGGCACTGAGTTGAGAGTGGACGATATTGCGCTGAGGCCGCCCTGAACTCTGTTTCCCAGATTGCCCAGGCCACCTCCGAAACCGCCAAACTGGGCCGAAGCCGTGGCAACAAGCAAAAGTAGCAAGAAGTACGCTTTCATGTTAATTTCTTGTCAGAAAGCCTAAAAAATCAAGTCTTGGTTACATCACGGATTAATGTTAAGGAAGTTTGCTGTATGGAACATTATAAACAAGGGCTGCACCCCACTGCCAAGAGACGCTATACTGGCAAATACGAGTTGCAAATGTCGATCGTTTGTAAGAGATCGCGAGCGTTGCTGACCTTAAGGTTTACGAGTCTTATTGAAACTATTTTCGTTGCTGGTTTAAGCATGATCTCTGCCAATTGATTGACTGCCCTTTGTGCAGATCAGAAGGAGCTTATTCCAAGCTCAGCCCTCTTCCATATAAAATGGCTTTCGTCGTCATTGGCACCGTATTGAATTGATGAGCCGCCATGTATCGCTTCGATGACACTTGCTGAATAGTCAACTTCCAGCCAGTTATATGTATAAGTAAGTGGCACGGCTTAAGTCAATTCCCATTTTATTTATTGCGTTCTACACTATGACACAGGATCCCCACACTTCAACTCACTAAACTGTCCACAGCACTAGACGAAATTGATTTCATTTGCAATTTGAATGCTTACCGATCAGCAAGACGTCGCCGTGACAACAATGGAGCTATCTGCCTCTGGCCCCTTTTTATATAGCCGTCGTAATATGAAATAATTTAATTCGTTGTTTATTTATTTTGAACTATTTGCAAACTGGTTTCGAGAATATCGATAATTAATATTTCTGGTTTTTCTCTGAACTCACTCTCGAAAGCACTTGTGGGAATATTGGGGCCGCTGAATGCTATAACAGAAGCTGGCTGTACACAGCGTATTAGAAGCACTACTTTTTAGGGTCGAATTTAGTCAGTAACAGCAAGGGGTCGATGCTAAGCTATAGCACAATAACTATATAGTCCCTTGTAGACATGTTTTACATATGTACATGTTTTACATTTTACAGTATGTACATACATACTCGCATACAAAGGTTCAAACCTTGAGCCACATTCAAATGGTTTTGCCTAAGAAAGCTATAAAAACTGAGACAAAATATAATTATTAATTAATGAACATAAATTATTACTTGCAGCGACCATAAAATGTGTTTTTATTTGCATATTCTTTTATGCCAGTTAGCAGCTATGCGTACCAGACCAGTTCTTGCGATTCCCTTTTTAGGCAAGGTAGATTCAGGGTGCCTTATGATGCGGCTACTGGAAAAATTTTAGATATTGATGAATATTGCATAATTTGTACTTACTGCGAAAATTCCAAAAATTGCTGCTGACGAATTAATTAATTCTTTATATTACTGATTTCACTCAAGCAACATTCAATGCAATTCACCACAAAACGTTCAAAAGGAAGTTGAGCATTCTTTTTACATGCATGTGACGAAGGTAGAGTGCAGAGCAGATGGCCGTCATAAAAGTATCTAATTGAAAATACATATAATCTGAGAATTAGGAAAGAGCTAACGATCTGCCTGTCAACAAGTTTAAACTGAGTTTTTGCTAATTATTGTACTTTGGCAACGAATCAAATATTCAAACCAATTTATACAAAATGTATAACATTTATAGTCTAAGATAGTCAAATATCATTTTGTTAATATGTATGTTTTAGTGGCTGAAGTTGTTTCTATTTTACAAAATCATTTTCGAGTATATAGGAATAACGGTGAAACGAATAGCTTGCATAGAATAGTTTTGTCTCTGGCGATAAATAAAATCAAGACGCTAAAATGTGCACAACAAACAGGTTATAACTTTTTTTTAATTAGTGATATTGGCTTCTGATCTCTTGCTTATTTGCATTCAAAAATGTTCCAAAAACTAGTTCTATAATTATCTGTTAATCTGTATGAAACAAAATATACTTTTAAATCAAAAAACAAATAATTCACTTAGTAAAGAATTATATGGATGAAATCACTGAATATAAAGAAAACATGATATAATGGCTTATTTTTTCAATTTTTTGTAGAGCTTGTTATCGAGTTCAGCATTTAATTATTTAATTGAAGACTCAGACAAGATCTATGTGGCAATAACAGTAATCAGCACCAGAGAAATCGGCTACATATAGAATGCCTTAATGTCAGCTTATTGCTGCATTTGGAATACGCACGATTATATGTTATACAAATTAACTGCCAAAAACGTTATATGTATGTAAACTTAGTATGTATTTATATTTGTATGATTACGCCGTTTTATGCATGTTTGATTTGTTTAATTTTTAATAACTATTGCAGAAGGTATAAAATTACTTATTTAAGTTAAATGTAAATACAATGTCAGCGAATTGTAGCGTACTTCTGAAATCCGACCGTGTTAAATTTTCCGAAAGCCTCCAGAGGATAGTGTTTGCCCTCGACCGGTGCATGAATGCGAATTTGCCGCATGTGGGTGTCGCGACCATTTTGGTGATTTGAAATCACTGCGATTTGAAGCATAAAGGTGCGAATGGACTTGACATTGCCATCCTTTATCGGTATCACAACCCAGCCTATAAAGAGGGACATTAGGTAACGCCTTCGTGCCATAGTTTAGCCGCATACCTGTTGGCTCGGTTAATTCGATTATCTGCAGCTCCTGCAAGTCGTTGAAGTGAGTTCCCGAACGTATGGAGATGCGAGAGGGTGTATAGCTCTCGTCCAGCTTGTAGTCGGTGTATATGTATATTTGACTGATATTTGTCTTGCGGTGAAACTGAATGTTCACCAAGTGTGGCAGCTGACCATCTGATTGCCAATAAGTATCCATGATGTTGTCCCGTAAGCGTTCTACCCCGAAGCCTGTCAAGCAGTTCAAATTAATTAATGAAAAATCTTTTAGAAAAGGATGCTTTTACCTGGTTTGCATGAGGAGAGGCTCCATACTGCTTGCCCACCAACTTCTCGCACATTCCCGACTCTCTCAATCGTCAGGGGATCCTCGATCGATTTTCCAGTTTCAGCGAGTTCTTCATCCATCGTGCATCGGTGGTATTGTCTCGCGATTTCCGAAATGCTTTCTTCTTAACTTTACTCGTACATTTTAAAATTTTGCCTCAATGAAACTTTGTTAATGACAGATAAAAGCAATATCAGCTGTTCTTCCATTGTTTGTTTTGGTTCTCATTTTTTGTTCTCTTTTTGGAATTGCTCAATCTGCAATTCACAATTGATTTCCCGTGGTCCGGGAAATAATAACTGGAAAATAGTATGTATGTTTTTCTACGAAAAAGTGCAACCGTTCACCAATGGCCGCCGCTTATTGTGAATGAGAGTACCTAGTATGCGGCCCAAAAGCCAAAGCCGAATTTTTCGCCGAATATTTCCATTTTGGTGGCATTCTAGGCATTATTATTGTATAGTGTAAAGTAGTGCATAGTAAATAAATGAATTTCTCCCAACAAAACTACCTTTATTTGCAATTTGTGCAGAGAAATTCAAAGTTTGGCCTGATGACCTAGTATGCGGCCACTTGCAGTATTTTTGAGCCGAATGGAATAATGGCCCCCGGCCGCCGGTTCGTGTCACAATTGTGTCACTTATTGTGAATGCGACATCATCCTCATCCCCTTGTAAAACCATACTGACAATTTTAATGATTTCAATGAAGTAATTTAATATAATAGCCCTATCGAAAATTAATCTCTAGAAATATTTCTAGTTCTTTTTCTCTATATTAAAAAAATATTCTTGCATTACATATTTATATATTTATAACGGAATGAATTGTTTAGATTTTTTGCTTTTTCTTAAAGGTTATAGCGGGGTTTTCAGCTCAAAAACAAGCGCAACAACACTTTGATTGGTTGCGAAATCCACCACCCCGATTTCATATTCAACACGGTGCTGTTCAGTTTTTCGCTTGACGTTTTACAAAAGTTTTTATCAGAAGATCAGAAGGATAAATCGTTGTGTTGATCGTTTGTGCATCTTTCATACGTTCATTTCTTTTTCTTCATTCATTGGGTTCAATTATTCGCATGTAGTATTGAAGCGAATTTTGGCACCTCCTGCTTTTGATAAAGCGGAATGCGGTTGGAATTTTGGAGTGGAGCGAACTATTTTGTTTATTTTTTTTTCTTACTAACCTTAGATCAAAAGATTACTTTTAGTTGCGTTTAGTTGAGTTTTCTGGTGGTACATAACTTGATGCGAACGACATGAGTGACCTATGCTGGTTTCATGGGAAACTTTCCCGTGAAAACGCCACAGAACTTTTAGGTAAGCATTTCATTTTCGCATTTTCGCTAACAGTACCTGATTTATTCTTTTATTACCTGTAATATTTTCTACTTTAATAGTGGGCAAGGAAGAGGGTGCATTTTTGATTCGTGATTGCAGCACAGCCACTGGTGATTTCGTGCTGAGTCTTCTGCACCAGGTAAAGTAATTTCGAATGCATAGGCAGTGATAATTTACAAGAGGCACATTGCAGGACGAGGTGTGTCATTATCAAATACGACGACATGGCGAAGACGCATTCTTCTCGATTGACGATAAGGTGAAAATTCTGCACGGGCTGGACACTCTGGTGGAATTTTATCAGCAAGCTCCCAACGGCCTTGTCACGAAGCTCACCACACACATTAAGAAGGACCCTCCACCGAACGATTCGCGTAGTCATGGCGTAACTAATCTTTTGCATCGCGCTACGAAGGAGAAGAATCATTGCATAGTATCGGAGCTGCTCAAATGTGGGTACAGAAATATCGACGCTAAAAATCAAGATGGACAAACAGCAGTGCATCTGGCCGCACTGCACTGTGACGAAACCATGCTGCAGCTGCTGCTGGAAGCGGGCGTGAATGTAAACTGCATGGACACTTTAGGCAACATGCCACTGCATGTAAGTAGAGCACGAATGTTAGCTCATAATGATGTGACCTATGTGACCTAATGGGCTTCTTCGCAGTACGCATGTCGCAGCAAACCGGCCTCGTTTGTCCGGTCCCTTATCAATGGACATGCTAATGTACAAGGTCGGAATATACAGAATGGCTATGTACCGCTGCACGAGGCAGCAAAACACGGCAATTTGGAAGCGGTACAAGCATTGTTGTCTGCGCAGGCGCCACTTTTGCCGCGCACAAATTCCGGCGAGTTTCCCATCGATTTGGCAAAAGAAGCGGGTCACGAAGAGGTGGTGGCGTACCTCGACAGCTACAAGTTGCCAGCGACGAGCACACACAAGTGTGAGTGGTACCATGGTACACTGTCGCGCGACGAGGCGGTAGATGCGCTTATGGCACACGCTGCGAAGATGGAAAAGCCCGAACCTGAAGCTGCTCCCACTCCTGTTGAGTTGGAGACGGAGGGTGCCACTGCGACGCAAGACTTGCAAGCAAAAAACAATGTGCTTGAGGTCGACACTTCTGGTTGTTTCTTAGTGCGGTACTCAGAACGTAAGAGTGCTGGCTCGGGATTTGTACTAACACTGCTCTGGAACAAAAATCCCAAAAACTTTATCATATCACAAGCCGTGAGTTTGCGCCAAAATAGCTCCATTTCCTAACTAAAAATACTCCTTTTTTCTAGTCGAATTATTTGTACATTGACGATGGACCTTATTTACCCACGCTGGAACACCTTGTGGAGCACTTTACACGCTTCTCAGATGGCCTGCCATCTAGTCTTAAGCATCCGGTGCTGCCGAAGCCCAAACCACCCCTCCCCCAATTCTCCACAATGCCAAGAGCAGTTCACAGAAAGTCTAATGACGCCCCACTCCCACATGATGCCAGCAGCACTGTGTCAAAGGAGGAGCAACTCAGAAAACTCTCGCTGGATGTACACAAGACACAGGCTTACGAAAAGCACTCACAAACATTGATGGTGGCCTCTAAAAAGAAAAAGCACAAGGAAAACAGCGGTTCAGTCTTCAACACGCTCAGACTACGTAGTCCCAAGAAAGCGACCATATTCGATACGTTGCGCAAGAGCAAATCCAAGCTGAAGGCTAGCAATAGCCAAGAACCAACTTCAAACGTGGAGGAGGATTTAAAGATGACGCAGTCGGTCTTAAAGAATTTAACTTTTCAAACAGACTTCTCAGCGCTGCAGCATGCACCACAGGAAGGAATACCCAGTGAGCAACAAAAAGCGCGTGCGCCCTCGTCATCTACGGATGGCTTCTATAATGTGCCTACAAATAATGCCGCAATAGACGCCGACGCGACTAGCAGTGGTTGCTGGAGTACCTCAAGCCCATATGAAATCGAAAGCAAGACTGACGCGGAAGTCGAGTATTTTACAAAGAGTGATATGGCTATTGAACAGGAGCGCCACACGGAGATAGGAGTGCAGCAACAGTTAAAAAATTGGTAATGAAAGCATACTGAATATTTTGTTAAGTGTAATACGTTTCCCCTCTTGCTTTGCAGCCCTTCAAAATTCGCACCCAATGCCAACGGCTATCTACCCACAGTGGACATACGAGTGTTCCTAGATCAAAAGCCTATGGCGCAGGATTTCTCCCCAGAGACTTTGGAGGCATCTGCCGCTGAGCTACGCGCATTTTCCAATAACCCCGAACGGCTGGACTCACTCATATCAAACGTATCCAATGAAAGCGATATAAATCGCTACCTAAACCGCCAGATCAGCAACATATCTACCACGACGCAGTGCTCCGAGACAGCTTCGCAGGTTAAGCTTAATTATTACATACCTCGCGAATGTCTCGAAATGGACGCCATTATTGGCGGTGGTGAATTCGGATCCGTCTACAAGGGCAAACTTACACCATTGCACAGCGATATTCCGGACGACGCGCTCGATGTGCGGTGTGAGGTGGCCATTAAAACGCTTCTGGACGAGCACTGTCGCAAGAACAAGCAAGAGTTTTTGCGCGAGGCGTCAGTCATGATACGGCTGCAGCATCATTGCATTGTGCAGCTCATCGGCATATCTAAGGGCGAGACGCTGATGATGGTGCAGGAACTAGTGGCACTCGGTTCGATGCTGGACTTTCTGCACAAGGAGAAAGTCAACCCCAATTATGAACTGAAGCTGTGGGCTTCACAAATAGCTTGTGGTACGTCTGAATTGTATTTACCTCTATTTTATATTATAATAATTGCCATTATTGTATTACTTGCTAAGGCATGCAATATCTGGAATCGCATCACTTCGTGCATCGCGACTTGGCTGCGCGTAACATTTTGCTGGCCTCACGTAATCAAGCGAAAATTAGCGATTTTGGGCTGTCGCGTGCGCTCGGCACGGGCAACGAGTGCTATCAAGCCACACAAGGCGGCAAGTGGCCTATAAAATGGTATCTATATTCTGCGGGCACGCATCAACTTTACTCGTCCCAACTAAATCTATGCATTCTAAACTCACGTTTAGGTATGCTCCGGAGAGCTTTAACAACGGCCTCTTCTCGCATGCCAGTGACGTTTGGTCTTTTGGTGTGACGCTTTGGGAAATGTTTTCGTTCGGCGAGCCTCCTTACGGCGACATTCCTGGCGTGGAGGCCATATCACTCATCGAACGCGGCCAGCGTCTACCGCAACCTGGCTTTTGTCCGGATCCTGTCTACGAAATAATGAAAAACTGCTGGAACTACAAACCCAAGGACCGACCCACTTTTCGCTATTTGACTGACTTTTTCGCCAAGGATCCGGATTACCAAAACATTATGGAACTGGTGAAAACTGAACATATCAGTTAAAGTATCTGCTACATTGACAACGTTTGTATTTTGTATAAAAAGTGCCAAATCGCCACTCGTTAATTGTAATGCATGTGCCTTGTTCTTGTACTAACATTTTATATTTTACATTTTACCGTATTGTAACTTGTTGTATTTTAGACTATTTAAACGTAAAAGTGCTATTTAAACTTTGTTAAATTATGTAACTAACTACATATGCACAAAAAAAAGAATAATTTACACAACGTTGCCTTTGGTCTTTGGTGCATTTTCGTAGACTGCATCCAACTAGCGCTAATTGATAGCTATATCAAAGTTTCATAAACGCCCGGCAGAACTAAAAATCGATTTTTTAAAGTAGTTTGTTGTTGCCATAACTTTAGAAAAGTACGTGTCAAAGCCTTACTAAATTAAGATAACTTCAAGTATTGTACAATATAGGCATTCCGACGCGCTGCCTCTCAAGTGTTATTCTACTGTCCAAATCCAGCAAGCAAGTCAAACATTTTGACACGAAATTATGTAAAATGTCAACGTACCATTTTTGATGTGCTGCAGCACTTTTGTATTCTTATACGCAAAAAGAAATATTGGCAATTTAATTGTATTTTACTTTTGCAAATGTAGTATAAATTTTATTGGTTAACCATGCTCTATACAAATATAATATAAAGTACTCAAATAAATGTGCGTTTATCTAAAAGTTCGAGAGCAAAACAAGAGTTCAAATCGCAACACTATAAAAAGGCATATTCATAAGTGTAAAGAGTATCAACTTAAGATTAGTGCTCATAAACCGTTGATGGCCTGCTTCACGTTATCGGTCGAAACGAGCTTCAGTGCACTTATGATGCCATTCAAATTGTTCTCGTTGTAGGGCTTGTTCTGCAGCGCAGATACAACAGGCACACGCTCGCTGTTTGGCATCATCAGGTAAATGTCGGTCATCAGACCCTGCAGGCAAGTTAATCGAACAATATGCATTAAGTAATATGTACTTAAGTACACATTTAAATGGAAATCTCTCACCTTATCCACATCCACACTGAGCATGATCTTGTGCTGCTTGTCCTCGTCTTTCAGGTACAACTCTTTCTCCACGCTAAACTTGGGCGTCTTGCCGATGACCCAGTCCCAAGAGCCGAACTCGTCGCGCAACTTGCTGATGCCAGGGAACCACTTCTCCGTCGGGTTGATAAGCTGGAATCCACGTTGCTTCTGCGTTTGCGTGCTGCCGCCATCCTCGAGCTCCGTGGCTGCGGTACGCAGAAACTCGTAACCGACGGCAGACAGCAATTGCGGCACGTTCACGCTGCGATTGACGTCAACTAGATTCCGGATGGATGCGCGGACGGACTCCGTCGCTTTGCTGATGTAGTTCGCCTGTATTGCAAATTAAGCAAAGTACACATACAATAAACAGCAAACAAACAACGGGGTGGGGTGAGCTCGGCGATAGCTCCGCCGCCGTTGTAGTACAGCGGGGTCAATGACGCGCATGCATACCTCTTCGCGGACCAGAGATTCGCCCAAATGTAGCTTGTTTGCGCTGACCAACAGCGTGCAATGGTGATAAGCGTTCGGATGGCCGAGCTTTGCGGCAGTGCCTGAAATCTATGTGCCCAGATCGAGCACACATGGAGCAACAGAGAAAAAACAAACACAGCAATTAGAATATGATAAAGAACCAATCAAGACAACAGAATAAACACACAATATTTTTTGCTAAAATAGCTACGCACAGTGGGGCAGCAGAAGCCAAGGCCTGACAAAAATTATGTACATTTTAACCGATTAATACTGAAATTTGAATAGGAGAGTATTCGAGGCAGCTGATCGAATTTGATTCCAAAGCAAATTAAAATTGGTTGCGAGTGGGTTCGCACAACCAAGAGGGGCAGATTAAAATTTATATACAAGTACATATGTATGTATATTTTTGCAAACATTGCGAAAATTACTTTTCGTATGCGCTGTTCCACTGTACGCCGCCCTACATGTTAAATAGAATCGGAGCTAATTAAAAACAATTTACGAAAATAACATACAGTGCCGAGAGGCAGACAAAGACAAGCACACAGACAGAAAGACACAGCCGACAAGACTGATAAGATAAGCCGCGCGGTGCGGGAATGGTGAGACACACTTTGTGCTCATTTCAGAATCTATCAGTTTCTGCGCTGCACGAGCGCAATTAGCAACAGCCATATAACAAGCTATATATGTATGTATTTGCTTAGCGGGGAAAATCACAAAATGCAGAGGTTGCCCCAATCGACAGCTGTTAATGCTCGCCAGCTAAACCCACTCACCTTCTTGTCGTTGATCATGATGTCGTCGCGCTTGTTGATGTCCGCCTTGATGGCCCATTCGCGGAAGAGCGCGCGCGTCAATATGTTCAGATTGTACTTGCGATTGTATCGCTCGCGCGGTACCAAGAAGGTGCAGTTGAGATTGCCGCGATCGTGGTAGACGGCACCGCCGCCACTGTTACGGCGCGCCAGAGTAATGCCCTTGTCCATGAGACGCGACACATTGGCCTCGGTAAAGGGATTTTGATGCCGTCCGATTACCACGCACGGATCGTTGGCCCACAGCAGCAGAACATGATGATGGCTAAAGTCGAAGTGCCTGTAGAGCCAATCCTCCAGCGCCAGATTCGTGAAGATGTCAGACGACTGCGAAATGAAGACCGATTTCTTTATGTCGGCATCGGGTATGGCGGCGGCATTCCTGTAGCCGCCCGTCGCCGCTCTTCCAGCTGACGATGCTACAGTTCTTGCATTGTTATTATTGTTGTTGTTTTCATTAATGCTATCAGTTGCTGTGGGGTCATTGGGTGTACCCGTAGTGGAGGCACAGTAGCTACGCTGGGCGGCAGTGTTGAGGCGCAAAAATGTGCGCAGCTGACAGGCGCCGCTATAGCGAGCACCCAGTGCGATCATGACGAGAGTCTTTGTTTATACGCGCTCCTACGATAAACTGTGCTATTATTGTCAAGTAGGTGTAAAAGTATGCAGTGGAACTGGAGGTGCGCGGTCGGGACTTGGGGTTATCTGTTTTCTATATTTAAATTTTTTGCTCTGGCTTCCTACTCTTGCTCTATTCCTCGCTTTGCTCGTTTGTTTGTCTTTCGTCGTCGATACGCGCTCTTCGCGCTGTGCACACTAACGATCCCGACACCGTCCGTCTGCTCGTTAACAAACACAGTCACACCAGTTCAATTACTATATTCTTGGATTTAAAAAACAACCAAAGTGTTTTTTCTTATTTCGCAGCAATCTGGTGCGCGTGGTTAGCAATTACGACTAGGATATTAATGGGGTCAGCAGACGAATTCAGATTTCCGATACTGTCGCAGCGTGCCGTTGTTTGTAATGTCCTTGAATGTGGCCCGAAGGTCGCAGGTCTTCCTGACCGAATTTTTCACGTCGTGTTTTCGGAGTACACGCACTTTTGACTTTGAATGGGTTTTATAAGTATTGCTTATTTGCTTTTGGGTTTTAGTTCAACTAAAGATTTCGCGTTTATCTTCGTTTTCTATTTATTTTGAATTTCAACTGTCTATTAAGTTACTAATCGTACTTTTCGCTTCTCGGCCAAAGCACAGCGTATAGCAGGGATGTGGTTATTGGATTTTTATGCCTGCGGACTTTAGCACTGCCTCCCCTCGCTCTTCTTGTACGTTGCTGTTTCGGCAGAGGTCACGGAAATAAGGTACTCGTGTACGGCGATAGTTTGATGCAGCCACTTCCAGGTTTGATGCAGCCCACTGACTCGAAGTCGCAGTCCCAAACAGTCCTTGCTGTAATTCTTATTCATTACTCTTAACCCCATCCAAGGTTCTCAAAGTTTCTAATCCTATGCGACCATACAAGCGTACACGATGTGGATACTACTCTCGTTCAGTTCTGGTATTGTTGGAAGATGTGTGCACTTTTAGGTTATCTGCTCTAATTTTTTCACGCCTTCGCAAATTTTGTTGCTGACTGAGAACTTTTTTATTTGACTCCTTTGTCCGGATCGCAGATACACAATGGAAAAATACTTTCGTCCAGATTCACGTTGAATGAATGAATAAAATTTGTCGATAAATTCGTCAAAATTGCGAATAACTGTCAAATAATTGTGATTGATATTATATTCATTGAACTGTCAGTTCGGCTCAAAAATATTGCTTGAAATTGCAAGTAGGCCGCAGTCTTAGTTCTTGTAAAACTTAGAATTTCTCGGCACAAATTAGAAATAAAGGTAGTTTTGTTGGGAGAAAATTATTTATTTATTAATAAATATTAACCCTATACAATAATAATGCTCTGAATGCCACCAAAATGGAAATATTCGGCGAATAATTCGGCTTCGGCTTCCGCTTGGGCCGCAGACTAGGTAGTAGCATTCACAATAACAGAACTCGAAAGCAAAATTGATAAAGGACCACAAAGAGGAATACGAAAATGGTTGGGAACTAAGATGAATTATAGCACAATGGAAAAATACTTTCGTCCAGATGGTTGGGAACTAAGATGAATTATAGCACAATGGAAAAATACTTTCGTCCAATCGAGATTGAATGAATAAAATTTTGTCGATACGCACAGCGCCTCAAGCGGGCTGTAGCGAAACTTGCTAGACTGGTTAATAACGTAAATGAGGGAACACAATTCATTTCTGATTTTCGTACTATTTGTGTGGGAATATAAAATTGCTCGCTAGCTAGACTCACTATAAGAATTCGAATTAATCTCACTCAAATGCAAAAATAATCTCTCGGCTATTTTCACTGTATTGTGTAGATTTTCTTGATTTTCCTGCTGTGCATCAGATGCATTTGACAAAATGTCAAGGCGCGACACTTTTTTTCGCATGTTTAATGTTTCCAAAGTAGTGTATAAACTTCAATAAAAGTAGATATCTTAACTTTTACATTAAACTTAGCATAAATTTAACACTTCAGTTCCCAAATGCAACGCATTTGAATAAGGAAAATAAATATATATGATTGCATTTTGTCTTTACCCTCTTTTGGTTTCATTTTCAGTATTGGATAGTAGTTTCACATCGTTTTTAGCCTACCTGAAAGCCAGCGGCTCGCTCGGCTCGCTCTATCATGTGTTAAAACATCTTAAAAGATGAGATTGCATAACGTATTGAACCGAAAATGTTTATTGAAACAAATATCTGCGTATTGCAGGAAATAATGACTACTTAAATAAATACAATACAATTTGTTAGATAATCCCGTTTAAGCAGGTCCGCCGCGATTTATGTACTCCATTTCAACGGTATCTATAGGCTTGCGCCAATATCTGGGAGGCAGCTCCCAATCCTCAATAGCAGCCGATGATGCAGCGGATGCAGCGGTCTGCAAAATAGAGACAAACTCAAAAATTTAACACAGCATTTCACAAACGGCCGTGGATTAGAGTGGCGAATCGGCTAACTGATGGCCTTTGGTTAAAAGAAGTAAATTACAAACATTCGTAACATTCGTTGTTGCTGAACCGGGGGAACTTGAACTCGCCTGATTTGCCGCAGCTACGGAAGTTGCATCTGAGTGAGCATAACCACCTTTACGGAATTTTATGAGAGGAACTCGTTTGGAAGCAAACAAGGCCAATGTGCGTGAAACCATTTCTATTATTTTATACTCCTTTATGTTCTGCTCCCGTGAATATTTATTACGACGAACTCGAATATTTAATTAAATCAGCTGTGAGGAGTGTGTTCAGTTCGTTAAGGGAAATGCAGAAGCATTGTTTCACAAAGGAACAATTTTTACGTTATTTGATAATGCTAGGGCTACAATATCTCTGCTCGAAAAAACACAATTTTTCACTTTGTACGCCGAAATCAAGGCATATTAGACAAAGTTGACGTACAAACTTTAGTCCGCTTTTACACGATGCGACTCGGCCCCGGCGATTTTTTCGCATTCCGCTTTGAAATCGCGCATAGCTTTTACACGATGCGACTCGCTGGTGTCGAGCATTTTGACACTAGAGTCTGCAGCTGGTTTTATTTCTGTAATTTGTAAACATTTAAAGCACTTATTCCACTCTTTGCTCATTTTTTTCTTTATATTTACTTTTATGCGTAAAGTTCTGTAAATTTTTCAGTTTATTTGCAATACGTATTCACTCGATTTCAAGTTTTAATTTACAGTCGACAGCGCGAAGCGCGAAAACGAATAAAGAGGAACGTCAGAAAATCAGAAAATCGCAGCACAATCGCTGCCCGAGCGATTTTGCGCGTTCCCCTGTCGTTTCACCCCTCTTTTCTACATTCTTCCGTGTCTCCGGGGCCGAGTCGCATCGTGTAAAAGCGGACTTACTTTCATCAGCAGAGGTTGGAGTTAACATGGATTTCTTTTAAAATTTTGAAAATTATAAACCAACTTTTTCCAGCACAGCACAACATAACAACATAGTCCGCTTTTACACGAGGCGACTCGGCTTTACCGATTTTTTGACATTCCGCTTTGAAATCGCGCATAGCTTTTACACGAGTCGACTCGCTCCACTCCACATATTGACACTAGAGTTTGCAGCTGGTTTTATTTGTGTAATTTGTAAACATTTAAAGCACTTATTCCACTCTTTGCTCATTTTATTCTTTATATTTACTTTTATGCGTAAAATTCTGTAAATTTTTCAGTTTATTTGCAATATGTATTCACTCCATTTCAAGTTTTAATTTACAGTCGACAGCGCGAAAGTGAATAAAAAGGAACGTCAGAAAATCATAAAATCGCACCACAATCGCTGCCGGAGCGATTTTGCGTGTTCCCCTGTCGTTTCACCCCTCTTTGTTACATTCTTCCGTGTCGCCAGGGCCGATTCGCCTCGTGTAAAAGCGGACATAGATATATCGTCTATCTGAAATCGATATTAAAATTGAAATTAACGATATTTCATTGTCAATAGATGTCATTCGTGTTCTCTCTCTCTCTCAAGTCGCAATAAATAGTTTTTCAACTATCAATAAATGTAATAAGCGATTTCTTCCACATTTTGAGCAATAATTTTATGTGCGCTCACAAAATGCCTGTGGACATCAACCGCCTAACAGATGGCTGGCTAGAACTGGAATCCGACCCGGGACTCTTCACGCTGTTGCTGGAGGATTTCGGAGTGAATGACGTGCAGGTGGAGGAAGTGTACGATTTGCAAAAACCGATTGAGGGACCAGTCTACGGATTCATATTTCTATTTCGCTGGATCGAGGAAAGACGTGCGCGTCGCAAGATTGTTGAGACGACGGCAGAAATATTCGTAAAAGATGAAGAAGCTGTGGCTAGCATATTTTTTGCACAGCAGGTGGTGCCTAATAGCTGCGCTACACACGCGCTGCTCTCTGTTCTGTTGAACGTAAATGAAACGGAGCTGCATCTGGGTGAAACGCTGAGCCGTTTGAAGGCGCACACGAAGAGCATGTGCCCGGAAAACAAAGGCTGGGCGATAGGTAACACTCCTGAATTGGCCTGCGCGCACAATGCACATGCTATGCCACAGGCCCGCCGGCGACTGGATCGCGGCACAGCCAGTGTATCCACGGGACGCTTCACAGGCGAGGCCTTTCACTTCGTCAGCTTCGTTCCCATCAATGGCCACCTCTTTGAGCTGGACGGCCTCAAACCATACCCAATGGATCACGGTGGTTGGGAGGAGTGCGAGGACTGGACTGACAAATTCCGACGTGTTATGGCCGAGCGTCTCGGCTTGGCCTCAAGCGGCATCGGCACCGGCGACCAGGACATACGCTTTAATCTGATGGCAGTGGTGCCGGATCGGCGTATTGCTATTACGCACAAACTGAAGATGCTGCGCACCAATCAGGCCATTGTCTCGAGCACTCTGCAGAAACTGCTTAAAGCGAACGAGGCTGGTGCGGCGGGCAGCAGCACAAGTAGCAGTTGTGGACAGGAAGGCGCAGTCAGCATAAAGAGTGAAGCGGAAGGTGGGAGCGCTAGTGGGGAAGTGGCCAGTGCAGAAGCACAACGCACTAGTTCCCCCTCACCACTGCTCGAGGCAAACGCATTTACAGTGCGTGATCTTCACTCGCTGCTGAAAAATCTGGATTCAGAAATCGCAATCAACGAGCAACACCTGAACGACGAGAACGATCGGCGCTACATGTTCAAGGTAAGTGGCATGAGTTCCAATATTTGTATTTACTCGACTTAAGCCTTGCTTTTTTACAGGTGGATGACTGCCGACGAACACACAACTACGACGAATTCATTTGCACGTTCCTCTCGATGCTAGCGCATCAGGGTGTGCTGGGCGAACTCGTCAGTCAGCATCTATTGCCCTCAAAGAAGATTGGCGGACAGGGCGCAGTGAATCGCATTAATAAGCAAAACACGGCTAATGCTGGTACCGCTGCAGCACAGAAACAGAAAAATGGTAAATCCTCCAAAACGCCGGGGCGTCGAAGAAAAGGCCGTAACAAGTGCAAGAAGCGCAAGTAGGCTGCATAATAAATATCTTTCGCCATTTTCAAATTAGTTTTACTTTTAATTTTACATTCTCTGCACACACACTTCGGTCAAAAGTACGAGCACTAAACAAGGACTCATTTTGTTTGCATCTCCAATTAAATCAAAATAGTTTTTAAGTATTTCTTTCAATGCGTATTTATTATGTATAGTATGTCGATTGAATTTAACAAACTTATATATAGTTAATATTTTGATTAATTTTTTAACAAAAATTGTAATGAAACTCTTCTGTCCCTTACAATATAAACTAAAACTAAATTAAAAATAAAAAGTAACCGAATAGAACGCGTGGCTATGTAGCTGACATGCTTTCATGTGTTTGTATGTATAAAAACAATTTAGAAATTTGGCGAATGCATCGCATTGCGAGCGTAATTCGTATTCGCTACCAAAAATTGGTTCATGCTCTTGCAGTTTCATATATGCAAGTGTGTAACAAAGAAAATTGATTGGAGCAGCAAATGATATTAAAAGGAACATATCATTTGTCACGCGCTTGAATTGCTTACTTTTCGGTATTGTAAACATTTATTGTTTTATTGCATATCCGCGTTGCAGATGCCTGTGGATCACCCTTGCTGTTAGGCATTTTGTATACAGCTGAGAAGGGATGAGGAGAACTGTGAGCAGTATTTGATATACATTCCTTCATTCTCTGCCTTTTTGGAATATCCGCGCGCTGGGTTCTAAATTTCCTAAGTCTAACCTATTTATTTAGTTATGTGTTTCATCATCTTCCTTTATTTTGTGTCTGCTGGAGTTTTAATGATGTATGCATTATGCGGAGTAACGATTTCCATTTTATTGTGATTTTTAAAATGTTTGCTCCTACCTGGAACACATAAAATGGCTTGCTCTCTATGAAAACAAAATATTTCTGTACTTATAACAATACATTCAACTTTCGACAGCAGTTGGTTCGGGTATTTCTTTGGTGTCTTTGCCATTGCACTTGCTGCTATCATTATTAATGCCGTTAACAACTGCTGCTTTTTGTTCTTGTTGCTCTTCTTGTTTAGCACAACTCTCAGTCTCTTCGGTTGAGGCAGCAGTGCCGCCTGCGGCTAGTTTTTTTAAGGTCTCTGTCGTATCGTTAACCTCGTTGGTGTTCTTCAAATGCTTCTCAATTTCGGTCTTCACTTTGGCAATATCCTTCTGGCTACAAGCGTATATAAAGAGAAGAAAAGAGGATATAAAGTCTGACACGCTGAAAATCCATTTACTTCGGCGCACCTGATTTGCACAAATAAAATGCCATTAATTGTGTTCAACATGTCCAGGACAGAACCCATGGTTGGCGGCTGTATATGTATGGGCGGAAGCCCAGTGGTTAGCTTGCCATTCGAATAGATGTCATTCATTTTACGTTGCAGCAGTACAGCCTGCTGCGTCAGCAGACGAAGGCACTCGGCAGATTCGCGTGTCTTCTCATGCCCCTCTCCCAACTGAAAAGTAAAAATGTAATATATAATAAATGATGGAAATAAAAATATGTAAATATATGTATAAAAACATATACACATATTTTTTTATCCCCACACCCACTTATAAATTGGTATGTAAAGTATGCAACAATAAATAAATTATAAAAATATGAAAACACGTAAAATCTCATAAAGGTCGCTATTTCGTACCTGTGTTTTGTAAATAGTATATGTTTCCTTTTCGTTGTTCAGCGCTGAACGGAAGTCACCCATGCAAGACTGCGTTCTCGCCACCAAATGATAGCTCACCGCCACATGCATCGATTTGTTACCGAAGTACTTCAAATTCAGCTGCAACGCGTGCTCAATAAAGCGTAGCGATAGCTCGTATTCGCCCACGGCGTGCAATATCAAGCTGATGTTGCTCTGTAAGAGAAAAAGCAATTCAATTAAGAGAATTATATTTCTGATAAATTTAATTAAAAATTCGTTCCAAAACAGCTTCAGCTTACGTCTATGAGCCCCACTTCGGGGTGATCCTCGCCACATATCAACACCAGCAAATATCTAGCACGGTAGAGCAGTTTCAACGAGGTGCTGATCTGACCATTGGCGAAGCAGTACAGGGACAAGTGTGTCTAAAAGTAAAGGAGTCACATATTAATCTAGCAGTGAGAGCTTCCATCTTAAGTTCGCCTGCTTACATATTCCAAAACGGTGCAAGGATGATCGATGCCGTTGACGCGTTCGCTCATAATAACTGAGCGTTGTTGTATGGCCAACGCCTCTTGCGCATCTCCCAGCAAATAACTGAGGCGCGCCAACATGCGCAGACAGGATCCGTTCTCCGAATGCATGGCTCCGAACACATTGTTGAGTAGATTCAGCGCTTCACTGATGAGTTCGTAGCCCTCCTTGAAGAGGCCCTGCTGAATCTTTGACTGTCCCGTGGTGTAGAAGTTGTACGCGTCTGAGGCACGTGGACTGATGTGCTTCACAATGGGGAACACGTTGAGTATGTCGTCGTCGCTGAAAGTGGGCTTGTTGCGTGACTCGAAATTGTACTCGCGAAGAAGCACTTGGATGCCCACTTTCAGGCAGAAGGCACGCATAATGCTAATGCGCTGAAGGCCGTAAGTCTCTACAGTCGCCTCTATCGACTCGCTATTCAGTTCATAGTCCCAATAGCACTTGATTTCCTTTTTGATCTGCTGCCACATGGTCTTCGGCGTAATCAAAGCCCAATCGTTGTTCTCCTGGCCGACAGCGCTTTTGCTATTTTTGCCATTCTTATTTTTATTTTTGCCGCGCTTGCTGGACTTGTTGTTGTGACCTTCGTCGGAATTGGTGGCGGCGTTAATTGGCCCCGAGGTGAGGAAGCAATTGAGGAAGTGACTTATGGCTGAGGCCAGATTCATGGCATCTGTATTTTGCATATAGCTGTAGTAAATGTGTTTGGCGGCTCGTACTATCAGTTCCATGATGGCTATGCGATAGAGATACTCCATGCGAGGCACTTGCGACAACAGCTGGATCACCTTACCCAAATATCTGCAGAGTTATTTGAAATTCAGTATAAAAACTACTTCAAAAATATGTTTGTGTGCCTACCTGACGTTAATGCCGTGGTTGTGCAATGCTTCTGTGATGCTGCTGCCATCCATGGGGGGTGAGGTATGGCCCATGTGCTCCTTGATGAATGCTGGTATTTGTTTGGTGACTAGGAACTCTGCGGCCTCTTGAACGAGTTTCTTCTGCTTAACGAGCGAGTTCGGGCCGCTGGGATCATCCACGTGGCGTATGCCCGGCGAGAAGACGTCCGGGTTGAAGCGAAAATCGAACTCCTTCTCTTTGAGTGAGCCGACAGCTGCGCAGGCACGCTTCACAACTTCCGCGGCTTGCTTCTCATCAGCGCTGGCAGCTACGCTGGTCTGCACCTCCTTGATGGCATCATATGCCTGCACCATGGCTTCCGCCTTCTTCTGCTCATCTTCTGTGGGCTTCTGCTCACTCAGAACTGTATTATTTTGCTTCTCGTCGCCGGTTTCCTCAGATTTTGGCGTCTCTTCAGTTTGGGCCGCTTCCTCGCCATGCTCGGTGAGCGCTGCTTTAATTTCAACTTCTGTGTTCTCCTCTGTCTTGCTCTTCTGTGCGTTCCACTGCTGCAGATGTTGCGCTGCGTTGCGTATAAAGCTCACGTAGCGATCTTCAATAAAGGCTTCCAGCAACTCCTGACGCAGACACGAGAGCTTGTGCTTATGCTCAATGGGGAAGCCCATCTCCTTCAGTTCGGCACTTAGCTCAACATCATCTAACTTCAGGAAATTCACATCGGGGGGGAATGTGCGCAACAAATCGAGTATGTAGTGCCTTCCATCGTTGCCTATAATGCCCTTACATTCGACCGAAGAACACAGCTCCACCTGCTCGTCGCGTTCGTTGAGCACTGAGTGTGGCAAAATCTTCAAATGCTTGCCCGCCCTACGCAACAGTTCCAAATACTTTGGATGACTCAGCACTGTCTTTCCGAAGTCGATGGAACCATAAACGACCGACTGCTCCTGCTCGCGCTCCAATATGCCAGGAATGATTGACTGTGCGGTAACGCGATAACCACGATAGTCCACAACAACCGTTCCGAGTGTGTACAGGCCCTCCACATCGACGGCGCTGTAAACACGCACGCCGTGCAAGTCATTGCGTGGTGCCACAAAAGCGGCCACATCGCCGCCCAATTCTTTGTAATGATCACGCACATCGAAACCGAGCGAGAAGAAGATATTGTTCCAGATGAACATTTGCATTTTGGGATCTTCGCCGGGGTTTATGGCGAGCACATTGCCATCAATTACCGCCATAGCACCGCGCGTGGCGGCAATCACGAAGTCGCCGTGCACCTTAAAGATGGCTCGTTCGCGCAGTAGACGTTCTGGTAGGGTTTTGCGTGCCAACTCACGTGTGGTCTGCAGCTCCTCGTTCCAATCGCGTGTTTGTCCGGGAATATGCTCCTCATACCTGCAAAAATATGAAAACTAGCATAAAAATTTTATTAAATATAAACTATAGATAATGCCCCACACTCTAGATGGCAAAAAAAGTAGGTGTTTTTAAGGCACGCCCCTCGTATATTGATGTAATATTTTATTTTGATAAAAAATGATTTTTTAGTGACCTAAAAACGAGAATAAAACCCGTTGAAGTTACAATCACTCAATTAATGAACAATATTCTATGCAAATTTCGATAAATATTTTTTGAAATCGTGAAAAATGAGGCGTAAAATCTGAAAATTCCGTCTCTTTTCAGTATTGAGGCCTTACGTAGACGTGTAACACATATGTAAACAGTAGTCAATATGTAAAATTATTATTATTATTAAATTTTTGCAGCATACCCCAGTTTGGAGGAGAACGCATCCTCCGCGCGTATGGCATCTATTGTGTGTTCCAGCTGGGGGCCACTCCACTGGTACACCTGATAGGGCGTAGCCACCCGCTCGAATGCATGACGTAGCGTACGCTTCTTTTGCATTTGCTGGAAGGCACGTTTGAAAGAGGGTGAAATCTGCGAGAGTAAATCGATCAGCGAATGGCTGAGATGACTGGGATTATCTGGCTTCGGGTTGAAGACATCATCTGTAGACTGATTGATGTAAAAGCCTTTGGGGCAAGCTGAAATGTGGAAGCGTTTGTCTTCCATGGTGACCACGTACAAATACATAAGATCGCCGTGCAACTTGCGCGGGCCGGGCGGTGGATTCCAGGCGGATGTGGTTAACACCTTCAAGGCCAGGGGCCCCTTTGAATTCTTTATGCCTGGCTGTAGTGGTAGCAAAGGCGCCTCTTTTACACCTGGCATGATGTACTCAGGTGGGGTGCAGTCCACAGAATCGGGACGCGACTTCTTCTTCTCCAACAAATCACCTTGTGTTATAGTATGCAGGAAGGTCAACGAGTTGCATTCCACACCGTTGTAAGCATCAGCAGGATCCATGCTCTTTAGCAAATCGCGCACATGACGCACATGTATGCGCGCTTCCCGCATAGTGTAGGGCTCTTCAACAACTTTAATGGTCGAGCCATGCTTTAATCCCTCGACCGTCTTCAGCTCAGCAAAGTTGTCTAAGGTCACGCTGTCCAATTGCAGCGAGAAGCAAGTGCGATGGCAAGTATCTTCGCGGTCCATCAGTAACTGATGGATCTCCTGCACCAATTCCATGCTCGACAGCTGTACGGAGAGCAACTCGGCGCCGGGACTTTGTATGTGCACTGTGATACCGCTGTCGTGCAGCGCATCCAAGTCGACATCTTCCTCGGATGAATCCTCGCCATCGGCGGCTTCTTTCCTAATAACGAGTGCAGGCTTGTCTTCCTCTTTTGTTGTTGTGGTTACATTTGACTCGCCATTTATTGTTGCTGCAGTCGTTTCTTCTGTCTTTGTGCTCTCAACAAGCACATTGGCATTCGTATCGGAAGAGGCGGATGTATTGTTTGGGATTTGCTTATTGTCGTCAGAGTGCCCATTGACAGGACCCATTTTGTTACTGCTGGTGGAGTTGAAATTTTTACCTGCAGTTACAAAAAAAAAACATGAGTATGTACATTATTTTTCCAAACAGATATACTACTTTAGGGCAGTATATATATACATACATATGCACTTATACGTAAAATGTTACACTGTAAATATTTACGGTCTAGTACTTTCGCTCTGTGTGGAAAAAATCGCCATATAATATACAGAATGATACTGTTTGGTACTGCAGTGGGTAAGGATATGATAGAAGTGGTAGTACAGTTATAATTTGCATGGCCTAATTTTTAATGTGTGAAACTACTTTTGGAATTATTAATTGCGACTCTATGTTATAGCAAAGGCATAAAAACAACGAAATAAGGTGTGCAACAACTTTAAATATTTTCACACAAATCGCAAAGCACTAGAAAGGAGTGCGCTGATAATTTAACAACGTTAAAAGTTGCTGCTTTTGGCTGTAGATTGAGCTAGCGATCTTTGTCCAATGTCGCACATTTCAGAAGTTATAGATAGTAAAGTGACACAACTTTGAATAAGTTTAAACACTAAATAACCTGAACGTGGTTTTGAATTATCACCTATGGGAGGCAGACTGATGAGCCGCACAGGGACCCCTGTAAAGATACTCGTATACACATATATATGTACATATGTTTGTATTTGTGTAATGTGCGTTAATATGCAATTAACACGCGCTAAGTTCCCGAAGAGCTTCGACACAATCCGTTATCTCCACGGTAAGTCGAAAGCTGAGAGATCACACCTTCACAAGTAACGTGGATTTTTTTAAATATAAATTTGCCTAGCTTTTGAAAATGGGATCACCAAAATTGAACCAATTCTGTTGCTGATTAAGATTGCTTCCATAGATTAAACTCCAGCAAAGAAGAATCTCAACCAGCCAGTTGTACCTTTATGAAAAGACAAATTTTATTAGAATTTCCTCTAAAAAACCAACACCATGAAAATTTTAAGAGGCAATGGAAAAAGTCTTAAGGAAACCACACTGATAAGATATGTATGTACGTATTGTTATTCGCTAAAAACTCATCAAATAATAAATTATATACAATAAAAGGAAGGAATCTTTCTTCTTTCTTGAGTTGGAACTGTTATACCCAATTTTAAATCTTAAACTTTAGTTCCTTTCTTATTTAAACCCTTCGGCCCATCTTTTTCAACAAACGGTGGGCATCGAAGTTAGCTGAATAAATTTCTTCACAGAGCTCACCCGTTTTGCGGCATTCCAAAACTAAATTCCAGAAAAGTGAAAGTACGAGATCGGTTGCAGTAATCATATAAACAGTTTGCAACATGCAATTTTTGACAATTCAATTTTTATGATGTTGACAAAGAATTTGGTAAGATTTTCGCGTATTTTGTTTTTTAACTTTTTAACTTTAAATTTTTAATGATTAATGTTATGAAATAAAAAAGTATAAAAACTAACTTTTGACAGTATTTCTCATGCATTCTTAGTACAATATAAAATCGTATGAGACCCAACGTTCCGCCATTCCATTGATCTAATACATATGCATGTATGTGCACATCACTTGGCCCGAGTTATTACTCACGGAGCACGTGCTTATTGTAGGTTAATACAACACCGCCTTATTGCCCCATGGAGTGGCTGCAGCTAGACCCCCTCCTAACCCTTTTCAAGCAGAAATTAGCAGCCATGAATGCCAGTGCAGCAGAGGAACGCATGTAGAGAAACTTCGCAGACTGCATCCACTCAACAGCATATGCCGTTGCAGTCTACGCCGCAGCTAGAGAAACGAACCGCACAGCGAGAGAATAAAATTACGTAACTGCTGTTATGTGATTTTTGTTTTCAGCTGTTCTCGTAGGAAAATTCCAAGTTGGCTGTGACAGTTTCAGTTTTGAGACCTCCTAGACAGTGGAATAGCAACCCCTAAGTACCGGGGTACGAGGCTGCCCAATACTATCGTATACAATTCACAAACCTTTCCGCTGCTGTGATGCACTGCCATCGCTGGCCGGCACGTTGTTGCCAGCAGCCGCTGCAGCAGCGCCGGTGGGGTTTGCATTCTTTTTATTCTCAATGATTCCAGCATCGACCGGCGGCGACCCCGTATTCGTTGTAGGTTTTCCCTCACTTTCGAGCACCATTTCTTGCACGAGTTCACGCTAGTTTTTCACTTGTGGTTACACAACTAACTCCAATGCTACGCTTGCCTTTTTTCGAGTTCAACGAAGTCGCGATTTTCAGTTGCAATACTTTGTTTAGTATTTCTTTGTGTAGTTCATAAATACTGTTCAGATTGTTAAAATTTTTACAAATTCACTAGAAATTACCAACTTTCCTCAAGTTTTTTTCATTGATTAAAAAAGCACGACTAGCAAAATCGAAAAGTTCAACCGGCCAAGACAATTCTGAAGAACTGACCAGGGTTGCACGGACATCATTAAAAAAGTACTGGTCTACAATTTTTATATGAAACGTACTTAGCGTCCAAAACACGTCTCAATAATAAAGGCTGTTGGGGGCCCCTATACCTTTATTCATAACTGGCATGAATGAAATTTACCAGGTTTAGAATATATTTTCTAAATGATTTGACGAATATTGTTAAAAAACATAAAATACATACTGGGGACTTTCCTGAAAATCGATCAAGTGTAGCAGCACTGCACTTTGAGCTGCCAGTGTTTTAAACGTAATATCTGACAGCAAAATATAATTTTCCTTCGGTATAGCAATACTACTACAAAAACGGCATAAATTATTTACGTTGAACTCTAAACACAGAGTAATATTTCTTTTCGCTTGAGTTTTGTAAGTTCGATTTCAGAAAAGTGCAGGTCCGGCATAATCTCTGTTGAAGACTTGCGATTATGTGGCTGTGGCAACTACACTGACAGCGTTGCATTTGTGGAATAAATGTTCCGCGAAGTGCGGCAGGGGTGCAATAGACCATCAGCTGGGTAGTTACTTCTCTTATAACAGTTGTTTTTGTTTAAAAAAATTTTCAGTTATATTAGCATCCGGTCTTCTCGTCCGATTTTTAAATCTTAGGAAATTTGTTGCAGGAATATTTCCACATTAAACATTTCATGGGACATATTTCTGCGAATTCTTATGAAAACAGTGACCCCCCATGTTTGTGTATATTTTTCGCATTGAAATATTTAAAGGCCATCTAGGGCATTCAATGCCGGTGTGATTTTGTGATCCTGGGATTTTTGGTATTGAAAACTGTAATCGGGATTGGGTATAATAAATAAGCAATACAAATATACTTTTCAAGTTATTTAAGCTCTTATTAAATTAACAGTCTTTTTTACCAAACGTATACAATATTAAAAAATTTCTTTCCTTCTTAAAAAACCATGTGATCCCTCTGGATATTCTTTTTATTCCGGCGCCAACATGTTTCGGTTGTATTTCTGTTAAATTTCAGTATTATAGAATTTCAAAAATTTAAATTGCATTGTAATTATCGAATCTCACATGAAAAAAATTATAGTGCAAGGCATTTAGAAGTTTATAAGCGCCCTCAAATTATGAGGGAATTTTTGAACGAATAAAAAAACACATCCGCACCGGTGAAATCATAAAGCTTGGGTTCGAAAACGAAGTTTTGCCTCTTCTGAAAGTTTATAATGTTTTAGTTGTGACTGTTGGGGTGCGATATATCTAAAATAACCTAAACACCGATCGTATTAGTATTCGTATTAGTGCACTGCATGAAAAAGTTCACATGTTAATCAATGAATGTTTGGCCCCACCGAAAGGATACAAAAAATATGTTATTGAAAGCAAGTCCTGTATATAAATTTCAGGCCGTCACCGCAATCGCAGTAAACTGGATTTTCTTTCTGCTTACCGCGGAAACTAAGCTAATACACTTGTACATATGTATGCATTAGCCGGCTTGAAGTCAGCTGTGGCGTGCAGTGTATCTTGGGTCGCATTACCGTTAATTCACTTGTCAACTGCTTCGACGCGCCAACAGACCAGACACCGACTAGACCAGACCGGCTGGCAGTATTATTTAGATTAGTGCTGGCAGCTAAAATCGTTATTCATTTGTGTCTTTACATCCTTTTAACACTTGTTTACGCACTTGTCGGGAACGCAAGCAAATCGTAATTGCTGTTGCCAATGGGACTTAATTATCGATAAAGCGGATTTGAATTGTGCACTAGTGAGGAGTACGAACAAATTTTAATGGCGTACATTTTCATACACATTTAAATATACAAATTAAATGAATTGGGAAAGGATTTTGAGAAGTAGATGGGCAACCAATAATACATTTTCGAACTAATGAGCGGCGCGATGAATGCTCATGAAGGATTGAGTAGTTTCATATAAAAACGCTAAAATGTCGACCAATGCGACGCCAACGAAACGCCTTCCATTGGCATTTAACTTTATAAGATTCCAAAGTACTCATACGGATACATACTCTAACTACCTCTAGAAAAAATCCACGTGTAAGAAACAAGAACGGCTAGGAGTGAGCATGAGTAAACTTGAGAGTCGGCCTACCTGCCCACATGTGAAATGCAGTATATCCATTGTTGGCCGACCTTGTCCGCCACTTCTGACACATTCACATACATATTTAGCGATCTAATCATTTTGGCCCAAAGTTTTCACGCCGTTCAATGTTGGTGCAGCACAATCAAACACATATTCACATACACACACATAAGAATATACACAAGTAGTCAAGTGAAGAGATAAACGGAAAACACTTGATCTTGGCAAGAGCATCACTTGAGTGTTGCCGTAAAGCATACCAACCAGGCCCGGCCCTAGGGCGGGGAGCAAAGCATTGTTCATTGGGTAAGACGATCATAAATAGGTGGGAATGCAGACAGAAGAGACTTGTAGAATTTTCTACGTGAGGGTTGAGGGCCGGCGCAGAAACGAGCGACCGAACCTCCGGTGGGAGGATCAAGTGGAAGAGGCCTTACATAAGCTTGGAACAAGTGACTGGAGAAGACGCGAAGAGAGGAGAGAGTTGGTATGTGAGCTGTTGGTCTGCAACAGGCAGTGATGCCATATAGGAAAGTAAAAAAAAAAAATGGATGGCGGAACAGCCCGTGTAACCGAGCTATGAGCCTGACTTTCTAAAATCTATATTTTATTAAGTTGAAGACATATCATCTGGGTGGAAATGCGGCCGTGTTGAAATGGGCGACAGATCTTGTTGAACCGGGCCTGATACCAACGCGCAACTGCGGGACACAGTGCTGGAAGCTCGGGGCGCACACACAAGCGAATTGAAAAGGCCTGTCATGTGAAGAGGCTTTTGTTGCTTGTTACTATTTTGAATACGGACCACAAAAGCAATAACATAAAATTGGAGAAACATTCACAGCGGCGTCGAGTGACCGCTGACTGCTGCGACGGTGGCTACCGCTGCTGTTGCTGCTGCCCACCGGTAAGAAATAATAGTCACATCAGCCATCAACAGTGGACAGTTGTTTCACGGAGGCAGTGACTTAAAATGGAAGCAATGACAGCGGCGGCGACCGCGACGGCGGCGGCAGCGATAATAAAAATACTACTAAAACAATTTAGTTGTCAATTAGACCCTAACATGAGCGCTACTCGCCCAGACAAGCGCGTCGCCTGGCATTTGATGTGTAGGAGGCGCGGAAAAGTCTTTTGGAAATGTGCCCATGGCAGGCGTGTTTTATATTTTTTCTAACCACTT
Source organism: Neria commutata (assembly GCA_963457695.1). NCBI lineage: Eukaryota > Metazoa > Arthropoda > Insecta > Diptera > Micropezidae > Neria > Neria commutata. The sequence continues at coordinate 44,850,328 of OY735247.1, read as the reverse complement.
AAGCTTGTTTAATATTCTAATGAAAGTTACTGGAACAGGGAGACTGTTCGTTGAAGGGACAATGGATCAAGGCGGCAGAATGGCATCCAAACAGAATTTTATAACGAATGATTGCAAGCAGAAAAGAGTGAAGCCTTTGCATTGCCCTTTTTATTCAGATTTTTAGTAAATATTTGTGCCGCAGTAGGTCACTGGATACGTGCCGTTCACACCTCCTATGGGTGCGATGGGTATGAGTGAAGACAGTATCTATGAGGCCTGTCTGGAGGGCTGGGATACTGCTAATCACTTTCTATGGGATGACGGCTGCTGCTGTTAGACGTGATGAGAAGCCTCCACCTTTAATATCCGCCGCTTTGTAAAATTATTGGGAAAACTTCAGCCAAAGGGAATTTACTTATCAGCACAATGGAGAAATATATTCGGAAATTCAATTCACACGTTCTAAAGTTATACTTCTGAAATTCAATTTACATATTTTGAATTTTAACTGTAAAATGTTTATATCATGCATGACCAACGATTAGGCTGTCGAAGTGAGCTGTAATACTAGCAATGGTATAAACTAATATCCCCGCCATCCCAAACAACTTTCAGATTAGAAAAAAGGCTTGCGTAGAGAAGGCAAGCTCTGGCTCTGGTGGAAAATGCTCTGACTTTCAACCGAAAGGGGAAATACCTCGGTTTCCTGCGCTGCTCCCACACTTATTGCATATGGAGCATCGATGGGCTTATTAGCGCTGGAGATTGAATCACCGCGATGCGATGGTGGATTAATCGATTATTTAATTTCGGCATCTTCTTGGCAGTAGCGGCAAAATACAATGGCTACCTGTTGCTGTATATTTCCCACAATTGCCAGCAGCGCCGGTGGCTTCCCCTTTGGCCGTGGTGGCGCTGGCATTAAACGACGTTTAATTAATTTATAACCAATTAAGCAAACAATATAAATGAAAGCTTCGATCCGTTGCGCTGTACTGCAGAGGCGATGGGTGTCGTGGACTCCAAACAAAACATAAGGCCAGCACAAGCACGGCAGAACAACGGAGGCCGAAGCATGCACTGGCCAATAGGCAGGGGCGTAGTTGGCGATGGGCCTGAAAGGAGCCAGCAAATTATTGCATGCTACTGAAAGACTATGGTCGCTCCCGTGGTTGGTAACAGAAGCGGGGGTAGCGCCGTCTGTTGACCTATGCCTGCGACTACACCCGCGACAACAATAATAGCACCAAGCATCAAATGTAAGCCGCGATTGTGATCAAGCTACTGCAAACTTCCAGCTAGAAACTGGTTCTAATCGGAAAAACCAATTGCTGAGCAAGAAGCCGACTTAAGTTCTTGTTGTTGGCGGCGTTGTTTGTTGGTGTTGGTGGTTGATGGCTGATGGTGGCAAACAAAAACGAACAGAATCAATAGAATTTATGGCACTCGCGGTGGCCATACACCTGCAGCATTGCCAGCCAACGCCAACCCAGAATGGAGTGCACCGCTTTTCGCGGACTCCAGCCGCAATTGATTTATTGCCACACAGAACAATTCTCGAGTCAAACTGTTTATGGAGTATTCAAGAATGCACACACTCGTATAATGAGCTACCACATGCCTGATTCGAACTTTAAATTTTTCAGATTTTTGCAATTATCATACAATAAAAACAATTGTAATATATCTGTATGAAGACATCCTGTTATAATGTGCGCCCTCGTTATTTGCAAATATCGACGATGTCGTGTGGCTTAACGACATGTATTGCAAACGCCTCGATGTATTTTCGTGTTCCTATTCGCGATTCGGTAGACCGTCCGTAGATACCACTCTTAATTGGTAGGAGTACTGCACTCAGTTTGACAAGCACACTGATCGTATAATATACCCCACGGGAACGTCGAGTATCGCTGCTTCTAATTGTTGCTGCTGTTGATGCTCGAGCTCTTGATCGGGTCGTTGTAATATTTTTGGACTGTCAATGGCTGACGTAGCCTGATGTCCACATTACATCAGCGCACTGTTTGCTGTTGTCCCCATGGATGGACTAGCAACAGCTTGCGGCCGTACAATTGTTTGGAATCGTTGATGGGGCTGATGCTGATGCTGAGGCAGACTCCCAATAAACGTTTGAGTTCTTTTATTGTGACGAAAGATTTATGCCATCCTCAAGATTTATTAGTTTACAGTTGCGCTGCAGTAACGGCAACGACGACTTATCGCAGATCGCAGCGGTTCCCAATGCGTAATATTCCGGCACGAGAACTCTCAACAGCATAGCGCTATCTGTCAGGCATTTCGAGAGCCGCTGCGGACAGAAAGTTGCTAGCTGCAGCAAAGATGCCGCGCTATTGTCTTCAATTCCACAAGAAAGCGCTAAATTCAGCTCAAACCTTCGACCAGATCGCCTGCGCCGCCGCTTCGATTACCGATCTGCTCCATATGCCACGATCTAATTGGACATTAATCGCAGTCGTTTTTTTTTTATCACGTATCGCTTTGGCGTATAAATCACGTTTACAAATTGTTTTCGCGGAATTTGTGCGTGGCGTCCGTCTATGGCGTCAGTGGCGCGCACGGCATTTGGCATTTGTGGTGAGCGGCGTCGTCGCCGCCGCGCGGACACACGCCCTCAATGCACTCGTGTCCGGCATTATGCACTCAAATGACATGCATGTACGGCCCCTGGCCGGCGTACGCGGCATATAAATGAGGCTGAATCCGCGGCGCACTCCGAATTGTGTGAATTATTGTTGCGCATGCGTCGTGCATCGCGAGCAGAGAGTGCGGCGCACGTCAGCCTTGATTTCTGTGCTGCAGCAGTGTGTCTGCGCTCTGGGCGCGTCAGCTGCGTAGGTAAAAAATGCGCAGTTGCATGTGGGGGGACGCATGCGTTCAACACGCTTTCGGGGCGCTGCTGCCACTCTCAACTACGCGCTGCTGCCGCAGAAGGCCAACTGCAGCCAAACGCCAAAAGCGAATAAGGCAATCGTCCAGAAACGACTTTTAAATGTGCGTTAATAGTGCGAGCATTATTGCTGGCATTGTTGTTGCTGCCGTACGCAATACGTACAACATTTGGTGCGCTTTGAAATTGTTGCTGGAAAATTATATTGGAAATTTTCATTACGGCGTGCTGCTGCTTGAGGTTGCAGGCCACATCATTATTTTCCACCACATGCTGCTGCGAATGTCCTTCAGTGGCATCACAACTCTGATGACTTTGTGGCGATAAAACATGATTTATGTGTTTTGGACTCTGTGCTGAATTTCAATTTGAAACCATCCATACTGCTGAGATACGTGAGTAGGAGCACACCAGGATGGGAGAGCTCCTCGATAGGGGGAAATGGAACAAGCGCAAAACTGCATAACCGGAAATAGAAGATAAGCACCGCAAATAAAGATAGCAAGCATATTCCATACTAACATTTTTGAACCGGCATGCAGTGTAGTGCATACGGCCAAGTGAGGCAACAAAGTAACGTAACATAAATAGAACAATGCCAAAATGCAAAATGTAAACAAAATACAAAATATAGAGCAAGCATTGAACCTTTTGAAGTGGCACACTTTGTGACACATTGTATCGACTGCCCGCACTACGCTAGCATGTGACATCTGACTCCATGCTTGCCAGCAGCGAGCGTTGACCGCGCCATGCGACGCAGCGACGTTGAACTCGCTGAGTCGGCAATACGCGTGCTCGCGCACATAGTAAAAGTAGGGGCATGCATGTACATACATACATACATACATGCATGCGCGTATCGATACTATGTGCAGTGCATTAGAACGCCCAACTCCTTTTCTTGATCGGTCAGCAATTAGCTGATTGGCCGAATGCGCTACTTCCCCTTTCTTTTTGACTTTGTAGACTTTTGGAGACTTTGTAGAGCACAAAGTCCAAATTGTGAATCTAGTATTTAAGCCGCACATTTTTGTCAAATAAAGACAGATTATTTTGAGCAACGAACCAACGTGCTTTTAATTCTCTAAAAGATTCAGGCACCTCCGGGCGCCAAAACAATTAGACGGCATAAACCACTGTGCCTAAAAGTGGTTAGCAGCAGGCCCCAGGCCAGGCAGATAGAACTGGTCTGCTGCTCTAGCGATAGCGCCCTTCAAGACGTACACTTATATTACATGGCGATCCTGCCCAACCGGACCGGGAATTTTCTTAATATCTAATTAATTCACTTTCTCAACAAGCCAAAATGTTAGATTAAAGACATTTTTCACAGAGGAATAGCCAAGTTACTGGCGTTCCTTGCGATATGACGTAAATTCTACGAGATGACTATTCAAAATTCACCAACCCCACCGTCCTGATATAATGACTCTTCAGGAAATTCGTCGCCACCAGACGAAATCAAAAATTTACAAGATACGACAATTACATTTTTCGCTTGAAACAATTGAAGAAGAAGCTCAAGAAGCTTTCCCAACCAGCAGCAACTGAAGCCAAAGAAGAAGCTCGCGCACGATGCCAGCGAGATGTCAGGCGACAGAACTCCGCCAAAATTTTTTTACTATAATGAGATATTTAAAATAATTTTCTTTAGAAATTCAATTTGACTATAAAAAAAAATTTTCAAAATAATTATCTTTACAAATTCAATTTTCTTTTGAATAATACACATGTAAGACTTTTAAAGATTTTCAAGTTAACAATTACTTTTAATACACACATTAAATATTAGAATTTAATTTACTTTTGCAAAAATATTCTAATTAATATTACAACTAAAGAACATTGCACACATTTTGAATATGAAAGTCAGAAAAATTTTCTGTGCAACACTGAAAGTAAAACCAAAAATTTTTAAAATGAAAAAAATTTCTAATTGATGAACATACAGCAGCATTTTAGCAAAACAAAAATGTATATTTTCCAATTTCGCCTCCTAGTACTTCAGTCAAGCAAGGCAAAAAAAAAAAAGCATGCAGCTTATACAAAAGAATAAGATATAGCTAGAAATTCCTTAAAATGACAGAAAGAAATATGTAGTTCCAAATTTAAAGCTCACCCGTCTAGATAACGTATTAGATAGTGTAGGCAGAGCAAGATATTCAAAATTAAAGCCAAAACATCAAACAGCAAAAACAAGGAGCAGAGCAGGAAAAGTAGAGAATGTGATCACGCAGAAATTAAGAACAAGTGCTGCCAATGAGCCTGATCAGCTTTGTGTGCAAAACTGTACTCAATTTCTGACGTTTAAAGGATTTAGATGAAAAGAAGATATAAAGAAAAGAAGATAAAATTGACGTCAAATAAAAGAATTTAAAAGTCGCGCTTAGAAGTTTGCCAAGTATATTAAATTGAATTAAAGTGGATCGGTAGTAGCGATAATCCAACCTCGGACTAAGGTCAGGTCGGAGAAGCTATCTATCCTGATGAATATTGAATTGAAGAAATGTTATGCATGCGAGGAAAGTCGCTCTTTCCATGAAGTTATTAATGAATTAGGAAACTGAAAGGTCGGCAAACACCTGTTTCCATGTGATCCACAGTAGAAGAAGAATAGAAGAAAAGAACAAGAAGAATAATAAAAATGAAGCATCACACGGAGATCACACCGCAGTGAAGAAGATCAATTGCTATAGTAAGACTCCCTTTGAATAAATTGATGGCAGATTAGAATAAAGTCACTGAACTCGAAAAATTGTTGACTAGGATAGCTATTGGAATGAAGTACAGGAATAAATTAAAATACATGCAAAAATGAAGTACAGGCAAAAAAACGAGGCATGCAGCTGCTAAAGTAATATTCAGAAACAATGAAACAACATTCAAACGCACTTAAAGCAAAACCAAAATTTTATTACACCACAAAAATTGTAAACAATGACATACTCATAATTTCAGTTAATTCAAAATTTTTATTCCTTATGTAACAAAAATTTTTCTCTAAAGGGTAAGGGTGTAGTGCATACGGCCAAGTGAGGCAACAAAGTAACGTAACATAAATAGAACAATGCCAAAATGCAAAATGTAAACAAAATACAAAATATAGAGCAAGCATTGAACCTTTTGAAGTGGCACACTTTGTGACACATTGTATCGACTGCCCGCACTACGCTAGCATGTGACATCTGACTCCATGCTTGCCAGCAGCGAGCGTTGACCGCGCCATGCGACGCAGCGACGTTGAACTCGCTGAGTCGGCAATACGCGTGCTCGCGCACATAGTAAAAGTAGGGGCATGCATGTACATACATACATACATACATGCATGCGCGTATCGATACTATGTGCAGTGCATTAGAACGCCCAACTCCTTTTCTTGATCGGTCAGCAATTAGCTGATTGGCCGAATGCGCTACTTCCCCTTTCTTTTTGACTTTGTAGACTTTTGGAGACTTTGTAGAGCACAAAGTCCAAATTGTGAATCTAGTATTTAAGCCGCACATTTTTGTCAAATAAAGACAGATTATTTTGAGCAACGAACCAACGTGCTTTTAATTCTCTAAAAGATTCAGGCACCTCCGGGCGCCAAAACAATTAGACGGCATAAACCACTGTGCCTAAAAGTGGTTAGCAGCAGGCCCCAGGCCAGGCAGATAGAACTGGTCTGCTGCTCTAGCGATAGCGCCCTTCAAGACGTACACTTATATTCCAGCACTCAAATGGAGGTTATGGAAGATAACACCACTTCGCTTACAGGCCCATCATTTCCAAAATATTACTTTTGTAGGCAAAGGTTCAGATCTTCAGTGCGAGCTTAAACGTAAGTTAAATGAAAATCGGCGTCGCAGTGGCTTCAGTGGAGAAGTGCTCGGTCTCTGATGTGAGAGGTCGCTGCTTCGAAACCCAGCAGACTAATACATATAGTCTGAAAAAAAAGAATATGCATATGTATCTTTTAAAATGTTTCTCTGCGCGGCGCTATCTTTCGCGGAATAAATATTCATCCGGTTAAATGCCGATGGGCATAAATGTTATCGTCAGGGTGAAGGCCAGTTAGCTACACCAATTTCTTAAATACCATATTCAACGTTTCATAAACGAAATCCTGTTTTAAGGTTAAAAAAATTTCGAGCTAATTATGAATAAGATATGCAAAAATTTTAAGTATGTCAGTATATTCATTACAAATACATTCTAAAGTTGTTGCTGGAGAATGTCCCAACAACAGGTTGACTCATATAGCTAATATTCTTCCAAGACGTTATCTTCTAAGTAAAAACTCAATCTCAGTCAGAATTCGGGCGTGCTTCAAAAATTTCCAAAGAGGCTTGAAACCTAGTTTCAAGACCTGTTCGATCCCTGAAAAGACAGGCGCTCCTGAACAAGTCAGACGACTTCTAGCGATAAGACAAAGAAAGTTAACTGAATCGTTAATATTTTCGCTGTCCAAACAAGCATTCGGAATATTTACATAAATGTTATATGTGAAATTTTATATAAAAATAAATTCGACCTTTTGTTATACACTTATTATCAAAATCATATTTACGAATTATCTGCAACAGTTGCCGTTTTGATGCTACACCAAGTTGGAAACAATGCCATTATAATTTCAACTGAGCAATTATATGCGCTGCTATTAAAAATTAGAAAACTCCGCAATTACGCACTTTTGGCTTGCCGAATCCGGTTTAGCACATCTGCCTGACTAACTCTCAATTCAAGATAGGCTCGTGATCAGCACAACAGGTGTACATGATGTGAAAAAAATTTCCCAAATGGCAGCTACTGCGCATTGTTTATGTTTTGATAATGGCTGATATCATGATATCATTTGATTTTATTAGAAAACCCCAAGCGACTTTCCTGTTTTCGATAAAGTCGACTTCTTTGCGCTTAATAGTAGTAGTTCTGTCACCAATAATAGATTTCAGATTCCCCGCTCATTTGCATATCGCGCCGTGTTAATGATGTTCGGATTTTCTAAGCCTTTAAAAGTTCGAGTTTGTGTCTGAAGAGTCGACGGGTTGCTACATACATAGGTCAATGTGCCGTTTGAGGTGTATTGTGCAGGGCGGGAGAGCGGACCGACGGTCTGTCTGTGTTTTGGTTGCACAGATGGCTAGACAAGAGCAACGGTCGGCCAGCTGCCAGCCTGGAAGCTCAGTCGAACTGGCCGACCAAGTGACCAGGCGAGCGGGCGCGGATCGACGGCGTATTATTAGGCAGGTGGATTAACCACAATATTACTTTGTGTTGGCCAATATTTGTTGATGTTTCGCATCGACTGCGTAAACTAATAAAATGTTTAGTTTGTTTCGAGCATTTAAGCTGGAATTACGAAGTAAAGTACATTGTTGGTTTATCGGTTTTCGGTTTGTATGCTTAATGTGTGTTGCAATTTGTCGGTCGAAAGTTGTTTTCAACTAAGAGATCTGCACGGAGCGTATGCAGATGCCAGAAGTGCAGTTTAATTGGATTTCAATGAGAGTAAATGAATCATGTACACGTTTTTATGACAGTGAGAAGCTGTAAAAATGCTGACATAAACGGCCAGGATTTACTACTGAGCGCTCCGACGAAAACTTAGCTAAGAAAGTAGCATGTGAATGAGTCCAATTTAAATGCAGTTTGGGGGAATATGCCGGTCTTTGCGAGTATTAACATTTACGAGCAATGTGCAACTACCTAATAAACACGACTGATTTGTAACCTTGGCAATGAACGAAATGCTGTCTAACTTGTTGAAATTTGATTTAACTGCACTAGAAAATATGCATTGCATTGTTTTGAACAATATTAATCGCTCACTTTCGAACAATCGCTCTAATATAAAATCAGAAGAGATTTGGAATTTTTCTCCAAAAAATTTTCCATATTGTTTAAAAGCTTAAAAAAATAACAAAAATTTAAAGCACAGATATATGTGGAATTACAGAAATATTACCATACTTTGTCCGTCATACTTATAAGTTGGTATGTAAACAAAACATTTTGAGATTAAGCCACAACTGGGTTTCTGTTATGATTTCATATAATTTCAAAGGAAAAATCGTATGAATATTCCTTAAATGATCGAATGTATCATATCAATATGCAACAAACATTGTGCCACTTGATTTCGAACCTAAAGCAAGCGTTAAAATTTTAACACACATTCTTCTCTATGCTGTTGAAATATCATTGAAAATTCAAGTCTTCATTTTTGGTACAACCATTCGAAATTTGTTCCCTGCCCAATTTTTTGTCAATTCATCAGCTGCAATTATAAAGCTGCTTAGAAAGATGCCATGCGGACTTCTCATACAAGCGCTTGATCAATTGCGCCGTCGATTGCATCTAATTAATTTGGCTTACAGTTGCCGCTGGCAATTCCGCCTGCAGTCGCCAGTTCCCAGTTGCCTGCCAGTTGCCTCTCACTTTGGCAACAGATCTACACAAAATGCACACGTAACATTTTTTCTTGTAGGTGCGTGCAACAGCTTCCTCTGCGCCGCAGACTGCCAGACATTTAGTAGGAGTGGTGCTCGAAAGTAATTTCGAGTGGGAGTCTGTTCTGCCAGCGCAGCGATTTGCCCAGCGTTTGAGCCATGTGTCTGCTCCTACACGGCTTCGGGTGTAGCGCAGTACAGCAGTCGGCATGGCCGATTCGCGCCAACTAAAATATACAAAACTGCATTGAGACGGCAGCCGGGGCATGCCGCTGCTTGAGCATCTTCTGCGGCGAACGCCACAGCAACAGTAGCAGCAGCAGCAGCCGCAATATTGACGGCGACAACAGTAGCGGCAGCAACAACTATAATCGCCAGGCTCGTTTGTTGCAGTTTTGTCGGCATATTCGCTGCACCTGCGTCGCGCGCAAGCGCAGCTGTCACAAGCTGCCACAATTGATTTTGCGTTTTGAATCCAAATCCAATTGAATACCAATTCAATCCGAGCCAAACAAATTGCTGCAAACGACGTGCGTACGCGGCCTGCGTGCATACCTCAGCGGCGAACAGCAGGGGATTCGGCGGCCCCCAAACAAACAAACGCGTCTTTTTTGAATATTTGTAGAAAATAAATAACAAAAAACTAACTACACAATTTGTAATTGTAAATGAGAAAATAACTACCAATTGAAAATGAGAAAAATTGTTATTGAGCAAAGATAAATTGGAATTCTGGATATTTTCAAGTGGCTGATAAATATCGAAAAAATATTTCATGCATAGAAATTTCCTGATGAGCTTTTAATATTTTTAAAATTTTTCGCCAAACCTGGTCCCCTGAAATTAAATACTGGCTACGTGCTGTTGGTCTCTTCTCCTACTTATCGTTGAGTATTCTTTGGTATCGATTTCACATCATGCTGCAATAAATCTTTGCATTTTATAATAGGATACCAACCAAGCATTGTATTCCAATAAGGAGAAACCAGCAAGTCCCCCAGCACAAGGCAGTGTGTAGTACAGGCGCACACGATCTGGTCATATGTGCCGCTCGGGACCTACAGCTCTGCTGCCGCTCTGTTTTGGTAGTTACCTCGGAGAAGCCTTGTACAATTATAGAAACGAGAATGTGCGCGAATTTTTTTTCGGAACTGCGCGGTTACTCGAAGCTTTAATTAAAATTTATTGTACCTACTTCCGAATTCGCCTCAGGCGAAAGTAATTCATTTTAAAAAACACATTATATGTCAGTCGGTGTTCTTCGAATAAGAAAATAACAACATTGTCATCCTGTAAAAATTTTAAATGCATCTTTTAATGCACTGCTCAATTCTTTAAACAGCTTTTAGTCAAAAAGTCTGTGAGGATGTTGTTGCCATAGACTGAATAAATGAAAATATTCCTGCAATTGTTTTGTGTAAAAAATTTGCCTTTATTTAAGTTTTATTTCATTTAAAAGAATTGGCATATTTTAGCACCATTAAAAAAGGACCTATGGCTTAAAGCTTACCGTGAACGCTGTGGCAGACACTGCACTCACCTAATGGGGGAAGCCTTTCAAAGCACATTATCAAACGTTAATCAAATTTAGATATGCAACGATTTTGTTGTTGTTGTTTTTAATTGTATAAAATGCAAATGTAGAAAAAATAGTTTCTTTAAATAAAATATGTTAAATGCTATTTACACAATTTGCTAACTATAAAATATTTAAAAAATAGCTTAACTAAAATATAAATAGCCGGTATATATAATAATAATAAATCGTATGTAGGCTTTTCTAAGCAATCATTCATAATTTCAACTAATTTGAGTATTCGGAATTCACGTGTATGTGTATTTATGTATGCTGCCATGTTTCACATTCTACTTTTTGCCCGAAATCGACTTGGTAGGAATTAAATTCCAATTGCAAGCGATTTAAATTTCGATCGTAAGTGAAATGCGAAACTTGGCCGATTGTACTATATACTCGTATGTATTGTATGCAGCTATATGTATGTATGTATATAAAAATATGTAGCTCAATTGGCAAATTGAGCATATATCAAAAAATCTCAACTCTTCAATCGCTTGAAAGCTTATGCTACTTTATTGGCCTCTTGTGTTGTAATCAAATATTTTTTTATTACTAAAACTTGGCGTAGTTTCCATGATCCATGATCATCAACGAAATGAAGAAACGGCTCTCAAATCAATTTAATTGCCAACAACTGCGGAACTGAAACTCCAACTGAACACATTTAAAACAAGTAACAGCGCAGAGTTGCACTCGCGTGAACTTAACCTAACCTCACTTATTCGAATGCATTAATAGGAGTGTAAAGTTCAATTTGCTAGATTTGTGTAAGTATGCATACAAGTAAAAATTGGCTAAAAACGTTGCTGTTGTGTGCTCTGATGAAAAGTAAAGAATATGCGACGTGCATGTTGCTTCCTTTCCTAAACGTAGCTCCGCTCCGCACAGCTCATCTGCTTTGGGCATAGCGAATATATCAGTCAGTGTCGACGCATGTGAAGGGACAGATGGTCCGAGCGGCTGAATGAGCGCGTACAGAGCTGGCAACGAAAGGGCTTGACGCCGGTGTGCTTTCGGTAGTGGCGCGTCAACTCGTCGGAGCGTGCGAAGCGCCAGACGCAGCCCTCCCAGGTGCAAACGTAGGGCTTCTCGCCTGAAAGCAAAAGAAATGTTTGATGTAATACGCGTCTTACATGCGCAGCTGTACGAAACGGGGACGGGTGGTCCAGGCGAATAGTCCACATGGCAACCAAGCAAACGGAGACTATGCGACTACCAACAAATCAAAAATTTTCCTAAAAGAGTCTACCAAGCGAATAATTTCGATGTTGACTACCCATCCGTAATTTCAAATGGAAGGTGTGGGCCGTACCTGTGTGCGTGCGCTTGTGCGCCTTCAAGTGCGAACTTTTCGTGTAGACCTTATCACAACCCTCAGTGTCGCACTTGTGGACCTTGCGATTTTTGGAGAGATCATTGCAGCCGTTGGTGCCCTCGGCGCCGCTGCTGACATTTTCGAAGCGATTGAAGTTGCTGGTGCCGCCCAAGACGATGCTGCTGAAGGCACTTTTACGACTATTGCCACTCCCACTGCTCACTCCGCCGCCGTAACAGGCCGCAGCAGCACTGAACGAGCTGTGGAATCTATCGTTCAGCGGCGCATTGGCGGCAGCAGCCATTATCTTCCATGGCGAAGTGGAGCTGGCGCAGCGATTCATCTTATTGAAGGCAGGGTTCGTTGTGGATCTGTATGTGGAGGACGTGGCGGCACCGGCGGTCGACGCTATGGACAACGGCGATATCGAGGGTGGCGCTGCTGTTGCCATGGAAGCCGCGCCCGCCGCGCCACCCAACGTTGCAGAGCTATGTGCAGCTACGGCGCTGGACTGCCTCTCCGTGTATTTGTAAGGATTCTTGAACAGACTGAGCAGGCTGAATTTCCGGTCGTAGTCAAAGAAGGAACGTTGACCACCAGCGGTCGCCGCCATAGAGCTGCTGGCATATGGCGAGGAGGCACACATGGCCGCGGGCGTCGACGCTGACGTCTGGCGGCTTTGGTTAAAATTGCAGGAAAAAGCTCGAGCGCTCGTTGCGTTGTTGTTGCTGCTGCTGCTATTGTTGACCTCTTCTTTGATACGCCGATATGTGAACAGAAAGGGAGATGCGGCAAAAAGTGGCGGAATCGGCAGCTTCGAGGCTGCTGCTGCTGCGGCGGCAGCTGCCGCTGGAAGTGCCGAGTACTGACGTTGATTGTACGCCGCTTGTGTTGACGCAGCAAAAGGTGAACTGCTCGCTGAGCTGGGCGCAGACGAGAAGTGCGAGGTGGTGGAGCAGCCGCCATTGCGGCTGTTGCCGCCACTGAAGGCACTCGACGTGGGCGAGACGTTGGAATGGCTTTTGCCTGAACGTGCTTTGCAGTGCAGGCTTTGAGATCCTGGAAGAAGAAGAAGAATACAATGAGTTGAAGTTGAAGCAAGTGTCCTGACCAGTAGGAATTCTAAAATAACCAAAAAGAAAATATTAGCCTAAGCATAGATACGAAAGTGACGGCGAATCGCTCAAGAACTAACCAGCTGGAACCAATAGCTCATCTACCCCAAAATCCAAGTGATATAAAGATGGACCTTACAAACTAAAGCCAAATGCTGGCAAGAGATGGAAGGCGGTAGCTGAGACGAAAGAAGAAAGATTTTTTAGTCACCTTTTCTTTTTACAATGTATCCTGTTTTCCACTTTTGCTGACTATTGACTACAGATTTGGAACATCTCTTATTAAAAGCAGCCACAAAGAAAACCTGTTATGAGGTATTCCTAAAATTGTTTTTTTTTTGGAACAGCCAAAACGACTTATTTTCTTTAAAGATTTATTTTGGAGTGACCATTTTCCGGACAATTGGACTATTTAGTCTTCAATACAGGGCGTGCTGAATTACCGGATTGGAACTACTGCTTCAATTATCTAAAACAAGTGGGGCCACCTGTCGTGTGTGCCTGTATACACGACAGCTAGTAAAACAATTAGCAACAATAAAAACCAAAGCAAAGTAAAAAATAAAAAAAAAATTTTAAAACTTGTGGGATTCGAACCCATGACCTGCCAAGTGCAAGCGCGCGGCTCTACCCACTGGGCTACACAACGAAGTGATTACATTCGTCTAACGTCGTAAAAGACAGAAAGCGGACAGGCAACAGGCAAGAATTTTTGGTCACTCTGCGTTTTATATATTAGATACTTGCTCTCAAAGCCCACTTGCTACACTTTGGCTTCGGTCATAACTAAAAAACGCGATCACCTAAATATCCATAATTTCAATAACGACATAAACAAATGCTCTTTAAATGGACAGCGTCATTGAGTATACGCCCAGCAACAGATAATAAATCTGTCAACGGCGCTGGTGTAAGCCAATAAGCCGCTGTGATAGGGCGGACACGCAGGCGCACGTCGCGGGCCAGAGCGTGAACACTTGGCTCGGAGGCACAACGCGTCGCTTAATCGATTTCTAAAGCGGCCATAATTCAATCAGCAACGGCGTGAACAACCCCAATTCAGCGAAGGTGCGCGCATCGTTGGGTCCCAACCGTTGCAGTTACGGAATCATTAAAATTGCACAGAACGAAGCGGGACGGCAGGCAGGGAGCTGGGGAAATCAATAAACTACGTGACTATCGACAAGATTCCGTGGCTCTGAGAGATGCGCCATAAAAGCGCATAATCCGGTGGCTAATGTCGGCCGAGTGTGACCTACATGGGCATCAATCTGGTGAGAGATTCTGTTGCAATGAAGAAATATCAATCAAAAATGGATTTTTTGTGTTTTTTGATCTTCAGTTTTTGCATGTACTATAATTAACTAGAATTTAGGATAAGGCTGATCGTAAGTAAGGTTATGTTTTTGCATATAGTACAATACATACAAATCAAAAAGCAAAGATCTTGCCAATGTTGTGCATTTCTTTTCATAAGGATTATTTACATATATAGCCGTCGAAAATGAACGCTGCTTTATTTGCGTATAGAAGAGGTCCTTTAATACACGCACAATTGGCTGATATTCGGATTTTCCATCCGACATTTCCGGACATCCCAAGCATTTTGTTCTAAAGTCATAATTTTTGGTGCCACCTTTCTGCCACTCTTTGTTGCAATTGTTAGAAAATGCACACACACACACATTACTTTCATTTCGATTTTCAATTTGTTTCCTATCACTTAACCCATTTCTGGCAGTTGCCCGCCTGCAGCGAGCAGAAACTTAATCTTTGCTGTTAATGATTCGAACTTTGCCGCTGGAAATGGAAATGCAGCGAGCACTTTGAGCGCGTCCCCAGCGCAATTGTTGCATGCGAGTGTGTGCGTGCGTGCATCTGTGTGATTCACATATGAAAGTGCTTGTGCCTGTGAATGAGAATGAATGTGTGTACATTTGTCGGAATGACATGCGCGGCTGTGCGGCTTGTTGATGTGATGAAAAGTTGCAAATTTGCAAGTCCAGTCGCTGCGAGCGATGTGGTGCGGTGCGGCGTGGTGAGTTAACTCGCGCTCGATGCATTTGTAATTTCATTTTGCCCAAGGTCTCCTTCGTTGTGTTATTAAAATTGATGGCGTTTAATTGAACTGGCCATCAACGTCAGAAATGTTGGCGGTCTGGCGGTACGAGTAGCAGAGCGAGGTGCCATCCGTCGTTCCATTGCGGCGCTGGTGAGTACAACTAGCCACTGGTGAGTGTTGAATCCAAAAATAATAAACACATAGACACCAAACTTTTTTATTTGAGGTGTCTCGTCGAAAGCCGTCAACTCGAAATATGAATTGAAATCACTTAAGCCGATTCACTCCATATCGACAGGGTGCCAACAAAAATATCAAGTGATCCTTCAGCAAGGAGCTCAATAATTTCGATTCGACAATGTTTGTTGCAATCTTAATATCAAAGGTAAGACTTAATCTAAAAAAAAAAACTTTATACAGAAATCTGATCTTTAAAAATTTTGAAAAAAAGATTGCTTAATAAATTATTAATACAAAACGAAACTTAAAAAAATTTAAATTTTACAGTGTATTAGCCATTCGAAAAATTCGTTAAAGTTTGAAGAATTAAAACGATTTTCAATGCATTTTGATTCCGAGATGTTTATGAGAGTGTCTGATGGCAATTTCTCAACGATCGATCGAGCTGCGCTTTGTTGCTCTGTGCTGCCGTTGCTTTTCGCCTATGCTACCAGAAACTGCTCGCCGCCGTCTAACGATCTCGCATATCCTTGCCGCATCACGCACTCAGCGTGCCGTCGTCGTTTCAGCCGCGTTCTTCGCTTGGCTTATCACTGCCATTAATGGTGCTTGTACGCTCTGCTCGGTTGATCGCTGGCTCGGCGGATTCGTGCATGTTTCCAATAAACGTGCACATTTAGCATTTCCCCATTTCCTTTTTTCCCCCGTCATAATTACCACTTTTACCGAAATGACGTCTGATTTCATATTTTTCAGAGTTTATTTTGATTCGGCATTTGGGAACGCGCGGCTTCAGCGCAGTGCTCTGCCTAACAAAGTGGTGCCATAAAAAAAGTGAATGTTGCCCCAAGTGCCAGTGGCTGGCTAGCAAGCTGCCGGCTGGCGGCGCTGGGAAGAGCAACGCGTTTGCAAGTGGCGCGCACTCGTAAACCTCATAAACTGCTCATTTGACTGCGCGTGTGAATTGGCAGCAGCGCGCCGCATACGAATTTTTGTGTCCAGGTGAACGCGCGCAAGTGGCAAACACATAAACGCATCGTCGAACGTGGTCGGCTGCCGATAATTATGATGATGATGACGCTGGCGCTGGTGGCACGGACGCTGCTGCTGCTCCTGCTGCTGCTGCTGCTGGTGATGATGATGAACCGCGAAGTGGCGGTGGTGGAGGCGGCGGTGCTGGCGCACATGACTGCCAAGATGCCGAACATGAGTGGCAACATATGTGCATGTGTGGTTGCGGTGTGCAGCAGCAGCAGCAGCGATTCGATTGTGCTGGCTGTGCTGCCATGCGGATCTCGGCGCTGCCGCTGATTGCGGAAAAGTAGAAAAACAGAGTAATAAATTACGAAAGCGCTTGATAGGGTTTTATGTGCATTTGGTGCGCGATTGGCAATAATTGACAGTTTGCCGCTGAGAATGGAGTCGCCGTGCGGTGTGCGCCCCTGCACCACTCGCCGCTCGCAGCCCGCTTAAGCTTAATTGCTGCGCTTGATTTATTTTGTTAACTGTTGCATTTAGCTTGTTCGACGCGAGTACATATTAATAAGCGTCCAACAGTTCAACGGTCCCACCAACCCACCAACAACAGAGCGTATGCTCTTGCGTCCTGCGCATTGCACGCTAGCGTGCTGTGGTGCAGCTGTGCTTGCGCGGCCGCTTGCCCGATTTGAACTTGCGGCGGCGCTGCTGTGGCGGCGAATAAGTTCAAATCCGCCAAATTTGGCATGCGCACAGTTATGGCACCTCCGATTTCA
The DNA here is from genome assembly GCA_963457695.1 of Neria commutata. Taxonomy (NCBI): domain Eukaryota; kingdom Metazoa; phylum Arthropoda; class Insecta; order Diptera; family Micropezidae; genus Neria; species Neria commutata. Next base: position 44,832,996 of record OY735247.1, on the reverse strand, counting down.
CTGGCAGATTTTGGCCCACTCTCAGCCGCCTTGTTCGCACACAAACGCACACTCAGATCTGCGCATGGCGCACATGCGTGCGTGCCGCCGCAATCGCCCATTGTGGTGAGAAGATCTCTGACATTTGCCTCCACTTTACCGCAAAGTTTTTCTTCTAACCTTAAATTAAATACGATAGCAGCGCGGAGCAGGATGAACCTACGCAGCTGAAGCTCAAGCGAGGCTCAGCTTATTCCCTACGCACGCAGTTGTCCCCTGTAGGAAAAGCGGAGTTAATCACTCTCATCAGCTGATAGGCGTGATTTCTGATAATATATTCACAATTTTTGGTAGTATTAACGACACTTTAGATTTTTTACCTAAGAATTAGGTTTCTTCTCAATAAGCATCTTAGTATAAAAATCGAATGGGTTTCAATGTTTTCAATAGGAAGCTGCAGCTGTTGAGTTTTCCAGAAAATTACTGTACAGTTAGCTTAGTTTATTCAGACTAAGAGAACACTCTAGAAGTGGCAATTTTCCCTACAGGGTCGTTCAGAGCGGTGCTGTTGCCGCCGCTATTGATGCACAATTAATATTCCCACAGTTTGATTTGGTTTTCGGTGGCTGCTTGTTCTACTTACAAATGGTCGGCAGTCGGTCGAGTCAGTGGAGTCAGTCTTCGCAGGCACCAAACAGGCACAGTGGCGAATCTGGTGCTTTTGTAAACGCAGACATTGTGGCAACGAACGACATTCAACGGCCAACAGCTGCCTGGCTTCCTACCCGCCAGTCCGCCTGTCCGCTGCAGCCGCCAAAGTGGTACGTGGGCAGGCAGTCGAACTGACTTAACAACATCGCTGCTCGGCCCACCAGCAAGTGCCAGCGTGCCATCGCGTCTGCGCTCGCTCCAGTTGGCGCTTCGTTAAGTCGCGCTGTACGCTTTCAGTTTTTAACGATCGACCCACCAACCGAACGAGAGACCAATCGAGCGCCCCAATTGTGCAAATCTTAGCACTTTCTGTGAAATTGACAACAAGATAAATTTAAATTAATTTTGTGGCCATATTTCGCTGGTGATTCTTTATGCGATAATGGGCTTGCCGCTTGCTACTGTTGCGCTGCGGAAGTGCTCAGATACGGAGTTTGTTGTGGCACGGCAGATCGAATTTTGTAGCTACAGACAGCTGCATGTTTTTTAGGTTAAACGGCCTGTTATCGACAGCCAAAGAAGTTCAGGAGGTGATCTACAGTTAAAGTTATTACAGTAAACCCTGCTTATTGCTTATTATCAGTGTTTTAAAATAATTTTTGAAAAATCCCCATAAAGTTCTACGTTAGGTTAATATGACTAAGGCCGAATTACTGAAGGTCCCAGCAAAAAATTGGTTGAGGCTTGGAAATCTTTTGTTTTGATGCTAAGATTTTCATGGTCCTTTCTCGCACGAAACAAAGGCAACACTCTTCCTTGGTCTCTGCAGACTTTCCATAAGTAGATTGGCCAAAGTTGCTATTCGAATTTCCGCATAAAAGCTTTGCGTTCGTTTTCAATTTTTAAAAATTGTTCCTTCAAGCATGATGCAATTTTGAATATAAGTTTTTTGAAAGAATAGTTTTTATTCGGACTTACTTGCCAAAGAGAAATGACAATACTTAGTTGTCTATTTCTGTTCTGAAACAAAGCAATTTTAAGTGTACAACAACAAAGAATTAGAATTATTGCTCACATGGGCAGGTCATATAGCTATTTCGGTTTTTGCCAGAAATAGCTATATGACCTGCCCATGTGAGCAATAATTCTAATTCTTTGTTGTTGTACACTTAAAATTGCTTTGTTTCAGAACAGAAATAGACAACTAAGTATTGTCATTTCTCTTTGGCAAGTAAGTCCGAATAAAAACTATTCTTTCTAACATTCAAGCTGCCGAATAAACACAAACTCGTATTATAAGTTTTTTGGCATTAATTAAAAGGCTGTCTAGTTTCACTTTTGATTAAATTTGATCGAACAAAATTTAAAATCTAGCGTTTCCGCACTTGGGCGCCAGCAGAGAGCATTGATTAAGTGCCAGTAATGGCGGCAATAAATTAGGCGCAGCCAGCAAAAACGCCTGCTTAAACGGCCGCGCACATTTGCTAACACACACACACACACACACCAACACGCACAAGAGCACAAATGACTCGTTTATGTTTGATTTGTGATTTTGACTAACGCATTTTTTCGAGTGTTCGCAAACAAATGCGCCTTCATGTTTCGGCGCAGAGCACGAACGAAATGTTTGTTTGTGTTTGTGCTTGTGGCTGTGGTTGTTTGTGTAGCTTTCAACGGCGGATAAAGAACTTTCCTATTGTCTATAACAGCATCTTTCATGCTCAAGAGACACTTAACCACGCCAAAATGTTCCATGAGCACCTCTCGAGCGCAGCCAAGACAAAAGTAGCAGCCAGCAGACGAGTGCACGTTGCTCAGTGCGCCCGTTGGTGCGCCGGTTGGTTCCCAGGCGGTGCTGAGCTGGGCTGAAGTGATGCCGTGATTGCAGTCAGTGCTTGAATTTGAAGCGCGTCGTGGCACACGGCACTTCTTCTTCTTCTATCATGGCCACTGCTCCTGCTGCTGCCGCTGCGCCGCTGCCGCTGTACCTGGCTGTCTCCAGCGCCCCTGCCGCTGTAGCGGAGTACAGCTCCACCTTGCGAAGAAAATTAATTGTCTTAACTTCATGTTTAATTTATTTGAAAGTGCGCGCAACGGCGCGGCGCGGCGTCGCAGTCTGCAGTCCGAAGTCCTCACAGCGAGATCGACCGCTGGCAACTGCAATGCGTTGTAATCTCGCTCTTAGCAGATATAAAATGCGTTTTCGCTGTTTAACATTTCTCAAACGTAAAAAGCGGCAGCAGCGGCGGCGGCGGCACAGCCCCTCGGGCAAAGCACAAGCAAACACTTTAAGTGCGTTTAAGCCCGTGAAATGCGCTCCCCGTACGTTTTGTGGCAACGCGACAAAGTCGCACTTGGTTCGCGTATATATACATACATACATACGCCTAAGTATATAGACACGGTACGCGCCAAACTGATTGATGAAATGATTGCCTGCACGTGATCAGGCGTTTATAGTTGGCGGCAGCGTGCGTGAGCCGTGCCGCGAAATTACACAAGATTCAGACACACATACCAGCAAATTACAGCAAGTAAGTGTAAAAGTACAACTTCTTCAGGGATCAGCGCATTCCCGTGCAGCCGGCGAACGACATTGGAGCACTGTTTACATTTGCCGTACAGACGAAAGCACTAGGCGCCTTTAAGTATTCAGCATGATATGTCGTGAGTTGCATATAGAAATGATGCTTGTTATGCAAGCGTGAGAGCAAAACTTTTTCATCTCGAAACTGATCGATCCATAGGCAGAGCGATGATCATTCGGAATGCTAGAAAAGGGGTGTATGCAATTTTCCTCAGTTTTGACATAATTCGTCGTTACATTGTAAGATTCATTTAATACAACTATTAACTGAATTGGCTAAGAGCGCGGGGGGAGGGGGGCCCGCTGTTATATAGTCTTGAAAATCCCACAAAGGATCACACTCGATGTTTCTATTTCAAAATGAACCACAGAGGATCTTTGCGACGATTATCTGCCAGAGAGGGCTGCATCAGAGCGCTATGCAGCTACTGGGCGCTCTTGCCCAAAAAACCTAAAATACTAAATTCTGTAAAGTTTGAATTATGTATGTGCTATTTAATTTATTTAAAGCAAAAAACTGATTGTGTAATATGTAAGGTAGCCCTTAACCTGTAATATGTATGGCAACCTTATAACTCAGAAATGTCAAAAATGTAAACCTAGAGTAAGAGAGTAAAAGATGGTGATCTGGCAACGCCAGACCGGAAAGAAGAAAAGTGTCATCATTAATAAAGAGAAAAGAAAAGTAAACACACGCGGAATTTTTCATCAGTCCAAATCGGACAAATTATTGACGTTAAAGTTTAAATAAACATCAAGATAACAATTGAAAATTACATTAAAATTTTATTGAAACTTTTTTAAATATGTACATAGTTTTAGCTTTAAAAATTATTGCCTTATATTTGGCAAAAAGTGCTCTTCTGTCAACAAAACTATTGTCTCGTAAAATATTACTACGAATCTGATGTGCATAATTTAAGTGCATGTGAGTAAAATACACTTTCACTCACAACAGACTTTCCAAAATGCACCCGATGAGCTTCTCGGATCTGTTGAAATATTATGCTGAAATTTGTGCATGTTGCTTGCATAATCGACGTAGCCAACTTTTCACATTGTTCTCACTGTCCGACATTAGCGGACATTTACAAATGGCATATTGTACTGTTACTTAGCCATCAATCTTGCCCAACTTAGTAAAGCTCACTTCGCAATTTGTCGATATCGATCATTGTCAGCGGTCTAACTGCGCACGCCGTGCAGTGCAGAGTGTACACTCAAAGGAAAGAGAAATACACTTGATCCTCTTTTTACACGGTTGGTCGGGACAAGAAAATTTCGTGCAAAAGAAAACCGTGTAAACAAAGATAAATTTTCCTATAAAAGTGCCTAATCGTTCCAATTTCGAAAGAAAACCGTGCAAATAAATATAATCGTGCAATAAAAACACGTTTTTGTATGCATGTGTCCTAACTCGTTCCATTAAAAATATACACTACACCATACAAGTGCGCGCTCCGTTTGCACCACCATATTTTCATTTCTTTTTATTGTGCGAACAGTTACTTCGTTTTTCTTTTTGGAACTGTCGCAAATTTTTCGCCAGCTTTTAATTCGTCCAAAATTCGAATTTTTTGGGCAAATTTATTTTAACACGTTTTGGCGCCATTGCGACCACTTATTTTGATATTTCGTTTTATTAGTTTGTTTTATATTGACAACAGAGTTGCTTTCTTATGCATGGTTCTGTTACATGTAGTAAATCTAATTAAAACGAAGAAAAAGGGTACGAAAAAGTCGTGCAAAAAAAATAAAACCGTGCATAAAAAGTAACTGGGGGATGTAAAAAAACACCGTGTAAAAAATATTGATTTAAAAAAAACCCGTGTAAAAAGAGGATCAAGTGTACACCGAAAGTTAGAGTTAGTAAGAGCGCTAGGACAGACTGATTTAAATTAATCCATTCAAATGCCTCAGCTGCAGTTAGTCAGTGATTTGCTAATATTTTGCGCTTGTGGCACACGGTTGCTTCGTTGTTTTAGATCGCTGCCATCAGCGGCACTGTACAGCTTTGCATGCGATGACCTGCATCCGTGAGTGGCACAGGTTGCTCTGAGCTGACCACATACGGCGTGCGGCGTGTCAGAGGCAACCAGCCTGCCGCTTGGCACACATCAACCGGCAGTGTGTCGTCGGAGCCAATGCATTTAGGCACAACCAATGGCCAAACAATGGCCATAAATTCGAAGCTAATCAACACAAAGCCATTGTACAAGCAGGCGGCGAGTCAACAGCGCTGCTTGTATGGGCGTAGCCAAGGAGGCAGCGCGCCGGTTGCCAGTCGACTGCGCCGCACCCCCACCCCCACACTCGAGTCTTGGCATTCAACTTCAACTGTGCGCTCCTTTCAAAGCACATCCTGACTGCTGCCATACGCGATGGGCTCATACCGACGTTGAAGTTGCGCTCGGCACAAGTCCAGCGAAGCCAGCTCGAGCCGCCCAACGGCAATGTAGGTGGTCGACATATTTATTAAATTGTCACTGATGGAGTGCAGTCGATACGCTGGTCCGTTGCCTGGCCGGCGGCTCTCGCCCGCGGCGCATGTGGGTGTCGTACATGGCTGCGTGTGCACAGCGGCCAAGTTGCTTGTGGGTCACCGGCGCGCGCTCATTGCAGGCACTTTTAATGCAGCAAACGACTGACCCACCCAAATTATTCACCTGTCAAATCAGCGCCAAGCGATCTTTTATTGGCTGTGGCGCGGCGCAAGCGATTTCATGCCCAATTGCTGCGAATCAATTTAAGCGCGCCTCGTGCAAGCTCGCGCTCTGAGCGCTCAGCTCTTTGTGCCGCACTGGCAGCGCCGAGCGCAGAGGCCGGCCGCCGAGCGACTTTTGTGAGCGGCGACTTAATTGATTGTGCGATCAAGTTGTTGAACACGAGCAAGCGATAAATTTTGCATTGATTTGGCGCTGAATTATCTCAATTTGCGCGAAGCAAGTGCGGACGTATTGTGGCGATCGAGTGCCACAAATGGCTCTATTTAGCAACGGCAGAATTGCTATTATTTATTTAATTTGTGGCGTCTTTTGGCTTAGTGTGCGGTCTGTGCCAGCGCAGTTGGCGATTTCGATCACTGATCGTACAAGAAATGCACATTTTCACCTCATTTTAATTGTTTAAAATTTGTGATCGTTTTGTCATATAAAATAATGAAATCAGAATCTTTGAAATATTTGAGAAGTTTTATCATTTAATCGATTAATTCATAGGATCATATGATCGATTTAGAGCCATATTTTTATCATATTGAACTGGGAATACTAACTTTCTTACTTTGTTTGCGTTACTTGGTTACGGCCTGCCACAAGGAATCCAAGGGTTAACACAGTCCAAGCGAGCTTTACATTTAAATGTAGTGTAATTGATTCAATCAGAGTCTGATTGAACGTTGATCGACGATACTCGTAACTTTGTGGCAACTCCGTTGAGTGCGAGTAGTCAAATTCGGCTGCAGTTTGATTGCAACCGCCAGATTTGTGCACTACGCTTCCTGCGTGCCCCGGAGAACGGATTGCAGCTTGCAGGTTCCCCGAAACACGCCCGTTGTTTTGTTTTTATTTATGCCTGCCGCACAAATTATCTGACTATGTAGGTACCCGTCAGGTTTGTTGGCTGGCAATTAGTTCTGGCTTTGTTGACGGTCAATGTTTTACGGCGATCTTCCCCCTGGCAGCTGGCGGCGCAATGCTGGGAATGTGGCGTGGAGAACAATGAAAGCGTGCACCGCAGTTTCCTGCAGTGGCAATGTTGTGAATGAGTATCAGTGCGAAGAGATCTGCAGCGAGCGCGGAGCACTGCGGCGCACGGAACGCCCGGCAGATGGGGGCATGCGCATTGCGAAACCAACTTAATTAAATTTTCCCATAGTGACGCTGTCTCTTTGCGCCGCACTGCCGCTTGCCGCAGCGTTTATCGTTTGCTGCATCGCGTTGCAGCGGAAAACAGTTGCGCGGCGCTGCGTTGATGGCGCAGCGGTTGCGGCGTGTGCGTAAGCGGGCGAGGGCAGTTCCATTTTTAATGCGGTTTCTTCTGCACCGCTGAATGCAACGCTGCTTGGGTGCCGTGTTGCAACGCTTCGTTGCCCCAGCGAGCGTCGGGCGAGGTGGAGTTTATGCATTCGGGTGGAGTGCATTTTTTATACCCTACACCTATGGTAATAGGGTATAATAACTTTGTGCCAAAATTGTAACGCATTAAGGGAGCCTTCCTAGGTATAGACATAAGTATATAGAAATGATCAGAAACACTTTCTCTTTTCATTTCCGGTTGTCCGTCTGTCCGTCTGTCCGTCTGTCCGTCTGTCCGTCTGCGTGTATGCAAAAAAAAGAAAGAAGGAGTTGTCCGATTTGGACCAAATTTGGTACACAGTTACAGTGAACCTCGGGTTAGGTAAAGTGTTAAAATTAGTCAAATCGGTTAAAGGACACGCCCACAATGGGCCTGTAAGTCCCACTACCTCGGGTTTTTTTCGGTAAAATGGCTATAATTTGTGTAATTACTCATGGAAAAGATTAATACTTGGTATTCACGTTAAGAGGTAGGTCTTCTATATCTCAGGAAAAAATGGGCGTGATCCGCCCACTATATAGCCGGCAAAATTTTTTCGGTAAAATGGTTACCAATTGACTAGTTACGAATATAAATGAATGAAATTCGGTTCCCAAGTTGATATATAGGTCTTAGATGCCATACAAGAAAATGGGCGTGGTCCGCCCACTATATAGGCGATAAACAAAAAATCTTCTTAACTTCCATAATATATACACCAGAGAGTCCAGATTTGGTTACTTCGTTCCTGGTAGGAATATCTTTTAATTCTCCAGAAATGGGCGTGGTCCGCCCACCATGGGGGCAGTAAAATAAATATGCCGATAACATCTGTTGTACACTCGCCAGAGCATCAATATTTGGCACGTATAGTCCTATTAGGTATATCTTGTAGTCTGCCAAAAATGGGCGTGGTCCGCCCACTATGTAGGTTGTAAATCAAATGCACCCACAATTTCAGTGAATTATCACCCCACTTGGGAACTTGGTGTAGGGTATTACTCTGTCGGTGAAACCCGACTGATACTTCCTTACTTGTTTATTGCTTACTTTAGTTGCGGCTCCAAAGTGAAAACCCAATTTTGATGTTACAGCTCGCGGCGCTTCTTGTGTGCCTTCCTGCCAGCCTCGCAGCGTCGCCTCGACTACGAACCGTTCACCGAAATGAAGCGCACCGTGACTCAGCGACTTCGTGATTTCTTTGAACCTATTCTACTACATATTTGGTATGTGTGTGTGTGCGTGTTTAGCTCTCAAGCTGAGATTTTCCCAGCATCTGCGTCCTTAGCCAATTTGTTGCCTTGTCGTGCGGACTCCCCCTCCACCTCTTGCCCCATTTTGCACCGCTTATTATAACTCTGGTATCTTTCTTCATCATCCCTCTTCTGTTTCCATTTTCTTTCTTGTTGCACTTTTAGTTTATTTCCTTGCTCTGCTTGGTTCTCCTCTTTTAACTTTGCTCTCGTGTTATTTACACGCCCTCTTCTTCATCTTGTGATCGTGCTCACTCTCCAGATCCTCTTTCCTTCCTCTCCCTTCCCAAACTACTCTTCTTGCTTCTCTTGTCTGTCGTCTTCTTGCTCTTAATCCATCACTAGTTCTTCTTCTGCCCATTTGCTGAATCACCTTCCTTCTATTCGCTTTTGCATCCTTCTGTCTTTTAGTCGGTCGATGTGTCTATCCCTCTACCCATTTTTTCGTCGATCCGTTCTTCTGTACCGCTGCTGTTTTTCCTCCATGCGTCCGTCCGTCACACGTCCGTTAGTTTACCGCTTGTCCGTCTCCACTCCGACGATTCACAATGAATTTGTTGTTCATTGTTAGTGCGCCGCTGGAAACGCTTGTCTTCGCCTGAATCTGTCGTATTTCAAGGCAATCTTCAACTTGAAAGCAAAAGTGTCTGTCCCCATGCTTCGTCCATCCGCGGAACCGCATAGCAGCACTGCACGCCACAGCGACACCCCAATACGGCCACGCCACGCCACTTCACATTGCACCACACTAGGTGGGATGCTGGGATGGGATATGGGTCGCCAGTCGAAGTCGAGCCGAAATCGTTTCAAGGCGACTGCGAAATGAAAAAGTTTCCCATGATGCCGCCGCCATTACAGTTTGTAATAAATTTAGAAAATTTGTGCACGAATTGGCAATGAATCGTTGTGCGCGGCGGTGGCGGTGGCGGCGGCAGAAGGCGGAAATGTGCTGCTTTCCCATGGTGTGCCGCCGCCGCCGCGGCACAGATCGGTTTGTTTGTTTTGGTCTGTTCTTCTTTCCCCTGCATTGTTGCTGGTTTTCTGTGGCGTTCGTAGGAGCGCAGAGACTGCCTCCTTTGTTGCCTGCCTCTCAGCGCGACTGTCTGCCTGCGTGTTGTTGGCTCTTGCTGTTGTTGTTGTTGTTGGTATCAAAAGCGTTGGACGCTTTTCGTTGCCAATTTGCAATGTTCGCCCGAAATTTTGTTGTTCCTTTTTATCCAAATCTAGGATTTTGATGATCGTGGGAAAATCGTGCGACGCCGCTGCTGCATCTCCGAACTGTATTTGCTATTATTGCTGGGTAATGCTGCCGATGTAACTCAAGTTGCTGCTGCTGTTGCTGTTCTTGTTGCATGTTGCTTGGTGTTGTTGCTTGGTCACTAAATGCAATCATAAAATGTACTTTCAAATTGTAATTGACAAGAATTGCGGCACTGCAGCGTTGCATGCCGCTTTGCCTGCTCCAACGTGTCTTGGCCGAATCGCACATGAGCAGCAGCGGCAACCAAGCCAGGCCAAGCGGTGAACGTGGTATGCGGCACTGAGGTGGCAGCGGCAGCAAGCACCAATTATTTTATTTTAACGACACACTTTTTGAATGCGCACATCTGTTTGTTTTGCGGCAGCAGTTGCAGTTGCTGTGGCGGTGGCAGTCTCACTTGTTGTTGCTGTTGCTGTTGTGGCATGCTGTGCGCCTTCGCAAGTGCTTGACAAAAATTATTGATTGACGCCGCGCGCACATTTTGTCAGTGCAACATCCAAGCCTGTCACTACATTTAATCCATTGAATTGTGTGATTTTTGCAGTGGTAGTTGTTGGTTTTGTTGTTGTTGTTGTGTGCTTGTATGGCGGGCCATGCAAAGTATATGATTTGTTGTTGACACACTAAGTGCCGTCAATTCAGCGGCTCACCGTATATGGGCTGTTGCCAGTCGCAATTAAGATTGCAACTAAACGTAGGCGGGGCTGCTGAGGCAAAGATACCAACTCACCAACAGTCGCCATTTTGGTGCTCAATATATACAATATTCAGTAATGCAGACAAGTTTGAGAACTCCTGAAAATCATCGAAATGAACTATCGATCGGATTTATAAGAATATTTGTAGAAGCCATTGAATAGTCAATGGCTGAGAGTTACAATATTCAATATTTTGAAGTTAGTGTCTGACTACGACTATTAACTGTTCAAGAAAAATTTTATCATATTTTTAAGCTATTAATATTCTTTGCTTAAATGTTCTTACACCGAAAAGTTATTGGATTGACTGGTTGAATTTTCAAACTCTGAAAATTCCAGAATTGGCAAAATCTCTCGCGGCTTAAGGGCTTCACGTGTGCGGCAAACATAATTGCACAGCCGCTTTGATTCGAAAATTGGGTGTGAAGCCATTAAAAAAGATTGTATGTATTGGTAAATAAAATTATATAAAAAAAAAACTTTTTAAAAATAAGCTTTAATGTACTAAAAAGTAGAAAATAAGTTGTTTCCAAGTCACCTGTATCTTACTATCCATAAAAGCTTGGGGCGCTCATGTGTTCAATATTTGTCAAACAGTTACCACAATATTTTATTTAAATAATTTTTTGCAAATAGATTCTAGTAATGAAAGATATTTTGAATATGGATATTGAGCGCACAAGCTTTTATTAATAGTAAGATACAGGTGACTTGGAAACAACTTATTTTCTACTTTTTAGTACATTAAAGCTTATTTTTAAAAAGTTTTTTTTTTTATATAATTTTATTTTCTACTTTTTAGTCTTCCATAAATTCAATTTTAGAGCTCTGAAATTTTTCGCAAAAAGAATTTTAAACTTGCAGAGCAGTAGACAATATTTAGGGTATTCACAGTGTTTCCTATCGTCATATGTCATATCCTCAATTTAACAAATAATACGGCAGTGATCGACCCTAATATTCGTGGCATATTTGTGACGCGGTGAGTTGTTGCTATTTTGCCAGCAGGGCGCGGCAAGTAAGTTCCTATCGTTTTTCATTCATGTGTGGTGTACCTATAATTATAAACTGAAGCCCAAGTGTGTAGTTGCTTGAAAAGTGCCACGCCCCTTGTCCTACGCCCATAAAATTTTACCAGTGGGACGACACATCCAAGAGGCGACTGCATACGAAATTTCAATGCTGCACGACCTTTAGTTCCAAAGCTAATCGAGATCAAAAATTTTGTTTGTATGGGGGGTGCCACGCCCCCTTATCCAGTGCCCGCCTTATTTTCTCAGTAGAAGGATATGGATATGTAGTAAGTTCCTACCGAGTTTCATTGATGTGTGATGTGTAGTTCAAAAGTTATACACGAATCTGGAGTTGATAAAAAAGTGCCACGCCCCTTATCCTACGCCCATAAAATTTTACCAGTGGGACGACACATCCAAGAGGCGACTGCATACGAAATTTCAATGCTGCACGACCTTTAGTTCCAAAGCAAATCGAGATCAAAAATTTTGTTTGTATGGGGGGTGCCACGTCCCTTTATCCTACGCCCATAAAATTTTACCAGTGGGACGACACATCCAAGAGGCGACTGCATACGAAATTTCAATGCTGCACGACCTTTAATTCCAAAGCTAATCGAGATCAAAAATTTTGTTTGTATGGGGGGTGCCACGTCCCCTTATCCAGTGCCCCCCTTATTTTCTCAGTAGAAGGATATGGATATGTAGTAAGTTCCTACCGAGTTTCATTGATGTGTGATTTGTAGTTCTAAAGTTATACACAAATCTGGAGTTTATAAAAAAGTGCCACGCCCCTTATCCTACGCCCATAAAATTTATTGATTCGTGTATTGGGCTCTAGATTAGGCATGTATGCAAAGTTTCAGATCTCTAAGTAGTCGGGAAGTGAGTGAAAAATTGATTACTAGATTTGACGACATACATACCTGATGTGAACCTAATATAAAGCTTATAAAATTGGCACAAATTGTATAAATGCTGTACATGCAATCCGCCCACCCCGTCGCCGTCGTGGATTCGCAAGTTGGGAGCGTCTGGCAGGGGAATAAACGCTTTGCTGCGAGCGCTTCTTGCAGGGCGGCAATAGCCAGTCGCAGAAGGTGGGGGCCCCTACGTATGCAAATGAGGAAGATGCAGGCACGCCACGCCACATGTCTCGGCGGAGGTGTGGCTGCCTCGATGAAACTTGTGCGTAAAGTGTACGTGTATCAGTGCAGTTGCGAGACAGCGCTACACCCTCTTGGCTGAAACTGACGGCCTAAGTCGGGCTTGCTGTGCCGTAAGTCGGGCTCATACTGCTGGCCGTGCGCCGCGCCGCCTCTCCGAGGTTGTACCTACTAACTAGTGTGAGCAACAGCAGCAACAATAAATTATTATAAAGCTCCTCTGGCCAGCATTGCTTCACCTCAAACGTCACTCTAATGAAGCTCATAAATTAGCGAATGCGTCAAAGCCGCAAACCGCGTAACAGAGTTGCTCGCTGATTGGCAGTTGCTGGCCCAGCAGTGTTGCCAGTCGATACCAAAGTGCAATGGAGCCCCCCAGTAACACGATCAATATTGAAATTAATAAAAGAAAAAAAAGCTGGGAAATGAGAAGAAATACGCCGGCCTCAAGCATGACTTTCACAAATAACCTTCACCACAATCTGTTCAAATATGACTACAACTACAACAACAAAAGCAACTATAAGGAATCTCAGCAAAAAGTGAAACATCAAAAGCCAAGAACTTGCGCGCGCTCACAATCAAAGATAAGTCGCCTGTTTCCCACCAATTATACGCTACATTACTTGTAATTGTTGCGCTGACTTTTCACAAAAAAAAAAAAAAAAAAAAACAAACGAAACGAGTTCTCGCTAGTAATTTAACAGCGCTTGTCAAACATTACCAACGAATTCTTCCACTGAACCAGACACTGAAATCGAGTCATGCAGACATCGGAGCGGAATCTAGAAGCGATTGAGGGGGGCTTGGCAAGCTCTAGAAATCTACGGCTTAAAATTTTGAAGAATTTTTAGTTCAAAAAATCCGTAGGTTTCGATTTTTAAAAATGCTAGTAACGACATCTCTTAGAAAACCGAAAAAATCAATTCTGGTCAGCAATGAATTTCTTCTTTGTTGGGCGTTGCCAAGTTACAAGCACCAATTTCCGTTGAAAAGGTCCGAACACTATTTTCCAAATTTCCGACCCTAATAATAATAATCACTATCCATTACAAATTATAGTTTGAAACTTTTGTTTTAAGGGCAATTTTGATTACGTAGCCCCGGTATGAATACCCAATTACTAGTCCCCCAACAATCCCTCCTGATTTAAGTTGTCCACCAACAATGCACGCACGACTTCTGATTGCAGCTTTCACAGTTGAGTTTAGTTCAACTCACAATCTGTTCGATTCGGTTCGGCAATGCGGCTTCATCTCAAAATGCCATGTTCATTGGTGAAGCCAGTAGACACATACCTCGGACGCATTTCATCAGTAATGTTGGCCAACATGTTGACAGCCGTCAATGAAATGGCCCGCCATGCCAGTTGACTGCGGAGCTGACAATGAGTGTTGAATTGATTTGTCAAAATTAGTTCATTATGTCCCACAAAGAACGCTCACTCTAGAGAGTCTGGAGCGGCACACGCACTTACTCATAGATTCATATGTTATATTTATGTACAATATTTTATGCGCTACAACACAAACTTTCAGCTGCAATGTGGCAGCCGTTTCTTGCCTCGTTCCCGACTCGTGCTGGTGGCTTGGACTTGCAACTATGACTTATGTATGTATGTACGTGGCGGCATGCGCATCTGTGTAGATTTTTATCAGCTGCTTTTGACAGGAAACAGTTGCAGTCGTGTTAACTGTCGGCTGTGACACTTGCGCACTGTTTCCAAACGCTCGCTGCCCAATTAAGTGCAGGTGATTTATCCGTCTTGAGCGCGATAATTTTGTATAAGGCGCAAAACAAGTAGAAAAGGCTTAGACGACGCAGCAAGTGGCTATGTCATACTCATACAGAGATATGTATTATATATATGAGGAGCGGATTTCAAGTAGTACTATTTCTTTATATTGTGTGGGCCCTTATATCTGTCGGACGACTTTTCTGGAATTTGAACCAACTTCATTACATTAAGGTTTGTCAATTTGTTCATCATGTATCCCCATATGCAGAAATCCAATGGGTTTCGATCTAGACAAGTTGAAGACCGTTTATCCACCGGAACAAAACATGCAATATTGCATTAGCACCAGCGCTGAACGGCGAATAACTCTAATATCCGGAAGATTCTAATTTCCGAGAGTTCAAATTTACGAGGGTCCGCTTTATTTATATATAGAACTGGGCGCGCATATCCGACACATCCCTACCTTTTACATCTTCATTCAAATAAAGCAATATCATTCTAGCTGCTTTGTAAAGCTTGCCATTTCCACTGCTGCAAGTGGAATTCCTGGCAATGCATTCGCCAGCTTCCTGGCATGTTTCCTTCGTCGCTGGCATACTTCATTAATTTTCGCTCTTGTTAAAAATGTGCATGCATTCAAATGTGGTCTGTCCACATTTTGAGGGATTTTTGATCTACAGATCGTGCACGCCACACGTCAATAGAGCCACCTGTTATTTACACAAGTCGAGCCGCGCTGGGGCCACGAATGCGGCACTCGCTTCCTCAGCCGCTCAATGGTCTCTGGCGGTAGCGCAAACAAGATCGTTTTATCTGCATGTGTGTGTTGCCACTAACGCGAACTATCGCTGATCGCACGTTGATCGCGCAGAAGTGAAGCAGGAATACGAACGATTAACGCTTGTCCACATAAGGCAAACAGAGCACACACGCGGACAAGCGGGCCAGCGCTCGACTGCAGCAGGCGCACACTGATCCGTGCAGCGGCGACTTTCCGATTTCCGACCTGCAGATCGCCAGCGATCGCGCGGTCGATCGATCCGGTCGGTGGCTGGTGGCTTGGCTTATTTCACTACAAAACCGATCGCTTAACAATAAATTTATTGATTGAGGTCCCAGGTGTAATCGATAAGAATGATTGAATTTTTTCGTTTGTTTATTTTTGTGTCAGCTGTTGTTGTTGTTGTTGGGTCTTGTTTGTTTTGTTGGTACAAAAGTGGGGTCTGTGGCCTTTGCAGCGCATACAAAATTTCGCTCCACTTGGCAATGGCCACACCGGCCGGCCGGTTGGTCTCCGCGAGGAGCATTTCTGAAGTGCCACTGAATGCCTGCTGCGTCTGTCGGTCGTTCGACGTCGATTGGTGGCAACAAGCGGCATTGGCAGCCGCAGTGGCATGCAGAAAAAAGTCTACAATTACTGAGGGACCATTAATGCTAACATATGACAATCTACATGACATTATCCAATCTTGTTGATCTTGTTAAATTTAAAAGACGCATAAATTTTCCCTCCGAATCGGGTCAGGTTTGAATCCGCCTGATGCTTGTGTGCGACTAATGATACCGCTCTACCACGGCGAGCCAATGGCGCGAACATGAGAAAATACTGTCTTTGAATCTTTCGCTAATTGAATTGGAACTTAGTGACGACATTAACTAATTACGTTTTAATGTTCAGGTTTGTTTCTTGAATTAAACTGAATCTCATAATATAAACACACAGTCTGATTTCGATATCGATTAAGCTCAAAATCGTGTAATTGAAAAGTAGAGAGCTATTCGCAGTTATTATAAAAACCATCGTTGCTTCGATTTGGCTACCACATTTACGATATCGTGAGATTTTCGATAGTTATGCCAAAACACACGATAGTTTTTGATTACCAAAATAAAAAAGTTAAGAAGTCAAATTTTAAGAGCTTTTAAGCGGTTTTGATGGTTTGTATCGATTGGGTTATTGCCGAAGGAACTGGAAGTTGGCTTTACCATGCATATCGTCATTTTTTTCTCTAGTCAGTGGCTGGCGGATTGGGGTACAAGCGAAGATGAACCGTGAGTTTAACAGCATCGATTATGGAATACGTGCCGATGGCGGCTGCTAATATGACCGCAACATGTTGGCTAACCGCAATTAGTAACCTCGAAATAACAACAACAAAAACACACCATAATGGTCTACAGGCCTACAGCATATGTACGTGTGTGCGCTCCTCCCACGAAAGTTGGCGCGCACATTTTACAACAAATTCGCTAATAGTTTGAACATCGGTCGAATGCCAGCCTTGATCTGCTCTGCTAAATATGGTGGTGGACAGCGGCGCATGTCTGGCGGTGCCACTAAAACATGCCGCGCCACTACGAAGGATGCAGGAAGCAGCTGAGCACGTCATTGTTCTTGCGCGGCTTTAGCCGCATCGGCATGAAATCAGAGCGCAGTGCCGCTATGCGGCGCAACATATCACCCGGATTAGTGGCAAGCAGCAGCCGCCCACCACAGCCGATAGATAATCCATTGAGCCGCAATAAAATCAGTTAATCGGCATATTTGGTCAGTTTTTTGTGTAGTTGCAATTTGGAAGAGTTCCTTTTGGGTTGGTGCGGACGTTTTTGGCCTGGGTTTATTGTTTTCGCTTAATTAAGGCAAAGGTAAATACTGGAGGCGAACGTCTGTGGCGGCGCTGACAGTGACAGTGGTAAGTAAAGGCAATAGAAAGACTATCGTTGCATTTACGAGACTGTGTGCGTAAAGCGAAGACGCATACAGGCGGTGTATTTTTATGCTTCCAACCCATCTTCTCGAAGTGAACATATTTTTTTTAAAGAACCTAATTTTGATGAAATAAATAGTAAAGAACAAGCCCTTCTTGAAATGAGT
Organism: Neria commutata; assembly: GCA_963457695.1. Lineage (NCBI taxonomy): Eukaryota > Metazoa > Arthropoda > Insecta > Diptera > Micropezidae > Neria > Neria commutata. The sequence goes on along the minus strand of OY735247.1, from coordinate 44,815,713 downwards.
TATTTGCAAAATCGAAATTTTTAAAATGATTTTAAACTAAATTTCCTTGCAAACACAAATTTTTGATTGTAAAATGCAATTTTTTGGCCACGGCTCTTTATAATGCTGTGCTGTGTTCTCTGCTCGGATGCTTACAGACCATATTAACATGCCCCGAAAGAAAGTACTAGCTACAGGTCTATGAGCAGACGAGTCTTGCTCGGAGTTACACGGGCATTGACGGTTCATGGGGGCATGTCCATGGATATAAGAAGCTTCTATATTGGGCATCTACGAAGAGGCATGTATTCACATGTTCGTCTGATAGGGCAGAGAAAAGACAAAAAAAATGGCTTGACTGACTAACATTTGACAAAGTTTGGCTACATTTTTTATTCGAGTATGTACGTGTTTAAGTACATACATACACACATGTCTGTTCAACAATGCGACATGTGTGAGTGTGCATGTATTTGTAAATGTTTTTGCATTATGGCACTACGGCAGGATCTGTACCCCGGCTACACGACTGCCGCACGACTTCACTTTTGCGCGGGTGCTGTTGGCACGATTCCGAAATTCCTTCTCAGCTTGCAACATATGTAATACTTTAAACATATTTTTTGCAGCTTTCGTATTTTTCTGCGCTACAGAACACGGCGCAAACTAAAAGGCCATTATAACAAAAAAAAAAAAAACCAAAATTTAAATAAAAATAATAGATAACCAAACCATGAAAACTGAAGAGCATCGAAATCGCCGTTTGGGACTTGAAAATGCGCCGCGCGAAACTCGAGCAACATGCGCGATCCTCATGGTCAAAGCACCGATGGCTGCCAGCCAATGCAGCCAATCCGCCGGAGCATTTGTTCAACAAAACAATACAAATTGCTTTTAAGTAATTTTGTAGCCAGTGGTGCGACGTGATGCAGTGCAGCGCTTTTGTTATGAATCCGTTTCGACCAATTTGGCGATACTTAGCGTCGAAATTTCGCAATATTTCGTACTCAGTGGTCCAAATTGCTTTTGGGTCGGCGGTTTTGTCGTTTGCTTGGCAAATGGTGATGTCGTGTTGCTGGTGTACTCGTACAGTGTCCTCGAACAGAATACCATGGTCTGTCGTTTATCGAGGGTGCTTTGTTACAAATGTTATGCAAGTGCATTGTGTCCGAAATGTATTGCAAATTTGCGATAGATCGCCAAAAACGTGGCTCAGTGGATGAGGTTCTGCATCCCAAGGTCTTCAGCTCGGTTCGTGATTAGAACGATTCCGCTGATTAAATGGAAAAACATGCTATTCTTCAGCGGCGAATTGACATTACAGCGAGAGTATACTTTGCCGTAATAAAGCTGTTAAAATGTAGGTCCCATTTTATATATATATGAGATATTATATCCCATCTAGAAAGTTTATTTATTCAAGATCATTCAAGTAGAGCCCGACCGAACGCTCGGTCTCGGTTACCGAACAGTTCGGCCAAAAGGTTCGGGTTCGGTCTCGGCTACAAAAGGCCGAGTATTTAGCCGAACAGCTGAGGAACAAATTGTATAGTTTTAAACAAAATTCAAATTTTTTAATAACACTTTTTATTGATTTTTCATACATCAGATGCTTAATGTAGGTATTTATACCTCAAAAGAATTGGTTTTTATAATAAAATGTATTTTTTCCTAAAAATGTATAAATTTTTTTTCATTAAAATTCTTCTTCTTTTTTTTTGTATATGTATTCGAAAGGTTCGGTCTCGGTCTCGGCCGAACGCTCGGTCTCGGCCAAAATTTCGGGTTCGGTCGGGCTCTACATTCAAGCGATGTGCCAAACATTGTACTTCTATGCACGATGGAAAACAGGTTTGACGGAATTTTGCCGGAATTTTGTTTTGCGACTGGAGCTGTAAGTCTTTCCTTTAACCCCCACAAAAAGAAGTCAATAAATAAACAAAAACTGAATTCCAAGCGAACGGATTAAACAAAGAAAGGCAGCCCTTTTGTTGAAGTCATAGGGTAGCCAGGTTGAGAGTATCGGCATCACATCATACCAGATTAGTTGAACAGCAAGTTGCCAATTACGTTTAAGCCACAGTCAGCTTTGACCTAGCCATGCACCTGTGCCCATTCAACGATACACGGCGGTACCAAGCGCAGCTAGGTCAACTGCCTACTATGCCCATTGGTTCTAACGGTGCAGCCACCTTCGCACATCCCTCACACATCGATGCTGCGATATTACAGTTAGTGATTGTTGCCGCTGATTATGATTACCACAATTTGGTATCCGTTAACTTGTCACTCAAGTAGCTCAGTCGGCTACCAGATTGCTGCGGCACGAGAAACGTGGTTCGACGTGGTACGGGTTGGCCAAAATTTGTTAGTAGAATGGCATGGTAGGTATATACGTACGGACGGGGCTGATATGAGAAGGAGACGCTCGCGTTGTTGGTCGTCGGCAGCGTTGTTGGTGTGTCAACGGCACGATCGACTGAGACAACGTGTCTCCAGTGTCGTCAAGTTTGGCCACATGCTGCAGAGGGCCGCCTTGTGCCGCGGCAAAATTACTACTACGCGGAGGCGACGCTGTGTACAAGACTTCCTTCGCCTGGCCAACATTCACGTTCACATTTACATTCAGATTCACATTCACTCGATTGAGAAACAAACGCCGAATACCGTGATATACTGCGGCATGGAATGGCGGAATCGTGGCGTGGTGGTGGCACGCTCATCTTCAATTTTTCTTGTGCTCGCCGTCGCCGTCGCAGTTGCAGTCACAGGCGCAGCTCGTCTGAATGCCGCTTGATGGCTGCTGCCTCTGTGTGCGCGGCCACGCAAGATGAGCGGCTGGTAAAAATGTTTGAATGCGATCACGAACTTGACCTTTCACATAACCTCAAAAAGGCAGTTATTCAGTCAAATCGGCAACACCATTTACCCGGTTCTGTCGCTGTTTTCCTGGTGCAAAATGCTGCACAGCCGCACCGCCGCCTCAGTATTAATTTTCTGCACTCGCGGCGGCGGCCAAAACTTGTGAACAGCAAAAGCATGAACCGCACACATCTACTGTTTTCGCACAATGCTGCCAGCCCGAAATATACACAAAATTCCCCTTCAATTAAAAAGTTTTCAAGCCAAGCTTTCAAAAAATTGTTTATTCAGTCAGCACGTTCGACAATGGATCCACTCTTTATTTCTTATGGAAAATATCCATTGTATTTAGATTGCATTTGGAGAGCACAGGATATATCCAAATAAAAAATTCTGTGACAAGAAAAGCCCAATCACTAAGTGAAAAATATCGAATTAAAAATATGTATAATAATTTCTGATCAATTTATCCTCTCTTTCACCTTTTTCCCTTTAAAATTTTTCGCATTTTTTCTGCAATAATTTTTAAAACTTTTTTTTATTTCCTTTGATTCATTTTTCTTCCGCCTACTGACTTATAACTGTTTCAATTAAATTTTAATATATTCCTCGATTTCTTTCCTTTACTCTCGTATATTTTTCCCACGACAGCGTACACAAAAAAGTCAAAAGGTGGCAGCGCCAAGTCTCCCAGCCTCAGCTGGGCTTGGTGGCAAAACATTCTCTAAACGAAACATTCGCTCCACCCTAATGGGCTGGGTGCATGCCTAGACATTTTACGCCACGCTGATATGATGACAAAACGTTCGTTGCATCTTCGATTGCCGGCATCTTCGATTGCCGCAGCATCATCGATAGTTCAACACGGCTCGGGCCTTATGCCTTCTGGCTCCAAATGCACCGCAGCCAAGGAACACAAGGAAGAGAGAGGCAGTGTAGCGGCTTTGGTGTGGCATATCGTGATTTTCGTTTCGGGAGTGCATACAGTGAATGTACCTTCATTCATTTATTGTCGCATATTTGGGTCGCAGGCATGGGCCGAGAGCTGGCATGAGGAGCAGGAGGAGACTGAGGACGAGCAGCTCTGCTGTGTACTGCATGTCTTAGCATCTGCTTAACCTAAAACCTCTGCTTCTCGACACTGTGCCTTGCACGGGGAGCGCAGTGCGCGGTGCTGCTTAACAGCTTTATTTATGAGCTGTTTTAGTAGCTTCAATAAATCAAGTTAAGCAGCCTAGAAGAGCAAATTTTCCCACCAGCGCTACACCATGCCACACCACACCGATACAAGTAAACACCATTGAAGGTGCATCGCAATTAGCTTTGTGGGAATTCGCATTTGCTCTCATAGGTCCTTAAATCGTAACGGGTCGAACACACGCTCTCCGTGCAACTCTGTGTAGACGTCAGCAAGAACATGTAAATTGAGCTACAGAGAATTTAGCCTAGTGGGCGCCACCACAAACTGGCCAGACCGGTAAAAGTGACACATCCGCCTGATTTTCATATATAAGGAAGTTTTACATTGGCTGAGGTCTATGCGGAAGTTTGAACAATATTTAACCGTCTGAATATGTTTCGACCAAAAAATTTCGCTTACTTAATTTTTAAAAATATTTTGAAAATTCTATGGGAAAAATTTTCAAGAAATTGTATTTCTAATCTTATATATCTTGTAAAATTTTACTGATGTCAGATTCTTTAATATTTACAGTTAATATGAAATATGCTAATAAACTTTCTCTCTTTCCATTTGGTATTCGTAGAAATTCGAAATATCTTGGAAAATCGCGGCATTCGCGGATTCTGCTCTTAAATTACGAAAGCTTCAAATTCCACGTTTTTCGAAACGCATTGAAGGCTTACCTGCCGCTCACCGTTCCAGCTGAGCCGCAACCTGACTCCAGTTATTTTTTGAGTACCTTCGGTGAGTTTTTCGAATTCCTGTCCCTGTGCGCACTTGAGTCACTGAATGGGCGGCACTTAATTTTGTAGAGGGGGTCTTCCTTGGTTTGCCAGACTGTCAGAATAGCGGCATCTTTTCAACTTGCCTCTGAGCAAAGCAGCGACGCAACGAGCGACGAGGAGCGCAGCGGCTGTATCGTTGGCTCACCGATATTCACAGATGCGGCACAAGTTGGTTTTATGCGCGCGCACAATCAGCGCAGCGCCACCGGAGCAAAGGAGCCGAGCTGCACGCGCTTAACATGGCAGATGCCGTTTGAGTTATTCGTCTTTGTATGGGATCTGTTGCTTTTGACGATCTGGAAATGCAATGGCAACGCTGTCGGAATCATTCATGCATGTGTAGGGGCCTTCCCGGCGTTGCGAGCGTTATCTACATGAGTTGATTCATTTCCCATGAAGTCTATCGATAGGAAGTATAGCAGTATGTGGGAGAGCTGCAAGAGTACTTATCTTTTTGCTGGAGAGCTTATTTTCTGCTGTAATTCGACAAGTGATTTTGCACCTGACCCATTGACCTCTAATTGCTCCATTTTCTTTTGCCTGTCAAGTGATCTCAAGCTTAGAAAGCCTTCTCAACTAAGTTTACGTTTCTTCTATTCTCAATACATATTATGTAGATTGGGTTTATGGAATATAAACTTTCATATTCACGACTCATTTATAAAAAATTTTCCACACAATTGAGGCCAAAAGACGCATTGGATACTACCAAATGACAAGCCGCTTCGCATGACACGAAAGTCGTCTTTATTGTTGTTGGCACAATGGTATTGGAGGTTGCATTCGAAACGTGGGAGATTGTACTACACGAAATGTCAAGGAAATAATCCAGCAATCGCTTGCGCGACAGCGGAAATTGATTAGCAGAGGAGCTCCCTTGATCGCTGATTCACACCCAGACAACAAGAAATTGCTGCAGTTGTATGCAGGAGCAACAGCATGAGCCGTCGACATGCCGGAGGCACGTCAAGAGGTGGCTGCGAATTGACAGCGACCGCTCCTTCGTGGAGCGCTCGCTGTGCCTTGTGCGCTGGCAGAATGCAACGTAGCGGCAGCTGAGACCTTTCAACGTACGGAATCGAATCGAAATTTGAGAATCTGTCATTTCAACAAGTGGAAGCATCAGACAATTTAACGCTTGTGCAGCGGTGGCGGCAACAACAGCTACATATATGAAAAACGGTTGGAATGCAATTTAGATTGATTTCTTATAATAGCAGAAAAACCAACTTTAATAATATTTAATTAATATTTCGTGCACATCATTTTGTGTAATTATATTTCTTGTCTGTAGCTCAGACATTTTCTAATCCATTCACTTGTGTTCTCATCCATTATCACTTGAGCATGTAATTTACGGTGGAATTTGTGATGATTGTGAAAGCGAGCGCCATAAGTGGCGGTGAAAAGTGGCCAGCTTGAAGCACCGTACAACCGTAAAGCCCCACAAGGTGCCGTTTGTTTTAAACTTTAACGCCATTTACCGCATTTACGAAAACAGCGCCGATGGCGTTATTCAGATTTATTTTAGTATATATATATATTTGGAGCTCACTTAATTTTGGTTATTGTTGTTTTTCATTTTTGTTTATTTCTAAATTTCGGTTTCTGTTTTTGCTAAGCCACTTAATTATATGCATACGGGAGAAGAATTTCCCCATTTGACAAAATTAATGATGCCTTCACTAACGCTTAATTGTTAAATATTCATATTCTAGCGGACCATAGCGCGCCGACATTCGGATCTGACCTAAGCTGTTATTAATGTTCATCAGTGTGGCGAAGCATAAGGGATAATAGCGAGTGGCAAAAAACCAAGTTAATACTCAGCATTAGTGGTTTTCGTGTGGTGTATGTGGCTGCCAATGGTACCCTACAAAGCAGAGTTGTCCAGAGCACCACAAGACAAAAAGTGCTTTATGCACATTTATTGTGAGGAGGCATTTTTGCTGTTGGTAAGTGTAATCCATATTTTATTTTACACTATTTCGGAGATTAATCTCGAATCAATTACACGACAATGTCAAAAACATGCTTAAGACAGTTATGTCACATTTCGTTGTGTACCGGAAACAAAGAAACAAAGAAACAAACAAACACCGACTGTTAAATAATTTCGATTCGTTAACCATTTCATTTGAGGTTAGGTCAATCCGGTCATATGCATTCAAAGTGGTCTAAACGAACAGGCCGGTTGTAGTATCACTTTGAATTGATGTGTCGATTGCCAAAAACACATCTGGCTTTTGTGGCCCAGCCAGAGCCCGCAGCTGATGTTTGGGCGGTTCTGGTAGTTCGCAGAGAGGTCAGAGCGCTTGCTGCTGGCGGTCGAACGGCGGCGTGGAGCGTTATTGCTTGCGGAAAGCAAATCGTGAAGTGTTATCTAAATTGATTAATCGTTTTCATAGAAAGTAAACAAAACTCATTGCGGTGCCGGTCGCCGGTGCTGAGCTGTGGGCCTCTTGGCGTACCGAACAGCGTGCAGAGTACCCCCAGGTAAGGGTTATTGTTGCCGCCCGATGTGTATGCATATCGGGCGTTGGACGATGTCGATGTTGAGCATCATGATGCTGATGTTGAGGCTGCTGCTGCGGCTGATGATGATACACGTATCAATGGCGCTAATTAACATAAAATCAATTTGTTAAGCATGGCGAGTGGCCGAATGCTAATCAGTAACAACAAAAAATTAATTTACAATGGAATGTTTTCCAATAAGGCCAAGCAACAATCGCCGATTGGGTACACACGGACACATCGACACGCTGCACTCCAATTTGATCGGCTTTGATTAGGAAAGCAAGCTCGTTGGCCGATTAAACATGCTGCAATGTTACTCCAATAAATGTTTCATTTAATTTCGAATTACATAAACCTGGCGGAGAGCCGCGGGCGTATTAGCAGGCTGTTCGCTGCTTATGTCGACAACATTTCAATTGAAAATTTATTAATCATCAATTTGAATTTGCTTAAGAAACAACACGGCGACACGCCGCTCTGCTGGGACACTGTCGAATGCAGTGGAATGGGCTGAAGTGGTTTAGTGTAGTGAAACTGTAGCTCCGGTCAGCTCAACATACAGTGTGCTTAAATGTTCAGACGCTAGTTCCAACGGTCTGGTACTTGTACTCGATTATGCAAGTGTTTCTCCTTGTCGTTAATTGACATTAAATGACTCCAAATGTTGCTGAGAATGCAACAAAAAAAAAAAAAAAAGAAACAGCTCTTGGTCGATGCTATGGACAGTGGCAGCGAGCAATTGGTAGAGTGATGGACATGTGAGTACTTACCTCTTGGAGAACGCAGGCTAAGATCAACTGGTTCCACTTGAACGGGAGGGCCCTCTGCCTGAAAAAGAGCAAAATCACAGTTAACCAAAAGATACAGCTATAGAAAAAGAGCCTATAGAAAAATTCATGCACTAAGATCTATGAGTTAAACGCTTCGACTAAGCTCCTCAAAATATCTGCACCCACAATGAAAAAGGGTCTAAATCTATTCGAGTTCATGGCGCGAAAAGCATGCGCATCGTAAATAATATACAAATAGGTAACAACAACAAAGACTAAATGCTTCAAACACATGTTGAAGGTGGATTCCTTATATCTTCTGGGCCCTAGGGAAATCATTAAATTTAAATTAGTGAGTTAAACTTTTTTGTTAACCAAATCAAATAGCAATATTAGAACCTATTCCCATTTAGAAAATGTTTCCCTTATTGTCATAGTGCTCCGAATTTAAGCCCCGTGAACATTTTTTAAAGTAAATTAATTAGTTTTTGAATAAAAGCCAAAAGCAACTTTTAAAACTGAGAAAAATTTAATAGAAAATCTAAATTGAAATGAAGTTTTTCTACAATTATGCTAGCATACGCAAAGGTGAAGATACCGTGGGTTATAGAAAGTGAACCAGCGAATTGGGTCAGTATAATAACTCCAAAATGGAGTGCTTTGACATCGACGTACATTTTCGATGTCTCAGTAAAGTAGGCAACACTGTACCAATACACTAATCTCAGCTAGAGCTGAAGCGTATTCTAATTGCAATTGAGTACTGTTATTTGTAACTGCCCATTTTAATGATCACAGCAGATTATTTTTGTTTTAATGTAGATTCCCAATTCTTGGTTAGCTATTGATGATATTTTTTTTTTTTTTTTTTTTTTGTTGTCGGAATATGAAAAACCTACCAGCACGCAGACAAGTATTTATCCATTGTACTGGTAAGCTGATTCCTTTTACTGAAATCTTCCTGAGCTTTTAATAAAGCGGAGGATTTTCGATGGTGGCAAGGAACTTAGTTGATCGGTTCTCACCACGTCTGACTCCAGCAGCTGCAATCGCGACCTGGAAAAGGCGGGACACTCGCATAAGAAGTGGGTAGCGGTATCCTCGTCCTCCAGACAGCTCTCACAGACACTGTCGTCGGCTAGACCCATCGCACTCAGGTGTTTTGCACAGGAGGTATGACCGGTCAACATTGATGATATACTATGTATGCATGCTTACTGGAACACATGAGGCTACAGTGAAGCGTGCACAACAAAAACCACAAGGAAAACAGGAGAAAAAGCATGTAAGGAGATCATGCAGCGACAACTTAATATCAAGTGGCAGCAGCCACTGTGAGCTGCCATAGCGACGCCCAACACAATTAAATGCCCGCCGATTGCAAGTGTGCTGATACCATTTGCATCGGAGCTGAACGGCTGAACGTGCCGCCGTTAGGTGAGGTGCGGTGAGGGGAGGTAAGGTGAGGTGAGATGAGCATGCGGTGCCAACGAGTGTCCACCTAATTTCGTTTACAGGCTGCTGCACAGCAGCGCTTGCGACAAATAACTCGAAAATCGAACACGTTGTTGTTGTTATCGCGAACGCGCTGCAGGCGGCAATGAATGGGCAAAGGGCACTGGGGTGAAGGTAAGCAAAGAGCAAATGCGAAGGGGCCTTGGCGACCGCAGCACATTTCAAAGACTATTGTCGGCAAGATCACTTTGCAAAGTTGGAAGCGGGCCTCCCAGATGATCTGGAATACGTTTGGGATCGCTTGATAACGACGAATGTCCTACAACTGTATTGGACTAGAAGTGTTTAGTATGTATTTGAATGGGAAATTTTCGAATTTCGAATTTCGAATATTTCAAAGTTTTCGATAGTCGTTAGTTGGATACTTCTACCAAGCGCTGCCGATCAGCTGCTCTAAGATCATATGGCTACTATATACCAGAAGCCCCTAACATCGCGACAGCATGTTACCATGCAAAGTTAAGTTCGCCAACTTACTTGGGTGCTTTGAAGCCGGAGTCTCGTTCGCATACAGAATCGGTGATAAATGCACCCGGCACAGGTAGTCCGTTCGAAATGGCCACATTGAAATTTATTGAAGCTTACAGCGATTGCGTTGATAATGTTTGCCCAGTCGGCTTAACCCATTCACAAATGCACTCTTGACCCCGGACAGCGCGCGCAGCGACTCACTTAGATGGGCTGGCAGTCGGAGCGGCACAGCCAACTCGCCGTACAACAAGTCCGCAAGCGCAGAAGGAGCCGCCATGTTCACAAGCGCAAGCGCAACCGAGCTGAGCTGAGCCGCTGTATGTGCGTGATATTCATTTGGCGCAGTATGAAGTGTGCGCGAGGCACTGCGGCCGGGACGGACGTGCGGGCACAGACAGCCAGCAGCGTCAAGCTACTTATTATAATGAGCGCCAACAAAGTGTGTTCACTGTTTGCAGCCGGCGCAGCGCTGCTCTGGGCAGTGTGATTTATTTTATTAGCCGCGAAGAACAAGGCGTTCGCCATGCGGGCTACTGTGGCGACGACGACTGCGACGACGATTCCGCCCCGTACAGGAAACATGTTTGCTGGCTTGTTTATCTAATTAGCATACGTATAAATTCTCATTTGACGGCGCAACTTAAACAATTGCGATACAAAAAATTATTGCAAGCATTTGGCTATAATTTATGGGCAATGCAATCGAAAGCTTATGATTGCTGTCCTGCTGACGCTTGACTCTAATCGAACGCCCGGCCAAAGCATTGATTCACAGCTGATTGCTGCTCAGTTTTCCTTTATTGGCGAACAGTGGAAAATATATGTATGCATGAGTAGAGTCCGTGACCGAACATTCAGACACAGCGCATATCCTCGGGCGTTTGCTTCACAGCTGATTTTTCTCAATTGACAGAAGTGCCGTAAAAGTGTAGCTTTATTTATGTATCAGCTGCTAACAAGAACACATAACCTAAAAACCTTTTAAAACCAACTAGTGTTTTCGATGTACATATGTACGCCATCCCCTGAGCGGTTAACTGAAAAAAAAAGTAATATCAGCAAATTTTCAAGCATTGTTGAAATTACATAAATAAAAATGTAGAATTAACAAAATTGGAAAAAAGCAAATGCATAATTCTTTTTCACGTAAACCGACACTCAGTAGATGCCCCTGAGCAAATGTGATGCAATTTGAAGCATGAAAAGTAAATACTGAATTTTTGAACGATCGCTTATAACACACGAAATAATATTTGACGAAAGTTCTAAGTAAAATTGGTATCACGCTTAGTGAAAAAATTTTTAAATCTCAATAAAGTAGAACGTTCTGCTCCACCAGAAACTTTTTGCACACGAAATTTCTGAGCCGAGCATCGGCTGAGCCTGCCCAGGCCTACCTTCGCCTCTGCTCGCAACTTTCTTCCAGCTTAACCTCGCTTAATAGTTTTTGATACATTTGCCAGTTTCATTAAAATGCGCCTAAACAAATGGCGCTCATCACCGCAGCACCGCAAATGATTTCCGCTCCACACTGGAAGACACGAAAGCACCACATTTCGACTTTTCAAATCGCACTCGAACGTTTCGCAGGATCCGTAGCGGCAGCAGTTGCGGTTTCGCATTGACGGCGTGGCGCTTGCCGCACCGCAAATTACTTAATTAGTGTAAGAAACGCCATGGACTGGTGTTGTTGTTGTTTTTATTGTTGTTGTGGCTGCTGCACGCCAACAAAGTATCGGCGTAATGATAATGCTTTTGTGCGTAAAACCATTTCATTGTCTTAAACTGCAGCCGCAACGAGCTGCGCCGGCGGCGTGTTATTTTTAGTGCTGCGCACCAGAAGCCGCAGCCAAGCGCGGCAATTACTCTGTTTATAGCGGGTAATCTATCTCGATAACAGTGTTTTCGGCCAATTTACGGGCGGCCCCAGCCGCAGCAACAGCTACAGCTACAGCCACACTAGCGCAGCTGTGAAAATGTGGCCGTAACAAGGTTAATGCTTTTGCTGGCAGGCGTTGCTTTGATCCTTTGTGGCCGCCAGTGGCAAATTTAGAGTGGCGCGGCCGCACCGCAAATATTCCACACGATTATTAATCGCACATTTATCGGCTCAAATTTGTTTTCGATGTTTTGGGCTACGTGTTGGCATGTGGACGGACGCAGCAATAAGACCACAAGTGCGCATGCCATGAGCTGAGTGGAGCGCTGAAGCTGCAGCTACTCCATGAGCACAGAAAGGGGTTTTTTTTGCCAGATTATTCATAGTAATTTTCAAGGCTGATTTTATCCGAGACTTTAGCGCGTTTAAGCGCGTTTAGGAGCGGAATATTCGTATACAAATAGACTAACAAGAGGGCAACATGATTTTTTTAAAGTTTTTTAGTTTTAACTTGTTTTTAAATGCAAGTTTTTCTTACAATTTTCCACAGTTGTGCCTTTACCAGCATATCAAAGTCTATCCTAAATTTCAGATTCTTCAGTTTATGATGACTTTATGTGATATATGTAGTGATATATAGATAATATTTTAATCTGATTACATGGCATAAGATCTTTAAACCAAAGCAGCTCTCAATTAAAGAGACATATGTCGTAAAGAATTTTATTGCTAGCAATTGTGGCAGATACTAAAGAGGAGGGGAAGCGGATTAAGTGCAGAGCAAATTGAAAAGAATTACAGTGGAGTTTATTAGTCAGCGTACGACTGGCTTACACATTTTCTCACAGTGATGCCACATTTTGATAGCTTAGCCTTTTTATGAAAAAAAGTGGGATAGGCTAAATAACAGATTCATAGCTCCGTTAACTTGTAATAAGGCTAAGTTGCGTCAATAATTTTTTGTAAATTTTATTTTGTCGATTTGTTTTTCAGTACATATTTTATTTACTTATATTTTGAGCTGATGAAAATAACTGCAAATATTAACCAGGAAAAGAGAAAAAGAAAAGAGGAAAAAGAGAGCAAAGCGAATTTCATTGAATGGCTCTTTTATATTTTAAGGTGGCAGCGCTTCCTTACAACTCTATCAGAGACGCACACACGCTAATGAGCGCATGTGTGTGCAGCCTAACAAGTCAACATGGCCACATCGCCAGTGGGCAACTATGGCAACAACAATTCGCCGGCTTGTAGCACGAATTATTGAAATGTCAACAGCAAGAATGAGTGGGCGATTGTTGCAGGACGGCGGCGGCGCTGCTGCCGCGAAGCTGCATTCGGCCATAAGTTATTTGGCGGGCATGCGACGAGGCAACACTGAAACTTATAAACGGACAAACACGCTCGCACACGCACACACACACACCACACTCACACTGACACACAACGCAACGGCACATGCACTCGACTGCGTGAGCTGCAGAAGAAGGCGCTTGCAAGCGCCACGCGAACAAACAACAGGGAAAAATAAAAATCAACAACAACAACAGACACAGACACAACAAACAAAAAAAGCAGCAACAAAAGAAACGATTTTTACAAACAAACAACAAACAAGATCTTGAGTTATCGATTAGCGGTGGTCGGTCATATCAGCAGTGGGCAACAACTTGCTGAGTTGTTGTTGTGGTTGTTGCTGTTGATGCGCTTCGTTCAGTGCGGCAATGGCGGCGCTGCTGTCAATCTGCCAGGCAGAGACTGCATTACCGTCGCTTGCTGAAATCAATTAAAGGTTCGGCGAGGTGATTTTTCAATTTGCGGCGCGATAACAGCTGACCGCTGCGGCTACGCGGCAGCAGCAGCAGCAACGAAGACTTTGCCTCGCACTCCACCAGCCAACAATGACTAATCGTTGCTGTCGTGCAGCAGCAATTGTTGTGCATTTAATTGCGATGAATCTGCAACATATGCGGATTCCCCTCTTTTCTGCGCCCTACTTCAACGGACAAGGACTAAAAGTTAAAGAGTAGGTACTTCAGAAGCGCAAAAACACTACAAAGGTGTTGTATTTGGTTTAATCAATAAAAAGAAACTTATAACGGGAAAAGGAAAGAGGAAAAAATTCTTGTTAAGAGCCAAAAATGACAATTTTTGGGTAAGGAAAAAACTTAATAGTCAGTGCAAAAATGGCTTAACTGGTCGATCGCTTCGGTCTTAAGTTTCAGATTCTTTTGCATTTTATGTTATGCATACAGTAAATAATCCAGAAACCACAGTTTTAATGACTATTGCCCTCCTTTGATATCAGAAGATTACGTACAAAAACTCAGACTAGTAGCTGAACTTTTTTTTCCTAGTCAACCTTGGCTCAAATGTTAGGCAGAACAAATAAATTTCTTACTAAATTACTTGCAATTGTCTGACTATCTATCACAAACTTAAAATTTTATTTTCTTCAATGCGATCATATCAATTTGATCTACACATCTTTAATTCAAATTTAACTTATTCAAGTTATAATCCTTCAGTGTATGTACATACACACATACATATATCAGATCACTTGAATCACATGGTGAAGCATGAGATGAGCAGTTGTAAGGCTTAAAAATCGAAGGATCAGAGCGCGTTGAGACTTCAATCGCAAGGCTCTTTCCAAGTCGCTTTGACGGCTGCACCGACAGCAGCTGCCGTTTGAAGCAAGTTAAGAGCGAGAGGCAGGCAGGCAGCGATGCCGAAGCGGGCGTTTCCGGACATGCGCCGGCCACTGCCGCTACCGGCAGCAGCGCTAATACCGACGTTGGGGCTGCCGCAGATTATGCCATGGCATAGCATGGCGTGGCATTATGCGCGTTTTTTCTCGTCGCGTTCACAGGGAAAAACAAGTTTTGCCAGCGCACAAAATCAATTGGCTTTTAATATAGATGACGCTCGGTTAGCTGTGATATGTTGCCAATAAGTGGCGCAAAGTGATTTATAATGGCAATTTTATTGCGTTAATGGATTGAAATTGCCACGGACTGTGGCATGCATTCACACTGGCAGCCAATAACAACGGAGCACGCACTTCCAGCTAAAAAAAGAGCGCACAAAAACGCACAACAAGAGCAACAAGTGCCATAGCCGCGGTAGCAGCCACAGCAAGCAGCACTGCCACTGCCACTTCTAACAACAACAACAACATTGCGCACTAATTTGCGATCAATTGCGGTACAATGCGGCGAATGCGTTGTTATTTTTGTGCAATTTGTCGGAACAAATCGGCTGCTCCTGCCGCAGCTATGCCAGCAATCTGTCTCCTGGCTGCCATGCACATGCAGGCCGCACGAGCACGGAAGCCATGCCGCGCGGTATTCAAGTGTGAGGCAGCAGCTGCGTCGTTGCTCCCCCTAGATTTGTTGCGGCAGTTTAGGCAGCAGAGGCGCGATTAAGATGCTGATTAATTGGACCAGCCCGACAGACAGTTCAAAATTGCCGGCACAAGGCGATAAATCTCTGCGTCAAGGCAGTTTGCTTCAGCAGCAACAACGTTTAATGTGCTAGGCACAGTTGCTGATGCTCACACACACACACACACACACGCACACAAATTCGCAAGGACAGCGGCAAGAAAGTTCTTCCAGCCAGGCAAAAGTCCGTTTACGATAAGGAAACGATAGTAAATCTTTCGTCAATTAGGAATAAAACGATCGATTCTCCTGAATTGGCCACAGAATAGAATCGATAGATCGCTAAAATCATCGAAAACTCAAAATGCGAAATATCGTGCCCGACCTCGACATAACTATCAAAAGCATATGGAAAAAGTTCTTTTTCTGAGCGTATTAAGTATCCTGGAACTTGATCTTGACAAATGGTTCAAGGTAAGTGCGTAAATAGTTTTATCCTGATCCGACTTCCCATTCAAGACGGACGGTTAGACAAACTTAGCCGTGTTTTTTTGTAAACTTACAACAGCTTGAATAAGTTCATCATAGCATAGAAAAGAGGTTAATGGGCGCGGCAACTATATTGCTCTTTCCCCCCCGAGTTGCTAGCTCCGAACATAAAATAGGCAATCTTCGTTGTTGTAATACATTACGTGGGATATATTGAAGAAGTATTACGTAAGGAGTTGAAATACGTACCTCTTTTGCTGGCAGAGGGTCTGAGCCAAGTCCATTCTGAAACATAAGTGAAGAAGAGAAATTAAAGATAAGCATTTCTTTTATTGTGGGCAATAAAAAGGCGGGCAATGCTCAGTGGGTGATTGGCTTGCGTTTTACATAATATACATAGCTATATACAAATATATTGTATACATGATTGTAAGCAAGCCATTTGCCTCACGAATAGAGATAGTGCTTGAGCTTTCCAAACAGGAATCGCTCCGAGCATAGACAGGATCGCTAATTAAACTAATTTAAACTCTGCTGCGAATGAGCCTTCGCCTGCAAGACGGCACATTGTCTAAGCAATCGCTATTATGGCATGCAACATAAACCGATCTCTTGACGGCTTCATTCATATTGATTGCGAGTCACATGGCCTGTCTATCTAATGGCTGAGCTGTGTAGGCTGACTGGCCAGTGGCTGACTAACTAGCATTGTTCCCACCGGCAAGTGAAGCGTCTACTCCCGTACGTTCCAGACAGCCGGCCCAGCTGAAAAGGTCCAATCAAATTAACTGCCGATCCGACAGACAAGTGTTCCTGCTGCTTACAACAAATCGCTGCAAATTAAGTTTCGACATTTTAGCAGTTTTTCCAATAAGATTTTAACAACAACAATTAGCATCGGATTAGCCACTTAAGGTATCGCACGCCGAATGCTCAAGCACAGCCAAGCAATAGGCTCTGCCAGCAATATTGGCAGCAGCGACAGCAACTTATCCCTGGCCTGCTACTGGGCATAAGATCCAATACTATCTCAATTGGCCATGACGGAAAGAGTGAAACTAGCAAGGCAGGCATGTGACTCCATATCATTAAGAGCGCCAAAGAGACCCAGAAATAGAGGAACCAATGGGCATTCTCAGCTGTAAGAGCTAATAGACAAATGGAGAGACTAATCGGCAGATCAACAGACTGATAGATAGACAGACAGACGGATAGACCAGACCGATCGATTCTCAGATTGACATGCTCGAGAGACCAGCCAGCCAGCCAGCCAGACAGACAGACAGACAGACAGACAGACAGACAGACTGGGCATCCAAATAACCAATTCCAACCCACAGACAGACAATCGCAGAGACTGCCCGCCGACACAGAAGAAGGTACTTGCATAATCGATGTACTCTCTTAAAAGGTGTACGAAATGTTCGAAAGCCATTTGTGCTGGCTGCCTTAAATGAATTTCGCCTCTAATGACTATTAAATATAGTAGTTAATTGAATTTTAACGAGTTTGCGGTGAATAAAATGAAAACGTGTGTTAAATTGGGAAAAATTGCTTTCACTTGCACTTGCTGCATCTTCCATTCATTCCAGCATCCTGCTCAGCTGGACGCGGCGCATGCTTGATTTACTGATGCCAATGATGGTTCCTTAATGTTGTTGTAGTATTATATATTGATAAGTGTATATCAAATTTGAATATTAAAAATGCACTTAATGCTTCTTCGACTTCGCCGGTTTCGAAGCTAAAATGGTAATGTTTTAAAGGAGGCATCGAGGACATAGACAAATTTTGTCGAAGTCAAGAAATTTATTGGAAAAAAAGCAATTACAAAAAATTCACAAAATTATAGACGCGATCTGGTTCAGTAATTGAAATCGAAGCAAGATTTCGAATAGCGCTAATTTCAATTTCCAGGTTTGACTCGAAAACAAAAACAAAAGCTGGACTAGCAACTATCAACAACTAACAACAACCAACAACAACCAACAACAACCAACAACAACCAACAACAACCAACAACAACCAACAACAACCAACAACAACCGACAACCAAATTAAGTCTTGTGAAAAACTTTCAACACATTTAAAGACAATTAATGTGCAAATACAGCACCACATTGGAACGAAACAAAAGTACAATAGATACAAATCTAATCGGCTTTATAAGCCGATTTCTCATTGTGCGAAGCGCGGCGGTTATGTAACTACAAGAGAGCACTGCATAAAGTATCCAAGTACACAGCTCCGCATTGGCGGATGTACTATAATATTTTGTAGCGGCTAAAAGCAACTCATTGCACTCAGGTTCTGGACTGCGGCGGCGCGGCTGCGGATCGCCCATTCTCTGTGATATGCCGACGGTCAAGTTTAGAGCACAACAAGAAGGAAAACAGCGCGCATCATTAGCGAAAATGTTTAAACAACCAGCGACGCACGAACGGACGGACGGATGAATGGACAGATGGACGGGACACCACGGACGGGAGGGAGCCAACACGTATGGCTTTAAGGGACATGCAACAGTCATCGCGGAATTTATGATATTGCAGCGACCGCTGCGGTGCACCTGCGGCACAACGCAGAAGGAAAATGGTCAACGCCAGGAAGGCCCGGCCCGAAGAGAGAAATCATAGCGCAATGCCAACTTAAATTGAAATTATGGTAATTAAGCGAACAACTCGTAAAGTTAAAAGCTTTCTGCATTGGGTGGTTGGATTGGCCACATACGATCCATGATATGTGCCTATAAATCGGAGCAGTTGAAATTTGATTGTGTTTTATTGAGGCACTTGCTGCATTGATTACCAAATTTTCTCACCTGAACCAAAATTCTTATAAATTGTATTTTATTGGCCTAAAAAATATAAAAAGAGAATCCTTACAATATAACAGTGCTTGCCTTAACATGTAACCTCTATTGAAGTACTTCTCAACCCCTTAATGCGGGTGATGCTGAAGCGAAGGACTCGAGTGAAGTTTTGATAATGATTGTTCTTCATTGCAATGACTTTGTGAGATTCACATGACAACAGTTAGAACTCAAGCGAATCCGATATACCAGCTTGACTAACGAGTAGCCATGATTTGAATTCGAAAGAGATTCGCATGTCAGTAATTTTTGTTGAACTATGAGAGCGAACTTTTCCGAACTTCCTGACGAGTGTCCTGGAGTTACGAAAAAGCGACTCTTCGCTGTTCTCTGGTATTAATATATGAAATGAAATCGAGGGAAGGGAACTGTCAGCATTTCTCTTCCATTATTATTTCACACTCAAGAAAGAGGGATATTTTGTTCTTGGGCGATTTCTTGAGAGCTGGTGACTAAGTTTATTCGTGTTTCAAGCCATCTCTTTTTTCCTATTTTTATATTATAAGCTTTATTTTACCTCTTATTTTGCTGATTTAACAGCTGATTTTATTAAGATTGGACTTTCGAGTTCTCATTAGAATTGTCTCTCTATGGAGGGATTTTATAGACAGTTCATGATTGAATTTTTTTCAATTGCACATTGCTATTTCATTTAAAATCTAACATTTAACTGACATTTAATTTAAATGAGTCTGTGTGCTTCTTTAAATAGTAATTGATATTTTTAATTCAGGAATTTAATTTTCACAATGGCAATTTAAGTTTTGATTAAATGGCCAATGATGAACATTTTGATGAGGTACAGGGTTGCATTTAATTTACACTTTATTGTCATTTAAATTAAGTGAACCTTGTGAAATCGGCCCCAAGAATGCACCAGCAAGCTCGGCGTGCTCCACTGATTGAGTGCCACTGCTTGGTTGTATGCGTTTTGGCTTGCCGCTCGCTGTTCAGCGCTCAGCGCTCCACTGTTACTTTTTTAATGGCTGGCAATGTGTGCACATAATTCCCGGAAAATGTTAAATGAGTCAAATCAAGCCTCTTACGAAGCACAGTTGGGCCAACTCAGCGCGCTTACGACGGCATTGCTCAGCTTTAAACTCGGTTGCAGCGCTTTTTAGTGAAGCTGGCAAATGCCAATCGCATGCCAACTGCTGCGAGATTTATGCAGGGAGAAACGCGCGCAGCAAGTGTGTTAAATACGGCCCCCCTCTATGCCGTGGAATTGGTGTGAAAATGCCATGAACGTACTTGACATGCACTGGACTAGTGCGCCGCGCCGCAGCCAATGCAGCCATGCAGCGACAGAGAGCGCGCCATGTGGCAGACTGGAGGTGTCAAAGTGTTAACGTCTAACGTCGAAATGCATAACAATGACACACAATCGATCACAAATCAAAGGCCAGCCGCGAAATTCCTAGGCGAATGGCAAGCTACAATAGCAGAAGACAAAAAGCTGGAGAGGAATGGAATGGGTGCAAAGGAGCAAAAGCATCAAGCCAAGCCAAGTCAAGCCGAGCTCCGTTGAACAGGTTACAGTTAGGGATGCATTTTCATATTTTTGAGTGGCATGCTTAAAAGCAACAACTGTTCCTGTCGAAGTTCTCTATTTCCCTCATCTTTTGCTGCTGCTATAATTCTTTTGGAGAAAATTATTTGTGGGTGATGAAATACTTAACTGAGAAGTGGTAGTGCAAAGTTTCGATGCGCCACGCTCCTCTGTCTGAACTTAAGAGCTGCTTTGCTTTTACTTGACTTCAGATAGCATTAAGCTGTTGGTACCTGCTTAAATAAAAGACTTCGCACTCGAAAGAGTTAAAATTTGCAAAAAATTATTTTTAAAAGAATAATCAAAATTGGTGAAGCTCACACAGAAAACTGCTGATATTCCTCTAGATATTTCAATATTCTTCTTCTTCTTCTTCACGACTCATCGGAGAGCGAGAATTTTTCCGAACCTGCATCCCTGCCCACAGTCCAGAAAGAGGCTAACAACCAAAATGCCAAAAAGAGCGCACTTGCAAAACGCGGCTAATAAGCAGCATGAACATACACAAACACACCTGCCAATTGGCCAAATGATCTACACACAATGGCAGCGATTAGCATATGAAGCAGTGCGCAGCCACGCTGACGCGCCAAACAGAACGCAAAGCAACGCATATCGCACATTGCAGCGGCGCAGCCTTACAGGCCGCCAGCAGACAGCGAAGCACACGCTCAGCGCAGACGCACTGCCAGCAAGTCAGGCCACATGTCTGCCTCGTGCAGATCTCCACTAAGTGTGAACGCGCTCACAATGCAAGCCAGCAAAATAAACAAGTGCAAATTGTCAGTTTAGCAAATGACCAAATTGGAAATCAAGCTGCAGTGGAGTGGCATGCAGAGCCATAGCACCATATCACCATAGCTTGCCACCCGGCGTGTGTGCAGTCGAGCGCAATTTGAATGCCGCTACATCATGTAACTGTAAGGACGCCCACGCAGGTAAGCCGTTTTTGTTTTTGAGGAGGATGCATAAGCCACTTTCCCATTTCCACACTTATACTCAGTCACATGGTATGCAAGCTCAGTCTCGAAGTCAAAGCTGACTGTTGTCACTCAGCATCCATTATTCAAACAAAACGGCCAACTAATTTTACATCCCTCGGCGCCAGCTCCCGTGGCAAGTTTCCAAAGGACTTCAATTGCAGTTATCAAATATCAAGAGATAATTTTTTCGAAATGAAAATAAACTCAAAATAAAAGTCACTTATTCAATAGCTCAAGAAATGACATAGGCTTAGTTGATAAAAGTCCTTATTGCATTTAAATAAATTGAACTGAAGTTGCCTTGGCATCATTCAATTTCCTACTGGGATTCACAAGACGTGCACCCTGAGGGTAAGGTCAACAGAGCAGCTGACGGCAATTGCCTCAACAAGCTGCAGATGGATATGCCACGTTGACAGAAGCCACTAAAGTTCGGCAAGGTTCTGTTGAACATTGAATTTGTGTTGGACTCGTGTTCCTCCTTCTCCGTTGCTTTTGATGGACGTTTCAAATTATGCAGTCGAAAATTGTTATTCGCTGACGCCCAAGTCGTGCTGTACAAAATAAAAGCGCTTATATTGTGGGAAAAACTTATACATTGGCATAAGTAACTAACTAAATATTTGCTGAGCTCGTCGTCCATTTTTTTTGGTTTAATTGAATCATGCAAATAAACTGTAGAAAATAAACTCAACTGCGTAGTTGTAGTAAATGTCATAAAATACATTCATACATATCTCTAATGCGGAACTCCATACTCAAAAGTTTTCGAAAACACTCAGCACAGACACCTTGCCGACTCAAGCTCAAAGCGCAGCTCGCACAGTGGCGCACCAAAAGGGGCCGTTGAATAAATAAATAAATAATTGCCGCAACAGCCATGCGAGCTCAGGCCTAGCATTCTCGCATTGATATCATATTTTCGCACAAATTGACGGGACCTACAAATAACCGAATCCGAACGGGTTGAGAAGCTTTTCATGGCGAGGAATACTCTCGGAGAATTGCCAATTCATGGCGAGAAGAGAAACAATTTGAAAAACAAATTCTCTTTCTATTCTAGGTTATGAGGTCGGCTGAGATTTGAATCCATGCGTCAGCGACCAAGAACTTGACCGACAATGGCTGAAAAATTGACAAACTAAATTTTAGCAGCAAAATATAAATTTTTTATGACAAAAGTGCAGAATCAGCTGAATTTTCATTGAGAAAATCTGGGAACTTCTTGAAAATTTTTTTTACGAATTGAAAGATTCTCCTGAAGACGCCACTCCAGCCGGCTCTTCGGTTTTCGTACAAGTTAATTGCAAGCGGTCGGTCTTAACTCAACCCGAGACGGCGAGATGCAGTTAAAGAGCTGGTTCTAATGATGCCCCATTTGTGGCATCCGCCGAGGCTAGAGTGCCGCGAGCTGGCGCTGTTACTTCTGCTGGTTGAAGGTGTAAAATTACCGCCAGCCCGTGACTGTGGCGTTGAACATGACATTTAGAGCCTCACAAAGCCACCGCAATGCAAATGCAAGTGTCAATGTGTGCGCGCATGCCTTCACATACATGCAAATGCAACGCCTGGAAAATGGACATTTACATTTAAATAGCATTATTCATTTTAATATTTGTGCGTTCGTAAATATGCTCCGATCTTGAGTGATTTATGCTGAAAACTTTTTCGGTGCTAATTTGAAAGAAAATACGAGCGCTTTTTGGCAGTGTTTGATTCTAAAAACTTTTAAAGGCAACTACTACTACATGTGCATATCATATGCGGATTAGCTGGCTTTTCCGGTCAAATGAAGAACGGCATTTGAGGCATTCCTTTATACTAAAATTAGTATAAACATACTTTGAGCCTGCAAAGCATCTAGGAAGTGTTCTAAATTCCTTTGGTTCCAGTTCTAACGCCAGCTTCGGGTGTTTATAATTTTTGCGTTTGTTCTAAAATTCGAGGAAGCTTTCTGGAAAAGTGCCAATTCAACACAACCAGAGAAATATTTGCCTTTACAAGTCGAACAAATTTTTACTAAACAAGCCGTCGGGTTTCAAAACCTTCTGCAATGAACAACTTTTTTATTACTAATTGAAGTACATATGACGCGCACAGAGCAAAAACGCAGTTTATAACTTCACAGCCCATGAGCGCAATGTGGCGAAAATTGACACTCGCTGCGTTTTTGCTCTGTGCGCGTCATATGTATAGCAATTTCTTTCTTTAAAGGAGAAATCAGTCAACCAAAATCTGTTTTCCCAAAGAAGTTTTATTTGTTTGCTTGCTTCAACTAGGAATATTCCTGCAATATACATATGTACATATGTACGTACATATTCACTCGGCCGAAGAGCAATTCGCCATACAGACAGTCGCCTGTATGACCTCTTTTGCTGAGAGGCTTGGAGCTTGGAGCCTTCACTCGTACGAGTAGTGGTGGAAGCGTTTCTCTAATGTAAAATTTTGTTGCTACATTTATCCCTTAAGTAGATAAGTAATTGCATTTTATTGGTTTGGCAGCGATTGTGCATGTGTACATACATACATACTTATGTGGTTGGAACTTGGCCACTAACTACTCACCATGAAAACCATTAAATTGTAAAACGGCTTACAAAACAATGATCGCCTACCAGCGTTGCCGAGTTGCTCGCTGCTTCGTTGGTTTCGATCAAAATAGTTGCTATTGCAATTGTTGTTGTTGGTGTTGTTGATATCGTTGTTGTTGTTGTTGTTACTGTTGCTGCAGCTGCTGCTGTTTTCAAATTAAATCGCTTCATGCTATTCCTAAGATGAGAGCAATGACAACTGCTGTTCACTGCTGTTGTGTTGCTGCTATAATTGTTGTTGTTGCTGTTGCTACTTACAGTGTTGCTGTTGCTCTTGCTGTGGCAAGTTGTGTTGTGCTGTGTTGCAAGCACATCAACGGCTTAAAGTATTACAGCGAAAAGAGGTATCGCAGCGATAACGACGACGCAGACGAAGGCGACGTAAGTGTGGCCATAGACTGGCGTTTACAATGCGTGACGTGACGTCGTACACTGGCGGCAGCGGTGATAGTGGCAGCGGCAACGGCAACGGCAGCAGCAGCATCAACGGCTATGCAGCTATTGACGGACGTGGGCATGGCGTCGTCTTCGCAAGCTTATAAACTAAAAATTTATGAAGCAGAAAGCGCACGCGTCACTGCGGCAGCGTTGAGAGGCTTCTCTGAATTTTTGCAGTTTTTTAAATAATTTTTTGTAATGCTAGCTTAACTTATGAAAGTAACAAGCGCATTTGAGCAATGAACGTACGAGTAGCAGCGGCACAAACAAAATTTATCAGCAAACTACGCTGGCAAGTTGTATATATTTTTGTTGTTGTTGTGCGTTTTTTATTTTATTGTCAATTTCTAAATTCTTGCATAAACGTCACAGCCTCAATTGCTGCTTTTACGCGCACTAACGGGCAACGCAATTGTTTCTAATTGGCAGCACCACCCGCGGAAGTCTAACGCATCGTGCGCATCCGGTCGACGCGGCAACGCGCTTGTCAATTGGCGATGGCGCGCGAAAGTGCAATATGGACGGAGGCTGGAGGCAGCCAGACAGTGTGCCTCCCTCCCTCACTCGCTCGCTTGTGTTTTGGTTGTTGTTGTTGCTTCTGTCACTGTTGCAATGCGCACGCTGTCAAGCCCAATTCGTAACATCCGGCGGAGGTGGTGGCTGTGTGGCGTTGACGTCGGCTCTTGCGGCACTACGGCTACGCCGGCAGCGCGCGTTATTTACGACAATTTAATTGCTTAGCTCAGAGGCGCACCGCACACACCCTAAACGCGAGAGTCACTCGTACACGCCCGAAATCACTTGTTCGCGCACTGGCAGCGAGACTGCGCGGGAAGTGTCACTCTTCAGCGCACAACTTGTGACACATGAAGTGACAGCGCGTGCATTTGTCAAAAAGTCACAGGCCGGTGCACCTTTCTTGGCAGAGACACGACATCGTGGCGTGGGCCACAGGCAAAGGCACGTAAGATATATCGAGAAACAGCAGCCGGGACCCTACCCAACAATTTTTGCAGTGTCGTATTTATCAGTGACAATTTGGCGGCTTACAAATCACACGCGTCACTTACTTTCCAGCTCTTTGTTATTTTGTCAATTAAATTTGACAGCTAAACGTCACTTAATTTGCGCTATGATAGCCTGATATCCATAACAACTACAACGGTAGTAAATTCGTCGCGGCAACGTTTCACAGACGCACACAATCGCATTTACAGCTTGCTTGGCAGCGATTTTAATGTGTCAACTCAATTTGACAGCTAAACGTCAACTGATTAGCCGCCCGACCATTACAATTGCAGTAAATTTTCGCTTAATTCACACACGCACGCCGCTAAAAACGCATACAAAGCACAAGCTGTAGAACGCAAACGCAACGCAATAAAAAACGAAATAAATAATATCGGAAAGGTGAAAAGAACTGCGCAAACAAACAACAACACCACTCGTAGCTGTTAGCTGTCATGCGCTGACGGGCGAGTGCGTGCAAGTGGCAGAGCCGGAGCCAGTGCAGTTGCGGCCGACGCAGACGCGTCTTCAGGGCGACGGCACACAATTCACACACACGACAACACGAGCAAACGACCAAAAGCGGCGTTCCAGCGAATGACTGCGCGCACGCTGAATATTGTACAACCGGCGAACGGGCACCGAGGCATACAGCGTTATAAGCGAGCGATCGAGCGAGCCACGTTCTGCCGCCTTGCGCGACAACTTCATACTGCGCACTCGTGCACAGGCGCCGATGTCTGGTGGCGGTGGAGGCGACGCTTCGGCACCGATGTGGCGCACTCGACTCCCCACACAGGTGAGCTGAGCTGTGCGCGTAAATTAACAGCGCGCTGTTAGCGCCGATCGCAGATGCCAGCCCGGCGAGCAGTGAGCGACAGCCCCGAACTCACCACGCTGGAGTGCTGTGGAGGCTGTTGCTGTTGTTTTAATTGTGCTTAGTGGGCAAGTCGCGTTGTTGTTGTTGTGTGTTGTCGATTTTACCGTTGCTTAAAGGTGGAGCTATGCTAAATGACAAGTTGGCGTGTGTATTATTGGGCGCTTGCGCTCGCGCCTGCACTGGTAGTGGTGCGGCAGTGTGGCCAGTTGGTGCGCCCCGGCGCACACCCTTGCCCGCACCTCGGCCGCTCTGGCCGTTTAATTAAATAGCGTTTTGCGCTTTTGCTGTCTGGTCGCTGAAATTGATTGGCCATTGCCTGCGCCTCGCTTTACTCTCACAATCTCAGCAACGGTGGCGATTTGATAGTCTCAGCTGTTCCTTCAGCGAGCGATTGTTGTCAGCGAGTAGTCAACTCGTGTTCATTTAATATTTGACATTTTCACGCTTTTCTTTTAGCGTTTGGGATAGGCTGTGAGTGGGTGGTGCCGGTGGTGCCCACATTTTGAAGATTCTTTTAACTCAATAGCTTTGTGAATACGGCAACAACACTAAAGAATAAAAGAAATTTGTTTGAGCTGAAAACTACCTCTAATTCAGAGATATTTACAGATTTTTCCCTGGCTCGAGAGTTCTTTAATTTTTGCATGCTTCAACGCGATTCGAGGGTAGTTAAAATCTGCCAGTCGACCATAGGTCTACTTTCTGAGCAATTTTAAGTGTCCTTGAATCTGCTGGAGTGATTCGAAGCCACAAAAGCAATGGAAATGGCAGTTATAGTCACAACAAACCCAGCGAATGGGTCCCTTGGATACCTTTTAATATAAAATAAAGCGAGCATTTTCACTTTACATTGGAAAAAACAACAAACATAATTTGATCCTTATTGTAAACGCGTTTCGGCTGAATTTACTAAAAAGAGTAAGCAGAATTTGAGCATAGGCTGGAACCGAGTTGAGGGCCAACAGGGCCAACTAACTAAGTAATAGTGTGTAAGTAAGATGCGTTTATATTAAAGTTAGACTAGATTCCAATTTGAGCTTGCAACCCAGATAACAAGTCAGTTGCTCTAACTTGTGTGATTTTTGCCAACAGTCCTTTGATCTTCTTTAGATGAGGTGCATGAAAAAAGAGACCGTCAGGGCTACACTGACAGTTGGCTAAAAATAACTAATGATACGACACGTCGCCGATCGTGCTCCAACTTACTCCAAATCGGCGTGCATGTATTGACATATAAATTATGTGCAATCGACAGCAAGATTGATATGCGCTCGCTCTTGCTCCGGTGTTTGCACCGAAGGAAATGCAAAGCACCGAAGACACTGTGGACGCCGCGCCGAATATTGGCAGGGAACGGAATGAATGGAGTGCAGAAATTCTCATAACCTAAATTTGGCTCGCTGAGCTTAGAGTGGTTCGTGGCGACTCGAACAAAGCCCAAGACGGCGACGGAGACGGAGCTGCAGGAGGCAGCCGTTGAATCGCAGACAGAGACGACGACAGCGAGTAGGAGTCAGTGGCAGCTTCGGCTTACAAACATTTCCGCTTGCATGTGGTACATTGAAGCTCAGCGATTTAATTGATTGATTATAGCTACATCTGCTGTCGGCATGACGCCGCCGCGGCTTGGCAGGCAGGCAGCTCGACAGACAGACAGACAGACAGACGAACAGCGATCGACGTTTGTTTGCATATGGTGGCTGACAGGTTGATCGTTGGACTCTTGGACGGGTCTGTCAATTGAGCTTCCTAAATTGCTGCTGCTGCTACTATGCAGTCACCGTCATCGCCGCCGCAACAAGAGCGAGCACAGCAGCGGAATCTCTGCGCTGGGACTGTTTATTCCCATGGGTTGTTGGCAACGCGTATTAACGCAGCGCATCCAGCCTGTGTTGCATGCCTCGCATGCAGGAACTGTGGGAGTCTCTGCTAATCAAGTGAAATGATCAATTTTTGTTGCGCTGTGTTTTTATTGGAGCGCGCACGCTGCTGGACGTTTGTGCGAGCAGAGCGTGATCTACTTTTTTACACGCTGACACGCTGCCAATGCTGCCATTTTTGGCTAACACCGACAAAAAATCGTGATACGTCGCAAGAAATTCAAATTTTTCGCTCTTGTTTTGGACAAACATGAAAATTATTTCGATTTTAATTGAAGCTGTTGCTTTTGCTGTTGTTGTTGCTGTTGTTGCGGCAGCGGCTGTTTGCATTGTCCACAATCACGTGTGGGGATGCCGTTGCTAGGAATTTCCCACGGCTATATTTGGTGCACGGTAATGAAGTTGTTGTCGGGCTTGTTGGCCGCATCGGTCGCTTGTGCGCGTGTGATTGCGAGTGGGCTGATGGCTGCTTGATACCGTCGTTGATAGTTGTCAAACGATTTGGTCAACAATTTCGCTTTTTCCGCTCGTTTGGCTGAGAGCATCATATGAAAAAGCAATTTTTCTCAAGCACACATTTCTTGCGTATACGCCGTGGGTGCGGTATGAGCTGCTCCGCTCCTACTGCTCCCCAAATCAAGCCAACACTCAGCGGATGCCTCTCAACGCGTTAGATATGCGCTCCTTTTAATTAAAATTGCCAAGCAAGTCAAGTCTCGTAGCTGACAGTGTCAGTTAGAAAAAGTGTGCAGATACTACAAAGCACTGCCAGCGGCTAAGAACAGGGAAGAGAAACGTCCGTAAATGAAATCGAGTAGGTGCAGCGTAAACCAGACAAATTCTGCACTGTTTATGAATAATACTCAAAAAAGTTGCCAAATTTTCTACAAAATGTTATTAAATTTTTCAATAAATGTCGAAAATGTGTGAGAGCCAAAGATCAATATAAAAATATGATTAATATATTTCTGCATCGTTCGCCTTTAATTTTTTCTGTCTTGTCAACGAACTCTACTTTCCGAAATAAAAATGCTCCTGTGTAAATTTGAACTATCATAGACAGCTACATATGTATATAGAATGCTCTTTTTCCTGAACTAATCTGAAGAATGCATCAGTTCTTTCGTAGCAGCCAGTCCAGAAACGACCCAATCATAGAAAATGCCGTTTGCAGGTTGAGCCCGCATGTGATATTTTCATCCGCCAAATTTAAAATTGTTGTTCCAGTCAATCAGAGCCATTAAAAGTTCGCCATAAAACGCGATTTATTCGCTTTTGTGTGTGTGTACTCACCCACTGACCCAGTTGGGCTCCCGCGGCGTGGAAAATTCACACAACATTGAGCCATTAATTTCGCAGCAAGAAGAGCGCACTTTACGCATTTCTTCGAGGTGCAGTGCGGCTGCCTCACTGCCTCCAAATGCCAACAGGCAGCTGAGGCTCATAATCGGCAACGCAGATGCATAAATCACACGCGGCCGACAGATAAACCGCTCGAGTAGCGCAGGCAAATTCGTTGATGACGCCGTCACTGCCGCCGCAGTTGTTGCTGCAGTCGGCTGCCATAATTTATGCCAAATTTGAACTTCAAAACATGCCAGCCGAGCTGACAAGGTGCGCATGCAGACACTCGCACGCGCACACACGCACACGCACTCGCACCGCCGCCATAGCAAATGTTGCACAGTTGCATTTTTGACGGCAGCAACGCCAAAGATCAAACGCCGACTTCTCGCGTCAACGCACGGCAAAGTGCAAAGCTGCAAATCACAGAGAATCGCAGTGAATCGCGGTGAAATGTGCAAATTGCGAGTGCATAATATTTCATAATGGCTTCGAAGCCGTCATCAAAAGGCGGCACGGCACGGCACGGGCCGCACGCCGCCGACATAAGGCGGCAGCTCAATGACAACATTTGCAACTCCCATGCACTTTGGAAAATTGGCGGAAGTGAGCGCAGCCGGCAGGGTAAAAGAGTGTGTCTGTGTGTGCTGGAAGATGCCTGTGCAGCTAACAACGTGTCGAAAAGAAACTTCATGTCTGTCTGTCATCAAACAAATTTCACTGACGCATCGATGTGAGCTAAAAAAAGATCGATGACGCTACTAAAAGTCGATGACTTAAATCAAAGAGTTGATTTTTTACAATAAACTACCGTTTTTAATATAATGATTTTCATGCAATATGCGAATATAAATTTGACAGAAACTTACTTGAGCACTCTTTATTCCACTCTGAAAAAAGTACATATTAAAAATACCAGCAACAAAATGTGCAATGCTTAGCATTTGCTCAAGTCGGTTTTTGTGACTTCGAATTTCGAAAAAAACTGTAATTCGTTTAAGCTGCCTTGGCCAATTGACTCCGATGTGGAGCTTTGGGTTCGAGCCACTTGCGGCATATTCTATTAACATGAATTTCGCTGCATTGCGCTGACGCTGCTGTGCTTCTTCTTTTCGGGCGGCCGCGTGCGTCTGCTTTAGCAATGCTGCCTGCCACATGCTTTTTTGTGGCACATTCGAAAAGTTGCTATAGGCGTATGCAAAGGCGACGTCGGCCGCCGTCGAAGGCCTTGCATCAAACCAATATTTTACGTGACTGCGTCGGGGTAAGCATGTGTGATTGCGCAGCAGAGCTAATTGAGCGGCAGGGGAGTGCGTGTCAGGTGAGGCAATATGCACGATATTCAAAACATATTGCCCAAAAGTTGTTCATATGTGAAAAATGTATGAGAAGGACATACACAAAGCTTCAAAAGGTTGAGTTTAACTCTGCCAGAATTTCGAAAAATTAAATTTTAAGTGTCATTGCATAAACTTATATAATTCCCGAATTGAATTCCCACAGCTCAGCGAATTGCAGAGTAATCTTTTTAATTTAACTTTCTTGAGTTGCAAATAAAGGTTCAATTGTACCCTTATCGGTACAATGAAACAAAAAGTTCGATAAAATAGGATTTCATGTGTGTGTAAATTGTAGTGTGCTAGGTCTCTGATACGAGAGGTCGTTGGTTCAAGCCCTGCTAAATTAAAAAAATATTAAAAAAGTCAATCGTGAATCGGTCTCGTGCAATGAGTATTCTGTACCAGAGCTAAAACCAGCGGAATGACATAACATTATTTTTTACGTCCCGAGTACATAGAAGGGTTCGGTACCAGTAAAGGGACGTAGCACACTTTCATTTCTTTACTCGCGCCACAAAAAAATTTCCATTTACACCGGGTCTATTAAAAAGTGATTCTTGATGGTGACCGGCTTTTTCCATATTATGCCATATTAGCTTCTGGAAAAAAGTCCATCTCATATGAAAACTAAGTATCCATAACTTTTGTGCAATGGGAAATTGAACCGAGCGTTTGAAGCGTTTTGTTTGTGAATAATTGCACTTGTCCTTATGCCTTCTATTCCCCCTCTGCCAGCGGCATGCCACACGATCGCATATGTCAGTATCCCACGAAATAATTCTAAGCGCCACTTCAGCGCTGTTCCCTGACGCCAGGCCAGGCACTTCTGATGCGGATAATGTGCAAACGACGGCGCAAGGGCGCTGGCAGACAAGCGCACCGGCACATCGTCAACATGGGCCGCAACGAGCGACCACATTGGCAGCAACATCGAAAGCAACGATAAACGATAAATCGTGATGATGTTGAACTTTCCGCGGCGTTATTCCCAAGAAGAGGCGCGCCTCGGCTAGACGCAGACGAGCGTCGAAGAAAGCAGACAACGCTGGCGCACCGGCGCAGTTCTACCGCACCACGGCAGCGCTGAGCAATTCCTAATGTCAAGTACTAACTTCTAGAATCGATCGTGATGTTAACGACGACTTCTACCTGCCACGGCATGCCACTTTGTTTTCGGGAATCACGTCAGCAGAGCATGTCCCCTTGTGTGGCTTCCAAAGGGAATGCCATTGCAAAAACCAAGGTAAGCAACAACAACATCACATACACATCGCAGATATTCATAAGTCGGGTTGGTATTGAGTTCAGATGACAATTTGGACATGAGCAACGCAAAAATTTTCTATATCTTTTTAGAATGACACAATTTACTTGGAAGAAAGCTTCTATACTATAAAGAATCGTAGAATTGAAACGTTATAAAGAGTTGTAAAATCGTTATTTTAAATTCGAAATATTTCGGAAATAAAATTTTTTTCTACACATCGGGTTGTATATTAGGGTTGTCTATTTAAAAAAAAAAATCTTTAGATCATATAAAGCTGATGCCATAAAAAATATGATATAAAAGAAAAGAAAAGTATTAAGAGGAGCGCAGCAAGCTGCCTAAACTGGTATGCTTAGATACCGAAATCGTAAACTGAAGTCCTAATTGCTGGTTTATGGCTGGTTCGAGACGACTGTTTTGAATTTTTTTAAATAATATTAGCATACTTTTTTCCACTGTGTGTTGTTACAGTTATGGTTCGATTGAATTAAAAAATTTTTTCGTTTCCAGCAAAATTTGAATTTTTTTTGCAAAATTATTTTGTTGACAAGTTATCGATTTGTGCATATCGATTCGGCCGAGCTTAACCTAACCAAGCCCCCACTTGGCTACCGCTCTGTGCGCTCTTTGGAGTGCATAGAATTGGCGGAATTTTGCAAAGGCGGCAGGTGAATTTGTAGTGTATTTGTAGCATTCGCACCACAGACGGCACTGACGGCACTAATCGGCTGCAACATTATCCAGTGCTGCCTTTCACACAGCCGCACGCACGCACACACACACGTGCAGCCACAGTGACACGACGCTGCTATGGCATTATCTTCACATTAGCACTGCCCCAAATGAATTTGCGGGCAATAATGAGCGAATGCATTGCCATTTGCTAATAAATTGTCAAAATTTGAAATTGCTGCAACGTGCGCTGCAACTGTTGCTGCTGCTGCTGCAATGGCGGCTGGTTGCCTAATGCAGGGATTACCCACATGTCGATGGTTGAAAGTTAAACGTGGCAGCAATTACCGCGTTAATATGTAATGCACTGCGAGCATGCGATGGCGCGTTCTTATTGACGCGGCCGGTTCCGCCAGCCGTCAGCGGCCGGGGTTGCGCAAGCGCGGAGCAGCGCAGGCGGCCGCATTATGCTGAGTGCGGTTGTGTGTGTGTTGGCTTTTGCTTGTAATTTATTGAGCATTTGACATCGAAGATCCGTGACGCAAAGTGAAGGCGCACTCGACGAGTGAGCAAATGCTCAAAATGTTGCGCGCATTTACAGCCAACATGCATACGCAACAGGATTGCCAAGTTCCGGAAAATCACATAACTCTTAAGGGAATCGTCAAGCATGGGGGTGAAGAAGAAGTGGTTCAGATGTTGTCAGAAATTGTCAATTTCCAAAAAGTCCAGCTAAAGTTTGTAGTTTCCTTCATGGGCGACTTCTTTGGTGGGTTTCGCGGTGGACACCACTCCCTCAGACAAAATATAAGCTGCTTACAAATGCTTTAATTTATGTTATTATTTAATGCTACATATATAATTTTTTTAATAAACAAATTAAAAAATGATCTTGGAAAAGTGCAGCGGAATTTTGAAAATAGCAACACATGCTTACAATTTTACTATACTTGTAGGTACTGACAAAAATTGTACCTTCCCTCCATCGCCAGCGCTCTCTCCAGTTGCCACACCTCTTAAAACTTACAGAAACTCATAATATTACAGAGTTGCCACACATTAAATTACTTTCTCTTTTCCAACTAATACGGCACACTCGAAATTCTGCATCCTTACGAAAGCAACTCTCGAATCCGTTAAAAGAAAATGATGAATTTTTCCGCGTTGCTTTGTTCAATCAGAATAGAATAATTGGCAACCCTGACATACACATGCATGTGATTGTATTGCGCGCGGCCCGTCGCATGTGCATTACGCAGTCGCAGTCGCAGCTCAGCCTCGGCGGCGGTGGCTTTATTGCCTGGTGGCTGGCTAATGTTTCCCGCCACTGCTCGTCGGCAAATGCACTTGCTTTGCCTTCGCCGTTTTGTGCCCATAATAATTATTGCAGCGCCATTGCATGGTGACTTTTCGCTCTCGAAGTTTTTCTATTGCCCCGCTGAACTGGCAAGTGTGTGCGCGGCGGCGGCGCAGGTGCACCGCGTCGGCGCTTTCGGCTTCGCTGCACGCATGCGCATTTCACTTTTCACGCCGGCAGAAGGAAAAGTCGAAGTGAATCTTTATACGCAAACGATCTTGAGAGCTGAGGGGGAACTCGGCAGCCAGCTGGAATCTCGTTTTAAAGCCCACTTTCATTAGCAATTACTGCTCTAATTTGACAAAGAGTTTCAAAAAAAAGAGAAGAGTGCAAAAATTTAGAGACGGTTTTTGGAACAAATATTTTAATAATCATAATATTTTTCCGTATATGTTTTTTGTACATAGAAACCAGCACAAAAACTTTCGAGAAACCTTTCGAAAGATTTTCATGTTAAACGCCATCATACCAATATACCTAATCCTTATCGGGGTCTATTACTAGTGATTATTTTTATTATATTTACTATTTAAGCTAATATTATAGATTCATCAGTATTCAATGGAAGCCTTGAAGCACTGGCTACGCTCATGTCTACCCCGTTCAACCGATTCAAACTGATTAATGCCATAGTTATCGCTAAAATGTCGCCAAACTATATAAACAACTATCGAATGCAGAGCGTGGCCGGCGGCTGAAATTTATCGAAATCTCGACAGCACTTAACAAGTCTTAAGTTCCGTTTGTGGCTCGGCATAAGTAGTGCAAAATTTATGCCGCAATTTAACTGAGTGCAGAGCACGGAGCATGGAGCGCCTTGGTGTCAGGTGGTGCAGAGTTGCATTTCAGCGCGTCAGTTCAACGGCGCTGCGCTGATTTAGTTCAGCTCCGAATGCAGGCAAATTGAAAATGCTGAAAAGCGAAAATGCAATACGCCGAATCGTGGCCAGCGCGCAACTGCGCAGTGACGAAATTCGCGCTGCGAAATAGCCAAATGCGAAATCTCAACATCATCGTGTAAAATTGTTAAACAATCGGCAAAACAGTTGTGTCTCTTTAGCGGCGCGCATAATCGTAATTCAATTTCCCATCTTTGCATCAGATAAAAACGACAGAGTGATTGAGAGCGAGCAGCGCGGACAGACCGACGGCCGATGGGAACGCTGAGCTCGGTGGCGTCTTCAGAAGAGGGACAACTTGGCCTTAACTGGAAAGTACCCGCAGTAAAGTATCCTACTCAAAAGAAAGCAACAATTTATTTCTATACATTTTTTCTAAAATTTGTTAAAAAAAACTTTATGATAAAAATCGTGTTCACAGATGTTGTTAAAAAGAATAATTTTGTTTTGTGAAAACTAATTTTTTTATATGGTCGAATTTTGATTAAAACAAGTTTCCTATGGCGGATTGCACAGTTCGTTTTTAAATGGTAATTGATATTGAATTAAATTCTAATTAATTTCTTAATTAAATTCTTTTCAAATGTCAAAAGCTGGACATTTAACTAAGACACAAGGTTACATTGAATAAACAATAAAATGTCTTTTAAGTTAAATGAGCATCATGAAATCGGCCCTTAGGCATCTCAAGTACTTAAAAACGGCACTGGTTGAATTGCATGCGCTTGCGAGACAACTCAACTGCCCAGCTGCTTGGCTACCAAGAAGCCTGGCAGTGTGGCAGCCTGGCTGAGTGGCAAGTGGCAGAGTGCAACGGAGTAGTCAGCTGCCGCCAGCAGCAGCTCTCAACGTCCAACAACAAGTCACATATGTTGTCTTATGGTCTGCCTGCCGCCTGCCCGGGCTCCTTTGCTCTGAGACAGTTTGGCTGCCTGGCTTCATCCAAATTCAATTCGAATTTCGCGATATTTACAAATTCGGCGGTCGCTTTCTGGCGCAAATTTACCAAATGTTGCGCTTTCGTCGTCGCCGTTGACATCCTCAAGCCATTTCTCAGCGAGTTGCTCAGCGCTGCTAAGCTTCAGCTTTGTACGTCGCCACGGCAAAGGCAAAAAATGTGGCGCAGCGCTGATTTTGATGTGAACCGAACGATTTTGCGGGGACAATAAGTCAAAGAGCCACAATTGGGGTTAGGACGAATGCGCTGACGCAGAAAAGAGGCGGCTCGCTCGCTGGCTGAATGGCTAACAGAAAGCCAAAAGCTGCACTAAATCTTCCCAAAACTGGCCGCTTTCGTGCTATACCACAAGTGTGTATATTGGATTTGTGCGAATGTTTGTAATGACCAGAAGTAGGCGTGGTTCATGTAGCGAGGCTTTTGTTAAACGATTCTCTCAAAAAAATTTACCTGAACCAGAATTATCTCTTAAAACAAAAACCTGGAGCTGGGCCTATGGCAGCCATATATTGTGAATTGGAGCGATAGTCGATGATCTTAAGATTTTATTTATTTTTGTGGTTTTGTGGTTTTGATCATGATCGGAAGAGTTTAGGAACTACGACTTTTTAATCACAAAATAATTAATAGCACCAAATAATTACAACTAAAATATAAAGAAAAAGCGTCAGATATCAGCTCTCTATCAACGATCTACCTTCCCTTCTCCGAAAAAGTTCCGGCTACGAACCTGCTTCGAGCATTTATTACCAAATGATCACAATGTATGTGGAGCATATAATTTTGCACAGCTTTTGTTTGTTACCCCAAACCGTTTAAGCCGTTTAAATAGTTTTGGCCAAATTAAATCTTTGCAGATTTCATTTTAATGATCTGCAGTAAATAGCCTCATTAGTGAAAATTTGCATAGCAATAAATTTGCAAGCTTGACATTAAATAGAGCTTAAAACATGCACAAATACGAGCACAATAAAGGATTGGTATCGCATGAGTAAAAGCGGACAGGGGGGCTGAGCATTGAAGCAGAATTACTTTCAAAATAATTGCACCTTCTTCGTGCATCAATGGTACTCTGTACTCTGTATGCGCAAAAATATCGGTCGCTGCCTTTGGTTTTCTCCAAAGGTTCCACAATTCGAAGAGAAATCGGCCAATGAATTCCACTGTAGAATTCGGCCAGCAAAATTCCACTGCTGCCCAGAATGGCTTGTGTTCTATATGTATGCCTAATCATTACTAATCGTTACTAATCGCTTCTAATCGCCCGTGATTGATTGTGGCGGCTTGAAGGCCTGAAGTCTGTATAGCAAGATTTTAATTACTTTTATATGTTCCCTTTGTTCTACAAGCTAAAGCTTCTAACGGTTATCTGTCTGACTGGTGCACAGCGTTGGCTTGTAGGTGTACGAGCATTTGCATCTAACAAGGTCGTTCCATGATTTTCATTCGACTCTTGAGCGCGAAACCTGGCTTGATCCGTACTCGATCGGCAGAAGGTGTAGAAAGACACGTACTGTTATTGCGAGGAAATGCCTTTAATGTCCAATGGAACTGCTGCAATATGTGCGCATTGAATTTCTAATTACAGCTGACGCCAATCGGCCGTAGTTGGTTCGCGAATGGCTTCGAAACATCTCATTAAGAGAACATGTTGTTGACATGACAGCGTAAATAGACCCAGACTAAAGCATATGTTAGGGTTTCTTTAAGCATTAACAAAATGTTTTCGCATATTAATTTTACTATGCTTCTCCTCTGAAATTTTGATTTTTTATTGTAAAAAACAATGCTCAGTAGATGCCCCTTTTCCTGCAAGGCACTTGTTTGTTTTGAAAGAAATTTGGGTTAGTGGGAAAATGTAGTAGAAGTAGCGGATTTTTCCATTGTATCTGTGAACATTTTAAAAATATTTTTAAGAACCATGTTATTAAGTTTAAGAAATTTCACTTTAGAAAACTTTAAATCACAATCACTTACTCACTTTCACTACGGGAAAAATTTAAATTTCACAATTTGTCAAATTTGCAATAACTGTAAATTTGAAAACGCCTGGCCTGCTTATTGTATATCTTTGGTTGGGGTTTGTGCTAAATAAAGTACTAATCGGAAGTACTAAGGGAAAGGAAGATTTTCAAATTTTCAAACGCCATCTCTTGGCACATACAAATAGCTACTCACTAAAAGTGAGCGGCTGTTTTTCAGGTTTATGCCTTGGCTATGATGGTGAAGTTGAATTTGCTGTTTACCGAAATGACGTCACCATTGCGCTTGGTTTCGCTGTCGCTCTCTCTGCTCTCTGTGCGTAATGCGAGGGTGTGGCATACAAGCAAGCGATTGGTCAACTCAACCTGGCCTTACCCCAAATTGCAGGGCCGCTTTGGGCAAATTTGTGAGGGAGGCTGTTGCTGAAGCGAAATTTGTTTACCCAAATGCAAAATTCTCTACGCACATACAATTTCTATTTAAAAAAATTTAAAAAAATTTTAAAAAAATTTTAATCCATCAGCACTGAAGAACAGTTCGCATTTATCTAAAAATTTTCAGTTATAATCGGGCATATTTGCTCAAATGAAATGATGGCTCGCTTTTAAAAATCGGCATTTCCCTGTCAACCAGCAAAACCCACAAAACCAACGCCGCATCATATTTGAAACGCGACGACGCGGGAAATTCTTTGCTCAAACCCACTTATTATCTGTATACAAACAAAGCAGATACGCAGGTAGTAGAGGCAGTTGAACAGTGGAAGGCCAATGGGAAACCCACAAAACAGCTCGCTCGCCCGTGTCCGTGTTGTAAACGTTATAGATATTGTTCCCAAAGGCAGTTAAAAAATGCGTCTAATAAATTTGAATTTTGGTATGCTCTCATTTAATCGCTGAGATGGGTATTTTCAAAAGCGTTTGAATTACATGCCATTATTTGTATCTCTTGTATCTATCGATGATGTTACAAAATAAAGAAATATTTTACATGCGAAACTATAAGAAATCCAAGTAGATCCATCTTCCATTGGTTACGAAATTAGATCACATTTTGAAAAATTTGGCAGTAGTCTAGCGGACAAGTTTATCCCTGTCGACGCCCATTAAAATATACATAAACTAATGGAAAAGTAGACACACAAGTCGGTAGAAGCAAAAAATATTGGAAAAAAATAAGTAGTCGACAGTCAGTTAGAGAATTAGAAATGGCTTTTCAAAACGACTATCTTTATAATTCAGCAAAATATGATCTACGAGTATATAAAAAAATATTTGTATCCCTTTTCGGGCTTTCGCATTTATTAATGCTCCTCTGACTAACCGCACTAAAATCCTTCCGAATTTGCTTTACTATCAACTTCGAGCGTACACTGCTAAAAATGATTTCATAAAATTCTTTTACACAAACACTGGCATATCGCAGCGAAGGATCCCCTCGGTGCCTGAGTCGTGATTGGCGCTGTTCGCTGTTCCAGTGGCGGCAGTAATCCAAAATCTTGTTCTCCACAATGGCTGAATACGCTCTTGTAAGTGCTGAGCAGGTACGATGACGTCAAGGCAATGGTTCTGTTGCCGCAATACAGTGGTCTCTTTCTGGCAGCCGCAGCTGTCAAAAACGAACTGAGAATGTGTGTGGACGAATCGCAGGGCAGTGCGCCTATTTTGAGGATCGGCATGAGGATTTCTAAATCAGTTGAGTGCCGTACGTGAATGTATACAGATACTTTTCGAAGAAACGTAGTGCTGCAAAAATTATATGCAAAATCGGAATTTGAACTTTAACAATCATATTTAAAAAAAAATATATATATCGTAAAAATCGCTGATATTTTTGGAATTTAATATAATTGGTGTCGCGCGTGGAATCACTTTGATCTGCAGGCCGCTGCGCGTGAATTATGTCGGTGCGCTCCAACTCGCCGAAAGTGTTGCTCGATATCAGCTACAAGCCCATGCCGAACATTATGGAACTGCAGCACAACGTCATCAAGCTGATACAGGTGGAGCAGCAGGCCTACATGCACTCGATGCAGCTGGAGCAGCCGCCCGGCGCTAACTATATACAAGCCTCCCAGCAGCAGCAGCAGCAGCTCGCGCAACAGCTGCACTTGCCGCAGCAACATGTGCCGCCCACAGCTGACTTCATCACATACGGCGTCATAGAGCGTCCGGACGACACGGACTACAACATACCCAGCAGCGAGATCCTGAGCACCGGCAGCAACAGCGCCGGCTCCACGCCCAATGCGCAGCATGTGGGCAGCGCCCATTCGGTGATCGCCACCAACAACGCGAAGGAGCTGAACAACAATTATGTCGGCCAGGAGGCGCATGGCTACATCAATGAGCATGGCAAGCGCGCGCGGGAGTACGACTGCTCTCCGGGCGACATCATGCAGGACAGCAAGAAGTCGCACTTGCACCTGCAGCAGGCCGAGTTCCTGCCGCGGCAGGAGCAGAAATTCTTCGTGGAATACCTGCCGACGACGGTGAACGAGGTCAGTTCGAATATTGCCGCCAACAGCAACGGCAGAGGCAGCAGCAACAACGTCCATAACAATAACGTCTCCAACAACAACCCGCCGACGCACTCCGGTCATACGCATTCGCCACAATTCGATTTCGCGGACGAGGAAATGTGCGAGAACAGCGCCGACAACTTCAAATACACGTTCCAACAACATCAGCAACAGCAACAGCAGTCCCAATCCCAACAGCAGCCCTCAAACAACGATGTCTGCCACGCCGTCGGCCACAGATCCTTCGCGGTCTCCCAACAACACATGGCCGCACACATGAACGCGCTGCCCAACACGCACCCGCATGCGCACAACAATCCGCTGGCGCCTCAACAGACCACACCCTTCGAGCACTATGAGCCGGCGAGCTCCTTGAACGGCAGCGCCTATTCCAGCTCCGATCGCGACGAAATGGAGTACAGCAACTCGCGGCAGTCCGCCTCTTCGGCGAGCTATCTATACGTGCAGGAGGATGAGCTGAATGGCGGAGTAGCTGGTGGCGGCGGCGACGTAGTGGGCGCTGATGGTGATGCCACGAAAGCCTTTCGCAAGCCGCGTCGGCGCAGCAAGCGGCGCGTCAGCAAATCCGAAGACGTGGAGGACTTCCACAACCAGCGCGTCATGGCCAACGTGCGGGAGCGGCAGCGCACGCAGAGCTTGAACGATGCCTTCAAGTCGCTACAACAGATCATTCCCACGCTGCCGAGCGACAAGCTCAGCAAAATACAGACGCTTAAATTGGCCACGAGGTAAAGTATTTCGCGCGAAGCGCTCGATGACATTAAATATTAAAATTTTCTAGAAATTCAGGCTTAAGGGCTGCACCTCCTTCCTCTGCTACAATTCGTTTAGCATACACACTTTTTTCAAATTATTCCATGACAAGTCGAGACTAACAGCTAACCTAAAACATAGACTCTGGAATTTAATAACATTAATATTTGACTTAATTAACGAAGATATAATTTTAACTGAATGTTTTCGTAAAAATTCACATTTAACATTGATTTCAAACACAAAATTTAAAAAAGTATAAGTTGCTCCTTTTTCGCTGATTCCCAGCGCAGCCTTAAGCAATTTTCTATTAAAAGCGAGGTTTTGCCTTAAATCCGTTTTCCTAGCAAATTAAATATCGATCGGTTGTGTCAGAATAGAGCTAAAATGACAGAGAGGTCAAGAGAATGGAATGTTAGGTCTCACTTTCAAATAATCAATCAAATCAAAAATCAAAAAAGTTTCATACTAAAGGATCCACCAATAGATTTAAGTCAGATATGTGGGCCAGACAGGGTTCCTGCAAGCCTCTAGCTCCCCTCGCTCTCTCCACTTTCCGCTAGCCGAAATCAAAGGCTGCTTAGAACGAGTCTCACGGACTTTACTGCTCACTTCGAGTGTGTATTTCCTAACGGGATTCCCTCGCTCACTGTAAATTCCTAATGAAGGGCATTTCCGCGCTGGCTTAACCCACAGTGGCTTTCCACACAATTCACGAGTTCGTTCAGCTCTGCCGCGACGCGTGGGAATTTCCTGCCTACCTAACTGTGCGCCATTCCGTACCTTTGACATCCTGCCAGCGGAATTTACGCAATCATCAACGCTGCTGGCATACACACACACACTCACACACAAACAAACAACTGAGTTGCTTAAATCACTACAAATTCTATTTTCCTTTTTACAGATATATTGACTTTCTATGTCGCGTGCTCTCCACGAGCGAGATTAGTCTGTTGAAGGTGCTCGACACGACGAATGGGGTGCCCGGAAATGGTTTCGCAATGGGCGCCGCTTCCATTCTGAATGCGGCCAATGGCACGGAAGCGGAAATTAAGGGTCTGCGACGAGCGGCGGGTGCGCCGCTTATACCGCCGGAGAAATTGAGCTATTTATTTGGCGTCTGGCGGATGGAGGGCGATGCGCAGAGCAACAAATCCTGAAGTGCAGCAAATCCTATGGCAGCAGCAATATTGTAGGTGTGAAAAAAGGCTAGAGACGCCCAATTTGTCAGTATTGTAATAGATGAAGCGATGAGAAGTGCCACTGTCCAAAGTCCAAAAATTGTTTCAACTGTGTATACTATGCATATGTAGTATGTATGTATGTATATTATATATGTATGTGCGTTTATAATTGCCATCTGCGACTACTGCTAAGAATTAAGCCCTGTTGTGGTGCGCCAGCCACCACGCGTCGAAACTTTCCATTTAGTTCTTAAGTTAGCGTTAGCATTACATTTAGTAAAAATAACTCATAACTCAATAAATAATGCGTATATATATTTAAGTGCGCTACTTTACGGAATGAGGTTATCGAATTTTTGAACGTCCGCAGAAGACCGGTGCATTATAAATTTTTGTTGTACCACCTGATGGTCGTGTCGATAGGGGTTGCTATGAAAATCATATGCAAATGCGCACTGCTCGATTTCGATTCACATCTGCTGTTGGCGCTGCAGCAGCTTTCAAACATACGCATAGTTGATTAGTTTTTATTAAACATTGTAATTAAATAGTTTAAGCGCTGTTTTATATACTATATATCATACACTATATTTATATATGCTCACACACAAACTACACACTCAAATGATGTGCTTGAAACAACAACAACGAGACGAAAATGTGCCTAAGCAGCAAATAAAAACATAAAAACATTGCAAGCAAAATAAATCGATATTTTTTTAAAAGACCAAATTGTTATTTATGCCGCCATTTTGAAAGTCTGCTGGGAGGCCAGCATAAACAAAATTCACATGAAACGCACACAGCGCCCCCCTTGCCACTTGCCACAGACAGCAACAATATTTCCCACTAAATTGGGCGCGTAAAAATGCGCTTGAGTTGGGTAAAAATTACATGGGGGAACTGGGGGAACTGGGGAACCGGAGGCATGCGAAAGACGCGCAAGTCGAATTGTATGTCGAATGGTGGCATTTTATTTGCTACGCGACATATTCAAAGCGTAACGTCATTTAACCGAAATACATGCAAACGAGCAGGCGCAGAGGCGCACACTCACACAGACGCACACTTGCAGACATCTTGGAGTAGCTGCCGGCATTCCTCGATCGGCTGTGCCATTGCAAACGCGCAGTAGCACATCCGGTGATTTATGTTGATTCGCTTCCAAAGTGAAGAAAGACGCGCAATGAGTGCAGTTACTAGCTCCAGTGGAGGGAGAGAGAAGAGCATGCTCATCATTATGTGATCATACGAGTATATATGTTAGAAACCTGCCAAGTGGGTCACTTATTATATGGAACAGCTCTTTAGACAATATCGAACGAACGCAATGTGATAATTCTCTTTGGAATTTCCAATGTAAGTGATTACCTACTTCTTTGAAATCCTACTTATATTATCTGTAAGCTCTATCCTAATAATCAGAGCATCTTGCAAGGATGAAAAAGGACTGCAAACTCAAGGCTTTGCCCGGCAAAAATCCAACAGTTTTTTACGCATACACGGGAATTTAAATTTGCACATCCATGAAATAACTTTAAAAATTGTTCTTTATAAATCTCAAATTGTTCTCTCAAATCTCTAATCACGTTGCCATCAATAATTTCCTGTGCCACAGGCAAATATACATA
The DNA here is from genome assembly GCA_963457695.1 of Neria commutata. NCBI lineage: Eukaryota > Metazoa > Arthropoda > Insecta > Diptera > Micropezidae > Neria > Neria commutata. The sequence continues at coordinate 44,771,734 of OY735247.1, read as the reverse complement.
CGAGTACATTACTTAGAAATTAGTGTTTCACCTTTTTAATATGTCAAGCCAATTCTCTTTTTTTTTTTTTTTTTGCAGAACAATTTATATTTTTTTGATGTTTGACTATTTTGCGCAGAGAGTTAAGTCTGAAATTACCCTCGCCGTTGCGCCCCCTTCGCAATATATTAAAAAGTGATCTATTGAGAAATTCTACTGAGAGTGCCGCTTTCATGTCCAAACATCCTGGTCGCCGCCCACGCTTCCAACAACACAACTCAATATTGTTTATTTATTTGGTGTGCCTTTGCTCCACGTTGGACATTCATAATTCATGTTCAGGGCTACTGCAACTACAGCGATTCTCTTCGGTCGTGGTAGTCTCGGGCTCAATTGCAGCTTGTATTCCGTTTCAGATACTTCGCGTTATTTTAATGAACACCCAAAACTATACTTAGCCGTTGCGGTTTTAGTCTGCAAGTCTGTAGAATGTAGTTATCCCGAAAGGACTACGCGATGCTGAGCAGGAGATCGGTTTTTCGGAGCACGCCTTTAATGCGTTTTTTCGTGTGTGTCAAGTTGTTTGGGGTTTCGAATTACACGAATGCGAGTACCTGAAGGAGCAGACAAGAGTGGCGAGCACAGAGATAGTTAGGATTTATGGACGCCACACTCAAGTGACTGCTCTTTCAACAAAATTGATTATGGATAATGAACAGCACTTGTGTCGTGTCGAGTCTATGCTAAGAACCTGTTGTAGTTGCTGAAGCGTTTTTAAGGCCACGCTGACAATGATCGATTGTCACTGCAAGGATTTCATCAACCCGCATTCAAATTTCGACAGCAAATAAATGCAGACATGCAACTACTTTAGTATATAGATTGACAGTTACATGTTTAAGTGCGTTCAATTGACATAAGATATTTTATATAGCTTGTAGTTTTGGAACCTTATATTACTAAAAAATGGTTCTCATCTTTTGTTAGTTAACTTTTCTACTATCGATTGTTTACTTAAAGTCAATAGTTTTCAAAATATAATTCTTACTCTATTCATGGACGTACGCTGGCAGGGGCAGTTGCCCCCTTTCCCCTAACACAAAACTTCGATCTTACCAGAGTTGAACCGAATATAGTATAATAGCGATTAAATGGCTCTCTTTTGTCTAATTATGCATATTAATGAATACGATTTGATATTTAAGAAGAGTGTCAGTCCTCCATATCATGCAGAGAAATGGACATGGACTGCCCACAATATAGGCTAAATGCTTAATCCTATAGGAAAATCGTCCAGTTTGTAGGCAAGTTCAATGTGTCCAGCATATTAAACAAACTGCTCCTTGTGAAGGAGCACAGAGTTGTTGCTGGAGTTCTTCATACGAGTACGATGCCTTGGCATAGGCATTCCCGCTCACAGTAGGTACAAGCGTTTTTAATGGGACACACTCAAATGACCCATGCTGCTGCTCTTCACAAAAATCTAAAGTGGACCGCCGACTAAAATAGCCCGGCGTGCTGTTGTTATTCTTCTTCAGCCTCATTGTCAGTTGGGAATTTCGAGAAAAGGGACTTCACGCTGCAGCCCAGAGTTTTCCCACATATCGACACATATGTTATGTTGCTGGTCCATTGGAAATTGTGCTAAAATTGACGGAGTGAAGAAATTCTGCGCAGGCGCGCACATTTCGGAACTTAGTGCAGGCGAGTGTTCCGGAATTGACTTTCCAGCGGGCGCCTACCAAACCAGAGCCGGCACGCTAAGTAACTAACAATAAGCATGGCATGTGGCTAAGATTTTCATGCCATTTCGAAAACATAAATTAAGAGTTGCTCAAGGTTGTTGTTGTCCTGCGCAGTTTTGCAGTTTCTCTTCTCTTTTTAATTGTTGAAAAGGACAAGCAGCGCAGCCCACTCCAGACGCGCATGTGTGAAGTCTTCGAGTATTTAAAAGTAAAAATTTAAGTTGGTAATACTCAATTGCAGCTGAGTGTGTGTCTGGGACGCGCTTGGAAGCCTCGACATTTGCTTAATTGCATGAAAATTGTTAAATCCAGCGATGCATTGGACTGGGACATGACCAACAATGAGCACAAAGTAGGCACCACGCGCAACCGCCACGCACTGCAATCCTTTGATGTTGCTGTGTTCGCTTTTTCTGGTGCTTTGTGCTTCAAAGTTTTGCACCTTGTTTGTGCCGATTTATGAGTGAGCACATCTGTTGGACGCTTCAATTACTTCAACACTCTAGATACGATACGAATCTATTTTTGAAATGGCGCACAATCTTTCACAGCTCGGATGGTTACAGTTACATACATATGTGTATGTACTCAAAGATTTCAGCACAGTGGCATAGTTAGGGGTGCGGGAATGAGGGGAAATGACTGCGAATATCCCGCATAGATTAAAAATTTTTTTGGCTACTTAAAATGATTTATAAGTGGATGGAACACGGCTATTTTTGACTTTGATCATTTTTGATACTATGTGGGACGAAAAAGTACATTTCACTCATAATAGTTATCGATCAACGGAAAAAGAGTTCGATTTATAGGTTATAGTATAAGACTTCTGTTGAACATTTAAAATGTTAATAATAAAATATGTATATATTTTTTCAAATGTAAATCATAACCAGCGTTATTATTTCAACGAAATGTTGTACTTTTCCTGTTTTCTGCGGAGTCGTTTCCTGTTGTTATAATACCTTCATTTATAGTTTCCAGATATCAATAATGGTTATAGTTACAGGTTATAGTAATATTTTTTGCTATTTTTTTTGATTTTTGGCTTGAAGGAAGTTTTCCTTTTTACAATCACGGCTGCAAAATTCTGGAAAGTAAGAAGAAGCAATTTGATATCAAAAATGCCCACAGATTGTGAAAAGCTTTTCGGAATAGAGAGTCTTTGACTGATTACAACTTCCTGCCTGTAAGCCATTATAGATCAATATTTGGCTTCTATTATTTACCAGTCATGCTGCTCTTTCGCAAGTTTGCTTATCTTAAGACTTGCATCCGAAATTTCCAACAAAGTTCCATTCAAAATTTCCGACAAATGCATTCAGCGCAAATGGCGTTGGTTTGCAACAACAATTTATGCTTGCTGGATCCCTCCCTCGCTGCAGGAGGCAGCAGGCGCATAGATCAATCAGCAATCAAAGTTCATAGCCGCTGCCGCTCCTGAGCATATAAGAAGAAGTCCACTGCACGCCACGCCGCACAGTGTAACGAGGTGGCCAAAATGGAAAAAATGAATGTTGCAATTTTAAAAATCTATTAATGCAAATGAGTAGTTAATACATCAAACTATAATAATTCAAAAAAATTTCGTAAAAAAAACAAAAATTTCAGTACTAAATCAACCTTTGAAAAATGACTTTCCCAGAAAAGTATTTCCTAGCAAAATTGACCATTATTTAAAATTTATTTAGAAATGCTGTAGCTTTTTTATTTGTGAAGCGAATCTTATGCAGTTTTTTTTCAATTTCTCTTAGGTATTTTTATGTGGCAGCTCTGTTATTGGTTTTGCGTTTCGACAGTTCAAAATAACGTTTTTTTTTAAATGCAGAATACCCAAATCAAAACAAATCGAAAAAGAGATTGAAAAGTTTTGATTGACTTTTAAAAAAAACACCTCTTTGATTTTTTAAATATAGTTCAATAATAGTATGTGTAAAATAAATCAGTTAATTCTAGCTGCTAATAACTGCTACTCCGTCTTTGACAACCTGTTTTCTAGTGGCACCTGTGCTGAAATTCGGCGACATTTTTCAAGTGTGGCGCTCGGCGATTAAGCCAAATAGAGAGACTAAGTCACCGAATAGTGTGGAGAGTAAATGCGGATCTTATATTTTAAAAATAATTTCTCTAGGGAAACTGTTTGTATTATTATACGCTCCTGGCATGAATATATCATTTTTTGCGGGAATCAATTTTTCAGGTATCAGACCCTTTTGTCCTACCACGCCCATTTTTCTACGGTTAGTTTATATTGATAACTTCTACATTTACTTAAAATATGAGCACTATAGCTTTATTAGTTTTCAAGATATTTAAATTTTTATAATCAGATTGTATGGGAGGTGCCACGTCCACTAGGTTTACGAAAAATCTGATACGATTTTTAAAATCAGACCCCCCTAAAGCATTTAAGTCTATAATTTCATAATAATCCGATAACTCCTTCTAGTTTTGGCCGCGAGTTGTACTAAGTCGTTACACTGTGCGCCGCGGCGCGACGACAGCGACTCACTTGCTGTAGTAGTAAATCCATTAAAATGTCCAGCCCTTGGGCGCGGGCAGCTGTGGGAGGGGCTCTGTGTGCATTGCACGCACAAACAAATTCCGTTTTATTTCCCAAATAAAAACATAAAGAAGCAGCATTCCCCGAGATGCTAAACTGTTGCTAACTACGCGCCGCATAAACAAATTCTACCGGCCGGAATCGGGGAGGAAGAGGCAAACCACCCAAAAACGATCAGTTTGCAGGGAAAAATGTTTGTTTATTTATTCGAGCCGAAAGAACAACAATTGTTCAACGAGACAGCGAGTTAATTAAAAGCGTATTTTTAGCATGGCTTTCGGATTTAGTTGGGAGATTAGTTTGGCCGTAGAATATGGCGCACACGTTTTCTTTGGACAATGCCTTTAATACCACTTCCGTAGCATCCTTGTTAAAGGCATTTCTCATAGCAATGGCGCGCCTAAGAAAATACTTTGGAAGGATATTTTAGATGGCAGAGAATTAAAAAATGGAAGATAGCAGCAGTATAGACTTGAATCCAAAGGGATACAAACATGACCCGTTACCTACAACCCTTCTTACTTATATGGCATCACAGACTATTCCTAGTCTGCGTCTCATGTTCTAGCTCTCTTCGGGCGCCCCTACTTCGCCCCTTTCCAGTCCCTTGCTTCAAGCTTCTTCCACTTAGTGCCTCAACTGGGTATTCGGTCTCTGTCCTCTGTGCAATCAACCTTCGCATCGATTACCTTCTTTGTTAGGGCATTGCCGTTCAACGCTGGACGTGCCTGAGCCAGTGGAGCTGCTGGGTGTGGAATCACTTGGCAACGTAAAAACTTGCAACAATTTTGAGCAAGAAATATTTGCGATAAATCAAGTAAAGCTATAAGAGGCATATTGAAGCACGAAGGATGGAAGGGCAGAGAGCTCGATAGAAATTTTCGAATAATTATTGCTGAAGTTCGAGGCGCGGAATGTGAAATTAGAAAGTGTTAATAGAATATTTTGTACGCCAAGCTGCAGTATCTGTGGCATGAAGTCTTCTGTGTGAATCGACGCAGGCAAAATACACACTTAATTCAAGGGAAAACCTTCTGCTCGCTGCGCAACATCTGGAGGCAAACACGCTCAACTTTATGCAGTTTACAGTTTGACAGCGACAAACGTCGAACGTCGAGCGCCGAGCAAGGAGCGCGCCAACGCCAACACCATTTGGTGGCTGCCAGTGCGGAGCAGCAGGAAAATAATTTTCCATTTCGTTGATTGATCTGTGAGATCTTGGCGAGGCGGCTTCGCGGCACTCGAACGGCGAAAGGGCGCATTTTTATGTGTTGCTTGTTCGCGTCTAGCGGCGAACATTTTTAGATTTTTTCAAGAAATTTTCCCACAACTGTCAGTGAAAAGTTTTATTTCATGGTGCGAGGAAATCGCTGCACGGCAGGCGTGGCGGCGGCTGCGGTTTGTGCAACGTACAGATGGGCAACTTGCTGCATTGTTGCATGTGCATTAAATGAAAAAAAATTACAACAAATTATAAAGGATCAGTTATATATGTACACATATATATTACGACAAGGGCGGTTGGCATGGAATGACTCGGTGAATGGTTGTGGAATCTGAAATCAAAACTGCCAAGTTTGAGCACTCTGTAAGTTGATCTCCCATTCATTACTCTTCAGCGTTGATTTATGTATAAGTCGTAGAGGGACTCAATACATAGTCCAAAGTTTGAGACCTTATCCTGGTTCCTTTTGCTCTGAGAGCAATTCGATCCAAAAAAGTGCTGCTATAATATAACCTACCTCAATGAAAACACCTCTTCTTTCATAGCTCTAATTGGTTTGAATTATAGGCGAAAGCCTTTATCGGCATCCCAAAGTCTCTTGGCGAGGAAGCCACACCAAGCTAGCCTAATAGCTTCGAATATCAGATTTCCGAACATCTACTGCTGTAGCTTGGAGTCTCAACATGATGCTGATTGATTTCAGATTCCAAGAGTATTCTATCGGACATACCAACGGGATTGTGAAGAGTTATCTACTTATCTAATATGTTACCGCAAATAATCCCCAATAATATGATTATGCTTAATTAACTGTTAATCAAGTGACAGCTTCATTTTACAGCTGCTCAAAAAGAAGACTTTTCTGCGGCAGCAGCACAATAGCCATTTCGAAAACGTCGTCTTAATCGCCATTTTGAGGGTATAATGTGTCATTAAGAACTCCACTTGACAGCCAGCAGTTTGTTGGGCTCTTCATGCCGTTCAAGTGCCGACCGACAGTGGCGGGATTGTGTAGTCTCCATTCGAGCTGTTATTTTTATTGTGATCGTAATTTATGCTATAACGACTTCAGATACATTCACACATTCGTATATGCGTATGCACATTCACACATTCATATGAGTGTGACGTTTCGAAGAATTGATGCATAAACTCTTTGACGAAGTGTGCGCGCAAATGTCGATAAACACTTCGAATTCGTTTGCCAATGAAATATGCAATTTCTTTACAATGGATACATTTTTCATGGCATGCAATAAAGCTTGTTTCTTTGTTGCGAAAATATATTGCTTGCCATTTTTCTTCTATATAAAAATATATCTTTATAATAAAGTCGTTTTGAATAATATTTGTACGAATATTTAAGCATGGCTCCGTGGCTCTTCTGCTTTCATCTACCAAACTAAACACAGCACAGAACTAGACTCAAAATGACGACATTCGGAAACCCAAAAACAAAAACAAATCGTTTGGAAATTTGGTAGATCCTAGAACAAGGCATTACTGTATTCATTCGCTTTGGTAGCGTCACAGCAGCTCCCTTATACTCGCGCCATTTTCCTACTCGTCTGGCTGTAATTCCTGCACCGCTGCAGGAGAGGGCCACACTGTAATACAATACGGAATGTGTTTTAAATTAGTGCTGCCATATTCCGTTTGAAGTCAATATCTTGTAGGGCACATCACTCACACGCCTTTTTATGTCTGTATGTAGGTATGTATGTGTCGGCTTGTTTGGTACTTCCTATTTTGATTTTGTATCGCAATCTGTGACATTGTATTTCACATCCGTATAAAAGTCAAATATTAAATAGTAAAAATATTAACTGAAGACTGTCCGATGGAAAGAAGGCTCGGAAGTTATTGTCAGATTGGCAGATGGTCGAATGTGTATAGAAAATATATAAAAACAAGTAAGGAAGCAATCAGTCGGGTTTCACCGACAGAGTAATACCCTACACCATGTTCCCAAGTGGGGTGATAATTCACTGAAATTGTGGGCGTATTTGATTTACAACCTACATAGTGGGCGGACCACGGCCATTTTTGGCAGACTACAAGATATACCTAATTGGACTATACATGCCAAATATTGATGCTCTGACAGGTGTACACCAGATGTTATCGGCATATTTATTTTACTGCCCCCATGGTGGGCGGACCACGCCCATTTCTGGAGAATTAAAAGATATTCCTACCAGGAACGAAGTAACCAAATCTGGACTCTCTGGTGTATATATTATGGAAGTTAAGAGGATTTTTTGTTTATCGTCTATATAGTGGGCGGACCACGCCCATTTTCTTGTATGGCATCTAAGACCTATATATCAACTTGGGAACCGAATTTCATTCATTTATATTCGTAATTAGTCAATTGGGAGCCATTTTACCGAAGAAATTTTGCCGGCTATATAGTGGGCGGACCACGCCCATTTTTTCCTGAAATATAGAAGACCTACCTCTTAACTTGAATACCAAGTATTATTCTTTTCCATGAGTAATTACACAAATTATAGCCATTTTACCGAAAAAAATCCGAGGTAGTGGGACTTACAGACCCGTTGTGGGCGTGTCCTTCGGGTAATTTGAATAATTTTAACACTTTACCTAACCCGAGGTTCACTGTAACTGTGTACCAAATTTGGTCAAAATCGGACAACTCCTTCTTTCTTTTTTTTGCATACACGCAGACAGACGGACAGACGGACAGACGGACAACCGGAAATGAAAAGAGAAAGTGTTTCTGATCATTTCTATATACTTATGTCTATACCTAGGAAGGCTCCTTTAATGCGTTACATTTTTGGCACAAAGTTATTATACCCTATCACCATAGGTGTAGGGTATAAATATATAAAAAGTACAAAAACCTTAAAAAGAGATGTGGTCTAAATTTAAAGCAAGTTTTTTGCAAAAAGATATATGTACTACTTTATAACATATTTGCTCTGAAGCTATAGCAATGAAATTACAACATCATTAAATATCGCTAGTTTTATTGTTGAAAATTGCCCAAATTTGGTCAATATTTTAAATATTTTATATTTTGTATATATTCTAATTATTCTGCGTGGTTCTAAAAGTTTTCTATGCTTATTGAGAAATAATTCTTTTCGTTAACCTGTGATCTCGACTGAATAGACTAAATCGATCAATATCATATAAAATGGAAAAGCAGTTGCCTTATAGAATTCAAATCCACATCAGATCATTTCCAAGGGCATTCTCAAACATTTTTTTCAATAAAAACAAGTGCAGCGCATTAGTGGGGGGAACGGAATGTCACCCTTCGCTTTTTATTCTACCACTTAAAATGCAGCTCAGTGTATCGTCTGCAGGCACTTAACAAGTTTCGATGTCAGCGTGTTATAATTATTAATAGTCAGTGTTTGTCTAATGCCTGACACCTCATAAAGATAATGCAACGAGGCGCTGCTATCAAAACCTCAGCAAGTTGTTCGATAAGTGATGACAGCTGAAAGCGAAAAAGGGAATTGCTACATTTTTAATGTCACGGTCGGATCGGTGTTGGTCAAATCAGCGATTGGCCGCTATATTTTGTTTCGAGTTGCCCTGCCGATTTTTATGTTTGATTATGACAAAATAATGGGCTTTGATTTTATCGATAAAAATATGTGCAACACTTGGAACACATTGAAAAGGACATATTTAAAAGTATGCGGTAGGGGAATACATGGCAAACAAAGGCGAAAATCAGATCTCTGAATATAGACGTTTCTTGAGTTTCAGAGCTCGCAAGTGTAAAGTATATATGTATGTGTGTTTGTGCATGTGTTTTTTGCAGTGCATGTCATCGCAGCGCCTCTTTCAACCAATGAGAATCGCAACGCATCAATAGGAAACCAATAAAAACTGCGAATGGAACACATGTTTTGAATTAATGCTTCCTCCTCAGCAGAGAGACAGGCAGACGGACGGACGGACGGATGGACGGACGGATGAAGGAGAAGACAGACAATTGTACAGCATGGCAGACAGGCAGACACATAGAATTGCAGATTCAAAACTGCGCACATATTGAAAAAGGCGCCTACAAATTGGACGACAATTCAGTTGACTAAAACTAAACTGACAAATAATTTAATTTTAAAATATTTAATTAAGATACAATCAAAATGTGCAACGCTGTCACATTCATTGTATTCAAATATAAATGCTTTAAATAATAATTGCATTTTGTAAAAGAAAGAAAAATGTAAAAACTGTGAAAATCAAGATTTTGAGCTACTGCGAAGCAATTGGGAATTTAAAATTTCACAAAGACTTAAAATTAAGAGAATTTTAAATTTGCCATATTCATATGAAAGAGAATTTAATTTATGAAAAACCTGCTTAGGCTGTGTAAGAAGGATGTGTACAAATAATTCGCTGAAAATAGTACGAAATTTAGTTCAGTTGCTGTATGAAAAAATGCATGTTTGTAGAATCAAAGCTGCATCTATTTGTGTATGGTTCTGCTCCACTGTGCGATGGAATAATGGAGATGAGTATTCGTGTGAGGCACTCACTCAAGCGTAATTTCTTGCCGTTTTTTGCCAGTGTGTTTGTGCAGCAGGAATGAAGCGCGGCAAATTTGTGTGCGTAAGTAAGATTCACTTTCCCGTGGAGCAGCGTAATTGCCGAGTATTTGACAGCGGCGACCGGCGGATAGGAAGTCAGTCGATCTACGCATGAAATTCACATGGCACAGGCGGCATTCTTGTAGGCATGTCATTCGGGAAAATGAGCGAAATTAGGAATGAAGCAACATTAATTGAATATGAGGCGTTAGAAAATCGAAAATATGCGCGCAAAAAATGCAAAAAAAAGTGAATTTAATGAAAATATGCGGAACAACGCAGAGAATTGCAACTCAAAATTGATATATGTACATTAATGCAAAATAATGCGATACATTTGCAGCTGCATTGTTGTTGTGTGGGCTGGCATTTGCATTGTCTTCGAGTGGTTGGGAAAGCATTTTCGGTTTGACTACAACTAAAATGTTCGATCAGATGACGCACATTTCGGCAAGGCGAATGTGATTCAGCAAAGTGGTATGAGGACTGCATCAGCTGGAACGTAGGAGGAAGAGTAGCTACATATGTACATAGATCAAATTAGATAAAAACAAAGTATCGTATATGGAAATTGCAAGCATTATTTCGGTATGATTATGGTCGTCGGCAGGCAAGCTCGTTTCCAGCTTGATCAAATAACAAAATTGTCATATTTTCTTCAAAATATTTGGCATTTTAGTTAGTTTACTGAGCATAACATTCTCAATCGACAATAGCGTTTAATTATATATGTATGTATATACATACATATGTATAATTGTAAACTCTGCCGTGAATTTTCGATAGACTTCAAGAAACTAACTGAGTGTTGCAACAACAAAGTTTGAGCTTAAACTATACTTAACAACAGTTGCACACTTAGCTGAGCGAAAACTTAAGCCTTCTTGCCAAAGCTGCACCTTATGGACACTCAAAATAGAGTGGTTATAATATATTTTTGGAATTGTTGGTTATTTTGGGGCGCTGCACGTGATGGCAGTGCTGTCAATGACCCAGTGACCGAGAAATAGCAGAGTACCGCATTCGCACACACACACACACATACACGCCTGTAGAAGAGTCAACGCACCGAACAGATTGTTACAACATGCTCCGCACATGGACTCGAGTCTCGAGATGCAATGCAAATTCGTCTAACTTCAAACCAAAACAGCAGCAGAAATTTTTCAATGAGCGAGCTGGATCTTACTTATATATATATAGGCACTTTCTCAGCCAAGGCGAAGTGCATGTGCGGAAATTCAATCGAGCGGTTAACACACACCACCAGAGCCACCTTACTTGCACAATGTTGCGATTATCGCAAATAAATGAGACGCACTGGTAAGATTAGATAAGCTCGCGGAGGGGGAAGAGGAGTGCAGCTGATAAGAGCCCGTGTATTTTGCAAGACCCAGCGCTCTGGCCACGTTTCGAGCGTAGGCCCACTGCCAGTAGAAAGAGCAGTGCGCGAGCAGAAAGACATTGAAAAGTAAAGACCGCACGGAAAGAACGGCAAAAACAACAAAAAAGGTGCCAAAACAAAAGGAAAAGTGTACCAAATTATTATTTACCGCATTGTTAATATTTTTCTCATTCAATATTTGAATTGCTCATAGAAAAGTTGAAATACGAGAACTGTAGCGAAAAATTAACCGTGCCGAAAGTTGCGCATTCAATTTTCAAATAGATAAAACATTGATTGTGACACTTGATAAGAGCGATTACGGCCGCCGAGGTGAGCCATGGTGACTCATGGGTTGTTCTGAGAAATATTTGCGACTACTAACGGTTAATCGAAATCGACAACTAAGACACATGTAAAATTGTAAATTTTGCTCAAGCGATTGCAAAAACTGCACTGTGCAGAAATATTCGAATTTAAAATGAGAATAGAGAATATTGCAAAAAAATTCAAAAAAACTGACTGCCGTTTTTGAAAATAAAGTATATTGGAAGTTTATTAGAAAAGATAAAAAATTAAACAAGAAGAGGACGAACTTTAAGCGCTCAAAAAAGCTTCAATACTATGTATGTTATGTAAAATTATACACAAAGTAAAGTTTATCAAAAATGTATATCATATTAAGTGCGAATTTTCCAATGGCCAGACAAGTTTCCGATAGTTTTCTGCTGAATAAATATTAGTCTGCTCTCGTATACAATAATAAAATTTGTTCTGTAGATAGGTTATCTGAAACTCGTTTGGCTCTTGAAAATCGGCCCTAAAACAAACAAGAGCCAATAGAAATTAATATCAAACGACATTACAAATGGTTTTGAAATATCAGTGTGCATTAGGAAGAAGAGCTTCTACATATTTACTAATGTTTTCATCTTTAGTCTCATCGATTCAGAGAAAAAGAATACTAAAGAGTCATTCTCGAGAGTTCAACCGAAAAATTTCTTGAAATTAGAAATATTCAGCGAATTTTGCCAAGTTCAATATGCATTTTTTTCACAATACTAACGCAACTATTAGAAAAATAGATTAAAAGTCTAAAAGTCAACAACAAAATTTATTTTTCATATATAAAGAATTGCACAAGCTCTGTAAGCAATTTTTTGTGGCAGAATAGATTGATCTATAAATCGCTCCAGCGCGGTGTGTTTGGACGAAGGGTAGAAGGAACTTAAAAAGTGCGCTTTAGCAAGGGTTTTCATTATCATATTTTTATCATACATTTACTAATACTTGCGTATATATTGACAGAAAAATGCCTTCCAATTGGATCACTTGGACACTATGTTGGATCCTTTTGTGCATATCATGCGTGCACGTGATAGCTGACGATACTACTAGCACTACACAAAAGGCGGTACCACTGCAGAACAGCACGACACCAGCTCCTGCGGAGACCACTACCACATTGAAGGTGAGATAAGCGCACGGACTCAACGACATGACAGTCCGATAATGACGAATCTAATGAGTAGTTTAGCTAAATTTAAACTGTTTATCGGAAATGTATTTAATTTATGGCGGCTGTAATTGAACATGTGCCGAAGTAGTTTCAAGCTCTCGCGCTGCAATTGGAGTTTACCCTAAATGCACACCAGCAAATTTGTGGCTCGATCGGTCCTAGAGCTATGCTATGCGAATTGCACTACAGCTCCCCAACTGCATGCTCACGTCGCGAGCAGCACTGCTGTCCATTTCTATCATCCCTAAAAATGTTGTACCAAAATTCGTTCAGATTGAAGGCGGTGCTTTAGAACTTTTTTGCACAATTCCATTTTATAATTTCAGCCCAAAATAAATGTGACCGAAAGTGCCATTTGCAAGAAGTGTAAATGCAGAGTTAATGTCAAGCTGCTGGATTGCAGCAATCTGGGCCTCATCACATGGTTCGACGACACTGAATGGGAGTCGCTGCAAAATGGCGATGTCATCTTCGACACCATCAAGATGGATCACAATGCGCTGACGACAGTGCCACAGCTGCCCACATATCCGGTGCAGAACCTCTATTTGGGCAACAATAAAATTGCCAGTCTCTCGCTCAACGCCTTCCAGAACACCAGCGAATTGACGAAGCTGGACTTGTCGCACAATCAAATCACTTCGAAGGTGCTGCTGCCCGACGTCTTCAGAAGCACATACAAGCCGCAAGACTACTTGCCGTTGGACAAAATGCGCGAACTCGACTTGGGCTACAATGATCTGCACAACCTGCACGCGGACCTCTTCGAGCACATGCCCAAGCTGGAAGTGCTGATTTTGGGCGGCAACACATTCCAAGTGCTCGATCAGTTGACCGTGACGGCGCTCGCTGGATTGTCATCATTGAAGGCAAGCAGTTGAAGAGCGTAACATTAGCAGCTTTTATTTATCAAATGACAATAACAATTACAGACACTTGACTTGTCCTACATGGAGCTGGAAGAATTGCCGGATAATGTATTGCATGGCCCACGTGAGCTGGAAACGTTGATATTGACTGGTAATTTGTTCGACGAGCTGCCGGACGATTTGAACATGGCTGTCAATTTGAAGCAGCTCGTGCTCGATGAGAATCCGATCGCCGATCTCGTCGGAGAGAAGTATGTGCATTAAATTGAAACTAGAGGCAATTCAAAACATTTGGCATCCTTTCATATAGCGTTTTCCAAAAGATGCGCAGTCTGGAGTATTTGAGCATTTCTTATATGCCGGACCTTACGAAAATCGGCGAGGGCGCCTTTAGCAAACTACCAAGTAAGCAATAAATAATACCCGCCGACCAACAACAAAGAAAACAATTATTCTTGTATTCTGTAAAATAGTAATGACCAATAAGAAGTTAGTTTAAAATTAGTAGGTGATATTTTTATCTAAGCATAAAATTTTATTTGAATACATTCTTGTCCGTATATTTATACACTCTAAGCGTATTCGGAGATTTACGCAATTCATTGCCGAAACATGTCTTAGAAACTATATTAAATAATGTACATTTCTACTATAGAGCTGAACACTTTGATTGCCTCCAGCAATTCGAGATTGTACCACATTGATGCTAAGGCATTTTCCAGTGCTACAGTTAATCCAGAAATTTTGGACTATCCGCCAATGGAAAAGGTAGTATACATAAAGTCGTGCATTATCACACTCACAACTAACTGATCGGATGTGCTTTCATTTCTCTTCCAATGCCAGCTGTATCTGCACAACAACAACCTGACTATAATGAATCGTGACTGGCTGGTGCGCTGGGACAAGCTGAGCATTATCGACCTGCGTCAGAATCCCTGGATCTGCGACTGCACCAACAGTTGGCTCATACACACACTCATGTCGCAAATCAACAACACCACGCCACTGCTCACCAATGGCGTGGAGTGCGGCACGCCAGCGGCCTGGCACTCCGTAGCGCTGATCGATCTGAACTCGCAGAACAAGATGCTGGTGTGCAACGACAATCATCCGGAGAAGGACAGCATGATTGTGCTGGGCCTCTTTTTGGGCATTTTAGTCGGAGTGCCATTGACATTGGCTAGTCTGCTGCTGTACCGACGTGGCTGCTTCGGACTGATGAATCGTGCTGGCAGCGGAAATCGTCCCCTGTACAATCGCGCCAGTTTCAGCGATGATTTCCATATCTGATTCGCGTATTTTGTATTTTTTAAAGTGTGGTTGTTAAAAAATCATTACCACTTGTAATAGCATCTGTCAGAAAGTACTATGTCCTGCTCAATGTTGTAAATTTATCATTTGACAGTAAAATTTTTTAAATAGTCCCAAAGTTGTGCTTTATTATGAAATGAAAATTCGCGTTTGACAAGAGTTGATCAGCGGATGAGAAACTAAGGGAATAGTGAGGTCAAGCAATTTCCCTTACGATTCGTCAAAGGTTCTAGTGCGGGAAGCGAATGGGAATATACGGTTGTTCGTAGATTAGTAATATCTGAAAAATGGCCATCTTAAAAAATCCATCCTTCGTTTTTATGCTAGCCGCGCCATCTCCCGCAACTCTACGAGAGTATAAGCCCTGCCTTGATAAAAGCTTCTTGCAACAAAAAGCTTAGTAAAAAGATTTCCGTTCGGAGACGGCAGCAGATTTATTTTGTAGGTCCCGTAGGCTTGCACAAAAATAGAAAGAGAACAAGCAACATAATTGGAAAAAGCCAGGCTTAAAGCTCGATTTTAGGGCAATGTCACAAGAAATCTCACAGAAAAGCAATAGCAAAAAATATTTATTTATTTATTTATTGCTACATACTTTATAAATTTATTTATATAAATTTATTTTATAATAAATTTTATATAATAAATTTATAAAGTATGGAAAGGTGTAGGGTAACTGGGCCATATTACACTGATGTTTAAGAGATTATGGTTTATGCTAATATCTAATTTAAGATTATTTACATTGATTAAAATTTAGAAAGAGTTGAGTGAGTTTTATAAAGGTTTTGTGATGCTTAGATATCGTGTGTTAAATTTTGTTTGCTAATTGCTTCGTTAATTATTTTGATGGTATCCTTTTTCTGGCAGTCCAGCATGGAACTAAGTGGATCGCTGCATTTTGAAACAGGGCAGTCCAACAACATGTTGTCAACTGTTAGGGGTATCGAACATAACGGGCATTGCAATGGGTCCGTTTTGTTGAAATAGTGCTTGGTGCTGAAAATAGTAGTACCAAGCCGAATTCTGACTAGAGTAATGCATTGTTCTCTCGTAAAATTCGTATTGTAATTGGGCCTGGTTGGTTGTGAATTATGGATCCCCAACATTCCGAAGTCTCCCTTTTCTTGATAGCCGCAAAGTAGCATAGAATAAATATGTCTATGCATGGGGTTTCAGCAACTAAGGGTAGGGATAACGCCTGCTTAGCAACATTATCCGCTAGTTCATTGCCAGGTATACCAGTGTGCCCCGGTATCCACATGATTTTTATTAGATTCTCAGCGTCCAGGCCTCCATATATGTAGTTGTACGCGCTACCAGTGCCACTGGCCAAGTCCTTGAGAACACTAAGACTGTCTGAGCATATAAGGGTCTTCTTTTTCAGCATGGCTGCAAATTGAACCGCAAAATGCATTGCAGCTAACTCAGCATGAAATACCCCAGAGTGAAACGGCAATAGACCTTGCCTCAAAGTGGAGAAAGTTGTAGTTGTATGTTGACGAACAACTGCATACGAAGTTGCACCATCCAGATAGGAGCCATCAGTATAGAGTGTGATTTCTGGACAAAATTTACAAGATGTTTCAGCGTGGAGTTTCCTGAATACTACAGGATTATTAAAATATATTTTAATACTTTTTAAATAAAATATGCCTACACTTTCATTAACAAATTTCATTCGTTTGAACTAGCTTTCCCATAAAATCTGAATTTATAAATTCAGCTATGGGCGTTTTAAATTAACGAGCATCAATTAGGGTGCTCAGTCGGTCGGTGTCGTTAAACGCCAGTTTTCCCGGTCTCGCGCACTCCAGCTTACGCGCTAGCCAGTTTACATGTTGAAAGAGCTTTTCACTTCCAGCCATACACGCTAAGCAATATGAACTTGGCACGCTTAAGCCAAGACGCTGGTGATGCTCCACCGCAAGCGCTGCTGCCGCCGCACGAGAGGCTGTAATCACTTTAACCTGTTGCGGCTGTCTGCCTGCAAAGCTTCTCGCTCGTCTCAGTCACTGGCAGCAGTGAACGTTTCAATTCAATCGTCCGGAAACCGCAGCCCGAGCTAGACGCGCTTGCAAAGTATATAATTCGTTTTTAAAGAAAAACAACAAAACAAAAACACAACAACAACAACGTACTACTTATTTCTGCATACAAAAAACCAGTTTGGTGTGAAATAAAAGTGAAATTGGTGAAATGCAGCGCAGCGCAGAGAGTGCGTCGACACCCAAATTGGTGCAGTGTGCTCTTTGAAGTCGCCTTTCGCGTTACTTTCATAAAAATAGTTGCGAAAATAACTAACCGTAGCCTAATATACACAATCGAAAGCAACAACACCGTTCCAGAGCCTAGAGCACCTTGAACAGCATTTCAAAATGTCACTGGATGCGGCTGAGGTAAGTGTTGCCATGTCGGCATTTCCCACAATTAGCAAAGAATTGAGTCAAGGCTGACCACGCACACACGCACACATTAGTGCAAGCTATCTTTTAAAGTTTATATGTACTAAATGAAAAATCGAAAATTTAAACAAGTTTTTAGTTTTCAATTTCTTTAGTACTAGCTCATAAAAAAATATTAAATGGAAACAGAAAACCAGTTTACCAACTCTCGAGGCGATTGTGTCGTATCAAGATGTGCTTTCAAAAGAAATATTTGAACTAGCTGAATTTGTGTGTACTATGTCAAGTTCAATATCAAGTTTGAGCTGAAACAGACTATGGCAAAATATTGAACATATATCGCAAAGTCGCAGTCGAGTGAAAGATTCACAGTGGACGGTGGACAGCGAAGTTGGAGTTCAATTTTCAAATTTCATAACCAATTTTGCCACAAATTGAAATTTTCGCACATATTAAGTTAAATGTAAAAAAATGCACTGAAGAAGGAAGGAATGTGCCTTAATCCTTTCCATTTATACAAGAACAATAAATTTTTGTTATGCGAAAAGAAAGGAACTATAGTTTTTCAGAACGGCAACTCTTCGGTATTGACATTCCCAAAGAGCATCATCGAATTGGTAATCGACATCTCGAGCATCTACTACCCAAACGTCAACTATGAATATCAATTGACGGCTGCAGTGGCTTTTTTGCCGAACTTTGTTCAATATTCGACTACGAGTTCCGCTGTTTGCAATTCCGGTTTAAGTTTGTAGAACTTAAAATGTGGCTTCTTCGCTTAAACCTATATGCATATGTAAATTGTGCATGGTACTCGTATATGCCAGAACATCTCACAATTAGTAGGAGAAAAATGCTTAATTTTATTCAACAACGAAACTAATTTTTTTGTTCAAGTATTGGCAGAACAACAAAAATCAATTAAATCGTTCAACTGGAACACAACCCATTAAAAAAATCAACAAAAAGCTTCCTCCGCTTTCAAATAGCAAATCGAAGCGAGTTGCATAATATTTGGCAGTACCGGAAATCCCAAGCTTGAGGTGTCTGTCTATATACCAAAACGCTTCTGCTAAAATGTTCTTGCCCATATATTACCATTTTTTTTCGCTTTAAACCATTCAGTAAAGATATTTACATTTTGTTAAGAAATAAAAGCTGTAGCAAACAATTAATAATAATAATTTTAAAGCAGTTGAATTAGAAAAATATTTCAATCTTAATTTAACATGTTCGATATGTTCGATACATTACGTTTTATATGGCTAGCATTTTCTGCAGTGTTTTTTTTTTCATTCAATAATAACAAACGACAAGTTTTTAATCAAACACATTTTAGGAACCATCGAAAATTCCTGTAAGCTTTGGATTCTAAATTATAATGCCGAAAATTCTGAGCATTCTAAACAAGCCTGCCCAAATTAGACAGAAAAGATTCTATTGACGCAACTTGGCAGAATCTTGGCTAGGTATCTAGCAAGATCACACTTTCTTTTCGTTTCCAAATTGCTTCTTATTTTATAATTCGAACGGGTTCTGGCAGGTAGGCTCAATAATTTAATGATAGCTGATTGATTGTTCTCTTGTATATTATATAACAAAACTAGATTTTCACAACAGCGCCTAAAGAGCGACTTCTATCGTATTATAATTTTTTATTAATTAGACAGCCATTAATTTCTAATTTTACATTTTGTGGACACATCAAAACAGTTTCAAATAAAATACATATTGATGTTAGACCTAACAATAACAGTTTCATATGCAACCGCATTTCAGCTCAGTTCGCCGCTAATGTAGCTTAAGTTGTTTCGTCTAATTGCCACAGATATTCGCTCGCGCCTGCTACTGCCGTACTTTAGCCCCCATTTTTGTGTGTAACTAAAACTGAAGGCAAGGTGTTTTCCTTCAAAAAAGTGGCATTCATAAATCAACAAAGTTGTATGTAAGTAGACAAAGAATGTCGAGAAGTGGAGTTCCCAAGCGCGTGCAGCCGAACAATTTGGGTGATCCATTGTGGAAGCGATCGTCAGTTCGACGCGTTTGGCATGCCTTCAATAGCCAACGGTGCGGAGTCGCCCGTGCAACTTTCAAGCCAAGCTTCGGCGCGAACTTGCAATTACTTTGACGCAGTATGTTGCGACGGAAATTGACGTTGCTCTGAAGGTCTACACTTACTGACATTACGAGTATCTTGCAGATTTGCGGTTGTCTATTGACGGGAGTTGCCGTTGTGCTGCTCGTTATCTTCGCTTGTCTGGTTATATATTTTATGAACACATTTGTAGAAAGAGGTGTCCGATACGAAAGGCATTCAACTAATTCGTAGTAAATTGATGTAAATGACTAGTTTGCATTAGAATATAAATGGATATTTATACATACTCATATGTATGTGTGCATACAAAATTGCCTTTATTACGTATAAATAAAATGTATGTACGTTATTTTGTATAACTCTTTCAAGTTTGACTAAACATATCAATTAAAATAGTTGTTAATTTATGGCATATGGTAGTATGGGCGTAGGCAGATTAAGAGCGCTAGGAAAGGCGGCCGGCCCTACACCAAAAGCCCCATAATTTCTCTTTTCTTTTTGAATTCATATTTTGCTTTTCTGATTTCAATTGAGCCATTTTTGAAATTGAATTGACTGTTATAAATTATAATTCGAAATCTTAAGGAACTTTCTTTCAAATCGTACTTACGGATCGAATATTCGAATATTCTTTCCCATAATAATACAGAGTAGTCTTATGCTAAGCAATATTCACAAGAAAGTCTCTACTTGGTGTTCTCGTAAAATATTTGAAATTTAAATTTGTAGAAGATGCAAATATTTCTTACCAGTCGCTACAATATTAAAATTGTCTAAATAAGGTTACAAGCCACCCGCCAGAGAAATTTCGTAGACAATATCGCCGCCCATGTAGTTTGTAGACAAGTGCAGGTACTCTTTGCACTTCTCAAATGGCGTACAGCTACATTACAGTCAGCAATTATAACAATTGACAGTGTAATTATTGTCGTGAGTTCATGGGGGTGAATGGATTTTATAAGCCGGCGAGATAATACAACAGCAGGGGTTAAGGTTCATTCAGAGCAGTGATTAAAGTGAAACAATTTAATGCATTTGTAGTGTTGTTTTTAGTTATTAGCGCTGCCTTAGCAAAAGTGCTTGCATGTATGCGTGTTTGTGTATGAATAATTAAAGTGGTTAATAATCGAAGTGTATCTTAAACTTGTATGTAAATGCAAGTACTTAATATAGAAAGAATAGTTTTTTATTCGGACTGACTTGCCAAAGAGAAATGACAATACTTAGTTGTCTATTTCTGTTCTGAAACAAAGCAATTTTAAGTGTACAACAACAAAGAATTAGAATTATTTCTCACATGGGCAGGTCATATAGCTATTTCGGTTTTTGCCAGAAAACCTCATCAGTGACTTTTAATGTGAATTCTAATAATTTTTAAACGACTAATTACTCGAAATAGAAGCATTATTGGTAAAGTCTGTGAAACGTAGGAGTTGAACCATGAACCTATGACGTAGTAAGCGAATGTGCTAACCATCACACCATCGGACTGGACGACTCTGCGCTGACAAACATCACAGTTACCTGCTGTCTATATCAAACGCATAGTGTTTGTTGTTATTGTACACTGTCTAATGCAATTGTTTTTGCCTTACTTGAGAGCTCCGTCGGAGCACATACTTGAGGCAAATGAATCAGTTTTTGTTTCTGTAAGAACATTTCTTCGTTTTTTTTTTAAGTGATAACTTTTTATGGGAGGGTAAACCGCTTCGTAACGTAACGCGTTACGGTGCCAGTCTGTCTGGCTTCCCTCTCTCTCACGCATACGGCAGCGGTACGCGGGCCCCTCCTCTCTCACTCTAACCCACAGCGATTAGCTGTTTTTCGGACAGAGCCAAAGAATTTTTTGTCTTTCATATGAAAACAACAACAACACAGAATCAAACAGCAGCGCTGTCGGGAATATCGTCTAGCCGAGCGCTGCTCTGATTCTTCGTATACTTTGTTGGCTGAGCTGCCGACATGCAGAAGAAGAGCACATGCACACGACTTTCATAACACCATGCAAAATACGAAAATCAGCCGCAAAAAATGCTCGTTCGGCTCATTTGAGTACGAAAACCGAACGAACCAAGCCATTGAGTCGTGCGATCAGGGGTGCAAACTCAGTCAAAGCCAATTCTCTCAAATGCTTAAAAAATTCTCCCATGGGAATTGGCACTTTAGCCACATTTTCATTCAAAATAATGGTAGTAAAAAACATAAATCAATAAATAAAACAGTATGGCTGAGTTCCAAAATGCTGTAATACAAAACAACAGCATTTTGTTAAGAATATGTAGAAAAAGAGTTCGAATTCCCACAAAATGGGAGAATTTTCTCACAGTAAGCAGCCCTCGTTATATTTACTTTGAGTTTGGAATTTCTTGTAGCAGAGCGGTTCTCTGAGAGGACGAGTGACTGAGCGAAACTGAGTGGAACTGTGGGCTTTATTAAAATGACCCAAGTGCAAAATTTTCTCAGCCAAAATTTTATATGAGATGCGCACTCTATTATATTAACATACTCTTTGCTACCACCGTTTTTGAAAGTGATTATAAAAAATATGATGAAACAAGCAGAAGATTTCTTTGCAAGATTTTTAGATGACATACAATGTAAAAATTTCGTTGCTTATTATAGCTACCATAAGCCAATTGTTACTTTTATAGGATTGAATAATGATACTAATAATATACTTACACAAAATTCTAATGTACATATTGAAGAATTGTAACTGAGAATTAAATATATTTTATAATCAATAAAAGATTTTATTGATGAATAACCTTTCCTCACATTATCATGTTGACATGCATGAAATTTAAGTAATAACCTAAGCTTTTCTCAAGTTAAAAAATTTCAATATTAAATAGTTTAACTTGGATTAGTTTAAGTTATCACTTCTGTCGAGCGTCCCGAGACGCACACATTTTTTTTTACATTATGTTTACTTTCTGATTTGGGTGTGTCCTCCCTATCATATTATACAAGTTTATGTTTATTCGGCAGCTTGAATGTTAGAAAGAATAGTTTTTTATTCGGACTGACTTGCCAAAGAGAAATGACAATACTTAGTTGTCTATTTCTGTTCTGAAACAAAGCGCAGAGTCGTCCAGTCCGATGGTGTGATGGTTAGCACATTCGTTTACTACGTCATAGGTTCATGGTTCAACTCCTACGTTTCACAGACTTTACCAATAATGCTTCTATTTCGAGTAATTAGTCGTTTAGAAATTATTGGAATTCACATTAAAAGTCACTGATGAGGTTTTCTGGCAAAAACCGAAATAGCTATATGACCTGCCCATGTGAGCAATAATTCTAGTTCTTTGTTGTTGTACACTTAAAATTGCTTTGTTTCAGAACAGAAATAGACAACTAAGTATTGTCATTTCTCTTTGGCAAGTCAGTCCGAATAAAAAACTATTCTTTCTAACATTCAAGCTGCCGAATAAACATAAACTTGTATAGTACTTAATATATTTAAAATGAAAAAATAACACTTTCAGACACATTTTATATAAGATAAAATTTAATTTTTCAGGAAAGAGCTCACAAATTTTTTGTAAAAAACGGTATTGCCTGTGAGCAAAGGCTTCATAACTATCGCTTTAAGCATATTATAGACTTTATTATGTCGTCATGTCGTCAATCGAACATACATACATACATACATATGTATATACTTTATGTAAAGGACTAAAGCTTGGCATAAGTGCACTGATTGCTAGCCTAATCATGGACGCAACCGTGGATATGCTCTGATTGTGTTTACTTTAAATGTTTCTAGTAGTAAGAAAAATAAATATCCACTTCATCTAGTATATCAAAGATATGGGATTAACTTTCAAAAAATCATATATGTACATTCGCAACATACTAAGCGAAAAATATGAGTGATGTAACGCTGTGTACTTTTAACCCTTACATGAACGGTTTTTACATATTAAAAGAACTTGATATACAGGTTCAAATACTGCGCCTTGTCAGCTTATGTTGTAATTTTTTAATTTTATTCGCCAGCACGAATAAACACTGCATATGTACATATGTATGTATGTACATACGTACATGTAATATACACAGCTAGGGACAAAACTGTTTTCAACAAAGTATTGAATGGTATATTTTTATGGCAAATTTTAATGTTGTTGTTGTGTGCAAAACTAAGTGCTTTTCTATTCAGAACTGTTATAGACGCTTTGAGGTTTTTTCAACTTTACAATATCGCCGTCGCCAGTAAGTTAGTTCATAGAGGTCTGCTGAAAACAATCTTTCATTGAAATCCTCTTAAAAAAAATTTAAGTAAAACTACAAAAACTACAGTACAGTACAACACAGTAATAAAAAGACAAAATTAAAAAATATAGTGTCAAAACTATACAAAACTTGTTGTCATTTTGAAGAAATTTATCAAATTAAGATAACAGTTGTATACTATACAGCTATACATACATATTATTTATTTTATAACATATTTCGTAAATATGCTATAAAAATTTCTACTAACTTTTTCAACAGCCAGCAAAACCGTCAACATCAGCAGTAACAACACCAACAGATTCGTCGACACCAACAGCCTTATCGGCACAAAAGGCAAGCGGTTCCGGTTCAAACGGTACATACACAAATTACGTCACTATCGACATCGATGCTGACAAAGAGAACGGCACTACCGACACCATAAACGGTACTACCAATACGAACGGCATTATCGACGCCGATGAGCGCCGCTCCGCGCCACAACATTGCAACACCGACTCGTGCCCATTCAAGAACTGCAAGCTGTATCTCCTTCTAGCGGCGATCGTTGGCTTCTGCCTTGCAATCGCAGTCGTCTCTCTGCTGTGGTACAACATGGGCTGGATTTACGGGCTGGCGGCATTGGCCGTTGCGTTGCTGGCGTCTCTACTCATAAAACCGGGCTGGCGCTGGTTCTACATTGCGGCTGCAACATCGCAAAGAGACTTGACGTAAGTGTTGCCACTACCAGGTCAGGCCATTCACTTGCAATTCCATTTCCATCTGCAACATCGGAGCCAAGGTCGACGACTTTTATGAGAAAATGAGTATACGCTTGTGTGCTCGAGCGACCCGTGAATTGCGGTAGTAAAATAACGCTTTTAGCACTTCACACAAACTTGGAACCACTTCAGCACATTAAGATTTTGAGTACTTTTGATCATTGCCCTAAGCGATGAATTTTGCGCTGTCAGTTCCAGGGTTCCAAATGATTGAGATTGTCAAATTGTCGTCAGCTGATCGCCTAGTTTACAGTTATTATTGCTCAATATTTTCAAATACAAACGCTTTACTAAATGCCCAACGACGTTGATGAACATGCATAGCAGCAAACAATAACATTGTCCTATCATTCTACTATATTAAAACACAATGCTCATAATCCAATTCCTTTAATATTATCTCTTTCCTACAAACAGCGGAGTATTTGCATACATCAAGTTGCTATATCTCGTCAAGAAGTATGAGCGGAAGAATCTCACTGTCGCGGACATCTTCCAAATAAATGTTGCCAAACACCCTGAAAAATTGGCCATTGTCAGTGAGACACAGTCATGGACATTCCGTGAGCTGCACGAGTACTCCAATCGCGTTGCCAACGTTTTCATCAGCCACGGCTACAAGCGCGGAGATGTTGTTGGTCTGCTGTTGGAGAATCGCGCCGAGTTTGTTGGCACTTGGCTGGGTCTCTCCAAAATTGGCGTCATAACACCGCTCATGAACACAAACCTGCGAGGACCGTCGCTGCTACACAGCATCACCGTGGCCAACTGCGCGGCTCTGATCTATGGTGAGTTCTTCGTGGAGGCCATTGACAGCATATCAAAGGATATACCGTCGAATGTGGCGCTTTATCAACTGAACAACAAACGGGACAAAGAAGTGAAAGGCCTGGCCAAAGACTTGACCACCTTGTTGGAACTGACTGCGAAGGACAAGGTGCAAACCTCGTTGGAGGTGTCGAACCATCATGACAAGCTGCTGTACATATACACCTCTGGAACAACGGGGCTGCCCAAGGCCGCTGTTATAACGCATTCACGGTAAGCTTGCTTGGCGGTTTTGTGCCCATCCCGGTTTTACTTACACCTTTTGCATCACCAGTTTCCTGTTCATAGCCGCCGGTATACACTATACCTTGGGCTTTAAAGTGAAGGATGTCTACTACACGCCGCTACCGCTCTACCATACCGCCGGTGGCATCATGAGCATGGGTCAAGCGATCATTTTCGGCTCAACGGTGGCCATACGCAAGAAGTTTTCGGCGTCCGCCTACTTCGCGGATTGCGCGAAATTCAACTGCACGGTTGGTTATTCTGCTCTTCGTTGCGATCGTTATATGCATGGTCACTAAGTCCTCTCTCTCTCTCGCTCTTACTCGTTTACAGGTGGCTCAATATATTGGCGAAATGGCGCGCTATATTCTCGCTTCACCGCCCGCCGATATCGATCGCAATCACAAGGTGCGTGTGATCTTTGGCAACGGCTTGCGCCCCCAGATATGGGCGAGGTTTGTGGAGCGCTTTAACATAGCACAAGTGGGTGAATTCTACGGAGCCACGGAGGGCAATGCCAACATTATCAACAATGACAATACAGTCGGCGCCGTGGGCTTTGTATCGCGTGTGCTACCGGGCGTTTACCCAATATCGATTATACGCGCCGATCAAGACACCGGCGAGCCTATACGTGGTGCCGACGGCCTCTGTCAGCTGTGTAAACCGAACGAGCCCGGCGTATTCATAGGCAAAATAATTAAGGGCAATCCGTCGCGCGAGTTTCTGGGGTACGTCGATGCGAAAGCCTCCGAGAAGAAAGTCGTGCATGACGTGTTCAAGAAGGGTGACATGGCTTTCCTTTCGGGCGATCTGTTGGTGGCCGATGAGAAGGGTTATCTGTTTTTCAAAGACCGCACTGGCGACACCTTCCGATGGAAGGGCGAGAATGTGTCCACGAGCGAGGTGGAGGCACAAGTCAGCAACGTGACCGGCTACAGGGACTGCATCGTATATGGTGTTGGCATACCGAACACCGAAGGACGTGCAGGCATGGCGGCCATTTACGATCCCGAGCGGCAAGTGAACGTCGATCAATTCTGCAGTGACGTTGCAAAAGTACTGCCGACCTATGCGCGACCAATGTTTCTGCGTTTCCTCACCAAATCCGACTTGACGGGCACATTTAAGCTGCGTAAAGTGGATTTGCAGAAAGAGGGCTACGATCCGAATAAAGTCAAGGATGCACTTTATTATCAAACATCTAAGGGAAAGTACGAAATATTATCTTTGGATGTATATCAAAAAATTTACCGCAACGAACTTCGATTTTGATATAAATTTTAGTCATTATTTTATTATTAGACAAGTTTATTATGCATGTAGTAGTTACATATTGATTCTTGCCAAGCTTATAATATGATGCAGATAATCAGTGTGAAGGAATCAAGTTAAGGTGCCTTAATTACCACATATGAAACAAGTAATAAAGATATTAGCAGGTGTGAGCGAGATAAATAGCTTAAGATTTCCTCTATAGTATATTTAGAGACTTTTAGTTATAAAGCACTGATCATTTTTATAATCATACAATTCTATTGAGAAATTACATACTGAATTTTATTAGAATTTAGCAAAAGAATTGACAAGCAGTAAACTTTAAAATATCATACAAATATTTACATTATATATACACATAATCAATGCACTTAAATACATATACATTTTTATAATAAATCTATGAATTTTCGAATATTAAAATTATAGAGAATATGAAATTCAAAAATCCAAAATTTTTTAGAAAGGAATTTATAATGAGCTGCCCGTGGAACTCTCCAAACACCGCTCCCCTCAAACAGCACTTGCATTGCTCTCAATCGTCTACTGTTCTGCAATATTTTGTTAGCGTTTAGTAGCATCACCTACGCTCCTTCCGGCGCTTCCACTATGCACACCATTGTCACAATGAGCGGTATATGTGGTAATCCAGCTTCCAAAGCAAAACTTTCCTTTTCTTCCACGTTTACGTAAGGAGCAAATGGCGCGCATACGCCACTCGAAAAGGTTAACAAAATTTAATTCAAAACAATTCGAGTAACACTTCCCAGCGACTCGCATAAATTTCAATTCTTGCGCCAAAGGAGCGTATTGTCCCCATGGAACTGTGGAACTGTGAGTTGTTGAACCCGCTGCCTGTGCGTGGATGTAGCAGCAGCAATTGCTGGCGCTTGCCAACACATTCTCACACTTACGTGGATGAGGACAAAGTATTAAGAATGTCCAGCTGATGATTGCGCTGATCACAGTCGTCTGCGCTCTGCGTCGAGTTCTGGGGGCGTGCCCAGGGAATTGCACGGATTTAACGCAAAGCTGCGTAAATGAAATGTGGCAAGTGGAATAAACCGCAAAATATATTCAACACAGCAAAACAGAAACTTGCCACATTTCAGTTTAAATTGAATTACAAACTTTAATATTGCAAATTTTCCCAAAAAAAATATGCCACGCAAAAGGGCAGACAAATTTGTTGTTGTTGCTGTTGAAAAGGAAGCTCGAAAAATGCTACGCCTTTCAGCTTTTCTAATGCCGACTATCATTCATTTCAATTTCCCGAGCAGAGTTCCCTGGCAACTTCAGCAATTGCCAAAGTTTTTCTGCTCTTCAATTCTGATTTATGTGCGTTTCCCGATGTCATTCCAGTTTGCGCTTGACATGTGAGTTGCTTCCTCTTTCGCTGAGAGTGGCGTCTATTCTCCGCTATATTTCGAATATAGTCAACGTCAACGCTTTTGTATGTTTTCCATCCCAGCAATATGTTCACTTTTTCCATATGCCTGCGCTTATTGTGCGTTGTAATTTGTGGGCGCCCACTTTTTTTCCTCGCATAAAAATCAAAAGGCACTGTCCATGTAGATAGAATGGCATGTCCATCTGCTCTCATATGATAAATATCGTACGAATTTCTAAATGGTACTGCAGTCCAGGGTCTAGAGCATTCCGAATTTTTATATACCGAAGCTCAGATGGAAACTGCAGATATCGCATATCGATATCCGCTTTTATTTATTTTGGGTTCTTTTCGTGTTCACCATAGAATCTCTTACAATTAGTCAGATGTTCCTTCAGGCTTCCTTTCTTGTGTAAATATATTTATGATTGGCGCAACAGACCGTGAACGCCACTAACGAGCCGTAGGCCTAGCTTTCTCTCATTAACGTGGCGGTAAATCAAATAAACCCAATGTTACTCTTGTACTCCTGCCAGAGCATCAATATTTGGCATATACAATCATATAAGGATTCGTTTTCAGCTTTTCAAAAATTTCCTAAAATAGTGGCTGCGAAAAAATTGCAATATAAGAGACATTGTTCGTCGCTCATACGCCACAGGTCCAGGGATGACACATGCATATTTTAAAATTGGAAATTTCTTTTACGAAATGATCTGCAAAAAATATATCAAATATTTATGCTGAATATTTCAAGCCATAAAGTGCGAAAAACAAATAAAAACAACGGCGACTTATTTATTATGCACAGCTACTTTATCTCTGGAGCAGGTCTAGGCAACACATAGAATCGACTACTCCCACCACGACATCTCAAAGTCGCACTTAATGCTGGCTGATTTCACTCATAAATTGTACTATTTTGTGTGCAGAGCAAATAACAATTCGAAATTCCAATTCCAATTCACACCTCGGCAGTGTAACTATTGACGCAGTGCGCTCGTGCCTAATGAATGGCGGAGGCAAATAGCTCAATTGACACTTGGGCGGCGGCATTTGCAGGCGCACTCACAGCAAGTGCCAATTTGAGTACAACAGTAGCAACAACAAAAAACAAAACAAAACAACACAGCAAAACAATAACAACGACAAGCAGACAACGCAAGCCGAGGCAAAGCAGCCCAAGTGGCTGGGTGAGTGAGTAGCGCCCGCACGAGCTGCTTCCGATACTAACAATAAGCGATAAGGAGAAGTAAATATAGCGCGGAAGTGTAGGCACCTGTGCGGAAGCATGTAAACACACTCAACACATCCGCCCCAATGCGGCCTTAAGGTGAGAACCGATTTCTGAAGGCAGGGCTTCACTAAAGGCGGTGAAATTTTCCTTTTGTAAAAACTACTTGAATATCAATTAAAGAATTTTCAGTTTTTTGTAGCAACTTCAGTGCTGTATTCTGGATACCAATACCGAAATATCAATAGTAAAGCTTCAAAATCCCGCAATAAAGCGCGCTCCTCTAAAGGCTACAAAATCTAATATTTGTTTTCGATTTTTCAGCTTAATCATTTGAAAGAAATTTGAAGAAAATGCAAAACAATGAATTGGAATAAAAATTTCAAATTGAATTGAAATAATTCCGTCTAACAGAAAACCAAGATAAAATTAATAACATTAATCGTTCATAAAATTCGAAGTTGCCACATACTCGTAAAATGTGGTCACAGCAAAGTATTAAAAGTTGCTCCAGCAGCCGCTGAACTATAAAGCTTTTTCTCCAACTGCCGCTTGCTAAATAAACCTGCAGGAAAATCACACGTACATATATGCTATTCAAGCTCGAACTCAGGCAAGAGCTATAAAGTAACTATATCCGTTCCGTATATAAAATCATTCGTTTAAGCAAAAAAGCTTCAATTACCAGGAAGTATTCTTGCTTTGAATTCAAAAGAAAAGGTAAGCAATAATCGTAGAGTTTGGTTTCAGCATCACAGACTCATCACAGGCTCTCTGTGGGGTGTTTGCCTTCAGGCTTTGAATAGGAATTTTTGCTACTGGGTTATTGAATCACTCACACTGGCGTGTTATTGTCACTGCATTTTGGTTGGGCGCCGAGTCGAATTGCAAGCTGATAATTATGCTGTCTGCCATCATCGATGCTGATGTTCATGTTGAATTTTTCACTCAATGAATTTATTTCATTTAATTTAATTAGTCATCAGCCAACGCGGCTGTGGTCGGCCATTTTGCAGTTGATTTTCGCAGAAAATATGGCGCTGCGGTCAACGCCGCGCTGCGCTGCGTAGAAATTGCTCACTTGTGTTCGTGCCTCCACGTGAAATTGCTGGAAACTCAATTTCAATATTTATCGGAGGACAATTCGATGTCGCGAAATCGCTCGGTATATTAAGTGCTCAGCGAGGATTTTTCACTTTTGAATTCGTTGTTAATTTAAGCCGCTGCTGATGAGTGCAGCAAAATTAAGGACGCATTAAATTGCGGCGGCCGCACAGAAGAGAACTTTAAATTGTCTGCTTATATTGGAGAATAGTCGCTTTGAGAAGCGCTCCCACCACTTTTTAAGGCATAAAACAATGGTTAGTAAAAATGAGCGCAAAATATTTGCCAATTGTTTGCAATAATTCCACACAAACCATAAATTTGCCAAAGGACAGACAGAAAAACGGAGACGAACGAATGCAGCGGCAACAAACAAAAACAAATGCCAATAAAAGGACATCCGCCATGAATTATGTGAAAGAGTCCAGCCATTAAAGAGCGCTGTGATGAATGAACTATCGCTGCGAGGCCATATGGGAAATCATTGTGCAGAGGGTTCATGGGTATCGAATGGTTTGAAGATGGAGTGCTGGAAAAAAATTACGAAATTGTAGAAAATTGTAAGCAGCCGAAGGGGTAACAAGAAATACGAGGGTTTTATGAGCACGAGAATTTGTGCGCAGCTTCCAAATATGCCAAATTTTAAAAGAGGAGTAGGTTAACCGGAAGATAAGTAATAGAACAGCTTTCAAAGTTAAAATACAATATCTATTTAAGGTTGCAAATTGTATGCAGATTTTATTTATCTCACATATTTTAGTAAGGAATTTTATTTTGAAAAATAGTTCATATTGATATTTTAGTGCATATTGATAGTTTAGTCAGCAGCTGCTGATGCATGCCTTCTATAAAAGCAACAGCAGCAATGCAACAATCGTTACACACAGCAACAACAGCAACAACAATTGCAACAGCAATTTAATCCCATTAAGCAACCGCAGGCTTAGCAAGCGTAATTACCATTAGCGAAGTTGCACACCTCAATGCACTGCGGCAAGTGCATAGACTCGCTCTCTCTGCTGACATCGCCACACCTCACCTTCTATTCGGCATCTTGCCATACCGCCTCTCTTCCAACCTGCAAAAACTTAATTAAATCGCCATCATGATGTGCGGACTACAAAGCCTAATTGCAAATTACTGACCTACTGTGAACAGACCCGTAAGCCGCTACGTAATCGAGTGTGCTGTCTGCACTCCGGCAGCTCTCCACAGCATCCGGCGGAATATGGCAGGGCTTTCGCCACAAGAACCCACTCTCTTCAACTTCAAGCCTAAAATTTTGTGGGCTATCGCGACCCTCCCCTCGGAGACGAGTGTGCTGGCAGCATTGTCTGTCGCACTCACAAGCAGTCTAAAATTTGGCATGCGCCTGACGACACCAACACGCACACATACACACATTTGTGGATAATGCGTAAAAACGCATAATGCAATATGACGCCGTAAATTCAACACAGTGTATCTGTCTCCAATCCTCGCCATATCCTAACAGCAGCCGCATTGAAAGCTTGAGACCGAAAATGTATCCTGCCGAACTCGTCTGGACCTCGGATCGATCGGAATCGAAAAGCGGTTTCATTTCTTTTCCAAAAAAATACAGAATCTTAAACCCTGAAAAACTTTTCGATGATAAACCTATCCATTGTTGATTTTTTGCGCAAATTACATAAATGTGTAAGAACTGCGGTGCTGATGATGATGCCGGATACGGAACCCGGCTTAACCGAACTTAAGAGCCTTCTACTTACAATGTCACACCTGGAGTTTGCCAGCATAGCGTAACTGAAAGCGCATTCTTTGCGTTTTCATTGCCGCTTTTAAGACGCATAAAATTGGATTGCATTTCATGATTCGCAGGCATGTAATGGCCACAACAAAATAGAAGGCATTCAAAAAAGGCTCTTTCTGCCACTGGCTGAAAACACTTTCGATGAGAATTTTTAGTTATAAACTTCCTAACTTGCGCCTGCAAAGTAATTTTTCTTGAAAGTTGATTTTCTCATACGAAAACACTTTTTTACATTTGCAACAACAACAACATCAATGTTAAAGAGGCAGAATTTGCCATAGAAAATGTTCAGTGTGTAAACTGAACAAGAGAAGAAAGAAAAATTTCCGCAAATAAATTCCCGTCTAAAAATGATGAAAAGTTTTTTAAAATTATTCACAGCCAGAAAATGGCACGTAAAGTCAAACGTTTTCATTTTAAAGTTTGATATCAGTGGCATATGCCTATGACTTGCGTAGGAATCCGGTCAGTAATGACAAGGGTTAGTAAGGACTACAAGTATTTTTTGGGAGAACCTTTAGAGTGGGTTCAATGGCTTAATTTAACCCTCCCCCCCACAACGTCATGGCACTTGCTATCATTGCTATATATAGAAAAAGAAACGGGTACATAAATTGTCCTTTAACGTTGGTCATAATTTATTGCGATAGCGCGACTGCAATCCTTTGAAACGTCACTCACTATCACTGCGAATCAGCGTATCCCTTGTCAACGTAGCCTTCCTTTGATATCCAACAAAAAAAGAAAAAAGCGCACTCAAACGTCAAATCGTCAACGTCAGTCGGAAATGTGTGCCTGCTGCAAAAAGTAAAAATGATAGGCAACACTTATAGCGAGTACCTACTCCTTTTTTTGACACCATGGAGCAAGTGTTCAAAGGAAGGTGTACCTACTACTCTATATTGCGGAAATTTTATGCTCAGCAGAACAAGTTTTTGATATCAAATATAAAATTTTTGTTTAAGTGCCAAATGAAGCATGCAAGAAATTTTATATATTTTATGAATTTAATTCATGTGAAATAATTCAAAAATGTTTTGTAGATATTTAATTATTTTCAGTTATTCCATTAATTACGCTCTAAGAAATTTTTTTTTATCTACACCGTTTTCTTGAACTTGACTGCCTAAGCAACAGATTACAAATTTAACATAAAAGTATTTTAACTCTTTAAAACTGTGACCATTTTGTTGTCGATAACCTCAAAAAATGACGCGTAAAATTTAAGGATTTGTCAAAATTTCTCATTGACTGCAGAGCAAACGGTTCAACACTTTCATGCCCACCAACAAATTGTGCCGTGAATGCCACTTTCGCTGCGCTTGTTGTTGGTGGTGTTGCTTTCTGCAGTTGTTTTTCCAAGTGAACAATTGTTATATCGTTAACTGCAGTCACTTTTGCATCGTTCTTTAACCACATCGGAAGGAATCGAAACTAAGCTGACATGCTCAAAAATTCAGAAATCTGAAATGGCATCGGAATGATTATCATAAAAATTGAGGGATCATAATCTGTTAAGCCGCCCATGCGGATATGAGAGCGGCATCTATTCTAAGAAACAATAATTTCGATAGCAAATTGAATAAAAATATCGAAAAACTCTTCTCAGTGATTGAATTTTATATGAGAAAATTCGTCTCTGAATATAAAAATTTAAGAACCCCACCGCCGGAAAATTGGTCCGTCGTACAGCCGCTTGCAGAACTCGGCATCTCTCTTCTTCTGCAGTAGGGTTTCCATCTGTTCCCAACAAACTTGGACACTCTAAGAAAACTAAGAAAATTAATTCTCATTTTTTTGGTGGAATAAAAAAACAAGAAGGAATACAACGCCATAACTTCCTCTTAAAATCTCGTGGCATGATTTTGGTCGCCTTAAATTCGCAACATCGGCATCTAGAAACCATTCGGATGCCACAAAGGTTAATGGAGAACGCTCGCAACCAAAGCTGCACTTATGAGCTACTAATGAGCCGAGCTGAATCTCCTGCACCCAAAATGTTTATTGAAATATTTCAGCGACGGAGTGTGAGATTGGGAAGCTGGGCCACAGTGACTGCCATTCCCTGGGCGTATGTATATTGAATCAGCGCCAACATCAATTAAGAGCAAAAATTGAAATGGAATTAAATTTTGTGTGGTGCAGCCTCCGGCCGGGATTTCATGCTGCACACCGGAAGTGTGTATTGCAACAGGAACAGGCGGCACGCAGAAACGTGCGTACGTGCTAATGTGTGTGTGTGTGAGGCTTCTATGTCGCTGCAACACATACGCAAAACAGTACAAGTTTGTGGGCCAATGAGAACGCCACATGCACGCATTTCGGACAGCCCGTTCATGTGCGCCACATGTTGCATGCTACACAGCAACTCGTGCATGCGCCGCACGTTGCGGAGCAGACAGCAGCAACTTGCATCGGTGTATGCCAATACTTTAAAGTGATACGGCCAATTTCCTAGTTTTGACTTTATTTACTATGAAAAGAAGAGCAATATGCAACAAAATTTTCCAGCGACCAGGCGAACGGAGAGATGTGAGCAGACGGATTCATGCTACCAATTTTGTATGGTTTTTGATTCTTCCTTTTCGGCTTGCAGGCAGTCAGTTTGGTCAGTTTTCACAGGAGTTTCCATGGCATCTGATTTGGAGAAATGTTAAACTAAAAAAGTTATCTTGCAATAGTTCACTTTTTCTACTTTGAGCTGCCTAAAAAGGCCACCCATAGACCCTGTTGGGTCCTTAGCGATGCCAGTTAAAGTGCCTTTTAGGGAAATGAAACCATAAAAATGAAGCAAATAGGTAAGCACTCGATAAGTAGAAACAAGTAGCGATACTATATTCAATTAAAGTACAGAATGAAAAAAATCCGGTAAAGAAAAGCGCTCATACGCTCGTGAGTATTTTCGATTGAGCCATTTCAAGTATTCAAAAATTACAACAACAAAAATATCAAATAATCGGCCTTTGCTCAGATATAATAACGAAAGCCGATCAAGAAATATCAAGTATTCATAGTACTGAGACCCGTAAGTACCGACTCAAAATATGAAGAAGTGATACAGTATCCCTAATGCAGCAAGTTGTAATGAGTCTGCCACATTTGGCATCATGCTGCACACTCTCACACACACACACACACGACTATATACGGAAATACAGATGCACACATTTGCATTAGCACGCAGCATTTCCGCTTCGACGGTTACGCATTTTGCATTATTGAGAGGATGCAGCCCAACTTCGAACGGATTATAGGCTCGAAAGTCACTTTGTGAGTGGCTGCACGTACGATTGGCCTTCGAGTGCACGTATGCTAATGTATGGGTGCTGCAAAGGACGTATGTAGTAGGCTCATTATGGTCTTTGATTGCCTGCACTTTGGACTAATTTCGAATTTGACTGTATTTTTGTGGCTCATCGCTTTTTAGGCACATCGATAAGATGAAACGGGTTGGGGTGGCCCTCTAGAGAACTGAACAGAAGCAGAACAGGCAGATCTTTATTGAATTGTTGCTGCTAGTAATGAATCCCGAAATATCGATTTGAATACAGAAAATTAAATTCAACTTTATATCTTTTTTGCTTGATAGCTTAGACTTTATTTAAAGTATGCATACAATCTCCTCGCAATTTAATTAAAAAGACCAGATAAATTAAAAATTGCACGTCACCCAACCAAAAGTAGCAGAATCGGAGCGCGTGTATATTTCGAATTAACTCATGCGACTTAAAATGCAAGCAGGCATTTTTAGCTTAATTCAGTGGGTTGGTCCGGAGGCGTCTGTAGACGCACAATATACAATCACATGTGAAGTCTATTCGAAAACAAAGAAAAGGTGGCAACCAAAATCATTTATCTTCTTGCAAAACAACAACAAAAACAATATGAACTCGCTACTATCTGAGCACGCTGCTGCCGCCTCCTTTACGCGCTCCTCCTTCACTATGCAGCGCATGCACAAGCTGTATCATCATTTCTTTAAATTGTGCTGCCTGCCACACATGAATTTTTCTGATGCATGGCATATGTGCAGTGTTGCCAATCGTTTTTATTAAAAATTTGCTATTCATTCATCATTTTACCAAAAGCAAACGTCTAAAATTAAGATGATTTTAATAAAATAAAGTTTTTGTAACGCATAAAAATATTTTTATGAAATCTCTACATCAGCTTTGGCATTAAAAATCGTTCGGTTCAACACTAATCTTTTTTGTTATCAATTCTTTAAATTTTGCCAATGTGTTGCCACGTTTACAACGTATTGAAAAGATGACGCTGCAAATCGTCACTTTAAAAGCAACAAACGTCAGCATGTCATCTCTGTAAAAAAAATCGCGCAATGTGGTACACGTCCTTGTGGCAACGCTACTTCTGTGTGCGTGTAGCTCATTCTCATTCTCTGTCTGACAGAGACATTTTGGTTTTGGTCATGTTGTCAGTTTCTTTTTAACAAAAGTTTTCTACTCTCTCTTCTACTTTCCATTTTATTGTCAACATTTTGCTTGTTGCCGGCACAATTGAAAAAGTTGGCTGTTTTCATTCGAATATAAAAGTGCAATTGATATAAATACCTATACTTGGCAAATATGTATGTTCATCTTTGGTGGGAAAAATTTCTTGTGTGCCAAATATGGCCAGATGTGTGGGAATTTGATTTTAAATATACGCAGGCAAAATCTTCAATCTCGCAACGGCTCCATAATCCCACTCTAATCATCGACAAAAATAGTCAAGTTGCCTAGAAGCACGTTTATCTATGCTATAGATATTATTTATTCGAGAACTCTTTAATTAAAATGCGAAATGGAGTTCATCTTACTCATCGTGCTTAGCATTGGGCTGTGATTTGCATATGTTGCTCTTCCATGGCTGACTGTCACTTCTATATAATGTGATGCTTAACTACCGCAAGACATTTCGTTTAGAATTTAGTTATGGAAAATAGTAAAATTAAATATAAATTGAAACTGTAAATATATACATATGTTTTTTCGATCTTCTTGTATTATTAATTGGTGTTGGTTTATGCTGGCTCAAAGTCTCACACATTACGACATCCTTTTGATGTCATCTTCAGGGACACTGAACATAAAAATATATATGGAAACAAATTGTACAAATTTGTATAAGTCCACAGCTACTACAAAGGCTCGTAATTAACTTTAAAATATAAATTAACAAGAAAAAAATAGCGCATTCAAGCATAACAAACTCTTCTGTTCATAAATGTTTGACTGCATGCATTAACAAGCATTTTCCAAGTGCGGCACAATATTTCAGCCTTTACATGGTTACACGCTGCTCCACTGCAGCATGGATGCATACAGGCGTATACGTAATTAAGCGCATTGTATGTATTTTTGCGCCATTGGCTGCCTGTCAACTTAATTCATTTGATTCAATTAGTTTCCCGTGCGGCGTATAGCTGCTCATTTTATGCAGCTGCAGTTGTATTTAAAAAAAAAGGGAAAAAAAGCTCACCATGGCAATGCGGTCACTCATGCGGCCAAGCGCAATCCAATATCCGCACTCAACGCCGGCTTCCTCAGTTATCTGCGATAGTAATTACCAAAAGCGCGTAATTAACACAACACCGCGGCAGGCAAATGCGCTTCGGTTTGGTGCGCGCTCGCATCAGCTGAGCGGAATAGCGGAATAGCCTTCAAAGCCAAAATGGCGCCTAAAATATTAAAAGCGAAAATTCATTCGCCATTCGAAAATGTGGCTTGGAAATTTAAATGGATTTGAATTCCCACAGTGTTGAGAAGGTGGGGAGCCTCGATGCGCCCATTAAAGCTGTTGTTTGAACTTTCCATTGTGCAAATGCATCAAATTTCTGTTCACTTTATTCTGATATTCACTGATATCTTTATTAATATAAGCGCTTAAAATAGAGCATAATTTTTCATCAGAGTAGGAAACTCCTGCTGAATTTTAACAAAATTAAGGCAAACTTTTTTTAAATTAAAATAGTATATGCATAGCTACTTTCAAAAAGAAAAATTTTTAAAAAAAATTAGGGCATGTTTAAAATCTGATTAATTGATAATTTGATTGATTGCAAATTTGTATCTGCCAGTTGAAATCGAAATGCGTTTTCATATGGTACGAATATAAAAAAAACCTTAACACAATTACATAAAAACTTACAATTTTTAAATATTTTGAGAGCGCGAAAAACGCATAAATTCAAATGCTAAAAGTAGATGCCATTGCTTTAAAGTTAGCCGAAAAGACGCAAAAATTTTAAAGGTTAGCAAAATCGCAAAAATCGTACATAGACAAAAATTTTAAAATTACAAAAAACGGAAAAAATCACAGAAAATAACCTCCAAAAGGATATTTACACAATTGAACACCACTTCGGAAAAGTTTTGCAGAATTTATATTTGCGTCCGAGTGCTGATTTTTTAATAAGTGAATACGTTTTTAATTGTTATTAGCCTCATCAATTGCAAAGATCGAAATATATATACGCACTTCATGCACTCTAATGCCAGACAACCCAGAGGCAAATTGAATCAAAATCCAGTTGCGGGCCTTCGAATTTCGGGCATTCGTGCTGCCCGTCACACGCTGCCGAGCGAACTGGCCTAAAGATTGCAGCCTGAAAGGTGATTACGAACGGCAAATTTCCACTGCCGTTTTCGAGGCCATTCACACTCAGAGTGCGTGTGCATGTGTGTGTGCGTGCACACATTGCACCAACGTAAGCCTCAGTGCTCACATGCTTACCTGTCCATTAACCGAGCTGCAATTAACGCACCTCAACTGCGGTCACATTTGAGCTGCAAACAGCAACCGAACTGAAACGGCACCGTATTCCACTTAACAGCCGCAAACCGCTGCTGACCACTTCCACTTTGCTGCTGTGCTTTCAAGCCATTACCATTAGCTAAAGACTGCGTGCATATATGTATGCACAACTCCTTGCTTGCATATACATATGTATGTATGCATACTTGTGTACGTGCGTGTGCTTGTGTGTGTGCACAATTCGCATTGGCCAACAAAAGATGCAACTAAAAGCTACCGGCTTTCACCGATGCGGAACCTTTCTGTGCAGCTTGAGAACGGCTTCACAATTCCTTACTGACGACAAAAGAGAAAATAAACGGAAATTTGCTCACGTTTAAGCTTCCAGGACTGAAAACAATCCAAAGCGCTAATAGGGTCGTACAATCTGAAGCGCTTGAAGGAATGTGGGAAGGTGCTCTAACAGGGTACTTAAAACTGGCGAAATAACTGCAGAAAATCGGCGTATTCTCGGATGACACATAAAGGACGAAGAAACAGCAATGCAGCTTCTAGGATAATGTCCAGCAATAAAAGTCGTTCAAAGCAAACATCTGATCTCTAACAAATGCATGGGACTAAGCTGCAATCTCTTGAAATACTTGAAGTCAGCAGAATACTATGCTTTTCTCTAAGAGATAATACTAGGCAATGAATTGTGGATGCTTGAAAAGGGGCACTTTAGATCTTTTGGTGGCAATGCTATGCACCTGCAATTTATTTTTTATAAATTATATATGCATGTATATCTGTTTCGATACACTTGATATATTGCCTTTGAACTGGCGACTATTCCACATTTTGGCCCTGCATATTTCTTGGCATGCGTCCCTTACTACTCTGCCAAGCTTCCTCGCAAGACGGGCATTCACTTTGTCCAGGGTGCGATTGCGAACGCCATGTGGCATGCTTCCACATTTGCACAAATAATTATGCAAATCGCAATCTGACACTTTTATTCCTGCTACGCTAGCCGGATGCGCGCCACTAGCAAGTATGTGTCTGTGTGTGTGTGTGTGTGTGCGGTGTGACAGGATGGTGCGCACGTGTGTCCTGCTCTGCTCCGCTCTGCTATTAGCTCAGGTTACGCTTCTTAAATGACCATTTAATGACCTCATTTACACAAATGAGAGTGCGGATAGCAGATTATCTCGGTTTTTGGAGCTATTCAATTACGTATTATCAAAGCACGCCGGTTTTTCGACATAAACAATTAAAGTAACAAGATGGAGAGTGTGTGTTTATTAAATCACTAGTTTTAGCAAATGAACACAATCATGAAATTAGTCGAATGCTTACACTTTGGGCCAAATGAATGGCATAGCAATTCGAATGAACATCTTCAATTCCTCGGTAGTGAATCTAAAAAATATTCGATTCCTCGCTAATGAGTCTGAAAAACATGTTGCATTGCGTAAGAGAGACGTATTTGATTTAAGGCTCAGTTAGTGATGACGTATCGTATTTATTCGTATCGCAGACAAAACCTGTTTTACCCGAGCTCTATACATGCTGTCGCTCTTGACGTATTTATTCGGATCGTAACGCAGAAATTCTTATAGAAATAGATCTCTCTCAGACATTTAGGATACGAATAAATACGATACGTCATCACTAACTGAGCCTTTATTATTCACGATTGTAAATTGAGCCAAACTTTCCCAAACTATTACAAATTAGTTTATTTGATAACATGGAAAATAAATATTAGCGCGTAATTGGGAAACTTCCAGTTTTGATGCACGTGACTTATCTAATCACTCATTATCACTGGCGGTCTGATTAAAAGTAGCGCGTGAGTCTTGAAAATGCATTCGTTCAAATGTAAATAAAGTAATTGGGGAATTTCGGATTAAGTCAGATTGGAGCCGATATTTATGCTGACAAATGGGTAAAAAGTAACGACGGAATTTGCGCGCCACAAAAGCTAAATGTGGTCATGTTGTCGGCGGCTGTCGCAAATTGCTGGGATTGTGCAGTGCAGTGCGGTAGGTTATGGTTTGTTTACGTATTGAAGCAATGGACAGCAAAAACGAATTGGGTGGCGGCGAGCATGAGCAGCAGGAGTGTGAGCTAAATATGCCATTTTGAGCGGAGAGTACTCTTTATCTGGCTTGCCTCCTAAAAGAGAGTATACCTGTTGGTCGCTTGGTCCAAGCACGTGTTCGCAGAGCAACACAGCGCAAACGACAACATTTGACAGCAACATGTTGCCCACTACAGCCGAGCGTGCCATCGCAATAAATATTTGCAACTCGTGCTCGTATGTATATTATTTTATTCAGTCGCACGAGAGCATTCGGAGTGCGTGGGTCCGTGAGGGAATTTAGCTCGGTTATTTAGCATACCTACTCTTGATTTTCTTAAAGCGAATTGCGTTTTATTTTGAATTGCAGATTATTCGCAATTTACACTTGGAAATATTTTTATGCGCATATATACTCTATAATCTTGCCTTCCTTCTAGATAATGAACTCACTTGATATTTGGTACTACCATAAGTCCAACCAAACTAAAAAAAACGTTGTAAACGTTCTATGAAAGACAGTCAAATATCAGAAATTCATAATTTTTCTTCTTTTTTAGATGTGGGCAATTATAATAAGGTTTCATTTTCAAAAAGTTACGCCAGTCGCTTTCAGTCAGTTCCAGCGTCGCCAGAGAATATCTGCAACCTGCAACGCAGCTATGAACGCTCCATTCTCTGCACCGAATTTAGCACCTTCCCAACTAAAAGCACTCCAAAAAAATATAAACGATTTAAAATGACGCCACAGCTTCACCCTTCAAGCGCGTCGCTGACCGCACATCAGATTGCAGCTGCGCGACCGAGCACCGCCAAGAAAAAGGGACGCCCAGCTCTGGGGAGCGTTAGACAATGACAAATGTTGCGCGCTGCCAACAATTCACTTTGTTGCTGACATAAAACTCAAAGGAATAGGATGAAAGCACTAAAGTGTCCAAATGATGATTGCTTTGATTATAAGCAGCGATGTGGCGGCTGCAGCGCGGCGGGCGCCTGTAGCTTCTTAGCGGGCGGTTGCGTTCAGGGAATTGCGCGCTGCTTTCAACACGGAGCGGTGAAAATGAAATCTGACAAAAGGGATCAGCGCGAAGTGGCCGCAGCGCAAGGATATGGCAAATGGAAACCGCCAGTCTCGGTCATTCGAGTGCGCCAAATATTCTTAAACTTTGTGCAGTTTTCTTTTCGACGCTGCTGTGTGAAGAAAGTGCGCGCGTTTTTTAGGTTGCTCCATGCCTCTTATTTATGGCAACTCGCTGCAATTTCGACTTCGCGCCCACCGCCAACTTAAATGCTTAATTTATAACGGCTTAATTGGCATTGCTCATGCCTGAGCAGACTATGGAGCAGGAGAACAGCAGCAGCTCGAATGCGGTTGTTGACTCAGTTTAAATTCATTTGGGGTCACGAGCTAGCTTGGCTGTCACTGAACTTGTTGACTGGCGGCACTTATTACAATTTGTTCTCCCTCTAATTTTGGGCACCCCCCTCAAGCGGTGGGCATACATAACTCTTCAGAGACACTATTAGAATTTAACAGCAAATTTCTATTAATTTCCATAAAAGTAATAATCTTCATAAAAGTGAAGAAGCTCTCGGAGAGTTGCCAACTAGCTCGCAAGAAATGGCACCGTGTGCAAAGGAACGAGTTTTCTTTTTCTTAGATGTTATCAATCGGTTGGGATTTGAACCAAAGACTTCACGCATCAGACACCGAGCACTTATACACTGAGCCATTTGCACAAAAATTAATCGCTAGAGGGGTTTCTTCTTTTAGACACTCATTTGCTTCAACGATTTGAGTTTAATAATTTCAATGCAGAAGTGGCGAAGAAGTGACCTTCCATAAAGCGTTGGCCTGAACGTCAGATAGTTTTATTTAATTTCAAAAAAAATGTTTCTCTTACTAAAAGTACTCTTGTTCTTTAGAAAATTCAGAAAATTACATAATATGAGCTGTTATTTTTATACCCTACACCTATGGTAATAGGGTATAATAACTTTGTGCGAAAATTATAACGCATTAAAGGAGACGTCCTAGGTATAGACATAAGTATATGGTAATGCTTAGAATCACTTTCTGTCTTGATTTCCGGTTGTCCGTCTGTCTGGCTGTCCGTTGGCGCAGGAGAGAAAGAACGAGTTGTCCGATTTGGACCAAATTTGGCACACAGTCGCAGTGAACCTT
Organism: Neria commutata; assembly: GCA_963457695.1. Lineage (NCBI taxonomy): Eukaryota > Metazoa > Arthropoda > Insecta > Diptera > Micropezidae > Neria > Neria commutata. Next base: position 44,728,190 of record OY735247.1, on the reverse strand, counting down.
CCACTACTTCAAGTTCTGAAATTAGCCAAATCGGTCGAAGGACACGCCCATTATGGGCCTGTAAGTCCCAATACCTCGGGTTTTTTCCTATCAAATTGCTGTAATTGATCTTATTAATCATTGAAAAGAATAAAACTTGGTATTCAAGTCAAGGGGTCGGTCATCTATGTCATACGAAAAAATGGGCGTGGTCCGCCCACTATATAGGCGGAAAAATTTTTCGGGTAAAATGGCTCCCAATTGACTAGTTACGAAAATAAATGAATGAAATTTGGTTCCCAAGTTGATATATAGGTCCTAGATGCCATACAAGAAAATGGGCATGGTCCACTCACTATATAGGCGATAAACGAAAAATCCTCTTAACTTCCATAATATATACACCAGAGCGGTTATTTCGTTCCTGGTAGGAATACCTTTCAATTCTCCAGAAATGGGCGTGGTCCGCCCACCATGGGGGCAGTAAAATAAATATGCCGATCACATCTGTTGTACACCTGTCAGAGCATCAATATTAGGCATGTATAGTCCTATTAGGTATATCTTGTAGTCTGCCAAAAATGGGCGTGGTCCGCCCACTATGTAGGCTGTAAATCAAAGCACCCACAATTTCAATGAATTACCACCCCACTTGGGAACATGGTGTAGGGTATTACTCTGTCGGTGAAACCCGACTGATGCTTCCTTACTTGTTTAAATTGGAATAAGTCCACTTTCTGCTATTGCGAGATATTTCATTGTTTACATTTCACTCTCAGTGTCAATACTATTAAGAGCTAAAACTTCCATCTCCAAATAACTAGAAACAAAAATTTTGTTTACTAATAATTTTTTACCCATAGAAAGATCATAAAAAGTTTTATCTATAACTGCCATTATCTCCATTTTTGTAAAAAATTGACATATTCCACTTTAAAAAATAACAGCTCATTTGTTGAACTAGGTACTTGGGTAATTGGCATAAATTGAGAAACAAATCTAATATTTTTCAGCAATCACCGTAGTACTTTTGAAGCCAAAGATGCAAAAGCACTTACCGCATCGCCTTGGCCTACATAACACACTGTCTGCCTCTCGCCTTCTTCTGCCCACCACTGCCTGCCCACTGCTCGCGGTCCCCTTCAAGCCAAACTGCCTCTAGTCTCCTGGCTTCTTGCATAATTAGCGTATCTGCGCATCTTTAATTAATATTAAACAGTGTTAAAGGGTTCCTGGCCACAATCTGTGCGCTCGTCGCGCGTAGTTTCCACACACCGGCCTTGCTGTTGGCTGCACCGTTGATGAGCTGGCAGAATTTATGAGCTTGCAGCGCGGCGTGTCTTAGCATTTTGAGTCATTTTAGCGCAAGCAGCTAAAACGAGCAAAAAATATATTAATTTAAAGTTGTGTTGAACGAGCCAGAGGGGGGAGATGCTAGCGGAGACGAGCAAGTGCAAGCAGCGATTTAGCTTGTGCAACATGACCTTACCTTGCCGCATAAGAAGCCGTCCGCAACTCGCCCGGCAACATGTACTCGTATTTAGCCAGCCCAGTAATTATCCACCTGCCATCTCTGCTCTGCCGGCATTCCTCTCTCTCTCTCTCTCTGTCTGACACATACAATGTAGTGCAATTACGTAGAAGCTATGCATTTTTATGAATATAGTATACCAATTATGGTAACTTGAGTGATGAGCAAATAAAAATATAGTTTGAGGCAAGCTATTAAAGCAATAAATAATAAGACTAGCAAACGCCTTCCCTCTTCCTTGTACTGTATATTCACAAAGGAAAGACCAGAACAATTGCCAAGATAAGACTTAAAAATGTGAGAATGTTAATGTGTAAGTGCCTAAAATATCGTCAAAAATATCGAATTTATGAAAAATAGTACAAGACGACAGGCTTTCCAGTTTATGCATGCTTTTTTCGAAAACGAGAAACTGCTCAAAAATTGCCAACATTTCAACGCTTTCGCTTATTTTGAACTCTTTTCAACATGACCAAGAAAGGAAAGAAGTTACTTTACCCTCTTAAGGCATCCACGTATCCGAAACGGACATCAGCTGTTCGTCGTGAGATTGTTTTCATTTTTCATTGTTGTTATATTTTGTGTATTGCAGTGTTGTTGTCTCTGGTTGTTGTTTCTGTTGTTCGACGCCAACAATTGCCCATTGTCCTACAGCGCTTATCGCGACCAAAGCAATTCCATGCGAAGCACAAATTTCATTGTTTTTAAAAATGCACCCGAATCGCCACAACAACAACAAAAAAACGGCAACGAAATGTAGTATGCTGCGCGCAATCAATTGAGCAGCAAATATGCACACACACACACACAAAAAAGAGCCGGCTGTGGCACTGAAATGTGCAAACAATTGCGGCAGTTTGCTTGCAGACAGAGTTGCAGTTAAATGCAGCAGCTGCTGGTAGGGGGACCCAAAGAGGCAGGGGCATGCAAAAGGTGTTGCACTTGCCAAAGTTGAGCAACTCAATGTGATTGTTTAGCTTTAAAAAAAAGCATATCCTTTGTCGAGTCGAGTCGAGCTTCTTCTACTACAGGCAAGATAGACTAGGTTATATACATACATAATGTATCGGTTGTTTTTATTGAAAACTTATATTATAAGTCATTGTGGTAAAAAGGGGCACCGATTAATTCCAGAACGGTGGCGATAATTGATCTTCGATTGCCTTTCCTCGGCCCATACAACTGCACACATCTGCAATCACTGCCACGCATCGGCAGTAATGCCACTCAAGCCGTTTAAGTGCTTAACCCATCAACGGCCATCTAAACATTGCTCCAATGTGCGGAATCGGCAGTTCGAGGATTTTTTTTTTTTTAATTTTTAATGCAACGCGCTGAATCTTCTGTTCAGATCCGCGCTGGATGACCGTTCTATGCTATACTGTCCAATGACGAGCGCGCTGCATCTGTTTTGTTTTCTTGCGCTGTCAATTTAACGCACGGAGCGGGCACTTTTATTACCCTCGCTGCACAATTTGCACTTTATTGCTGAATTTGCCATTTTTGTATCGATCGATTCGTTGGTAGTGCCTTCGTGCCGTGTCCTGTCGCCGCTGCAGCGTCCGCTCGTCTGCGCGGGCATTTTGTTTTGCTGGAGTTTTGCGTTGTCCTTGCTGCTGTGCACGAGCAATAACTCTTGGCAGAACTTCTGTCTCTTTGCAGTTGTGTGGCGCGTTGGCGAAAGGCATTCGGCGGACCAGACTGGACAGCACAGGACCAAAAGCAGTTCCGGCAAAGTGCGCGGCACCGCTGCTAAAAACGTTGCACTCATGCAAGCAAACGAAATTTCAATTGGCATTGCGGCGCCGACGCCAAGAAATTGTAGCTGGAAAGTGTGGAAGGGGCAGTGGCAAGTGGGCAGTTCGGCAGCTGTAGCGCTGAGCAATGAGCAGTTGCCGGTTGCACAAACTTTGCCAGCAACTTACAAAACAATTTCTAATTTCTTTAATCAGCACATCGCAGCTGTCTTCTCTGGCTGCAACGCCGCACAGTGGCTCGTTTGGCAGAAAGATTTTCAAAAATAAGTAAAATCAATTTTTTTTGTAGAAAGATTTAGCAAAACTATTATATGTATTGCATAGGAAATTGATTGTACTTTAAGAAAGTGAAAATTTAAACTTATTTGGATAAGTAGTTTGGTCTGTAGAGCTGGTCAAAGTTGAATGATTTTTCAAACGTAGCAAAAAAACGAAATTTGGGAAAAAATATTTATGTTTGAGTTCCAAAAACTGTGACACGGCTGTACAAAAATTAGATTTTTTTAGAATAATTATATATATTTGTCAATTCTACCAAAAGCAAAATATAAAAAAAAAATTTTTGTGATTTCTTTTTTTTTATAAATGACATTTTTAATAACCTCCTTTTTACCATTGATTTTAAACTTTGCGTTGAGTTTAAAAAAAAACTTCAAATTTCTTCAAAAAATGCTTACCGGGAGACGAATTACTGATTATTTCTTAGAATATATCCAAAAAAATTGGCTGCAGCTTTTTGCAGCTTTGTGTGCTAGAGCGATTTTTATCGAGAGGTCTACAGATCAGCCATATCCGTCCGCCTGCATTTTAAAGCTATTGAATCTTAAATTTTGAGCTAGAAAGTTTAAATTTGGTATACGACTTCAACTCATGTCGTTATATTTAAAAATTAAAACTTTTTGGAACCAGCCTCCTGCCACGCCCACTTTTATTAAAATTAAATTTTTTCGGGTTTTTATATGAAAATTTGAAAAAAAAACGATCTTATTCGAATATGAAGGCAATCCAATTACCTAAAATGCTTATATATTAATCATAGACTACGCCCATTTTCTTGTTTTTCAAAAAAAATATTATTTTTCGGTTTTTTTGCTGCTGGAGCGTCACGAATTTTTGTATTTTCTAAAAAAAAAATTTTAACAATGTAATTATTAAGAAAAAAGGAAGGATTCTATTAAATAAGTTATTAAAATTTTTATTAAAATATTTAAAAAATCGTATTAACTTATTTTATCCCTGTTGAATTTTTGACACCTTGTAAATAATCAAAATTTTTAACGATCTCAAAAACTTCACTTCTCCACATTATATGTTCACCATATGACACCCTGTATATATTTTTGCCATTATAAATGCAAAATCTTTCTAAATTTGAAATATTTCCCCAAAATTTTTTATATAAAATGTGCGATTTTCTCATACCTGCACTACAATAACAGATTCCGTCGCACCCTGTATATACATACGAACAAATTTTGGTGTGAATCAAACTATAACAATTTTCCTTAGAAAACAAAAAAAATTATGCCGATATCTCTATCCCTTCAAAAGTTATGATTTTTGAAACTTTTTCGGCCAAACGAGCCACTGTGCGCCGGAGCGCACGAAGGATAGAGCGGAGCTGCTGTGGCATGTGGCAAGGTAAACGGGAATGCAATTTTGTATGTGTCGTCGCGGGGGATTAATTGCGCAGTAAAACTGATAAAAATTGCACACGAAATTAGTTTTGACTTGTATGCGCTCACGCGGAAATTGCCAAAAGTCGGCGAATTCACGAAGGCACTAATTGCGTGGCTTTGCTACGTCAGCAGCAATACATTTGAACGATCTGGCCGGAAGTGCGTTACATACTTGAACAGCCACTGTCAAAATTTAGCGTTGTTCGCTTTTCCATATCTTTTGAATTGCAACTTTTGCCGACAAATATGTGGCACTCATGCACACAGAAGCGCATTGGTTATTGGTCTAATCAAAAGGAGTCCTGCAAAATGGTCGATTTTTAATGGGCTGTCTTAATTTTTTGGTGCTGTAAAATTGCCAGCCCACAGATCATTTCAACATTTTATTTCATATATTTAAATTGCAACATTTGCCGACAAATATGTGGCACTCATACACACAGAAGCGCATTGGTTATTGGTCTAATCAAAGGAGTCCTGCAAAATGGTCGATTTTTTAATGGGCTGTCTTAATTTTTTGGTGCTGTAAAATTTCCAGCGCACAGATCAAACATTTTATTTCATATATTTTAGGGTCTTGAGCTTCTGTAAATTTTATTTACCATTTCCCTTCTATTCTTGCTGCTACTTCACGGCCGGTTTGTCACTTAAATTCAATTTGTAGCGAAACTTTTTGTTTCCAAGTCGTCGCTGTCCGAGTCGCATAATGAAGGTCTCCCTATGACAGCACATAATTTAGCATCCCGTCAACGGTTTATTTACGGAATTTTTCGGTAGCATGTGCAAAGTTTAACAAGGCTAGCAAACGGCGAAACCGGAACACACTCGCTGCCGTCACACGTACTCGTACTCATGTCCTTTTTCGTTGCGAACCTTCGCCGGCACTTGCCCACCACTGCCACCCCCCTCCCCATCCATCGCCAGACATCTACTTCGATTCGTGTCTATTCCTCGCTGTCTATTTCGCACAATACGGATACATTTCGATTTCAGTATCAGCAGCGAATGCCAACCAATTCGTGCTCTCGCTTCGAGTTGGCATACTCTTTGGTCTGCCAAGTGCGTCCTGCTGCCGCGCATTTCTCTCTCCGGTTGGCGTGCAGCTAATTTTTGTTGATTGTAACGACGAACGAGTCGCCCGTATTAATGACAAAAGAAGATTTTCAGCTTCACAAAAGTCTCCTTCATTAAAAATTCTAAGCGGATCATCCGCTTTCAAATGGACCGAGAAAAAACTTTTTGTTTACTTTTATTTCGAATTTGGGCGGTTTTTGTTATTGTTAATAGAAGAGGGTGTGTTTTTTTTCTGTATAAATTCGGGAGCAGACCTGTTTTCCGTATGTAAATGTGTGTCGCAATTTAATAGAATTTTGCAGTATAAACACGTACGTATGTATTAATGTGTGTGTATATATTTCACAACTATTTGCAAATGTTATAAGAATTTATTTATTTGAAGTTGGCAGCACTGTAGCAAAATATAAATTTCTATTATGAATGCATTGTAAATTTATTTCATTCGTATTTAACATACCAAAAACTTCTCAAGTATGTAAAAAAGAGAACAAACCAAAGTCAAAATTGTAAGTATCTAAATTTAAGCCCCAAAAAATATATTGAACATAATACTATATATAAATTGATACCATTGCCTATAATATTAAATCACATTGAATACGCGTCAACCGAAAAGGGAAAAAGAAGACTTTTGAATGAATGCATGTAGACTTAGATGCAGCAACAAATTTTAGTTGCCATCTGTAAGACATTGTTTAGAAAATTTCAGCAACTGAATTGAAGCAAAAACCGGAATGAAAGCCGCAGTCATGTAAAAACAGTTTGGATCAAAATAAATTGCAGTTATTTAAACGAAAAGCAAAAATACGCAGAAAACAACAATGTAAAATGCTTATCTGTACGAGAATAGGAATTCCCAATTGTTTACCGAGTCCCAGTTGAGAAGCCGAAATACGTACAATTAACTGCGGAGCGAGCAGCAGTGGCCACAATCTCCATGCGACAAAAACCAACACGTAAAAGGCAGCCACATAAGCCGCAAGTGGGCTTTGCCTGAGCAAATGGCACAAAGAGCAGCGCTCGGCGCAAGTGCCACTGCGGCATTCCTTTGAATGTGGCAACATTGTTCAGGCGAAAGCAGAAAGCAGTGCAAGGCAAAACTTGGCCAGGCTTAAATTTTTGCTGCTGTTACGACAAGAAAGAAGTCAAAAGCAGTTTTAAAACTTGCCAATGAACGTGTCTTTAAAATCAAATTAATCAGCAGCTAAGAATTGGACATTGATTTGGGAATAAATACAAAATTGTGGTACGTACATCAAAATTACCAGTAACGAATTATGAATCGATTAAGTCGTCTGTCTGTCAGTCTTTTATAAGCTTTATTTCAAAGAACATATGCCGGCTTATTTTCTACGATTTCAATGCATAAAATATAACATCTAACTTTCTATATATTGAAAACATTTACAAATATTTAGTTTAGATCTTCAAGGATCTTTGCAGCTGCGCATGGAAATCGTGAAAAATGTTGCTTGTTGGTTAAGCATGGGAAAATCCATAAAGCTATAGCAACATTTTAATAAAAAGGTGTTGAAAAATAACAGCCTCCAACTGCTTCCTTTCAACGGAAAAAGCTTGGAAAAAGATTAAAAATATTGCTTGCCAATTTAATGACAAATAACAACAACAACAAAAAACGGCATGTAAGACATGTCAGTTAGCCCTTTTTTGACATCGACACTGTCAGCAGAAATCGCGCCTTCTAATGGCAGACAATATATTATTAATTGTAATTATGATAGCGGTTCTCAACTTTTTTCTTTTTTCCATTGCAAGCCAATTCCACGCACACAAAATATTTCGCGATGATGTGAACTCAGTTACAAAAGTTGTATTCTCTTCTTCATAATAGGACAACTTTTTGTTGTTTCAGATTTTCATTTTTTTGCACAACCATTAATATATCCAATTAGGCAAGGTATTTGAAAAAAGCTCGATTTTTCGTGAAAAAAGCAGACTATTTGAAACTTGTCTCAGAATTGTGAGTCAGAATTGTAAAATTCCATAGGATTCAAAGGGAGCACGCAATTCTGATTGGAGACTTACCTTCAAGTATTTTTGGTTCGCTAACAACCAGTTGGGAACCACATATTTTTGGGCAACATTTTTAGCCTACTCCGACATGACAAAAAAATGAATTCTTTGCAGGTATCTGAAATTGAAATGCCTGTGCGCTTTTAAGCTATAGCGATAACTCCATTATCTGATTAAAGTAACTTTTAAGCGGCTGGATTAAGGCTTCAAGCTGGAAATTTTGTTCATTCTGCATCGACCTGGGTGAAAAGTGTTTTGTTGTAAGAATTGCAGAGACTGTAAGAGCAGCGCTGAAAGTCTGTTTGACATAAGATAATCCCTGGCAGCATATTCTGATTCACATGCTGAAAATTGTTGTTGGAATTTCTTAGCTTTTTCATAAGCCATTCAATACACATGCATTTGGGTTCATTGTCGCTGCCGAGCTGCCGGCTCGTATGCTGCTTCCGCTGGAATTTTATTTTATTTAGCGAAGCAATTTTCGCGGTCTTGAATTTTTCAATTTATGTGCAGTTCATTCAAATTACAGCGCACGCAGCAGCATTTGCCCTGCATTTTACACGCTTTTTCGTTGTTGGCAAGGATAGCGAGCAGGCAGGCAGACAGTAGCGCCACATGCGGCGTATACTCAACTATTCGACTAAATTCAACAACCGGGTTTCAAATAACTTTATCGATTAAAATTGTTTAAAAAGTGCGATATAGAACATATTATGCATATATCTGAAAAATTGTTACAAACGGTCAAACGGTTTTTAAAGTCTCAATATTGAGGCATGCAAAATTAGTTTAAACTTGCTCAAAAAAGTTGCATAATAAAAGATAAAAGTTCGCATTAATTTTTTGCATTAAACCATTGAACAAATTTTTTTATTAAATTTGTTGTATTTTTGAATTGAACTAATAGAAACGAAGTAATAACTTCACTGAGTAAATTAAACTAGTTTAGTGCCTCTTGTTCTTGAACTCAATTTAGTTCTGAGCTATTGAAAGGATTTTCATTGACATTCTATAAAATACGTCATTGGCTTAGTGAAAAGATAAACAGCGAAATGGTTGAAAAAAATCAAAGAAATTGTACTCTTAACTTGAATCTGATTAGTATATAATGTGAATATTTTTATATTCTCAGCTGTTAGTTTTCGCTTCTTTTACTTTTGAGTAATTCAGGATACAAAAAGGCTTCGATTTTCAGAATTAAAATCTTAAGTTTGAAATTTTTAAAAGGCTTTCCCAAATCGGTTACCAGTTAAATTTCTGTGCAGCGTTTTGGAACACTACAAGCACATGCCGCCGGTAAATGTTTTTTTCACACTTTTTGAGTGCTGCGCTCAAAGGACAAATTTGGAGTTTTATGTGGCAGCATGCAGGCACCGCTCGCCGACTCCTCGACTTGCCACCTGCAGGTGCACAGCAGCAGCAAATTTCCATGTGACAGCGCATATCTCAGCTGGCTTTTTATGGGCTTGGCTACTGCGGAAGTTCGGAATCAAGCGAAAGCGAGCGGCGTTAATGGCCAACTGCCGGTCACAGGGTAGTGTGAGTGTGAGAGGGGGGAGAGCGAGAGACTTTAAAAGACTCGCAATTATACTTGCAACATGTGATATCTGCAACATGCAAGAGCAACAAAACCATTGCACCTTGATTTTCATTTAGTGACTGACTCCGGGAAACGCCAGCCGTGCTGCCGCTCGCGACAGAGCGCAGGCGTCCTGCTTGCCCCTTGTCGGCTTACACGAAATTCGCCACATTTCGCATTTCGAATGGAAAATGTTTAATTTCCCAAAAGACGCCACATGAAACAAAGACACCGTCGCGCAAACTTGAGCAGCATTATTTTCGGCTTGCAGCGACGCGCAGCTCCTGCAGAGTGGCCGCATAAAGCATGCAGCGTGCAGCATGCAGTATGTGGCATGTGCAAAAGTTTCGCTCGCAAATGACACAAAGTTTTATTAATAAAAAGTTTGTTGCATGTGTTGACACCAGTGGCAGCGAGGCAGGGAGGCAGCTCGAGCACTATAAACCAACGAATGCATTGCAACTATGTAAGCAATATTTCGGGCTAAATAAATTTTCTTAAATCGTATTACAAAATTTTACAACAAATTTTGCGTTTTTGCGTGTTTTCACTACGACAAAAACAAAAACCGGATGTACATTTTTTGGTTTGCCGTTTATTGGCTCATTGAGAAGACACGTTCCTATAACTCCGCATTCGCATCTGATGTATTTGGAACTGTCTATGGTTAGCATCTCGACAGTTAGATTTTTCTTTTCGATTTTATGTGGCATTCTTCGATTACTTTTCTGAAAATGAATTCGATTTTTATGCGTAACAAAAATTTCTTTCTGCAGCCTTTCAAAATTAGATTTATCACTAAATAGTCAAAATCCTACTCTAGGCGTACAATAGTTTAAAATTTTTGGAAAAGGATTCTTTGATAAATGAAAAACAACAATTGCTACAATAATTTCTAGTTCTAACATGTTATCTGCTGTTGTTTACAAGTACTCGCTGTGGCTACCAGTGGCCAATATAATTCAAAAGACATTATGGAAAAATCACACCGAGCCACGTTTATTACTAAGTCGCCTTCGCTATGTGTGAGTGTGAGTGGCAGCGTGATTCTACGGAAGAGCGCACATATTCAAAGCAATTAGTAACAAGCCAACAATTCCATGTTATCTGGAAGCATTTGTAAACGGTACATGAAGTGTGCCCAACCTAAATTAGTTGCTTTCGAATTTGCACACACACACACACATACACATAGAGAAGCGCGCCATTATTATTCTAAAAACAAGTAAGGAAGTATCAGTCGGGTTTCACCGACAGAGTAATACCCTACACCAAGTTCCCAAGTGGTGTGATTTCACTGAAATTGTGGGTACATTTGATTTACAACCTACAGAGTGGGCGGACCACGCCCATTTTTGGCAGACTACAACATATATCTAATAGGACTATACATGCCAAATATTGATGCTCTGGCAGGTGTACAACAGATGTTATCGGTATATTTATTTTACTGCCCCCATGGTGGGCGGACCATGCCCATTTTTGGAAAATTAAAAGATATTCTTACCAGGAACGAAGTAACCAAATCTAGACGCTCTGGTGTATATATTATGGAAGTTAAGAGGGTTTTTCGTTTATCGCCTATATAGTGGGCGCACCACGCCCATTTTCTTCTATGGCATCTAAGACCTATATATCAACTTGGGAACCGAATTTCATTCATTTATATTCGTAACTAGTCAATTGGGAGCCATTTTACCGGAAAAAGTTTGCCGCCTATATAGTGGGCGGACCACGCCCATTTTTTCCTGAGATATAGAAGAGCTACCTCTTAACTTGAATACCAAGTATTATTCTTTTCCATGAGTAATTACACAAATTATAGCCATTTTACCGAAAAAAATCCGAGGTAGTGGGACTTAAAGACCCGTTGTGGGCGTGTCATTCGGGTAATTTGAATAATTTTAACACTTTACCTAACCCGAGGTTCACTGTAACTGTGTACCAAATTTGGTCCAAATCGGACAACTCCTTCTTTCTTTTTTTTGCATACACGCAGACAGACGGACAGACGGACAGACGGACAGACGGACAACCGGAAATGAAAAGAGAAAGTGTTTCTGATCATTTCTATATACTTATGTCTATACCTAGGAAGGCTCCTTTAATGCGTTACAATTTTGGCACAAAGTTATTATACCCTATTACCATAGGTGTAGGGTATAACAATAATTTACTTGTTTGTTTTGAACGCAATTACCTTTCGGGAAGCTTATCCTGGAACTTTTCCCATTAGCAAAAAATGTAATAACAGGCTAGTTGGCACATCATATGCAGATATGCAGTGTGACTGTGGAACTGAGGCAGCGAACGAGCTTGGGCCAGGGATAGGGTTGGGATTGGGAATTGGAATGAGAAGAGACAGGCAGAAAGAAGCCTGTGCCAAAGGCAAGGTTGCGCATGAAACAAAAAAGTTGAATTATATTTGTTGCTTTCATGTGGAAAGTGGACAACAAAGATGCCATACGAATTGTCTGCTTGTCCGTTGCTTGGGCTTTCGTTCATAAATTTGGCGCAATGGGTTTGGGTTGCATGTGAAACTAGTTAGGCTGTAAAGTGTTGAAGTAATTTCAGCTCGGTCTCTCAAAATTAGAGCTATCTCTTTGCACTCTAAGCATTGTTGTCCAAGTAACAATCGCACTTTGGCGCCAATTGTGCGGGTTTGAGAATATTGAGAGTACTTAAAATATTTATACAAATACAAACAAACTAATAATGTTTTAAATTGCAGGAAGAGATTGTCTATTGGAAGTCAAACAAAATTTTAAAAAGATTTCAATATTAAAGTATCAAAAGATGTTCTAGCTACTAAAAGCTTCGTTCAAATTGTCAGCTTTTCAATTCAACTTATTAATACCATTGACTTTGAGCAGTAGTATTGAATATTTCTACAGTTTAGAATTCTGCAAATATTTTTTTTTACTTAATTGTTATGATTCTGAATCAATTTTAAAGTGCTGCCTTCTTAAAGTGCTTTCCAAGCATCTGCAGCGAACTAACAGAGAGAAGTCCTGTGGCCTGGCTTGCGTGCACCTTAGAATAGTAGCTACACGAATTTCACTGAATTAATATTGCAGAACGGCATTTTAGTTTAAGTTTGTTAATTATGACGAAAGGAAAATATGTGTTTTACCTGCGGTTAGTTTGCTTTGAGTACACTAATTTAGCGTAAAGCAATCACTTCGCCGAAAGTCAACTTAGGCAGTGACGTCAAGCGCTGGCATGGACACCTTAAAAGTGCGCATCAGAAATTCTTCAATTAAGGGCGTTATAGTACAAAAGAAAAGCAGTCAAGTGGCAGTCGGACTAGCGGATTCCATAAGAGAGCTATTTTGTTATAAAAGATATTACGTTACGTTAAAACTTTGCACTTTAAGAAATCTGTGCCATTTCACACTTCCCTCAGAATCGATTAATTTTTGATTTAAAACTTAAATGAGTGTGCAAATAAAAGCTTTTCATAATAATTTAAAATTTTTGTTTCACATATTTTACAAAACTATGAATTTTTAAAAGGCTGAGCAGTTGGACTTTTCATGCCGGAAAACATTGAAAAGCAACAACAATATGCCATAACTAAAAGTAGACTTCGCTAAAGCACATTTTGACAATTTGAAGTTATGTTACGCAGCCATAAAAGCAGCTATGAAAAAGGTTAAACGGCAATATGACAACAGAACAACAACAACAATGGCAGCACTGCTACATTGCTGCATTGCATTCAACGTTAAATTTCAATTAACTTAAATTAAAGCATTTGGGCGTAGCAGATATCGAAGCCGAAGCGACGACGGAAACAGGAAACAGCATCGAATGAAAATGCAAATTAAATTGGGGCCAATGCATTTCCGTAACGTGGCTAATGAAAATTTGGCAGAATGGCTGGCTGACAGCAGTAGCAGTAGCGTAGGAGCAAACATGCTGACGCGTATGAACGCACACCAGCAGGCAGACAGACACTCACACAGGCACCTGCATTTATGCATGTGTTTGGCTCCAAAAAGTCAACACCGATCGAAGCGGCGACTGTTCGAGAGTGGCAAAGTGGGAGCACTCTGAGGCTGAAAACTGCAACAGCTGCTGCCATTGCTGCTGCACAACATGTGACGTCATATTTGTTTTGTGATTGTTTTGCTGCCGCTGCCGCATGTGCACACTGTTCCCTGTTTTGCTGTAACAACAACAATGAAAGGGTGCCTCTGGCCTATCGTAGAAAAATAGAAAATGTGTCTAGAGCGGGTTCAACAGACGCAGCACCTTGCCATACCTTCTCACTGCACTCCACTCATTTTGTTAGTTTAATGAAAATTTTCTAGAATTGTTTTTGGGCTGTAAAATGCAACATTTTGAATGAGAGTCGGACTGTCTTTTTACTGCCTTGGTTAGGCTGTTATGGCTTGTGGCCACTGAAATGTATAGATCCTCCCATCTGTGCGAGCAAGCTTGTCCTTAGCCTCGGTTACACGAGCTGTTAATATATTTATCCTCTTTTTCTATCGGTGCATGCTTTCAATGTCATAGAGCAACGTCTATTATGCGCCAATGCAGGCAAATTTGCACTTCACAGAAACCCCCCCTTGCCACAGCCAGCCATTGTGTTCGGTTTGCCCCTCCACGCCCACAACACTACTGACTGCAGTGTGAATAAAGCATGCAGCTCTTTCTTCACGCACACTCACACACACACACAGCCCCATTGTCTCATGGGCCGGCCAGCGGAGACATGCCTGCATTGCTCGAGGTGCAAATTTCCACGGCAGCGGCTGCAATAAGCCTGCTCCGCGCTGCCATTACTGACGCGGCCTTGCACAGCAATTCCAGCACTCACTTAGCCCCGACACCACCGAAGGCTTCACCCTGCGCCCCGAGCACATTGACATTGTCTGACAGCGCTTGATATCAAAAGTGCCTCCATGGGAGCTGGTGTCAACAACAGCGAGGCACCCAGCTTGCTTCTTTGGCCCGGCCTGCAAGGTCACGGCTTTTGTAGCTTGTAGTTGTTGTTGCTGCTGCCGTGTGCGCCTATATTAAAACTTTCATTTGAGTTCGTTTACAGAAAAGAAAAACCTGAAGGCAATCTTGCATTTTTCTGAAAAGTGCTGCGTAAATATTTAAACCCTTTCATTCACAGCATGGAGCAAACGTCAAGCGACACAACACTTTGGCAGCGTGTAACGGCAACTATCGCCAGCAAGTAAGTGACACTGTACAATGGCGCAGCCAAAGGGACAGGAAGTGCGTTGGGGCAGCAGTGTCTTTTAGCTTTTGCATGCTAATTGCTGCCGTGTCAGCATCTTAGCGTGAGCAAAGGTGTACGCGTGTGTGAAGTCAGTGACGTCTAAGAGCCCATGGGTTGCCATCAGTTACTTTAATAAAAAGAGTTTCTAAAAATCAATTAAAATCAAGGATTTTGAAGAAACCTTTAAATTTAAAAGAAGCTATAATCGAATATTTCGTAATGGAATATCATAAGGGAACAGCTAATCCCTACTTCCTAATACCCCGCAGTTATTTAGTTAGTTATTGTCAGAAGCGCCCTCGAACTGCAGGGGCGCACCTGCCCTCAGGCATCTTAAAATGCCACTGCTTGCAGGTGTTTCTGCTCACGAAGTCAGACAAGCAACTGAACATGCAACTTGAGAAGAGCACTGCCGTGATATATGCTGAATATAGCACATACACGCACACACACACACATGCATTGACTCTCGGCAGCACTCCTTGATATCTTTTGTGTGGGTCTGCTATACCGAAAAGTGCAGCAATATGAAGTAAATAAAAGCTTGAGAAAGCCAAAGGCATACCAATTGAGCAGGACTGGCTGCAGCTGGCACTCACACAAGCACACATGTGCAGCTTCACTGTTTATGCATGTTGCGCCAACTCACACACACACACACGGACGCCTTTCGCTTTTGGCTGGCTGCTCGCTTTCTTGAATTCCTGTTGCATCGGTCACGTACGGAGCGTAATAAGCGGTTCGGGCATGCAGCGCGGCATACAAATGCCGTCATCTTGCAGGGACGGAGCTCGAGCGGCGAATTGCCGCGACGGCGGCCGGGGCCGGGCATGCAAGGCAGAAGTCAGTAGTCAGTAGTCGCAAGTGAATTACGTTGTGCTTTGCGTGTGCGTATTTGTTGGTGTTGCACGCTTCTTAGATGCTTCATTCAACAAAATGGCGCATGCAATGGACTAAAGGAGCGGCATGGAGTTCGTGGCACGGAAGAAACCAATAAAGCAAAATTGATCCTAAAAATGTCAAAAACGCTTTCACGGCGTTAGACAACGTAGACAAGTTGTGGCATTCCTGTGAGGAAACGAATGTACTACTTAGCTTTGTAAAGTGCGCCTTAAAAAACGGAAATTGCACGTTGAGTAAAGGTAAAAGCGAATGCTTGACAAAATTGCGGCATTGTTTTTACAAACAGACTAAAAACTTTATATTTTTAACCAAAAAGGTTAGAGAGAGACAAACCAAATTCTAAAAAATCCCAGTTTTCGAAAACCCCCAAAGGTTAGGTTAGACTGGCTGCCTAAGAAGGCCACGCATAGACCCCCAAAAAGGTTTGACAATTTAAAATTTAAAATTAAAGTTTTACAAAGAAATAATAAGCACATTAAGTTTAGTGAAAAATATAGAGGCTAAAAGAAACAAGTAAGGAAGTATCAGTCGGGTTTCACCGACAGAGTAATACCCTACACCAAGTAACTGAGTGGGCAGCCCACGCCCATTTTTGGATAATTAAAAGGTGTTCTTACCAGCAATGAAGTGACCAAAATTGGACAGACTGGTGTATATATTATGGAAGTTATAAGGATTTCCGCTTACCGTCTATATAGTGGGCGGACCACGCCCATTTTTTTGTATGGTGTAGAGGGTCCACACCTTACCTTAAATACCAAATACCATTACTTTTAGTGAATATTTGAGCAAATTTAAGCAATTTTACTGTACATTTTCCGGGGTTGTGGGACTTACTGGCCCGTTGTTAGCGTTTCCTTCGACCGATTTTGCTAATCTCGGAACTTGAAGTAGTGGAAGGTTCACTGCGACTCTGTGCCAAATTTTGTCCAAATCGGACAACTCCTTCTTTCTCTCCTGTGGCCACGAACAGCAAGACAGAGGGACAGACGGACAGACGAACAGACGGACAACCGGAAATCAACACAGAAAGTGATTCTAAGCATTTCCATATACTTATGTCTATACCTAGGATGGCTCCTTTAATGCGTTACAATTTTCGCACAAAGTTATTATACCCTATTACCATAGGTGTAGGGTATAAAAACTAAAGCAAATAAAAAGGAAGAAAAAAATGTTAAAGCACTTTAGAAAAAATTGCTGTAAGAAAGAAACACGCCCAAACCTCGAACTAATCAAAACTTCGATCAAACGACCAAAGATAATTGCAACTTCATATTTTTCCAAGAAATCATCGAAAACAACAAAAGGATTCTGATAGCTCTTCGCCTGTTAACTATACTAAATAAAATCGAACTTTTCTTTTAAGCCAAAATAAGTAAAAACGTTAGTTGGGTTATGCGATTTCAGCTCGAGCCCAATCGACTTAACATATTCCTCTTTTCCATATGTTCCTTAAACAAAAGAATACAAAGCTTCATTTCTCAGCCGTCAGAATAGGACATCGGAAGTAAAAAGTGTGTAACAAGCAGCAGCAGCACTGCTCCTTTCTGCATCATCTGCAATGGAGGTGTGGACATGTCATGTCATTACGATAAAAGAATTCTTGACTACAAGCTGGCACAACTAAATTTACGCGCGATTGACCTTTCTGACTTTTGCATGACTTCCGCTGCAGGAAACAATCAATGCGTTCGTTTTGAGCGCACTTCCGTTGCACTTTAAAAGGTGTGTCAGTTAAGCGAGATCCTGAGCTTAGATGAACTGTCACTATAATCGAACGCGCTTGAGTGGATGCGCATGAAGTGTGCTTCCAGGGCCAACTTAATTGCATTAATTGCGACTCAACCAGTCTGCGCCAAGAAATCTGAAGTGTGCCAGCCAGTGTTGGCACTTTCGATTTCCAATTCAAGAGTGGTGTATTGAGAAAACAGTGGTCGATTAGCAATTTTCGATAGCAAACAAGGAGGAAAAAGGATGTTTCGCACATCATCAAGTCAAAACCTAAATCCCAAATTTTGTTAATTTGAAAAGCTTGGAAATTTAAGGAAAAAAGTGACAAAGTGCCAACATTGGCCGCCAGCAGCTACTCAGTCATCTAGCGTGTCAAGTGACTCTTCTCTCAACAGCGACCCGTACAAGATGCAAACTAAAAGTTAATGAGCTCAGAGAATTCATTGGATTGGAAGTGTAGAATAGATGGCCTACAATTTTTGCGCACTTGGTTGAGTCGTTTACTACGTCACATTTTCTGCGCTCGGTGTAAAGTCAACATTTTAGCATGCAAAAATTTTGATTCGATTAAGCGGAAATCGTAAAGAGTATTGCATGTGTGCAAATCGTCTGCCGATTTGCATAATTACATTGAGTGGCAACGCAAAATTTGCAACGACTTTTTATTATACGTCTGCTAATATTGACGGTTTGTGTCAAATCAAATATTTCAAGAACTAAAATTTTAATTTAAAAAATGTAAAAATTAGCAAAAAATACAATTTGAATTTTTTTCCGACAGCACAGGCAGCGAATATCCGACCCACTGCCGCTCAAGCCAATTTTCGTGCGGCACGCACAAATGGTCAGAACTTTTAGTATTGCAGGTATTGCTCATGAGATTAACATTTCAATTTTCGCTGCTAACGGATGTGGGTCACGTGCCGTAATCAATGCGAAAACATAATGAGAATCTGGCTCCCTTCATTCGCTCTCTAAAGTTTGACAACAAGCCATGTCGAATGATGACCTTTTCCCGCCAAGCCATAAAAAAGCAAGTCCACAATTCTTGTATACACTTCTAATTTGGAAAAATTTATTTAACAACCATTCTTCATTTTGATGCTTAGTTTATGGAAGTAGCAACTCTGCAATTGCACAAGAAAACCATTGAAGCATTAAACCTGAAATACCATAAAAATCAATTGCGATTTTAGAGCTTTCATTTAGAAAGGATTTACAGCTGATAAATCCTTTAATTCGACGATTAGAGAGATGAAAGGCGTTCAAGCCAGCACTCGAGCAGCATTGTTCGTTGCACGTCCACGCTGGCCCCCCTCCCCCACCCCCCACACACACACACATTCCTACGGCTACGGGTTAAACTTACGTGCACGCAGCCACCGAGTAGGTACGTCGGCCAAAGTTGTGCGCATTTTGTTGACTCGCATGCTGCTGAATCCCAAGTCCAGTTAGTGTGCGATGTATTTCCAATTGGCGAAAAAGGTTCAGTTCATGCGAGTGCACCATTTGAACATTCAATTGTCCTCGCCACTTATTGTTTGTCCTTTCCAATTGAAGCACTGTTCTCCTTGAGGGTTTATTATTATTGTAGTATGTGCAAGGAGCAAGTATAACAGAGCTGCCAGATATTTCCAGATCGTTGTCGAAAACACTGCACAGTGGGCAAATGGTACTAAAACTGCATCAGGGCCACAAATGAGTGATTTAATGCTCAATTTCTATTAATAGCATTTAAATAGTTCAGTGAAAAACTGTCTCTCAAAATCGTTCACTACGCCTTTCTAACACAATTATGGGAAAGTGCAAAACAATAAAGAGCAAGCTTAAATATTTTAACTCTTCAAAATTTCAGCGTCCAGTTCAATAATTTCCCTACAAAAATTTGCTACAAATGCCCGCATCTGGCAGCACTGCTTTTGAGCTCTTGGCTTCATAAACTTATATCATTGTTTACTTTAGTGCAGCAATTTGCGAAGATTCGTTTCTTCTTGTTATAACAGCATTTCCAGAAATCAGCCACTTACTTTGACCGATTTTCATAGAATATCCTAGCAATTTCAAATGCTGTTCAATTGCATTTTTTCTTTAAAAGTATTTAGCTTGGTTACTAGCAATTTGACCCATAAAGAGGTATGTGAAGCTGCTTGCCGGAATCACATGGCAGCAGGCTAATAATTATGCAAACTACAGGCTGACATCTTGTACACACACACACACACACAAATATAATGTGGCCATGCTGTGTGGCCTCATACCTTAACCCCCCCAACCCCATTTCAACATGCAAATCGCCTTTTAATGACCTCATTTATGCAAATGCCATGGCAAGTGTCGAAGAGTCAGCGCCACTGTTGGCAGCAAGTTTTGCGGCACGCTGCTTCACTATTGATTCCTGGACACGTTGCAGCGCAGCCATATCAACTCCGGCCAGCGGCGCTGACAGCTGTTACACTTGCAATTGGCTCCCTCCGTGCACAGAACCGCTCTGTAGTGCTCCAGCAGCCCAACAGGTTGCCCACAACCCAGCGTAATTGAATTGCAGGCGTGGCCCGAACACTGTGTCACACGCTTCCGCCGAAATGTTGCATGCCTCTGTGTGTGTGAGTGTGTGTGTGTGTCGAAATCAACTGCACAGACTCCAGGCAAATAAACTTTCACGCGCCAAAGCCAACATCAATGCAACATCGTTTCTTGATTTCAACTTAAATATCTAATTAGTAGCTTAGTTAAATGCAGACAATCACAGTGCAGATACACTGACACAAATTATCAAGCACATTCATTAATTCTCTTTAACTTTTTTACAGCTAGTCTCTTCATCATTTTATTCATCAGAAAAAAATACTCCAAGAGCGGCTGCTTCAGCACCAGAAAGCAATACGGGCATGACGAGCGTCTTGTGGGACATGGCTCCGGAATTAATTTAATTGAACATTCCACAATCCAACTCGAGTTACTAATAGAGTTACTATACATTGACACTTGTCAGTGGCATATTTAAAGTGCGTTTCAGAATAATTTTAGAAAATAAGCACAATAGAAGAAGTCGGGAAAAATTATTGTTAATTTTTGTCTTTGTTTAAATGTCGCCTACGACTTTCTCACACATATTATAAAACTTCAAATATGTTGGAAATAGTGCCACCTCTCCAAAGTTCCACTAAATATGCTTCAATTCATTTGCTTGTATTCACGTTCGCACAAATATTTCTTCAAGTGCACACGCCTGCCCGCTTAACAAAGTCACTTAAGCCATCAGCCGCATCAATAGCATATTCATACCTTCATACAAACCAAGGAAAGTCAACAGTTGCCAAATACTTCGACGTAGGGGAAGCGCACTGCAAGGACATCGGGAAGGTTGACTAACACATACACAGGCGTAGCAGCTGCTGTTTAGCATGAGTACGAGTACGTGCGCGTAACCCTCAACACTCCAAGGTGTTTTATTTCCAAACAATTGAATGCTTTTGGCAAGTTGTACCAACCTTAAAATGTAACAAAGTTCGAAGTTGCCACATGTTATTCCATATTTAAATAAATGTACTGTGAAAAACAAGAAAAATTAAAGCACTTAATTTCTTTATATATGTTTTTCCTTGTATAGGCACATTCGCTCTTGTCGGTATATTCAGGGTTAAAAAGACAAATCAGCGACCCCCCGTACCCGTTTATATTGGAGAGCAAGCCTGCTGCCATTTCCCTGTGTCAACTCAAACGTTTGCTAAATAAACCACTTCATCTTCATTTCCGCTCATTTTCAACTTAATTTGCTGAGCAAACAAGCGAACAAATACGAGGCAAGGCGCCCGAACAGAACGCACAGCGCTACGCAGATACTCAGATACTGGTATGTAGCGGAGTACTTAGGGTAAGAGAGGCTGAACGGTAGCCGGCAGCAGGCGACAAGAGACAAGCGACAGGCAGTCAGCAGCATATCTATGTGTGTGTGTGTGCACGTGTTGAAGCTGATGCCTATTGGCAGCTGACAGTAGTACTAAAGACAGTGCAGGCTTTGTTCGAGTGGAAAATGCCAGCCACTGACGACAAAAAGCCCCTCTTCACAGTTTGTTGTTTTACTGTCAGGAAGAATTCAATCGTCTGTGCAACTAAAATCTTTATTGAAAAATTTTTCAAAAAAAAATCTGTTTCGTAGGAAATTATAGTAGACTAGGATAACTTATTTTAATAATTTAATTTCGAATAATTTCGATTTTTAATTCAATTACATAGAAATTTTTCAACTTTATGCTAAACCTCTTTTAAGAAAAATACTATGATCAAATCAGATATACCTGATCCAGTTATTAGTTAAAAGTTATTTGTAATCTTTTGAGAAAAAATTTTAAAATTCAAACTACTCAGGCTGTTTGAAAAGGTTAACCTATTTTGTCGGAATAAGCACATTTAATAAATTCTGAAAGAAGCCTATAATTCTTATTAAAAAATTTTATTTTCAGCTAACTTGACCTGACTTTTCCAAATAACCATTTTTTTCATTTAGTAGAATTTAAGTAGATGTATTCCTATATCTATAACAATATATGCTGAAGGTAGGGCATTTACTGAGGTAGAATTTTACTATTAAACCTAAATTTTGATGAATAAGATGAGTATTCGTAACCATTAGGAAAAGCTTCTTAATTCTACAATTTCAACACTGCTATAGAATAAATTTGTAGGTGCCGCTTACTTGTGCTTAAAAATAGAACAGTCACACAGAAGTTAATGTGAAATAGAGCGCCCTAAGCCTCGATTACACGGAGCAATTAAGTATGCACATATATTCAAGCGAAACTTCCTGCTTCGCTTCATCGCTTCAGCGGAATAACGCCAGCCGAGCGCACATGCAAAGTCGCTTGCCATAAATTTGAAAAATTATTGAAATGCATTTTAATGGCAGCCTATCGAGCCGCACCGCTGCCGACTTTGTGAATTTATTTAAATGAGCATGCCATATTTGAGTTGCAATGCAGGCATTGATGTCGATCATACGCCTGCGTGCCTATGGCAAGTGGCAATGCAGAGGCTGTAATGTCAGCTTCAAACAGGAGCATGCTTCGCTCAGCATTGGCAGCTTTGGAAGCCGGTCAGCGCAGGCAATCTTCCAAATGGCGCACTCACACGTTATCTGTCAGATACTGCAGCCTAAGTGCAATTTGGTGCATATTTTGATTTCCGAATTGCCTTTCCAAGTGGCAAATGCAAATAAACTCACTTCAGCCGTAGCGGTGAACTGCAATCAACTAAATTGACCGGGCCCTAACATGCCACCCGCATCCGCTGAGTAGCTGAGCAGCTGAGCACCTGAGCTTGCCATGGCAGCACTTAGTAAGACTAGGATTTGACTGACTAAGTTTAGAAAATTCATCGACCAAATGGAGTGCGCTTCTTAAAAATGCATTTGCCAAATCAAAGCGCCACAAGAAATGGCGCCGAATAGCAACAAAAATGCCAGCCGCAGTTGCTTTTAATTAAAAAACCTATCATTGCATGTGACCGACGACGACGTGCCTAAGCTATGGGCTTTTGCAAATCTTATCTAATCTCAAAGTATCTACAAATCAAAAGATACACGCAGACAATGAAATCCCAATTCATTTAATTTGATTAATAGGCAACAATCGTAAGACAAAAGCAAAATACGCCGCGCTTATTTTCTTATCTAATGAGCCACTTGGAAAATCCGACGGTAACGCGTCGACATCGCGATAGTCTATGCAATATTATTATTACTATATAGCTTTAGTGCAAAGTCAGTATAGCATAAAATCGCATGTAATAAAGATTTCAATTTATTGCTATGCGAATTCAACTTAAGTAGAATTATTGTTGTAACTTTTCAATTTTCATTAGAAAAACTATTCTTATGGAGAATAGCAATTAATTTTCCTTCATCAACAGCTACGTGAAAGAGTAATCTAACAGCTCTTTCCAGCCATAATGTCAAAAGTCACAAGTCAATACTTTGCATCAAATTATATACATACGAGTATTTCCAATGGGGAAGTGTCAATTGAGCTGGTAATCAATTATGACTGTTATATAGAGATTAAGTCTTTTATTACATGCATTGTTGATTCCGATATCACGTTGCTAGAATAGGCTTTTGGAAAACTTTATGAGGGGTATTCACGATCGGCTGCAAATGCTTCTTCCGCTTCCACAGAACAGGCCATATGCTATATATTCTATGCAGATACAAGTACTAATGAATACGTATTAAGTACTGTCATGCCCCTATCAGCTCATCACTTATTATCAATTAAAATAAAATAGCAAGCAAAAATAGCACATGCTAATGACGGCAGCTGTCAAATGGTTGTACGTCAAAGTGCATCGCACGGAATCAAATTAAGTGCTTATGCAGTTTTGACATCATGTTTGACCCTGAAGTTTTTCTTATTTGATAACAGTGAAGTGAGATTTACACGATTTTCAAAATACGTAAAATATTGTACATATTCAAATGTCGAATGCCGTAAGCAAAATGTAAGTAAAGAATATAACAAATAGTATAAATAGTTTCCAAGTCAACTTAAATTACAAAAACAATTTGTTGCAAATTCAAGGAATTTTATTCAAGGAAAATTATTTGACGATTTTGAAAAATCGGCGCCGAATCCAACAATTATTTATCAATTCCCGTGGATTTTTCGCGCCAAAATATTTCAGCTCCGACACGGCGCTGCCTGCGTTGCTGCCGGATTGACCAAACTAGCCGAACGAATACATCAATTCATATTTTGCGGTAGGTTCGGGTTTGTTTACAATGGCCCCACAAGATGAGAGAGAGAGTGAGAGAGAGGCGCCACAAAAGGCTTAGAGATTGTTGCTGCGCATCGGCAACAAAGACAGCAACAACAATTTGTGGCGCTCCGAGTAAGCTCCAATATTACCTGTTGGTACCCATTCGAGTAGAGGGAGAGCGAGAGAACCAGTAAGCGACATGCAACCTTGCAGCTACATCAGCAACATGGCGCCAGCAACATGTGTCTGCAGCCAGTCGCAACAATTTGGTTGCGTTTCACTTCGCTGGGCCTTTCGCATTGCTTGGCGGTGCTTTCTCTTGCCGCGCAGTTTTCTCGTCCGTTCAGTATTTTCGCATCTTTCGTGTGGCTTGCATTGTTGCGCGGATGAACAAATCGGTACACCTGCGGATCTGAACTTGGGCTGAGTCGTAAAAAGTGAAATCCACTTCGCAGTCGAACCAGCGATAAATTGCAGCGTTGCATTTGCGCTCTAGTGGGGGGCAGTCCCCGACAATCCATTGCCGCTGAGCCGTCAGTTACGATTCGGCGTTCAAGTGCGAGAGTCGCGTTCTCGGCAGTTTTGTGAATTTCCAACGTGAGTTGCGATACTTCGGATCGGCTATAATGCGCGCGCCCGCATTTTGCATGCACCCATTGTTAGATCAGCAGATGTGCAATGGAAACGACGCCTGCTGATATGTTGCAACATTAATGTGCTAATTTACAAACAAAAAAAATAATATCTAAAAATGTAGCGCACAGAAAGTCTAGTTTTTTGCTGCTGTGTGAGAGGACTTTGGCATTTGTCTTGTATTTTTAGGCACAATCTACGATCGAAAAAACCGTCGGTACTTTTTTCTCAATTTCGAAAAAATCTTTGTGACGTATTGCAGCGCGTGGGTTGGCACAAAAATGCTATTTACTGCAATGTGAAGGAAAATCGAAAAATGCAAAAATTTCAGAGTGTTGCCTATCGAATGAAATTTGTTCAAATCCCCATCATAAATCTTTTCGAATATTTCATAAGCTAAATATAACGTATACGAATCTGTAAATGCTTGTGCATAGGATTGTCACAACGCGTTGACTATGGCACTAGATCCCTACTTTACATGCAATATAATCTTATACGAGCCTTGGGCTCATCCCAACGCAGACGTATCTAAATATCTAAAAGAACATTACACGCTAACAAGCTCCTCAGCATCCCATGACTGAGCTATTTTAAATCCGCTATCGGGATATGGCCTGCCTCAGAAGTTCTCTTCAGTCGCTTCAAAATTAATCTTCCATTCCCATAAAGTAAGCTCGACTCAGTTTTCTTCAGCAGCTCAAACACACTCTGCTTATGGCTACGTCGAAGAACATACCATTATAAGCTTCGTAAGCAGTTCCCTAAAAATCCAGGAATCACAATAAAATACAGCTTTTATTATATTCAGCTTTCTTTTCTTTTAGCCTTCTTAGAAAGTAATCGAACTTAAAGTATAATTGAGTGAAACTTTGTGAGCACACAACTAGTGGCCGATTCGCTGAAGCATACCTCAAAATAAACATAGACAGTGCAGAATTTGTATATCTTTCTTCTTCTTACTATTGAGCTACGCAGTTGATAATAAAATATTTACAATGAACTCGAATACCTTTCGAATTCCTTTTTTCTTCAAAATACCAAAAAAAGTTGGAAACAAATTCCTTGCTTCTGTTACAAATCTCACAGCTACCTGCAGTTTTATAACTTGCTCACTTTCAGATAATAATAAAGCGTAGTAAAGAATCAATTATCTTAATATATGCCATTGTCAGATCTTAATTAGTTTAATTACTTAGCCGAAACGAGTTTCTAAGCAACTCAGATCAGAAGCTACTAATTTAATTCGGAAGCCAATCAAGAAACGCGGCACGAACGGCACCAACACTTGATTGGACCGCCCCGCTGACGGTCGGTGCACATGATTTTGCAGTTAAGTTCTTTAATATGCGTACCGCTACTAAACGTCGTCCACTTTGATAGCTTAATTTGCGTTCGACGACCACCTACCTACCTACCTAGTTTCCATAGTATCCCAAGCAAACGCATAAATTTCATATACTGGCTGTAGCTGGAGCGATAAATCCGCGGGAACCTGTTCGCTACCGAACCGAACTAGAAACTCAAGAAATTAAGTCAATTAGAGCCCAATTAAGTACGGGCACAGATGGGCTGTATTATGAAATTTTGTTCACCGTTTTACAACAACAACAAAAACGCTTTTCCAAGTAAATGAATAAACATACATATTTTATGTTAGTTAGTTAGTTAATTCCGCTGAAAATCAGCCGATTTTTGTTTAGTTAGAGCACCTAATCAGTAATTCCGATGAATATGAGCACAGTAGCTCGATGCGGCTGATAATGAAAAATGTGCGCTCCACACTGAATTCCCTACCAAAAAAAAAACGTCATACCGAGCTCAGACGCAATTACAATGCGTATTTGCAAATTAGAATCGGTCTGGTTCCCGCTGATGTAGGTCTATCGCACCACAACAAAGTAGCCTAAACTTAAATCTAATTAGGAAAATTAAGAATTCATTTGAAAAATTTGAATTTCTGCAAATCACTTGAGAAATTTCCTGCTTTATTTCTCTCCGTGCATTAACATACATAATCAGCTGAAATCCGCAGGTGCGCCTTGATTTATTTGCGGTAGCACCTTTGGGGAGTTGCAGCAGTCACATTCACACCTGCTTCAATTAGACGCCGCCAAGATACCTTTCGCATCTCATGGGTGCGTTTGCCGTGGCTAAACTTTTACCATCCGTATGGAGCATGAAAAGTTAAACAGAGTTTATGCGAGAGAGAGAGAGAGAGGAACCAAAGGATAAATAAAAGTATCAAAAGTGTTCAAGTGATGATTGCGCTTATTATGCGAGCGGTCTGAAGTCGTTAGAACGTGTCCAGGGAATTGCGTATGCTGAGGGTAAAGTGGCTAAAATGAAGTGAGTGTCGCCAAGGCATCAAAAGTTCACCCAACAGAGCAAAGCAGCACCGCGTAAACTTTTCAGTGATGAAATTCGGCAAACAGGCAATTTGACATAATTACCAAAATTAGTCAGTTAGAAAAAACAAGAAATCTTTTTCAGAACTTTCAATTGTACTTCAGAAAATTTCAATCGTACTTTAGATATTCCAATAATTCTGCAAATAATCTAAATATTCTGCAGCAAAATTCAATTGTATTTCACAAAATGCTTGCACATAAAGTGCATGTCTCCTTCTGGAATGAAATTTTGTTTGAGAAGATAAAATATGATAAAAATAATAGATATCAAATTGAAATGAATTTTCGCTGGTTTCTTTCAAACAACTCAGCGAACATTTGTTAGTCCTCTTGTAGTAGTAAGATTATGATAACGCTGCTTGGAATCGAAAATAAATTTAGAGCATTCTAACTATAACCAACGTAAGATTTTTCGGCCTTCTTTATGGTTTTGTTTTTGTAGATAGGTATCCAAAAAATAATTTCGCATGCCTCAAAAACGACTTTTTTGCAATTATTTCTTAATGCCAGCTTTCATATTTTGTTAAGCCATTTTGGTAAATTCACTGAATTCCCTTGGTGAAAATTTAAGAGCCAGTGTAAAAAGTTCTTCTTACGTGTCGAAAACTTAAATTTCTGCCTGTCTGAAAGGCTTAAATCAGCATAACAGTTGCGCTTCTACCCCAAGCAACCCCTTTAATTCCCCCAACACCAAAGTCCAACCGCAGCCTTCCTCAGCCACACAAAGCAGACATTATAAATCCTGCACATAATTTGTTGCTGTAATAATGAAAATTAATTCCGGGCACTCAGTCTTCGGTCAACGCGCCACTCCTACGGCTCGCCATTTGTCATAATTTGCAAATGATTTGAATATAGTCTTTAAAGTGCTTATTTGATTTGAGAGCATTGAAGTGAGATTTTGTATCAAATCCATATCTCATTTTCAAAGGCAAATGTTAGAAGCCTTCAAAAATTCTGAAGCTGATTTCGGTGCACTCAAAGATTAGTGAAAATCGCTTGAAACATTCAGATTAAGCACAAAAATGCCAGCTTTCACTTAAGGAACTTACATTTCGGTCATTTGCAAATTGAAACTACTCTACAAATGTTTGCAAAAAGTCGAAGATTGTCAGCGAAAAGGCGCTACTTCGAAATTCTATGGAAATATACATTTTAAACTATCAGATTTTTCAAACCAATGCCTTTACATATAAAAGTAGAAACAATTTTTTTGTTTTAAAAATTTGTCAGCACAAAAGAAAGTTCATAAAAATCATATTGCAATTCTACTATCGCAGCAGCCTTTAGATATAAGTGCTTACGTTCTTCTATTGAGGTCTCATCAGCTGTTCGCGCCGAATTTTTCAAATAAATAATTGATATGAGGTTTTTTTAATTAAAGCAACAAGCAATTGACCAGAGAGCTCCACACAGTTCGCTATTAAAACTACTTTTGGTATCTACGGCGCCTTTTTCGCTCTGCACTCGTGCTACAAGGTTATGCTCGTATTTTATTGAAATTGCGCAAACAAATACGATAAAATATTTATTCAACAGCCAGACCTGCAAGCAGTGCCAACATTCAATTAACGACAATAACAACAATAACAACAACAACAACAAAAACCGTTAACGATAACAACAACAACAACATTAATGCTCATCAACTGGCGGAAAATGTGTCAACATTCTTGATCTGTATCTAGTAAAGTGTCTGTTCGAATTGATTGTGCGTGTGATTGAAGTGCAATTTTCAAACGGTGTCGCCTGCCCTCGCACATCAGACGCCCATACAGACAAGAACAAGAAAAACAACAACAACAACAACAACAACAACAACAAAAATGCCACAACTGGCAGCGCTGAGCGTAAGCAGCAGAAATTCGCGGCTTATGGCTTTAATATTTGTAATTGGTAAGTTGCACTAAAATTGTATGCAAATAAATTCAAAGCGCTTAAAGTTGCTCATAAAAGCGTATAAAAGAAAATTGTATACTTACACTAAGAAAAAAGTTTAAGTGTACAAGCAAAAAAGCATTAAATAAATAAATTTCGGACAATTGTAAAAGCCGTTGCCTGGCAATGTTTGAATGCTCAGCGCGAACTAACTTTTTTGCAGCCACTTGTCCAGCGATTCCAATGCCAGTCGCTGAATGCACTCGTTCAAGTGTTTGAATTACGCTTTAATCGAGTAGGATGAAAGGGAATTGTATACTCGTATCTCTCTCTCTTGTTTTCCGTGTTGTGGCCATGCCGTTTCTTTATTGCTGTGAACCCACCTGGAATGTGGAAATCTCAATTTGCTCTCATGGCGTATTCGACGCTGTTGTTCAAGCCCAGCCAAAGTTGCGCCGCTCACAAACAGCAAACAGCGCGAGCAACTTCAATTGCTGCAGCCAAAGCGGCAACAACACTTGCAACTGCATGCTACATAGTGTTATCAGTGACTCAATGATCAAGTTGTGAAACCGGTTTCACGAATATCCGCAAATTTCGCCTTTATAACAGATAACTGCAAGATTTAAAATTTTAGATACATATTTCATATGCGAAAAATCGCTAAAAAAAAATACTATCGGAGAATTTGTCTTTTTAACCGATATCTACAAAATTGAAAATCTGCTGAAAGTACGAAATCTTCTCATAATTAAAGCAAAATTATAATCTTGTTATAAAAAGCCAAAAGAAAGAAAAGTAGAAACTTAAAGGTGATACAATATATATTTGGCATCACCTCAAGAGCAGCTAATGTTGTGATCCTCATCGCCACTGTACTATCCGTGGTCACAAGTCATAAACGCCTCAGTCTATTTTTCAATTTTTTTTCGGCAGCGCAGTTTAAAGTTTGAAATTCGAATAAGCCAAAAACCCGATTTTCTGACTAACGAACTGACTTGGGAACACTTCAAAGATGCGGCTCCAGGCATTACCCGCAATCGATTACAACAACACTATTCGAGGGAAAGCTGTGCCGCTTTGCAACAGGCTTCGAACCGAAATTACCTACAGCGTAAATCTGGTTTTGTGACGCTGCGTACTAGGGTCACTGGCCCGACAGCAGCTGCGCTATTTTCCTGCGCCAGAGTTACCCAAAGGAATGCAAGGCTTAAGCCATTCCAAAGCAAATGCAAGTGCGAATTCGGATTCGAATGCAAGCACCGCTTTTGCTGCTGCGCTGCGCCTGGCAATTACTCAATTGAAATTGATTGGTGCAGCCGGCATAGAGGAATGCGTCATCCGAAGTTGCGTAAGCCATGAGCAGCAGTCAAATCTGCATGCAGCGTTGAATTGCAGTGAAAAGTGGAACCTCTTCATAGCGCCCGATTCATAGAACTGTTCTCTATATTTATTTTAATTAATTGAAATTTGCTTGAATAAGCTTTCTGCAGTGCACTCAAATATCTCAACTAGCCGAGGCCACAAACACACCTACAAGCCGCACATACACAATCACACAATCATGCATTCACACACTGGCGCAGCCAAAAACCATGACCAAAGACAAATCGCACTCAAAGTGAACATGCGTACGTGTGCATCCCCCCTCCTCCCCATCGAGAGTACGCGCTTGTGCTGTGTGCTTTCAAAACATTGCGTTTGCTACATCCGTTTGAATTTCCAAGCTCGCCACAAGTTTGCCTGCTCTTCCGCTTCCAGCGCTGTGTATCACACGCACACCAAATACGAGCCACCGTCCTCAAATCCTTAAAATTTCCGCATCGAATTTCAATCTGCGAATAATCGCTGCAACGCACATGTATTGAGTAGCGCTATGAAAGCGTATTCTTGACGTTTGTTTCAACCGTCACCGTATAAAATATTGAATTATCTAACATTTTGACAATTTTTATGGTTTCTGTATAGCTCGTATTGAGCTTTGAAAGCTACTACAGGCAGCTGGCTCAACTGAAGTTCGTTGGCAAATTCAAAGGTTTCCCATCCTATCTCACTTTCTTATTCTATGCTATCCTGTCCTTCGCTATCTCAACCTATCCCAACTTTAACTCACCAAACTAAGCACTTATTAAACCTAACGATAACTTCTGAAATTAGTTTCTTCAGTTTAAGTTAACATAAACTTCCACTGTCAGGCATCGGGCTCACAATGACGGAAGGCTTACAAGATTTTATGAGATTTGTTTCTTTTTGCATTAGCAATGAATCAGTAACAGGCCACAAGTGCATAAACGAACTGCTCACAAGCCATGAAATATTCATAAAAGATGCCAAAGAGAACCGTTCAAGAAATGAAGGGATAGTGCGAGTAGCGAGGAAGAAGAAGCAGGAAGAGCGAGGTTACTATGCATGTGCTTACCAATTTTGATGCGGCTTTTAGACGACGCAAGTGAGAATTGTTATTTTCAGCTGAGTTGAGATGAGGTGAGCTGAACTGAGCCGGCTCCCTTGTTTGTTCCCAAAAATGGTGTAGTTACGTTGCACTCATGAATATTTATAAGAAATTACGAAATTAGCAATTAAGTTGAGAAAAAGCGAGCGTACTTAAAGTTTGCACGCTGTTAACGAATGTTGCTTATAAATATGGCAAGCAGCAGCAAGCTGTCACTACTCTTTGGAGCAGGTGAACTCAGGCCAAGAGACCTGTGGAACTGCAATAAAAACATATTAAATTCTCCGCCGAAATATTTTTAAACTGTCATTAAATGTGGTGCAATGTACGCAGGAATGTTAAATAAAGTGCAACCCTGAAATGATACAACAAAAATTTAAGTTTTGCAAAAAAACAGCATCAAAATCAACAGCTACTGAAAGTGTGGAAATCGTTAAGGCCACTTATCCCGCTTGCCGGCTGAATGGCACGTAAAAATCACGAAAGAAGAAATCTCCAAAAAAAAATCCTGAAATGCAGACAGACACAGTAGAAAAGCGAGCAAAAAGCAAGAAAATTCTATTTTCGCTCAACCCTTTAGCTACCAAGTTTTTTTTTTTTTGCAATTATTGACAAAGTTATAAAAGCTTTTTGTATGAAATGAGTAGAAAAAAGAAACGCAAAATTTAATTTATGAATTTATATTTTTATGAAAGCATTTTTGCGAAAATGTTAATAAATTGTTTAAATTTCAAAACAATTTTGAGCAACCTTGCTCAGTTCTTTAAAGAGGAATCACATGATTATTGTCGTTCGTTTTGTTGCTGATTGTAAAAGGAAATTGAACGCTCTCTCTCTCTCTCTCACTCTCACAATTGCAAAGAAACCAACAAGCATCATTCTTCCCTGGTTTAAACGTAGCCTTATGACACTTTACAGTATGCAACCCAATTCGAAAAATTACTACCGCGTTGGCAAAATCTTTTTTCATTACATAAAACAATCTTTTTTGCGATTTATTGCAGTTGCGTGCTTATCTGCCGCCACAGTCAATGGCGAGGAGTGCGGCCAGCAGGAGTTCTCCAAATGTGCAGAGCCACTCGAAATGTTGCACTTAACCTCTGAGTTTTCCATTGGAGCGGCCAAAAAGGAGGAGCTGGATAAACTTTGTCAGTAAGTCCCAGCACAATAAAATACAATGCAATGCCTTATACAATTTATTTTGTTCGGAAAACAATTAAAAATTAGTGCAGCGCAAATGTGGAGGCGTTAATAGCGAATGAAGCAGCAGCGTACCTTACTCCCTACAGAATACATATAATTGCTGCACAGTGCAATAAACAATTGCTGCTGTTCGACGCTTCACTGTCAAAAATATTCCAAACTATCGAAACAAATGAAATGAAATGCAATCCTCGTAATTCTCGTGAGGCAACAATGTAGATAGCTTTTTTTTTAAATACGAGTACATGGAAAAGGCTTAACATTTCTCAGGTGTAAAAAATTTTTCTTTAAAAATTAGAAAGCGATAGAAATAGAATGAACAGATTGTTACTTGAGCCATATCTTATAGATATACATATGTACATATGTATGTATGTATTCATTTTATTTGAACTTACTTGCATGTGTGATACCTTTTTTCCCAATAACGAGACATGCACATTTTTGAAGCAACTTGATTAAACGTTTGAATAAACTTATTTGCTTGCCCTGCACTTCTCTCTACAACAACATAAGGAACCAATGTCACTGAAACTCAGCTCGCGCTTTCCCGGAATTTTATTTCTCGCGAGGCACAATCAAGCTTTATAAATTGCAAACTGCCAACTCAGCATTCAGTGTTAACAATATAGAAAATATAACGAATCACAACAAAAGGCCCAACATAAATTTGTTGTAATAAAAGAAACGAATTGACCAACAAATCCTAAAAATGCAAAATTTTCGAACTCTGCTCATATTTCATCGATTTTGGCACTTTAAAGTCGCCTCTCACTCATAGTTTTATTAAGTTTCTTCGTTTTGTGATGAATTTCGAATTCCACGTGCGTTTAAAAGTCTCAAAAAATACATGAACTAACTCGTATTTGTAAGGCAGGCACGTCACTCGGCCCCTAACTGTAAATGCCATGGTAAAAACAGTCAAACTAACAGACCAAAGACATTTGTACGTTAGCAAAATTTATATTCTTAGTACAGCACTCAGTTTAAATTAAATTAGATTTGAAACTTTTCGTGCTTCAGCTTTTTTACAATGGACTGTGCGCCCCCTTGCGCCATTTTCTTGGCGTCAAAAGTGGAATATTCTTTCTTCTTTTGAGAAGTGCTGAATTTTCGTGACATAATATACGTACAAGAAATGCGTGAAATTGCTGCGAAGACTGCTGCAACAATGGCACTTGCCACAATGTTAACACTTGCCACTGACTGCTTCGTCGCCTCGCTGCACCTTGCGGCGGTTATAAACAAATGCATTAAGCACGAATGTTTGAGCAGCAAGCGATACCTGATACTTGCGCTGCCAGTTACCTCGTGCATTTGCCAGCTGCCGCCTGCTGCCACCTTCATCAGTGTCAGCAGCCGACAGCTGGCTGAGCATGAATTACTCAACGCTCGCTCGCGCCACGACACGCGCCCGCGCACGTCCCTCCGCAGCAGCAGCGAAGACGAATGTCCTTTTAGATGCCTGACAGCTGGCAATGTCAACAGTCGCCAGTCGCCAGTCAGCAGTCAGCAGTCGCCACCAACTTGTTACGGCTAATAAGCCAAAGTGCCGAGCTGCTCAGCTCACTCGAGTGCAAAGGAAGCGCGCAGCATGGCAAATGAAATGTGAAATATTTATGCGCGGCTCGGCTGCACTCTGAAATCGGGGAGCCAAATTGACCCGACCCTTAAAATAGCCACTGAATCACAGTCAGTCATGAATATCCAATAACAAGCGTGAAGCTGATAAATGTTAGAAGTGTTTGTCTCGCTTTTTTTTTGTGTGAATTCTAAAATTGGAATATTTTAATGGCAACGTCCAGCGTCTAAGATTTTACGGAGCATCTAATTTTTTTTTGTTTGCTTTAATTTTACTCAATTCCAACATTTCCTTTACTACTATTTTTCCCAATTGGCCAGTGTCTTTTATGATCTTCTCTTTTTTGCCACACAGTGAATTGCGCAAGGGCGTGCGCTGCATACAAAGCTACACCCGCAGATGCATGGACCTGCAGCAGCGGAATCAGTTCAACAAATTGTACCATGGCACGAATCAATTCATACGGGATCTGTGCAACAAGGGACAGTTTCAGGATGGTAAGTAGACGGTCGCTGTTATGAAATCTGTCTATGTTTTTTTACTATGTTCTATTCAGAGAGTTTATGAAAAGGCCAATATTCTTTTCTGAGTTGATGATCTGTTGGCCGTCCGTTCAATTTGTCTGTCTGTAGCCACTGCACTGATGCAAGCAGTTCACATATACATATGACTGAAAATAAGGTTCCGGAATAATCAAAAATGTGTAGCATAATATTTTATATTGAAAAATTCCCTATACATTAATCGAAAAAAATCATGTATCAATGATTTTTAGGCAATTTCTCTATCAATTTCTGTAGAAGGGAGCTGCTGCTATAATTGAGAATCGACTACTCACATGTCAGCTCAACTTCGATATGCCTTTCGGGGCACTTCTCTGCCATTTCACACTTGTTATTACCAAATTAAGTATGCAACAAATATGATTGATTTGGCCGTTTTCCAACACTTCACTGCACACCCAACAGCCTTTCAGCAGCCCCCCTCTTGCATGCCACTCAACGAAAAGCCGTGTGCATGATTTATTACCAATGCAGCGCACTGTACACTCCCTTATCAATGCGACCGCAGCACAACCGCAGCTGCATTCCTCGATTCCTGCGTCAGTTCCATCAACTTATTTTCTCAACTTCCCCAACCTCTCTTTCCGTAGAGTACTTGCGGCATGCTCCGTGCTCCGAAACGGCCAAGAAGGAGTTCGAGGTATGCGCCAACCGATACAAGGAGACAATGGTGTTCCTCAAACCGAGCAAGAGCCAGGAGAGTCAAGAGAACATCACACTGAATGAGAATATCAAAACGATATGCTGGTAAGTGCGGCGCATATATTCCCGAACTAGTGCAGATGAGCTGGGCTTCGAGTTTATCATATTTGTTGGGATTCATGAAATTTTTTTAATCAAATCTTAATTCAACTCTCTAAAAGAAGAGAACATAAAATTTTATAAAATTTGTAATCGCCTTTACGCTA
Organism: Neria commutata; assembly: GCA_963457695.1. Classification (NCBI taxonomy): domain Eukaryota; kingdom Metazoa; phylum Arthropoda; class Insecta; order Diptera; family Micropezidae; genus Neria; species Neria commutata. Next base: position 44,692,295 of record OY735247.1, on the reverse strand, counting down.
TCATATACTTTCAAGAGTGGTCGCTTTCGCTTAAGCGAGCACTTGAATTCCGACCAGTGTTACCAGAGATCTAGCTCCAAAAATCCCATTTACTTATGCGAAACGCCCTCTTTATCCCATTTAAAAAATCAAAAATCCCGGAAAAAATCCCACTTCGATAACAATTCATAAATATGTATATGTATATCGGTAGCAAAATGTATAAAGGCCCTAACTAACATTTTTTACGAAAAATTTTTTTTTTAGTTTCTGGTAGCCTATATTAAAATACACATCCTCACAAGAGGATCCATTTAGAGTCTTAAAGCCAAAAATTACGATTTTTTAGCTAATACAAGAAAGCACTTTCTATGTACATGCTATGAAATGTTATGTTTTTTTTGTTTCTCCTGTTAAATTTCCGAAATGTTAGTTGCCATTTTGCCAGCGATTTTTTTAAACAAACATAAAGAACAAAATAATTGTTGTTTAAAGCAAAACGCTGAAGATTACACTTAAATTCAGTGCTAATAATAAAATATTTACAGTTATTAATAAATAAACAAAAGAAGTTTAAGAGATAGGTATTGGCTCAAAAATCCCATTTTTAGACTCAAAATCCCGCTCGCCCTTTAAAGGTACAAATATCCCGAAATATGGGCGAAATCCCTGGTTCTGGCAACACTGATTCCGACCAGTCTAGTTGAGCTATATACATTTTATTTGGTCTACGACGCGCCAGACAAGCGCACGAAGAAGCGCTCCTGCAGTCACTAACGCAGCTAACTCAATTTTTCCAATTGCAGCTCAATCAGCGAGCTCGTTGATTGCTCCGAGGATGCTGCCCGAAAGATATGCGGCAATGACGCGGCGAAGTTCACACGCGAGTTGGTAGATAAATACGCCAACAGTTTGACAAAGGCAAGTAGTGGGGCTCGGCGACACGGGGGTATAGAAGCTTGCCGCATCACGAGGCACACAATAGACAAAAACCAAAAAAAAAAAATGGCTCAGTCTGACTTGAAGTTTTCTGTTGTTGTTGTTTCACGCTTTCAGCTGTATTGTGATGATTTCACACGGCACCCGGGCATTTGCCGTGACGGCGAGACGGACGCGAGCGTCAGGTTGCAGCACACTTGGCAGCATGTTTGGCTGCTACCGGCAGCTCTGGCCGCACTCACACACACGCTGCAACGGAATGCGTTAGGCAGATAGATTCATCATGCAGGTACTATAATAGAAGATATTTATTAAACAAAACATAAATGCAGTGCTGGCAATTCTGTCTGTGGCCTTCACCGAGCTCCGCCAAATTGTCTAGCGGTTGCAGAACGTTGACCTGCAGCACTGCACAAGCTAAGCACTCTTTAAAACAAGCTAAGCACTCAAAACGGATGCACAACGGACGCAAAGCGGCAGTCGGAAACAGTTTTAGTCGCACTGTCGAGCGTGTTTAGAAAGTGATTTGGTCTTTGCATGTTAGCTGCATACGTCGAAAGTGGAGTGGCATTCCGCCCTCAAGTGAGTAACGGTATTTGTGAAAGAAGCGCTGCGTCAGGCATTCTACAATCTAGCAACAAAGAACTTCAACGGTTTCGACACATCCACACACAAGCATTCGCGCAATCCGTAGAAGATGCTGCAACACAGCCGCACACTTCAGTTATTCAAAAGCTTACAACAACAACAACAACAACAACAACAAACACATATACACGCAGCAAACGAAAGACCAAAAGTTGTTTAGAACCCAGTTTAGTCTAACTTAAGCACAAATATTTATATAAATAATTATAAAAATATTTTAAGTAGTTTAAGAAGTGAATCAGTGAAAACTCGCAACTGCGAACTATGCCTTTTTTGAAGTTGAAAATCTAAATAGTTTTTAATCTTAACATTTTTGTTTGTTCCCGTGGGCGTTTCTGTTAAGCACAGTTGGCACATTTAGATTGTACAAAACTATAATTTCCATTTTATAACAAATCTTTTAAAGTCTAACTGTCTTTCAAGCACAGCACATTCGGTTTAGCTAAGCAATCATGTTGTAATTATTAGTTAAACTACGTTTTCTAAAAAATCAACAAAGAAATTATCACAAAAAACTGCTCAAAAGTTGTCTTAAAGATCTTTATCTTCTTTAATTGGTTATTATAGTAGCTCAGAATCTAAAGCTAAAGCAGTTAATTGCATCATTTCATTGTGCCACCGAGCAAGATACAATCAACTTCCACTTCTTGATTGACCCGAACATACCGTTACCGGGTTACGACCCGACGTAAGGCTTCTCTCTAGGCATACCTATATACCGTATTTTTATCTTCTAAAGCCTAACCCTTTAGACATATCCAACTCATTAGCATATTGTATGTTCATTTGAGATGCGTTTGTGTGAGTAATATGCATCGCTGGGCATCATTAAATGGAAGATAATAATCACTTGGGGAACTATTGAATAAGTATATTATAAAGCAAGGCATATGTATAGGTGGAATTAGAGCGAGTCTAGCTGAGACTGGTGACTTTCCAAAAGGGCTGGCGTGCCTTCACAGAATTTCCACCATTTTATGAAAACCTTTTAGCAGCAAAATTGTTCTTTTAGATTAACAAAATTGTTTCATACTTTTCGAAATTAGATTAACAGTTTTTTTAACAGCAGTATCCTGCACTAAACCATACCTTAAACCTGCTATAGCAATTGACTTGCGAATATTTAAATCAGCTGCATTAACTTCTGAACAAAGTTCGCATGTAAAACAGACGTCAAGTAAGTAGTTTAGTTAGAAACATGGCAGATGTGACAGCTGCACCCGCGCACTTGAAGCACATGTTGCACACTTATTTCTAAGTTGTTGATTGTTGAATAGAAAAAACTTCGATATTGGCATAAATGTTTGAAAACATTTGGCATGCACATTTCGGATAGACTTTAAGACAGAACATTTTATTAAGCATACTTGTATTTAATTCTTGAGTTGATATTAAAAATTATAAATAGTAGAATTTATCGTCGATTTTAGAAATGATGAAATGTTTGTTAAAATATATTATGATGAGACACATTATTGAATTGTTTATGAGTCACTTGCAGGCAAAAAGTTTTTATTTTGTAATCAAGCAATGAATAAATACACCAAAATATATAATAAAATCCCATCAAAGTTGTTGTTTTATTCTGCGCACCAAATCCGCAGACTCGATGGTGCAGTCTGGACTGCACCAAAAGCATTGTAGGTTCGACTTCAACAGCCAACACGTGAGTAGCTTTCGCGCTTTGAAGTTCAAGTGGCAATAATGATGATTTCGCTTTTTCGCTTTGTTATACTCGAATACTGGATTGCGTCCTTGACCCCGTTATAGCTTGGTGTTGTTATACTATCAACGATAATTGGTGGTATGAGGTACCTGTCTCCCTTCCACGTTCTTCAATCCTTCGGTTAGACAAGATGTCATAAAAATCAAGTTCGCAATGAGGAAATTTCAAAAATTTTTGGTATTGTGGTGCACTTTTAAACATCCACTCACTGTGCATTCATAAGTGAGGAACAATTACTTTTTAACAAGTGCGAACAATTTCGCGGCATCTATCAGCGGTGTTTCTATGCCGAAATCCGAGGTATGCCAAAAGTTGCCTGCATCCAACATGCCTACTTGACTGCAAGTGATTTTGCTGTCACGGAAGCTCACTTGCTCGCATTTTTTAGACAATATGCAACATGTACTGATATCTGCAGCGACGTGCGCACATTTGCATTTGTAGCTGTGTGTGCGTGCTTGCGAAGCTGCAAATTTCGTGTTGCTGCGATGGCTTACAGCGCATTCAACATGTTCAACGCGATTAAATTGCACTGCGCCTCAATCACGCCCCACTCCGCACTCGGCACTACGCAAACAGAAATCAGTTTCTTTTTTGGATGGCGGGCGCCACTATCAACAGCCGCATCAGCAGCAACAGCAGCAATTTGCGGCAGCGCATGGAAATTGTCGCAAATATTGTTTATCGTATTTATTCTTTTTCTTTTTGTGTGGTGCGCTGAATTTCGCATGAATTCTTTTCGCGTTTATTCGCAATTTAAATCCGATTTGCAACAACAGCTGTTCAGCGCCAGGCACACTGCCTAAAGCGAAGGGCTAGAGTTGCTGACGTTGGCGGGGGAGTGGTTAGTACGGCCGAGTATAGCGCGACAAACGCTGATGAGGGTTTATAAAAATATGTTGCAAAAAAACAACAAAAACAACAACAAAAAGGGGAAAACGCCTCAAATTGCAAAGCAATTCAGTCGAAAGCGTCGAGCCCATTTTAATTTATTCATACCACACAAGCACGGATTTCATTCCAAGCGATGAAATTTAGAAAATATTTACTAAATGTATGCATGAGAAGTCTTTTGTACGTTAAGCTGCTTTATCGCTGCGAATAGATACGCGTAAGCCGCGCTCTACACGTTGTTCTATTCGGTGTCTGTGTATGTGTAGGAGGGCATGCAAATGTATGCAGCACATGAATTAATTTTCACGTGCAATCACCAGCACACACACACACACACACATGCACATTAAAACGTTGCGGTTCACTGATTTCATAAAGCAAACCTTCAGCAAGGCTTTGTATACCCCTGCCAAAAAATAATTGGGCCACATTTCAAGTACCCCTTTCTAACTCCCCCGCACCATCCCCTTACCCCTTCAGCACACATTGCGGCAGCCATGCGCGGCTGACGGTTAGGAGTAACAGGGCAGCTGCCACTGAAATTCTATTTTAGGCATAACAAAAAACGGGAATCTTTAACCAGATCTGAATTAAATGCAAAAATAAGCAAATATATATCGATATTTAAATAGAATCAGAAACTCGACTTTGAACTTATTTGATAGCTTCTTCAGATCAGCTCATGGTCTGTTGAGCGAAAATCGCTCCCTATCTTATATGTATATAAAACGCAGTGACTAAAAAGCGTCTGCCTGTCCACTGACTTTAGACGAACGAAAGCAGTGCCCTGTGTAGCCCAGTGGGTAGAGCCGCGCGCTTGCACTCGGCAGGTCATGGGTTCGAATCCTACAGTTTTCAAATTTTTTTTTTATTTTTTATTTTTTACTTTGCATTGCCTTTTATTGTTGCTGATTGTTTTACTAGCTGTCGTGTATACAGGCACACACGACAGGTGGCCCCATTTGTAATTATATAATTCACTGGAGGTTTACCAGTACCGTTAAATTTTCAGTGAATACGGATGAGTAGTTGTGCAAGATAAAATGAGTATATAGTAGACTACTCATTCAGAGCAAAAGTATGTCTCTCGCATATCTCTTTTTTTTTACATTTCCTCACATAAGATATCTGGTCTTTAAACCAAATTTGAAGTTGATCACTTTTCATTGTTCGAGATTTAATTATTTTTGTTCGTAAAATATTGTTCCTACTTTTACTGTTAAGTAGATTTGTAAATTTTCGTTCTTCGTAGCGATTAAACGCCCCTCCCTTCTGCACGAAATTTGTCGTACGTCCATGGCGGACAACTTTTTCAGCGCTTTTACGAGTCTAAAAACATTTGATATAATATCAAAAGAGTCAACACAAAAGTCACAAAGAACGCATAACTTTCAGTCGAGCGCGCAAAGACAAAAAGCACTGTCACACAAGCGCCAACAACAACAACAACAACAACAACAGCGGCAGCGTAGTAGTATTAACACATGCATAGTAAAATGTGTAGCACACTTTTAGGCGGCAACTTGGTAAAAGACGCTCGAGCACGTGGCATACAACTCCAACAGCTCCTTCAGCACGACAGGACAACGAGGTGTTAGGCTAAATTACATGCAAGCAGGGCTTCAAGTCAGCCACACGGCGTGCGGGACGACGGTATGACGTCATACACGTACGTTTAACATTTTTTGCCGCCACAAAACTTTACCTATTCTCAGCACTCGCATCGAAGCGAGGTGAAAACGCAAAAACAGTTCTGTACAGTTCCCGCCTTCAAAGTCCTTAATTTGTCAGTGTTAATTTGGGAGTCGAATGCACAAAGAACAGCGACAACTTGAATTTTGATGGCACAAGTCGGCGCCGCACAGAAACTATCACGGAAGACCAGTTCGACAACAGAAAAATTGCTGATTTTTTAGAATTTCCCAAAGTAATTTCGAAATAATTATTAAGTAAAAAAAAATTTTTTAAATTCAACGTTTTTAAAATGAACTAAAAAGTATAAAATAATTTTTCATTGCCATAAACAGATTTCTGAACCAATATAGATGGTCCTGATAATGTTTGATTTTGATTTTTCAATTGATATGGAAATACTAGTAAGATTTAAAACTAAAAACGTTGGGCATACGTTGGGTTATTGATGCGTGAATAGTTCACCTAAGTCACTAACAGTTTGATTGTACTGCCTATTCTTTGATTTAAACTTGTTAAACTCAAAAGTAGATTAAAATTCAGAATTTTGTTGCATGCTTTGTTTTTCAATCCCATCTATTTGATTGATGAATTTTAGTCATTTATGCTTTGAAAGTATGAGCTGTAGTAACTTAAGTTCGACTATTATCATTAAATCACTTAAGTACAATAATATTGGCCTGCAAATGATATAAACTGTTTTCTCAACAGCAGCTACTCTTTGCTATTATTTTGCGCCCAACGTTAAATATATATATTGGTTCAGAAATCTGTTTATGGCAATGAAAAATTATTTTATACTTTTTAGGTCATTTTAAAAACGTTGAATTTAAAAATTTTTTTTTTACTTAATAATTATTTTCTGATTTTTAGTCTTGTGTGTGTAAAATTTTTCAAGTAATTTCAAACATTTTGATGAGATTATAACAGAGACATGTAAATTTCAACTGATTATATCCGAAATAGAAAATTGTTATATCCTATACCTATCAATCTGTTTATTTCTCATGATATATAAAATAAAGAAGCTAGCAAAATTAAGTTTTTCAAAATTTATATTTCAATTAAATTATATCAATAATATTGCATTCTTATGGTCTAAGTTTTCGCATTCTTTCCATCTCCTTCAAGGCATCTTCATTGCACGGTTTCTTGCCAGTGAGTTTTGAACAGTCGAGCTCCTCTATTTTTAATCCGTCTAATGATCTCACACGACTTAATGCGACATATGCCTGTCCTTTAGCAAATAGTGCAGATCCGAGATATACAACAGCATGGTCCACTGTACATCCTTGCATTTTATGAACTGTGCAGGCCCAGCAGAGTATTAGTGGGAGCTGTGTTCGCTCGATTGTTCCATAGTTTCGGAGTGCCGGAAACTGTATTGATTTCGACTTGATCAAATGAATTCCATCTATACCAAAGTCGATGCGAACACATGGAATGTCGGTATCATACATCTGATCACGACGGTATAAAGGCCAAACAATTTCAGTGATAGTGCCCATTGCACCATTCACAAGTCCTTGCTCCATATTAATATTTGAGCGAAGCATCACTCTCGCTCCGTTGAAAATTTCCAATACCTTTTTATAGCAGGCCAATTAAAAGGAACGAATGTATGTATCAATACACCAGAGTTGGAGCGTGGTGGGTTTGAATGTGTTGAGTTTGAGTGTGGTGAGTTTGGGTGTGGTGAGTTTGGGCGTGGTGAAATTGAGTGTGGTGAATTTGTGTGTGGTGAGTTACATCATACCACATATGACAGGAATGTAAGAAACGACTATTAACACCTCAATACCAAATTTGATATTGATATTGCTGTAAAATTAGCCGAGATAAAGCATTCCTTAAGTTGGAGTTGTATAGGCGGGGCCACGCCCCGTTGTCCAACGCCAACCACATTTAGAAAAAATGTTGGAAACGAATGTATGTATCAATATACCAAAATTCGTTAACATTGCTTATACAAGTGCTGAGATAAAAAGTATTTCATTATTTGTGGGCGGTGCCACGCCCACACAGAAAAAATTTTGATATAATATTGCATTGTCATCCAGTTCGGAGCTATGTTGAAAATTTCAAGCCTCTAGCTTATCGGGAAGTTACTTTAAAATTAATTACAAGATTTGTACGGGACATACAAACAGACAAGAAAGCGACCTAATAAAAACGTTTTAATAAATAAAATTATATAAAAAAAAGACTTTTTAAAAATAAGCTTTAATGTACTAAAAAGTAGAAAATAAGTTGTTTCCAAGTCACCTGTATCTTACTATCCCTAAAAGTTTGGGGCGCTCATGTGTTCAATATTTGTCAAACAGTTACCACAATATTTTATTTAAATAATTTTTTGCAAATAGATTCTAGTAATGAAAGATATTTTGAATATGGATATTGAGCGCACAAGCTTTTATTAATAGTAAGATACAGGTGACTTGGAAACAACTTATTTTCTACTTTTTAGTACATTAAAGCTTATTTTTAAAAAGTTTTTTTTTATATAATTTTATTTTCTACTTTTTAGTCTTCCATAAATTCAATTTTAGAGTTCTGAAATTTTTCGCAAAAAGAATTTTAAACTTGCAGAGCAGTACACAATATTTAGGGTATTCACAGTGTTTCCTATCGTCATATGTCATATCCTCAATTTAACAAATAATACGTGGCATATTTGTGACGCGGTGAGTTGTTGCTATTTTGCCAGCAGGGCGCGGCAAGTAAGTTCCAATCGTTTTTCATTCATGTGTGGTGTACCTATAATTATAAACTGAAGCCCAAGTGTGTAGTTGCTTTAAAAGTGCCACGCCCCTTGTCCTACGCCCATAAAATTTTACCAGTGGGACGACACATCCAAGAGGCGACTGCATACGAAATTTCAATGCTGCACGACCTTTAGTTCCAAAGCTAATCGAGATCAAAAATTTTGTTTGTATGGGGGTGCCACGCCCCCTTATCCAGTGCCCGCCTTATTTTCTCAGTAGAAGGATATGGATATGTAGTAAGTTCCTACCGAGTTTCATTGATGTGTGATGTGTAGTTCTAAAGTTATACACGAATCTAGAGTTGATAAAAAAGTGCCACGCCCCTTATCCTACGCCCATAAAATTTTACCAGTGGGACGACACATCCAAGAGGCGACTGCATACGAAATTTCAATGCTGCACGACCTTTAGTTCCAAAGCTAATCGAGATCAAAAATTTTGTTTGTATGGGGGGTGCCACGTCCCCTTATCCTACGCCCATAAAATTTTACCAGTGGGACGACACATCCAAGAGGCGATTACATACGAAATTTCAATGCTGCACGACCTTTAGTTCCAAAGCTAATCGAGATCAAAAATTTTGTTTGTATGGGGGTGCCACGCCCCCTTATCCAGTGCCCGCCTTATTTTCTCAGTAGAAGGATATGGATATGTAGTAAGTTCCTACCGAGTTTCATTGATGTGTGATGTGTAGTTCTAAAGTTATACACGAATCTAGAGTTGATAAAAAAAAGTGCCACGCCCCTTATCCTACGCCCATAAAATTTTACCAGTGGGACGACACATCCAAGAGGCGACTGCATACGAAATTTCAATGCTGCACGACCTTTAGTTCCAAAGCTAATCGAGATCAAAAATTTTGTTTGTATGGGGGGTGCCACGCCCCCTTATCCAGTGCCCCCCTTATTTTCTCAGTAGAAGGATATGGATATGTAGTAAGTTCCTACCGAGTTTCATTGATGTGTGATGTGTAGTTCTAAAGGTATACACAAATCTAGAGTTGATAAAAAAGTGCCACGCCCCTTATCCTACGCCCATAAAATTTATTGATTCATGCATTGTCATGGTGGTTACGCATGTATGCAAAGTTTCAGATCTCTAAGTAGTCGGGAAGTGGGTGAAAAATTGATTACTAGATTCCACTACATACCGGATGTGAAGTTAATATAAAGCTTATAAAATAGAAAAAATATCAGAAAAGTTTTTTTTTAGTGAGAAGAGTATTTAGAAAAAATTGTGCTAAATTAGAATTTAAGTCATTTTGGTTTTGCAGTGGTTCCGGGGGGTGGGACGTAGCCATATGACAAACAAAGAACGAACGAAGATGATATGACTGCCAGCGATCGCATCCATGGAGCCACTGCGTCGCCAGCTCAAACGCCGAGCACTAATTGCACAATTCGAGCATTGAGAAGCGCCTCAGTGCCACCGCACACAGCCGGACGCATGTGCGAACGCATTCCTATAGCGAAGCAAGGACATATCATACTTCGCTGCACTGCCTCATCCTCGGTTGCAAGCTGCATTGGCTAATTGCGCGCCGTAATCGCCAACGCCGGGGTTCTTTTGCGGAGCGTCGTCGTAGGAAATGCCAAAAATTTAATTTGCAGACAACGGTTTCTTCCACTTGGCTGCTGCCACACAATTTATGACATTCCATTGCGTCCTTTGAACCACAAGCGTTACTTCCTGCAGCACAAGCACACACACACACACACACGCATACAGAGCGCGCTGATTGTGAGCGGTCGCCCGGCCAATGGTTAATGTGGCTGCGGCGCACAGTGAGCAAAAGTAACAAATTGCAAGCTGAAAACTTTCAATTTCTTAGCATAAAATCAAAAATATTTGTTGATCGAAGGAAGTTTTTTGAATTTACATATATTCATAAACAGAAAGTATGGAAATTTGAAAGATGGCAATTGAATAATCAAGCCTTCTCTTTTTGACCGTTTTTTGTGTGCACTCATTGCACTGTGCGCCAAGCAGAAATTTCACGACAGCAGAGCGACCAAGGCGCCAAATTCTAAACCGAGCTAAGCCACATCGTCATAAGTCATTGCAGTGTCAACCGGATGTGGGCGGGCGGGCAACGAGGCGTATGTGTTATCCGGAGAAGAACACCGGCATCAGCAGGTATGCACTGCTTATGCCGTGTGCCACTAAAACGCAACAAATACTTCATTGCCAATGCGGAATGGCACATTTGAGGCATTCGAATCGGGCAGCTGCTGTGCAAGTGCGGCCAGACAGAGGCAGCAGCCGTTGCTGCAGCTGCTGACAGCAAGCCAGGAATGACAAAATTAAATTAGCACAATTACTCCATATGCCATCGGCAGCATGGCGATCCATTAGCTGCCGCCTCGATGGCTGCCGAATCTAACTACGCTCACCCCCTCCATCACCATCCCACAGCACTTGTTGCAGCCAATGAGTAATCGGTGGCATGAGTAGTTGTTACTTGAAATGCCAGTTCCGGTATTACCGAGCCCGCTGCATTAATGCTGTTCAAATCCCTGAATTTCGGCATTTTTCAGCAGGCAGCTAACCGATAGCTGCTCTTCCACTGCCACGTCACCGATCGTCTGCTCCGGCCGATAAGTTTATATGCCACGACAGTGCCACAAATGCAACACTGCGTGCATTTGCATTTTGCGTGCGGTTTGTGGCAACATCTTGTTCAATTTATTATCATTTCTCGGCCAGCTGCAAAGCTCAGAACACACACACACGCACGCAGTCGTATTCATGTAATGGCTGCATGCCTGGAAATACATAAAGGCCGATTGCTTAATGCCTTCAGGCACACACGTGAATGCGCATTTATTTGTGGCGCTGACAGTGGTCCGAAGTCGATTCTATCTGATTTAAAATATTTTAGTTACAGTTTTTCCAATATGATTGACTATGCATAGAAGAAGAAGCTCGCTGAAGTCGATTTTATCAGATTTATTCGCTCTTCCCAAATAATTTTAAAAAATTGTATGACAAATATATTCCGTTATCTTTTCGGTTAATAAATTTATATTTCTATTAACATTTAAAGGCATAGTCCAATTTTGCCGCCTGAATTTCTTCAGTTTTCAATGGATTCTAAAGATTCTTATGCTACAGAAATTAGTTAAATTTGTTGTTATAATTTTTTATTAATTTTTCAATCGTTTGAAGGGTCCCTGGCTGCATGCCATCTTATGTCTAACCATGTTGCGGCTAGGCACACTTTTTATTAATTAACTAATGCAACTTGCATGAACCATCTTAATTCCTGCCTATAAGTGCCAAATCTCGCAGGAGCCAACAAAATGATGCCATTCTTACCACTACCATTTAAGGTCGCCAGCAACCAAATTGTGCCTGTGCTGACGCACATTTCGCGAATCCCTGGCAATTCGCTGAATTTGTGAACTCGTAAATTGTTGGCGAATTCCAGCGGCTTTGGAGCAACTGCTTTGCTGCTATAAGCCTTTGCTCATACACCCCTTTACTTGGCATTACAGCAGCTGCCACAAAAAAATGTACTGTTAAGTTCGCTCCATTGCTAGCGTAACGCTATGAAGTCATTGCATGTAATGCAGAACTTCCACTGCCGTTACCAAAAACGTTTTTCGAGCACTCAAAGCCTACGAAGACAGCAGGCAAATGGCATAAACAATGTAAGGATGTAGCTACTACATATTATTGCTAACTCCACTTTCCCAGACATTTTTCATTTTCAGCTCCAGCTGCTGCTGCAGCTCAAGCTGCGCTTCCATCTACATGTCGGCCACTTCGGCTTGGCATTTTGAAGAACCGCTTAAATATCTTTAGTTGGCATCATTACGCCAAAACCCTTAAGCAAGTATCTGTCACAGCCGACTGAAGGCCGCTTATCTTTGGTCCTGCTTACCAAAAGAGTAGCGTTCGTTCGTTGTCAACTTTTTTTGCGCTTTCGAAGCAAGCGGAAGATTATTCTTGCATACGTTGTTTTCAGTAGCGCGTTGAAAAGCTATTGTACAACAACAATGCGCATTATAACAACATTCACAAAAACAATCACAATGCCAAAAATTACGCTAGCCTACAAAATGTGCATCTTTTCTGTTATTAAAATGTGGCAACTGTTACTACAAAGCACAGTTCCAAGGCAGTTCTGGCAGTTAGGCGCCTCCGTGGCTCAATGGAAATGTGCTTAATCGCTCATTCGTGACATCTAAAAAAAAGGAACTCCGTTTCCTGGCGCGTTGTCGTCTCTCGCTAGCTACTTGGCAACTCTCCGAGCGTATCCTCTGCCGTGAAAAGAAAGCTTCATAAGAGCATTCGTATGCGGCTATAAAGTAAATTCGTAGGTCCCGTTAACTTGTGCTAAAAAAAATTATATAAAAAAAACTTTTTAAAAATAAGCTTTAATGTACTAAAAAGTAGAAAATAAGTTGTTTCCAAGTCACCTGTATCTTACTATCCCTAAAAGCTTGGGGCGCTCATGTGTTCAATATTTGTCAAACAGTTACCACAATATTTTATTTAAATAATTTTTTGCAAATAGATTCTAGTAATGAAAGATATTTTGAATATGGATATTGAGCGCACAAGCTTTTATTAATAGTAAGATACAGGTGACTTGGAAACAACTTATTTTCTACTTTTTAGTACATTAAAGCTTATTTTTAAAAAGTTTTTTTTTATATAATTTTATTTTCTACTTTTTAGTCTTCCATAAATTCAATTTTAGAGGTCTGAAATTGTTCGCAAAAAGAATTTTAAACTTGCAGAGCAGTACACAATATTTAGGGTATTCACAGTGTTTCCTATCGTCATATGTCATATCCTCAATTTAACAAATAATACGGCAGTGATCGACCCTAATATTCGTGGCATATTTGTGACGCGGTGAGTTGTTGCTATTTTGCCAGCAGGGCGCGGCAAGTAAGTTCCTATCGTTTTTCATTCATGTGTGGTGTACCTATAATTATAAACTGAAGCCCAAGTGTGTAGTTGCTTGAAAAGTGCCACGCCCCTTGTCCTACGCCCATAAAATTTTACCAGTGGGACGACACATCCAAGAGGCGACTGCATACGAAATTTCAATGCTGCACGACCTTTAGTTCCAAAGCAAATCGAGATCAAAAATTTTGTTTGTATGGGGGTGCCACGTCCCCTTATCCTACGCCCATAAAATTTTACCAGTGGGACGACACATCCAAGAGGCGACTGCATACGAAATTTCAATGCTGCACGACCTTTAGTTCCAAAGCTAATCGAGATCAAAAATTTGGTTTGTATGGGCGGTGCCACGCCCCCTTATCCAGTGCACGCCTTATTTTCTCAGTAGAAGGATATGGATATGTAGTAAGTTCCTACCGAGTTTCATTGATGTGTGATGTGTAGGTCTAAAGTTATACACGAATCTGGAGTTGATAAAAAAGTGCCACGCCCCTTATCCTACGCCCATACAATTTTATCAGTGGGACGACACATCCAAGAGGCGACTGCATACGAAATTTCAATGCTGCACGACCTTTAGTTCCAAAGCTAATCGAGATCAAAAATTTTGTTTGTATGGGGGGTGCCACGCCCCCTTATCCAGTGCCCGCCTTATTTTCTCAGTAGAAGGATATGGATATGTAGTAAGTTCCTACCGAGTTTCATTGATGTGTGATGTGTAGTTCTAAAGTTATACACGAATCTAGAGTTGATAAAAAGTGCCACGCCCCTTATCCTACGCCCATAAAATTTTACCAGTGGGACAACACATCCAAGAGGCGACTGCATACGAAATTTCAATGCTATACGACCTTTAGTTCCAAAGCAAATCGAGATCAAAAATTTTGTTTGTATGGGGGGTGCCACGTCCCCTTATCCTACGCCCATAAAATTTTACCAGTGGGACGACACATCCAAGATGCGATTGCATACGAAATTTCAATGCTGCACGACCTTTAGTTCCAAAGCTAATCGAGATCAAAAATTTTGTTTGTATGGGGGTTGCCACGCCCCCTTATCCAGTGCCCCCCTTATTTTCTCAGTAGAAGGATATGGATATGTAGTAAGTTCCTACCGAGTTTCATTGATGTGTGATGTGTAGTTCTAAAGTTATACACAAATCTAGAGTTGATAAAAAAGTGCCACGCCCCTTATCCTACGCCCATAAAATTTATTGATTCATGCATTGTCATGGTGGTTACGCATGTATGCAAAGTTTCAGATCTCTAAGTAGTCGGGAAGTGGGTGAAAAATTGATTACTAGATTCCACTACATACCGGATGTGAAGTTAATATAAAGCTTATAAAAGAACGAGCTCACTTCAATCAGCGAGCGCATATTGTCTTTCAGAAAATCAACATTTTATGCTGCAAAAAAATTTTTGTTGTCAGGTGTATTCTAATTTGATATTCGCTTGAAATTTGTGACGACAAAGAGGCGTGTCACTTCTTTATTTTTTTCACAAATCCCAATACACAGTTTTTTATGTGACTATGTGTTGTTGTTGTCTTTGCTGTTGAAAATCGCGCATATGAGCAGTTTATTGTTTTATTTGGCGGTTGCGAAATCTACTCAATCCCCCCCTACTATTCCCTTTGCCTTCGCGAACAACACCCTCATGGGCCAATAACCTCCCATGGCGCATTTCTTGCAAGTTTTCGCATGGCATCGTTTGTGTTCCATTTCAACTCGCATTCAAAATGAGACCCCCTTCAGAACTTATGTCATAGCACGCGCACCACAACACTTCCCCTCGCCATTAGGCTGCGATCATGCGGATTTCTTTTACAGCTTAGCTTGCACATTTCAACTTTCAACCTTAACTCTTAACTGTATCTAACGGCAACCCCGTCGCCCACGCCGCGCTGCTGGAAAAGATTAACTCGCAGCATTTCAGCATTTAAACGGCATAAAACAACTTTTCATATTGGCACGCAACTGGGAGCATACTCGTATCACTGCCTCACAGGACTCCACCTGAGCTGAGATATACGTATGTATATTGACATGTATGTGTTTGCTTGTGTGTGTGGGTGTGACAATAATGGCGCGCATTGCAGTCAATATGTGGCATGCTAGAAAAAAGCCGTCTGCTTATCCCCTGCCTTCCAGCGTACCGAGAGAGATTTAAACTAGCTTCAGCTATTGAGCGATTTACTTGCGCACACATACACACACACGCATACACATGTACGCATGCATATGTGTTGTTAAGCGCTTTCATTTTGGTTTAGCTTCAAATAATTCGACTACATTACATTTGACATATCGCCTGTAAATGCGCTGACTTTACCTCAATATTTGCTGATTTATATACATATATTCACAATAATCTTAGAATTAATACAAGACCAATTTCAAATGATTATATCAAATTTGCAGTTCATGAATAAATTTCGATGTCAATTTTATTAGTTGAATTTTAATTTGTTTTAATATTTTGACAACTCCTTTAAAGAGTAGGCTTGCAGTCCTCAGCTGGCATAACAGTTGCAATTCAATTTCTACGAGGAAAAATATTTGTTTCTTACAAAAAGCATCAATTGATACAAAATATTGAGCTAGGCCTTTTGTGACTTTCGCCAGAATACGAATTTCATGTGAGAATGTATTCCTATTGGCAGACTTGTTTTGATGTTCTACTTGCTTGTAAAGTTACTAGTTTTATATAACTTTTTGATCACCATCTTTAAAAAAAAATTGGATTTGGCTGCTTTCGAATGAAGCTGTCAATATATATATATAGCTTTAAATGTCAATTAACGCTACTTTAAAAAAAAATGTTTTTACAAATTTACCGGCTCCCTTGACCTCTGAAGAAAATACGCGGCCACAGACAAACCGCTTTAAACGGGAAACGAATTTGATTACACGCCTTCAACGATGTGCCCTTCAATTCAACGTTTATAGTAGTTCCGAATCTGACTAGCCTTTAAATAAAAATTGCATGCTTCCAAGATTTTCCACCGACCACACCATAGCATTTCATCGTTCTTGTCTTACCTGCCCGCGAAGTTTTGCATCTTGCGGCTGCAACTTTCGCGCTGCGGCGGCTGCTGCTGAAACGCCGCTGCTACCCCGCTACCGCGCCCATGAGTTGTGACGTTTTAATTTAACACCGACCAAAGCCAAATACTTACAAAGTTTCTGCTCAGCAGCAGTTTAGAGCGCATAGCGTTACTTGGCTGCTTCCCTTGCTGTCCATCTGCTTGGTAATTTCAACAAAGCCAACAAGAATATTACAACTTTATTTAGCAAAATTCATTGAATATGAAACCGTGAGGCTCAACCGCGTGCGCATTTAAGCGCTCAAAGTTGAAAGCCAAAAAATATGAGAATTTCTTGTAGATTATAAGAAAAAAGTCGCTCATACGCCCCCGTCAGACCAAGAAGTCACAGGTATCCCTCTCACAACACAAAGCTTACGAATCATACAAAATTCGTTATCCTTCACAACATTATATATAATTTTATATAGCCGAATTCCTAGGCAAATGCTTATTGAATGGTCAGCATTACTTTGAATAATTGCCAGTTAATCGCCGAAGTTGGCGCGAACTACAAAAATAAAATATCAAATTTGCTTAACTGGACTGCACACACCAGACGCTTATCCCTTCAGCCAAAGGACATATCCCTTGTTCCGCATAAATAGTTACATATTGCCTTTTACAGCAAATATTACCAATACAAACACAAATAACAATGCAGGAAATAAGAGCAAAAATAGAACCAACAGCAAATACAAGAAATGGCAATTTGCCGTCTTTAATCCGCCAAAAACGACAAGCAAGAGAAACGATAATGGTCCGAAGGGAAATCAGAAGTTCAAATTGCAAGCGCTTGCAATGCAATAGCAGCAGCAGCAGCAACAACAGCAGCAGCTGGACCCACAGCAACAAAAATCGCTAAATTTCAATTAATTTGATTGTTCAATTATTCAGCGCGGGTTAAATGCACTGTTTGCACGCTTAAAATGGCGAAGGGAGGCAGGGAACGATGCACTGGCGATAAGCGCATTAAAATGCCAATGATTTAAAATATAATCAACATCATCAACGTCATCGTCAAGCCAAGGGTAGCAAGCAATATCTTTTGAACAAGTAGTAGCAATCGAAGCACTAGCAGAGCTTAGGAAGCACATGCAGTTGAGGCAAATCGCGCGCTGACGGTCGAAAATTTCAGATTTTATTTTTAAATAATTTTCAAATTTCTATAATTCTGCGTAATAGTTTAACATTGTCTGATTCTGGCGACTCTGAAACGCTCTGATGCCACACATGAGCCGAGCATCAGTTTCAAGCAATATAATGGATTTCTAAACGCTTTCAATCTTCTGCGCATATTACATATTCACGTGGAAGCTCACGTCATTTTAACAAAATAGTTATTTAAACAAAAACGCTTTTTCAAGTTCCTCAGAGCAAAACTGATGCGATTAATCACGACATCTGGTAACTGCAGTAACTGGTCACATCTCCTTCAGCGCGTCTGCACAAGTCTGCTTTCATTGCTACAATTGTCAACGCGAGAAGCTCTAAAAACGCATAACAACGGCGAAGTAATTGCGAACGCGGGTATACACTGGCCGCATGTGCAGTTCCCGCTTTGCTCTATTTTATGCTGGAATAGCCATGGGGACAACGTCATTGCTTTTTTGTGATTTGGATTGCAAAGCGCACAATTGTCGAGCTTTTAGCGAAATTGTAATCTGTTGCAAGTCAAGGCGAAAATAGCACTTATGCTTAGAGCAGTCGAAGAATAATTTTGACTAAGTGCTACTAGAATACGAGCAATCGGCTTAAGCAGCAATATATGAAATACTAAAAATCTTAATGTCGAAATCTTGGCTCTGATGATTTGTTCTTGAGTAGAATTAGCGACTTCAACAACTGCAGTAAAATCAAATATGCCCTCCACAGTCTTGTAGTACAAATGGTTCGAGCTCAAAGTAAACTTACAAGAACAAGAACTTTTTTACATTCGAAATTCCTTTCTTCTTGTCTCCACTTTTCTGCCATAATTTATTAATATTCACTTATTATCGATAACATCCATCAAGCCCAAAGCTCAAACAAACCTTCAGCGCTCGATACTGTCCGCTTGCTTTTTACCATTAAGCTTGCCACATTTACATTTTCCGGCACAAGGCTCCATTTGCAGGGCTTCCAGCTGCCGGCACAATGCACGCAAAATTTCAACAAATGCACCACTCTTCATGCAAAATGTTGACCTTGCAATGCTCGAGGCGTTAAATTTAGCACTAATGGCGTGAGCATGTTACTCGTACTCGCACTTGCCTCGAAATTATATGCAAAATGTGCATAAATACGTGCCATTATATGAAGCCACCCTGCGGGGGACAGTTCGGCTGGGCGGTATTATTTTGTCAAGAACCACATGTGTGTGTATGTGTGTGTGTTGACACTGTCTGTCAAGTCTTTCGCATGCGTTTCCAGTTCCTCATACATACTTTTTGCACTGCCGAGCCCAGTCTCAATCACCTTGAGCCGCTGAGCCTAGTGCAAGGTCACGGCAAGGTACGCTACAGGCTGCTTGCCTCGCTTCTCCTCATTTAGGCACTGCAAAGTGTTCGCTTTGCTGTTGCTTCATTCAAGTAAATTGTAAATATTTAAGCACTTTTTGAATAGATTTCACGAACTGCACTTTCGAAAAGGATGTTAAAAATGCACCTGAAGCAGAAGGTCACCAGCACGCGCACACACTTACACTTTATTTAACTCTTGAGCGACGATAGGCACGCCTTTGGCGGAGAGAACCTCGAAATGTGTGAACTGAACACTTTTTTTGAAATGGGTTCTGCTTAAATGAAGCTTATGCCCGTAGGCCAAAGGAACATAGTGGCCAACATCAATAAAACATGTTGGCAGGAAGAGGTTCCTTTTGCTCTAATGTCAACATCAGAATGCGATCAGAGAAGAGATATGCTAGTGTTTTTGGGCTCACTGTTAAAAAACTTGGAGCCCAAGGGAAAATACTCTTGCAATAGTCTGCGAATAAAGGCGAGGATCTTCACAGGGCACCAGATTTCTGAAACTGAATGCATCTCTTGAAATAAGCGAGAATAAGTAGCACAATAAATCTTTAGCCACAGTGCGATGCCTTCTTATTTTATTATTATAAGTTTTTTATTATCGCCAATCCATTGTGAGTTGCATTAATTTCTTCAAAATGTTTTTTTTTTCGAAAACCCTAAAGGTGTCAATCAGTTCCATATCCGCATGGGTGATGTCGCTTCAACTTGATTTCAAGACGCTTGACATGTGCTTGTCTGCTGCAGTCACTCATAGCAATTGGCAGCTCATCAAAATGCAAATGGCGCTGGCTCTCATTGCAATGTCCTTACACCATAACCACATGCCAGCTTGTGCAACAGATACACACACACACATGCTTCAAACTTCGATTCGCAACGATTTCTAAAGCAACCTTGTCTCTTCCACTTTTGCTCAACTTCAACAATTTTCCAATTCTAATTGAATCGCTATAGTTGCAGCGTAAGCATGCTGAGCTATGGCTGTCGATTATTTGCAAGAGAGATGATGGATTTTTGTATAAAGTCGGAAACTCAAAATTTTCGAAAAATTATCTAAAAATTCATATACTATTTTTAACTGAAAACTGAAGAAATTTCACGCGATTGGAAAAATAATAATTCATCTTTTTAAACGAATATCTTGCTCAAATCGAAAATGTGAAATCTTTCTGAGGTGGCTTTTTCAATTAATGCAAAAACGAAAAAGACAACACTTCGCCGAGCTGTGCCTTTGGCTGCCGAACATGCAGCCACCTTACTCCAATGCAGCGCCAGACTGTCGTCGCTATCTCTCCCTCTCTCTCTCTCTCTCTTTAAGTGGCACAAGTGCATAAGAAGTATGTGTGAAGTGCAGAAAATCTTGAGAAAATCGCGGTTCGAATTCAAATTTTAATGAATTTGCATGCTGCTGCGGGGAAGGACCACTTGCAGGCCGTGCTGGCAACTGGAAGAAATGCTGGTCAACGTTTAAAATAAATGCAAGGCAATTGTTCCACTCTCTAAGTTAGCAGTCACCAAGGAGCTGGGGCAGCCAAACTGTAAAAGAAACTGCGTTTCGAACAGACACTGAGACACTGTCGGAAGGAGCTGCTGCTCCCAGTGGCCAAATAAATTTCAAATGTGCGCTGCTCGCTGCTCGCTGTTGTGGTGGTTGCGGCGGCCGCGGCGCGTGTTGCCACACAGCAATCTTTTCTAAACTCTTTGGCCTTTGGGGATGGTGTGGCAAGTGGGGCGGAAGCAGGGTGGGTGTGTTTGACTAGGCGTGTGCACACGTATATCTGCGCATGCAGCACATTTTTAAAATGTGTGGATTCTGGTTAATAAACTCGCAGGCAGACAAGCAGGTGGAAATTGTAAGCGTTTATCGCTCGCCCCCGCATATTTTTCCATGAGGTAAGCAAAATAAAGTGAGCATAAATTTGCAATGCCTTCGCGGCCTCTTCAGGGTTCCATCTACCAGCAGCCGCCAACATGAAAGGCTGTGGGGCCAACAATACAGCGGCGCACAATGGCCCGAGCTTACATTTATTCCGCACTTTGTATGGAGCCGGACTACTGTGCGGCGCAACAAGTTACAAAAGTAGCTACATATTTGCAAAGGCTGCTGGCTGCGATCCATGGCATCTCTAGAATTTGTTAAGTTTGTTACTTTTAAATGCTTAAATGACATGACGACCGGGCAAGCGGAGCTTATCCCAAAAAAACCGTCACTAACACAGCTGATTTTATTTCTTTTTAAACCATTTTTCGCTGTTATCAAAATGGTTAGGTATTTTTACGCCCTACATCTCTTCCAATAGAACGACAAGCGACATGAAAAAGTTGAAAGTTCAAGTTAAGTCAAAGCCGCGATTGCACGGTTTTTTTCGCACCAATTAGAGAAATAGAGATCTAGCTTCTTTTTCACCGCAGCCTTAGAGTTCCATTGAAATAGTTCTTCATGTCCTTACACACCCTTAATTGTACAAAAGCTCTTAAGGGATTTGAAGCTTTAGTTCCTTTGCAGATCTGTCCGCAATTAAAGGCGCAAACATTGTCCATTGCCTACACTTTCATTGGGTCACTCAGCATGGGCACATGTGTATTTCAGCCCGGCTAGCAGTTAATTATGTACTCCAAAGTAACGTACTCAACGGATGCTGAATGCTACGTACAAAAGCCTCTCGGCTACTTGCGTCAAACTAGCGTGACGTGCAAATACAGCAGCTTCAGTTGTTGTTGTTTCTATTTTTTTTCATTGCTGCCTGGCAAGTTACTTCGGGATTATGAGTCAAACCGCAAGCGCCCAGCTCTTGTTGCGCTGGTGACCACTTGATTGTCAGCAGCAGAATGAGCGCCGCTGTCACACTGCCTCAACGCCACCTCTGCAACCAACGTAGCAATTGTCTTTGTAGCACATCCAGTGTTGCCAGATAGATGATGGTATTGTCAGTTGAACGACTTTTACCTAAAAGATTTAATGATTTTGTTGTCTTAATAGATGATTATCTGTATAAATTATTGCTACTTGTTCTAGCCCTATTTTTTTAAATTTGCTTTTTATTGATTGAGAATATTGAGAAAATAATTAGTGTTTTCAATGCTGACATTTTTTTCCAATTTAATAAAATATGTGCTTTCGCTTATTATTTTTCACGTCGAGCGGTGACGGAACATGTTTGCATTAGAGGTCTGCATGAATGCATTTGAAAGAGCGACCAAGACATTCATTCGGGTTTGAATCTCTCGCTCGCATGTGCACTTATTTCCAAACACGTGTTGAATAAGCACATATGCCTCAAGAGTGAATGAGATAGCAAAACAATTGAGTAAATTGTAAGCGCAAGCACATTACTCACAAGCAGTGTACCCACTATTCAAATGTTTTGGTAAACAGAGTGCAATGCAGTGAGTGCACCGAGTATTTAAGGGGCTATACGCAATTAAGAGGCTGAGCTTATTTTTAAAGAATTTCTGATGGAAAGACGTTTTAGTGTATTAATTATAATTTCTATGCATATTGTGGTCATTTTAAACATTATTTGCCGAAGAAAAGACTTTCGGAAGATGCATTACTAACCGGCGCGCAGCAGCGGCTTCGCCAAAATTCTCCAGCTTACCATTCAGTGCACCCACTTTACCCACTTCACTCACTATACAATAGCTTTGCTTTGTTACATTCGTTTTGTTTGTTTTGATTGTAGCAAATAGAGCAAGATAACAAATGCTGCTCTTACTCTCTTTGAAAATAATGGCACGAGTGGGTATTTGTTTTGGTATTGAGAGGTTTTGTGAGTGTTTCACCCATTCAAATGTTTCACTCGTGCGCCGAGTGCAATGAAATGGGTAACCGTAGTGCACAGGCAAACCAAATGCATTCATGCAGACCTCTAGTTTGCATCTAAGCCACTGATTGATTTTCAAAATTATTATTTCTTGAGCATCTTTGGAAGAATTTAAAAAAGTTAATTTTCTGGCAACGCTGAGCATATCCCGCGGGTGCTTGGCGAAAGTCAAGTAGTGCTAAGTTGGTTGTGCGTTTTTTGTGAGTGTCACAAAAGTTTTTATTTGCAAACTGGTTTTAAGGGCTGTTTAGTGGGCAAGGAACGAGTGCAACAGCATATGACTGCATGCATGCCTGTGTGAGTGCAGTGTGTGTGAGTGGAGTGTGTGTGAGCTGTCAACTGTCACTGTTGCAATTTTAAAGTCTGCGCTGCCGCTGCTGCCAGCCACTCGGCACTCGTTCGACCGAGCATGTGTGTGTGTGTGTGTGTGTGTGTATGCGTGGCAGTTCAAGTGTTGTCACCTCGCCAGAGGTAGCTACACAGCCGGCAACGCGGTCTAGCAAAATGCCGTCCATTATGATGTCGAGCAGAGCTTGCTTGGTATTTATGGCGCTTCTGACTCGCGTCGCAATTGGTCCGCACGCATAAAAAGCCGGCAACAGAGTGTCACTTCATTTTGGTGCTTACGCGTGGCTGCGCTGCCTGCTTGCGTGACTTCGTTAGCACGCGCCGAGCCTGAAGCCGAGCTGTCAGTTGTGCTTTTTGCAGTGGCCAAACGCCTCGCCAAACTCTGACAATTATTAACACACAGAAAAACAACAACAAAAGAGCGCTAGAAATCATTAATTAAATCTGCAAAGCGAATGTCGTTATGCCAACAAAGCAATTTGTTGAATTTCAAAATGAAATTGTGTGGCCGCGTTTGAGTGGATGTAAATGCGAGTTAAGGGGGCGGCAGAAGAGATCAGAACCCCAATTGAATCCAATGAATGGCTCATCAAAATCAATATCCATATGCCTTCTTTATCTTAAAAGTTCGAAACATGATTTCCGTTTTGGATTTCTTCGGTTTTTGAATAACAATTTCAGTTATAGAATCTTTAAAAGGAAGTATATACCTATAAAACAATCAACGAATGATGCCTGAATACATTTCTTTATTCAGTTCAAAATCAATTTCGGTTTCATTGGCGATTTCAGTCGATCGCTATTTACAAAATTTGCCATGCTTTAAAATAAAATTAAAAATTGTCGGATGAGCCTATGTCAATTTCAGCTACGCTTTCGCCACTTCTGAGTGTAATGCGCAAGCCACTACACCAGCCAGAGAAAGGCTGCTGCACGGCGTATGAGCAACAAACAATTCGCGTTTCAACTGCCACATTCCGCATTACTCATACGCCCGGATGCTCAGTCCGACAAAAGGTATTATTTTATGACTTTTTTCATCTTGTTAACCATGAGTTATGTGTGAGTGTGATCTTTGCACATTCTGCAGCAACAAAACGAAGTGCCGAAAATTACAAAAACAACCAAATGCCATGTTTACTGCAAATTCATTATTTTTAAAGCCGCACAAAAAGGCCATTACTGCGAGCTGGCGAAAAATGGTAACACTGGCCTCTGTTTATGTGTGTGTGTTATCTGCTGCGCGCAACCATTTTTAATATTTTTTCCGTGAACTGACAAGCGCGCGCATTTCAGCACAAACAGATTCATTTTTAACCACAAGGCCCCCGCCGTGCCGCCCGCCCTTCACGAGTGCTGCCGCAAAGTTACAACTTTTCACTTTGCTTTTACTGGGGAGCGGGACAAAAAGCGCTGACTTAGGAAAAGCAGAAACCATTAAAGCCAAAACGCAACACACACACACTTCCAGAACTATTCATTTCGCTTTGTTTTCTTTTTTTTTATTTAGTTTGTTGCTGCTTTTCCGAAAATTACTAAGCAATGATAAGAAAAGAGTTTGAAAAGCGCAAGAAACCGCTTGCCAGCGGCCGAGCTGCAGCGAGCATAAATTCGCAACAAAAGCACAGCAGAGCGATAGCAGCAGAGCAACACTGGCTGCCACTCCACGCAGGCCAACCGCAGCAGCCACTGCCGCTGCCATGGGGCCGCTGAGTGCGGCGGGCAGCTGCAAGTGCAGTGAAGATTGTTTATTGCAACTGGCAGTAAACGACAGCAGGTAGAAAGCATCTTGATTCTGCGGCACGCTGGCCGAGCAAGTGGTTCCATTGAATGGCAATTTTGCCGCCGCTCTGAAGGCTTTTGGCCTTTCAGCTTGATTTCTTGACTTGGTTAAGTCGTCAGAGCCTGTGGCAAAGCAGCCATTCTAAATGCGCACATAAAAAGTTGCACTTCAATATTTGCCTGTCAAAGGAAACAACCACACCGAATACAACAAACACATGAAAAATAGTAAAGCGAAATCGTGAAACGCCCACTGAAGCATGTAAAGCATATTTTTCAATTTCAGCTAACAACGGCATTGCAAGGCAGCGAGCGTATCGCGTTATCGCTTTATCGCACAACGCCACATATTATTTCCGTAATTTCGCTTTCGTATTATGCAATACATTTTCAGATTAGACAGGCACCAAGAATGCTTTGTAATATCCGGCACACAGCGCAACACCCACAAGTTGCTTACCTTCCCCCTACAAAGGAACATGTAAGTATAACTTCAATGTATTCTTACGCCAGCGCTTCTTAAACTATAAATATATTACAACAAATTTTGAATTTCGTCATGGTTTCTAAGAAAAACATATATGTATTTCACTAAGCGCAATACTTAAAAATCTGACTACTAACATAAAAGAGCTGGGTTACACTACCGCATATATTCTGCTACCACTTTTTTACTCTTATTAAATTTATCTAATTGAGTTATTTCTGAAATTTTCTACACAAATTTGCCATTTCTCAAGTTGAAAGTTTTGCCATAAAATGGTGCACGTCAGAGCTGAGGCAGTAATGATTCCCATTACATTTAGAAACAGTGACCTGTAATCATAGTCAGAAAATTTTTGCAATCACATGTTATCGCAATCATAGTTGTAATTGCTTACTTCCCAGCTCTGGTTGACATTAATAGTTAGAGAGCATGTCCGTAGCACGAGCTCCACAACTAAGAAATATATAAAAGCTCTTCTGTGAAATCAAAATAGGCCTAATTTTGTGCTTAATTCTGTGCCTAATTTAAGTGTACGTAGGCAGTCACATAACATAACCTAACCTAACCCAATTTAACCTAACCTAACCTAACTTTACATAGAGCTGCCAGATATTGCAATTTGTTAAGCTGATATTTTTAAGCTATCATAAAATGGTTGTCTGCAGCTGTAAAAGTGGGAGTTAAGATCTCTCCTTGTAAAGTGAATGTCTGCACATGTTTTCTTTATGCATGCATGAGTATTAAATGATTCGCTCTCCCTGATGTGGGTTGTCAAACCGCCCGTGACTCTTCAAGTCTACCATTTTTACTTACAATTAGAATTCCAGTTGGTTAGTTATACATTTTGCTGACATCATTTCTTGTTTGCTGGTCAGCTTGTTTTCTGGCTTCCCGTGTTCGCGTGATTTTCCAACGGAAATCGGCACAGCCAGCTACAAAACTATTGTTTCCCAGTCACCAACCAAAATAAGGTATATTTTCTGCAGCGCGTGTACAACGCGTTGCCGCCATATACGCGAATGCGAAATTGTGGCCATGCACACCTAAATACCGGCTCATTGAGGCACATCGCTCGTAATTGAAACGGCGTAAAAGCCATTTCCCCCTTCCGAAATTCGTGTGCATCGATTTGCAGCGATTGCAGCCAGGCAGCCCTGCGCCGCCCTCAAATGTCGCCGTTAACGCTTTAATCGTACGCAGCCAGCCGGGAACCGGTGACGATGGACACAACGCCAACGCAATGCAACGCAACACTGTAATTAATTTGCATGAGTGCCGGCTCGATGGAGATCGATGGATGCGCGTCAACCGCGCGAGAACGACGCGCGAACGTTCACACGCACACACTGACACACACAGACACTGGGCCAGTATGGGCTATATTCGCGTAAACTACACAATTTCACGATTATTACGTTTTGTTGTAACTTACGTATTTAACTAAAAAGCATTGGAAATTTTTTTCAATTCAAAGACACGAAAAAATTGGCTTATTAATCCTCATGATAACGCCATACCCACTGAGCCACTGTGCGGCTTAGATTGGCTTTACAATCAGGTGACTCCCCCCCCATTCGGCAAAACTTAGGGTTAGTGTCTGAAAGAAGTCAGAATATATAATTAATTATTTTATCAACTCACATTGTTCATTTACAGCTTTGACACCCTCTTTTCGGTATACCAAAACGTCAATTTTGGAAAAAAAGTTGCTGCACCATGCAAAAATTTATTTTTTTCAAAAGCTAAATTTTAATGCGTTTTTTATATAAAAAAAAATTATTTAAAAAACCAATTTGTATATGAGATTAAAGATCTAAGCGTCTCCTTTGTTTCGCCTGATTTTATGAGACACCTTTTATGAAACCTTACCACTGTGCGACGGATCCAATTGAACGAAATAAATGAAACGTTCAGTGCAATATTCCATTTCAACTCGATTATCGTGTGTGCGCTATGCACTTCCAAAATGATTACGTACAATTAGTAAAAAGGAAACAATTCTACCAAAATGCACTGCCAAAGATATAACAAGCCAAAATATGAGTAAAAAAGTCTTTGACCAAAAATGTATATAAAATAGTTTCGTTCGTTGTTTAATAGCTAGCTGATAGATAGATACTTGTCGTTTTCGTGCACAACTTTATGAGATGAGAAACTTTTTTATGGAAAAATTTTGCCTAAATCTTCAAAGATCCCATTTCTGAAAAACACACTTGAGTCCATTGAGAGAATCGAACTCAAGCATGTCTGATTAACAGAAATCAATTCTTGGTAAATTTTTAATTTTCACGACGTGATTTACTTTGCCAACACTGGCATTGGTCAGCAGCAGCACTGCAAGCGGCGCAAATAAAATGAAGTGTTGCATGGAATCGAAGGCTTCCTTCACAATGAGTGACATATATAGTGGAGGAGTGCACGGACGGACGGACGAACGAACGAAAGCGAGCCCACGACATGTACAGAAAAGCTTGGCCTGGTTCAGCACAGCAGACGAGAGGTGGAAGTGCCAATGAAGGTATGGAAGGTATGTAGCGCCATAATCCCTTAAAGCGTGCGTGAGTTTCTGCCGCTGCGGGGGGACAGGCGCCGCCGCTTGGAGCAGCACATTGCATATTGTATTGACGCCGGACCATTGTTGACATGTAATGGAAACGCTGCAGAAGAGTTCATTAAAATTGCAATTGTTGCGCCAATTTTAAGGACCCAATTGTTTGATGGCTTTGTCATTCAGAGGTGCGAGATTGTCTGAAAGCCGTCGGCACAAGCAAGGGGGAGAAAAATTTGAACTACAGCTGAAGTTTTAAATTGACTGTGAGAAGATTTCATGATGCGAATTTGCAAGGCAGTTAATTTCGACTCATGGCATGTTGAGCCAAGTTATAATCACAATCGTGTATAACCTAAAAGTGAGGCTTAAAATGAATTACGCGTGTCTGGCCGTTCTTCACGCAAGCACACACATGCACACGTTGCATCGAACAGCTGGTCGGCGTCAGCGCTCCAGTCCGCTCCTGTCCTGTTTTTGTCGTTCTCTCGTCCTTTCGTCCTGCAGTGCCGTTGGCCGAAACACCATTTCGTCTTGTTTGTCGTTTAATTTTTGTTCTGCGTTATTGTTGTTCTTTGTTTGTAATTCGTAATTCGCTTTTTGAGAGGTTTCGTGCTAATCCTTTTGCCTCATTTCGCATGTATGTCACGTGCCATTACGACGCAGAGCATTGACAGGACACGACTACGTGCACGGCTGCTGTGCCGCCGGTCGGACCACGAGCAAGCAGTTCCTAAGTATTTGTGCTTTTCGATGACAGCCAGTTTACGATGCTCTTCTTCTTCCCGCTGCTGTGCTGGCTGTGCTTGCTAGGTGGACGGACGGACGCTCCGCTCCAGTGCAGTGATTCACGGCTGGCATGTCGGCAGTGATTTCGCTGCCACCCCTCTCCCTATTGACCCTTTAATGCTTCCTAATTGCGATTAAGTGAAATAAAATTAAGTTTTTATGATTTTCCAACGGTGAGTGACGCCGGCAGCGTCCCCCTTTACGGCAGGGCAAACTGATTGTGAGCATTCAATGAATTTAATGGCATTAACAATGGCCCACCGAGAGGAGCACTTGTGCACTTCGGCTTATTGTACGAAATGAAAAATGTCAATTCAGTTCCATTGCTACTTCTACCTTGGGAAAGCATAAAATGTACTGTATCCGCGCTACTCTGCTGGCATCTAACAAAGCATATCTAGCACAGATTTTATTTCCCCCCCGTAAGGAGTGCAGAATGCAATGAATTTTAGTGGCTGCACTTAACAGTTTTTCCGATTGTGCAGTCCTTCACGCAGACTTGAGATTTGCCATGCTGTTGTTCAACTGTGTCCTCCCCACTCCAGGATAGCATTTTCTGTTCTTTTATTGATAAACTTTTCCAGGCAGCAGCAGGAACTTTTCTTCACTTTGTCGTCCAACATGTGCCTAAACCGAGCGCCACTCAAGTGCAGTACTTGGCGATGTCGATTGTCCTGATTGTGAGGCAATTGCAGCTGTCTGGCTGCACTTGCTCACTGGCCTCAGTTGACTTTTGTGTACTGATAATGTTCCAGTTGCTTTACGGCTAGCTTGTCCTGAAGCAATTTTCCATTTATTTTCTCGAAAAAGGTTCTTTTAGACTCAAACAGCTCAGCTGACAAGCTCAGACCTTCGGCGCCTTTCAGAGTAAGTGATTGTTTTGCTTTGAAGGAATGTGTGCTTTTAGAAAACAAATGGAAAAGGAAAATACAATACAACCAAGCACACTTTTTTTCCTTATTATTCAAGCTGTTACTAGACCAAACAATAAAGATATGCAAGGAATAAACGCAACCGAAAAAACAGCTACTCGGAATTTTCGAAATTTGGAGCAAGCTTTAGAATCTATATAATAAAAGCCCTCGTCATTGCCTCATTGCCTCATTGCCTCACTGATTGTCATTAACTCAAACGCTTCATATAAAAGTTTAGAAAATAAGCAAGCAAGAGCTGTGATAGCACAGTAAGTAAGGCGCTGGCACAGAAACCGAAAGTGCGTAAGTTCGATCCCTGGCAGGGTATTCTTATTTTTTTTTCGGTATCAATTAATTACTGGAAAGGCCACAGTAGTTTTTAGTTTCTGAGTTGACCACAAGATGGCGCCACTCGGAACTAAAGAGAAATTTTGATCTACAGCTTAGGAACTAAAAGTCGTGCAGCATTGAAATTCCGTATGCAGTCGCCTCATGGATGTGTCGTCCCATTGGCAAAATTTTATGGGCGTAGGATAAGGGGCGTGGCACTTTTTTATCAACTCCAGATTTGTGTATAACTTTAGAACTACACATCACACATCAATGAAACTCGGTAGGAACTTACTACACCTCCATACCCTTCTACTGGGAAAATAAGACGGGCAGTGGACAAGAGGGCGTGGCACCGCCCATACAAACCAAAATGTTTATATCGAATAGCTTTGGAATTAAAAGTCGTGCAGCATTAAAATTCCGTATGCAGTCGCCTCTTGGATGCGTCGTCCCACTGACAAAATTGTATGGTCATATGACAAGGGGCGTGGCACTTTTCAACCAACTACACATTTGGTTATAACTTTAGAACTATGCATCATACATCAATGAAACCCGATAGAACTTACTACATATCCGTATCCTTCAACTCGGAAAATGAGACGGGAATTGGAGTGATCCCAAGTCTATGGAGTGAGACCAAACAATACCCCAATATCCCTAAAAATAAAAATTGTCCAAAAGTGAGTCAGTGGGCGCCACGGGCGCCTTTCAAAAACTAGTGTTAAATAATTTACTAACCTAGTACATAGTACATATGTTCGAGTCCATGCACAGTGGTTCGATACCATAAAGTGACGGAAAAATATTCGTATGCTAGGGAATTGAGATTCAAGTTCAGTTTTTTTTGCAAACATTTTTGCAAAATATTAAATTTTTCAAACTCGTTTCCTCTCTCTATGAAATTAATGAATAAGTCCTCCAATTTTCTTACAAAAATTCGCCTTTATTTCTCTTTCTTCTGAAAAGATTTGCTTTTTTCGTATTCAAAAATTTTGCAAGTCATTAAACCTTTAATGAATATTCTCCACCCAGAAATCTTTTACTGTTTACCAAATGAACATTCCGGCACGACAAACGCTGCCACTCGCTGCACTCCGGCTCGAATGCATTCCGCATATATGGCATCAACAGCGTCACACGCCAGTGGCTCGATGCATCGCACTTTTATAACCGTCTCGCATTATAAAATAGCAACACGGCTTCGCACCTTCCGGAATTCCGTGATTACGCGTGAAGACGGCACGTGCCGACACTATGCTCCGACACGGCCACCAGCGATGCTGTTCCAACTGCATACGTCATAGAATTCCGGCAAAGCGCCAAGCAGGAACGTAAGCAATCAGCCTTTTTATTGCCATTCAGGAACACAGATTAAATTGAAAATGATTTTATGATCCGCTGTTAAGCGTCGTTAGTCGTCAGCTGGACAGCTGGACAGCAGCCAACTTGACCATCAAATAAATCAACATTAAATACGGAATAAATATTAAATTTGTTTGGTTCAAAACTAGAAACGTCTTCTGGGAGTTCTCGAACAATGGCCAAATAATAAATTTATAACTACGAACATTTTTCGAGGGTTCACCTGTGAATCTTCCCTAGCTTCGACCATAAGCTGCATATGATATCGAGGAACTGTGAGTTTGCCATAATTGCGAGTAAAGTTAAAAAACATTGCCTGGAAAGTGCACTGTTCTTCTCTCTGTTTGAGTTGATGTCACCATTTGCATTTTTACACTTGTATCACGCTTTTGGCTCTGTTGCTCTCCCTGCCCGCAGCTGCCACTGACATGGTAATGTGGTTGCCGTGGCAAAATATTTAGCATTCACTTAACCACATTTAAATTTGCTGGTGATATTTGATTTAGCACAAAGCCGCAAATGTCCAGTGATCCAGAGAGCACACAGCTGCGCATACACACACACATGCTCACACATGCGCACACAATGTCACAGTCATTTACTTCATATGGTAGGCGGCTGCTGTCATTTCGGTACGCAGAGCATTTCGTCAACACGATTGGAGACCATTCAATAAACATAACAGACGCCCGAAAAAATATTAAGACTTTATAAAAAGGTTCCAAACACTTGAAATTGCCGGCCCCCAGAAGCAAGAATATATCAATTAGCCCTCAAGTTCCTTTCCAATACCGATGTCCTTGTAAAATTATATTTCGGTTATTTCAATTAACTATTTTCCCAAAAAAGAGCTTACTAGATTTTCCAAAATTGCATCAACTTTTGAATTATAAACATTTTTTTAAGAGGAAAATCGAATGGTTAATGTTACTAACTTTACTCAGTTGGACTTAATTTTTTTCCAAAATTTTCCAATCGCTGAGGGGGTAGTGGGCCTGTGAACAGCTTTCTAGTAATCAAAATTGAATACTTTACGCTGCATTCTTGAGCGTTTATCATTTCGTACACTCGCGCTCAGGCCGAGACATAAATAAATAAATACATATATGCATACGAAACAATACATTTTTATCAACTCTCAACAGCAGCGGTTGCTCTCCCGAGGTTATCATTACCAGAAAATGATCTTGCTTTACAATCGAGCTCCCTTTCTTCCGTAGTCAATGTCGCCAATGTCGCCAGTCGCTGTGCAGTGCTACGAGATCGCGACGCGAGGTTGGCTGACATTTCGGACGGACTCCGGAGAGTGCGAAAACGATCGGCACACACACAACTCACAATACATAGTAAAGTGTTTACCGCCGAGTGATAACCAAGATATGATGCCGATTCTTATCTAAATTGTAACAGGTGCCCAGAACAGCGAGAGCAGATCGTAGTGAGATGATACGAGCTTGCGCTGATAACACATGATAACGGATAAAAAGCGCATACAATAACAACAAGCATACGAGCTGATCCGCGGAGATAACAAGAAAAGCGGCGCGAGATTACTCAAATTAGCTCGACCCCGACGCCAGACGCATCGGCCCAGCTCGACACGTTACCCCGAACGCATGTCGTCGCTGCCTGCGGGTGCGGGTGGTGCCGAAGCCACGCTCTCCAATTGGGAGGGTCATTTCGCCGTGGAGAATTCGACGGCAATTTCAGCGCTCTGTTCTCCGCCTGCCTACAAATGCAATGGCTATGAAGCGACGGCGGTGACGTCTAAGCGCGATCGCATTGGTCTGAGCGATGCCGACAACGATGACGATGAGAATTGTGCGACTGGGGGAACAGTGGCGGCCGGAGGGGTTTATGCGTCCTATGACCAGCATGTTGGTGCATCACCGG
Organism: Neria commutata; assembly: GCA_963457695.1. NCBI lineage: Eukaryota > Metazoa > Arthropoda > Insecta > Diptera > Micropezidae > Neria > Neria commutata. The sequence goes on along the minus strand of OY735247.1, from coordinate 44,658,852 downwards.
AACGCAGCCGCCGGAATGGCAGACGCAATTACAGGCGGCCCTCTTCCGGGCATTATAGTTCGCCAAATCGCAGCGGCGGCACCGCCATCAGCCGGGGAGAACCCCCACGATTCGGTCCCTTTTCAAGGCAGACAACAAGATCGTCGCTGCTCAACGACAGTATGACGGAGATACGGGTAAGAATCTAAGTAATAGTGATGTATGAGAGTGAGAGATTTCATATCTATGCTAGCCATATTGATCGTGCTTTCATTGCAACTTTTAAAAGACTACTTGTCTAGAAAAGAGGGACCGTTAATTAGAATAAATAGGAAACCCCTGCCACACTAGTCTCATGTTACGCTCATGCCTATGCACAATCTCTATCGAAGCCGTTACGTATGTATGTTATCAACACATGCATGTATACAGTGATGAGCAAAAGTGCATTGATGTTCTGCAAATTTGCAGGTATCGGTACTTAAAACTTAACTTACTGCCTGAAACGAGATGTATCACAGCAACGCAATCAATCTCTTTCTCTAAGATTCTCACTCACTGTGGTCATAGTCTAAGCTCTGAAATAGCCTATACATTCTATTGTTGGCATTTTTTTTGTTTAAAGAGTCGTTTTTGCCCCACACTGTATTTACATACTCCTATGCAGCTCTGATATCAGTAGACGTTTTTCCACTGTATTATCGCAGAGTAATCGCATGCATGAGGCTTTTAGTACGACTTCAGCTTCAGCTTGCCAGTGTCTTTTTTATGCAATGTTTTATCCGGGGGGCGGATGCGCCATTCCAAACACTGCGACTGCTGCTGGCACTTCTGCTACATGCTCTCTCAGATTACTCTAGAGGATTATTTTTAAAGGATGTATCACAGCGATGCTAATAGTTCTTTTTGTTTCGTCCAACGCTGCAATGTGTCGCAGGCCGAGGACTTACAGAGCGAGCATGAGCCCACATCGGCGCTGCTGGACTACTGCAAGCGTAAGGTTAGTGCGACACGAACTGCCCCCAGAGCCTACGGCCTAACCTCACAGTGTACTTCCAACACAGTTTTTGCGACCCTACTTTGCGATTCTGTCGGTGGCGGCACTCAACCCGATCTCCACGGACTCCACCATCTGCCGCTCATGCCTGAGCTACTTGCAGGCGTTACTCGTGCTGGCGCTGCTGGTCTTCGGCTACATTCTGCAGTACTGCTGCTCCTATCGGTGAGTACCAGCTTCTTAGGGGTAACCAAAGCACCTTCATCGTTCGGTCGCATTTCAGCGGTGATCGCGGCTTCTCAAACTACAGCAAAATCCTAGCACCCTCGCCAGACGACGCGCTGACGGACACAACGCGCATGGGTGCCGTTCGCACAATTGGAGAGCTGATCTTCGGCCACATCATTCCCAACGCGCTGCACATGTGCGGCTACATATCGGCGTTGGTGGTATGCAAACTCGTCGGCCAGGAGCAGCTGCAGAACCTGGTGGAGCGCGCGTTCCTTATGTCGATGCAGCCGCGCCGACTTTGCCGCATGCTGTGGATCTACGTGGCCGCCAGTTGCCTGCTGCTGGTGCTGCTCTTCGGGTACGTTGTGTGCTCGGTGCTCATGCAGACGCAAATCGTCCAAATACATTGGCTGGTCGAGGCACTGGCCCAATGGATGTTGACCACCAAGGTGACGCTACTGACCACGCTCTTCATGCAAAATCTCGTGGAAATCGTCATACTCGCCAGCTACTGCATTGAGTGCTACCTGCTGCGCGTGCACCTCAACACGCTCTCACAGAAGCTACTCATGCACTCTATTGAGTCGCAGGACTGGATGCGCGTAAGTATCCTGGGCATGAGCATATGCGGGTTGGTAGCTGCTCTCTTCTAGAGTTTCGAAGTCATGAAAAATAAGTGTATGCATTCACATAAATTTAAATTTGAAAATATACAGCCAACATTTTTATATAAATTTGAATTCGGAGAGGGGAAGACAACTGCACTTTACAGCCCCTATCTGCGTAAGCTAATGCCAACCCCCCTCTCTAACTTCAGATGCACTATAAGTGCGGTTTCCATTTTACACCCAACAAATTTGCCTATTGTTATAAATTTGCTTTTACAAAAATATCATATTAAACTTTGAGCTAAAAATTTTTTCAAATTGAAGGAAACTAGCAAAAAAATTCGAAAAAATCAATGAACAATTTTGCAAAAAATCAATAAAATATGTCAACGTTTTTGTTTGTCCTTTTCGAAAAAATGTTAACTAAAAAAAGTCTCGAGTCGATTATGAACATTGTATAAAATGAGGAAAAAAGTATGCAAGTTAAAGGAAAATATGCAAATTTGTTAAGTGTAATACGTGTAATGCGCTTCCAATCTGCTGAAGCACTGCAAGCAGGCGCACTTAATATATTTATTATTAATTATGCTGCTTCTCTTTTTATTTATGGCAGGAGATGCTGGAATTTCGCAAGCTGTTGGATCATCTAAATCAACTCGTTGGCATGCCAGTTTGTTTCTTCATTGTTATGAATCTCTCATACGCCTTCGCGGGCTTGGTGTACCTGTTCAATGATTTCGATTTTCACTACTCAGCGCTGAAAGTCGTCATACTGAACATTGTCAATGTTTTGTTGTGGCTGTCGATGGGGCTGGTGCCCTTCTTCATGGCAGCCTCAGTTACGCGCGTCTGTCAAACGGCAAAGGACAATGGCCACCAGATACGCGTGCGACCCTTTGTCTATCACAATACTTCAATCGAGGACCTCAATTCGACACTGCTCTTTGCCTCGACGCTTGATCTGTCGGCTAAGCTATTTCGCATGCCCATACAGTCCAATTACCTATTCTTTGCCATTTTGGTTGTATCTGTGGTGATTCTGACGTTGGGCATGTGCGTTAACTTGATCGATCTGGGTACCTTCTAAGTGGACCCAATAACAGGCATCAGCAAGCAGTTTCAAAGTCGGCTTAAACATACAAGCGAATTAAACTAAAGACGATATTCTTTGGAACTTCTTATAGCACTTGTTTAATATAATTTAAGATACGTCATCCCGTCATCCAACTGGCTTGCCTCATCAGTATAAAATAAATGTCAATTAATTTATCTGACAATAGTCTTCGTTGCGGCAAGACTCTCGGCTGTCTTGTAATGCTGCTCGCAATGGAACATTTTATGTACAATAAAGTCCTCCGTTGTTTCGTGTTTCTGTTCCTTCAAAAAAATACATACGTATTTCAATATTTTACAACACCTGTCGGTGTGAGACTAATCATAAGTAGTAAGCATTCGCGGCAAGCTACCGACACACCTATTATAATATCTTAATAAATAAAACTTTTTATAATATATTAAAAGTAGCACCAACTACAAACAGACGCGCTTTGAGTTGAACAACTAGAATTACAATGCACTTTGGTTTATGTTTCATCATGTTTGAGGTGGTTGTGGTTGATTGCAGTAGGGACGGGTATCGACATTACCAGCCCAGCCATGGTGGATGATTGATTTTAGCGGGCGGAACAAAAGTCAAGTTAACCGGCAAATTGATAAGCGCGTGTGTACGCTTCAGCCTTCGTAAAGTGGTAAGTATCACAAGCCCATTCTTGCCTAGCAGGAACCCAGCCGGGATGTGTGCATCGCGATTTGTGTTGTCGTGTATCATTTCGATGTAGTAATCGAACTCGGTTGATTCAGTATTGAACTCCGTTATTATAGCCGCACTAGCGCCGGCTGATTCTGCGTTAATAGTTTTCGTCAGAAATGAGCATTCCCTGCAAAGTAAATATTGGCAAATGTAAGTTTTCATCTTGCAGAACTCCATGTATTGCGCTTACCCCCTCTCAATAAGCGCCACATTGCCACGCAAGTCGCGTCGGTTGCGAATCTTTGTACAAGCATCTGAAGGCTCTGTCAGGACAAGAGCCGCACCTTCCAAGCGCTGCGAAAACGATGTACCAAAATCCTTCGCCGGGCGCAGGCGGTAAGTGTACTCCAGATTAATCGGATCGGTTATTTCAAAGAAAACATCGCCTCCTATAAACTCCTGCGTCGTTACGATGTCGTGCAGTTGCGGATTGTGTCCCTGAGCGTAGCACTTTCCAACTAGCAGGCACAGAAAAGCGACAATGGTAATTTGACATCTTATCGACATAGCTCTGATTACTTCTGATATTGCCATCAGCGCTGGACCAAGACATATCACATATCACTCTCAATTTTGTTTGATAGCTGCGCTAATAATGTCGCTGATTATTACACCTTAAAACGAAATGCTGATATCAATGCCTTTTAACTCTCCAATCACCTGCGCTCAGACTCAGACTGCACTCCAGCTGTCAGTCATTGCATGCGCAAAAGTCTCCACTAACTTAGCTTTTAGCACATGTAACAACCTAACAGCTCTATTCCTTCGACCGTCTCAATACTAATTTCGTCTCAATAGAGCATTTCGGCACAATTTCTACTTTTCCTTATTCAGAAGAGAAATCAAAAGCTCGAATTGTATCAATTGAGATATTCATTGTGACTGTCGAATTAGGAGGTAACAAGCGAAAACAGCTGTTGAAAAACGTCAATTTTGAAGCAAAAAAGCAAAAATTTGTTTATTGCAGCAATTTAAAGGAAGTTACACAATTTTAAAAACACAACACATGTATGGCCTGCTGCTAAAACTCCTTTATATCGGGAGTTCGAGGTCCTCTGCCACTGCTCCCACAAATTTTACACTGCTCGCAGCGCTATCGGGCTGTTTTCCCGGCTTGCTGCTCTGGGTGCTGTTTGCAACTTTGAATGAAATGCTGCAGCTGCTCCTACGTCCTCCTGTTGAATATACGATGTCTAGAAATTAAAAGAAATAAGATAAAACACCAAATTAATGAAAATTTCCAAAAAATACTCACTTTTCTGCAGTTTTTGTTTCCATTTTTCGTTTTTTGTGAAGAAGAAGAAGCACAAACAGCTGTTTTCACAGCAAAGAGCTTTAAATGAAACGCCAAAGCTTTTTTCGTGATACGATTGGTAAAGAATAGGGTTGTAGAAAGCCCGGCACAAGAAAGCGGATCAATTGATACTCTCAATCAATTGCGCCGGGAGCGAGCGAATAGGGCTGTAAATGTAAAAATTGGTTCTAAAAAAATAGTAAATAGTATAAACTAATGCTAGGAGGAGTAGTTACTAAAGGGGTGTTTGCAGCTCTCAAGAAAAGCGAAAACTCCATATAAAAAAACGCCAACAAAATGCTCAAGAAATTTCCTTGCGTCAGAATTACTTGACCCCTATCGCAGCTCTCAAGAAATCTGCTACGAAATTTACTGCTTTTTTCAAGTGGAAATGTGCATAGGGTAACTCAGGTTTTGGCAAGGAATAATGTTTGAAACATTATTACTTTAACAAGAAGAAGGCTTTCAACAGCAAATAACAAGCGAAAGAGGTTAAATGTTAATTTTAGGTTGGAAATTTGCAAAATATTTTGATTTATTTTAGATTTTCAATTATCTTAATCTATTATCTTATTTTCAGACATGGAAAACTCGGAAAATACACCGCGAAGTGCGCCAAAACGCCAAAAGCGCCTCAACAAATTTTTTTTATGTCGCTGATTCATTTTGCCAAGGAACGGCTCCATCCGGAGAACTCACATAATCTTTTAGAATGTTTCGCAAACATTTTCCATAATCGGAAGATCTTCCGCGACAGTTGCTTAAATGCGTTTGCATCAATGAGCCCTCTAGGTGTTCGTTGCTTTCCCATTCTCCATTCACCCAATTCCTGTTATTGCCTTCGAAACCTGCAGATGTTTCTGCGCAGTATGCCATCCGACTTCTATTTAGCAAGTAATTGTGCAGACAAGAACAGGCCGAAACGATTTTTTGACCTCGGACAGGACCGCAAAATAGAGTTTTCCTAAGACACAGCCATCTCGAACTCAAAATTCCGAACCCATTCTCAATCCACCGCCTTGCTCTACTTAGCCTGTAGTTGAAAATGCGTTCCTCCTGCTTGAAAAATATATATTAATAAAGTATTAATCAAATAATAATAAATTTTTTTTAAACTTAACAGTCTTCATTTTACGACATTTTGCTTTGATTTGCATCAGCTGTTAGCTGTCAAAATTACTTGGCCACTACTATTTTGCCCTAAAGGAATAATGCAAAATTTTTCTTGATCGATTTCTTGAGAGCTGCAAACACCTCTTAATGTAGTATTTTTAGCGGTTGTTTAGCGGATTAAGTCCGATGATTTCCAACCCAGTGGCTCTAAACATGGTTGTATTTAAAATAATTCGATGTCTTTTTGAAAAGAAGTTATAGACTGGTACGACATCGACTGGAGCAGAACACGATAATCTGTACACATCACACAGCTCACTCTAAGCAGTTTAATATTAATGTCATTATAGTTGGAGGCTCCAATCAGCTGTTTTGTTTGCACCAAGCATTGCACAATCTTATAATGCGAAAATGTGCAACCCTTCAAGCGAATAATTCGCATACGTATATGCTACGTGCGTAAGCCAAAATTCGTATAAAGGTGTGTGCTTTTCAGACTGGCCTTCCAATCAGAGTCGACTTGTGTTTGCGTAATCCATTCATTCCAAATATCTAAGTGAAAGTGAAAAAGAGGTTTTTCAACATGCAGTGTCCCTTCCTCAGCCGATTTAGCACTAATTATGTGCGCAGTTACATCGACATCCTGTTCCAGGCTTATGGATCGTACTGTCCTGTCCTGGGTAAGAATGTACAAGCCCTCACTGAAGTTAAGCAAGAACTGGGTGTCTCCATGGCACCAAGGCCATCTTATATTAGAAATCAATCGCACTCAACTGCGCAGCCGAAGAAAGAAAGTCCCGTGGAGATGTCTGCTGTGAAGGGCAAACCAAGATCGTCTGGCGAAGCATTTAAATATGAAGATTTTTTTCACCAGCAAATTATGAAGAAGAAGCAGGATCATTCCTATCGTGTCTTTAGGAAGGTTAATCGTTTGGGTGGTGAGAATTTGTTCCCACATGCCTTGGAATATTCGAATAAAGAGCGACTTATAACGGTTTGGTGCTCCAATGACTACTTGGGCATGACTGCCCATCCCAAGGTAAAGAAAGCTGTGGCCAATGCGCTTGAATGTCATGGGGCAGGCGCAGGCGGCACACGTAACATATCTGGCAATTCTTTACATCACGAGCGCCTTGAAGCACGTCTAGCTGAACTGCATCAAAAAGAGGCAGCGCTCATTTTCACTTCGTGTTTTGTGGCCAACGATTCAACATTGTTTACTTTGGCCAAATTGTTGCCAGGTTGTCATATATTCTCAGATGCCGGAAATCATGCCTCTATGATTCAAGGCATACGTAACAGCGGCGTTCCGAAGCATATATTCCAACATAATGACCCGGACCACCTGCTTCAGTTGTTAAAGCAAGTAGATGTGAGTGTGCCAAAAGTGGTAGCATTCGAAACGGTACATTCGATGACTGGTGCTATTTGTCCTTTGGAGAGGCTTTGCGATGTAGCGCACGATTATGGAGGCCTTACGTTCATCGATGAAGTGCATGCCGTGGGACTCTACGGCGAGCATGGTGCTGGTATTGGCGAACGTGACGGCCTATTGCACAAAATGGATATCATCTCTGGAACACTGGGCAAAGCATTTGGCAATATTGGAGGCTATGTCGCGGGATCGGCTAAGCTAATTGATATGATACGCTCATATGCCGCTGGATTTATCTTCACCACATCACTGCCTCCCACTGTTCTCTGCGGTGCCTTAGAAGCTGTAAATATCCTCGCTTCCGATGAAGGTCGCGAATTGCGCTCTATTCACCAAAGGAACGTAAAATACTTGAGAAATTTACTGAGAAGAGAAGGTAACTAATTTTTCACATATTTCATGTTACTTAAATATGAGTGGAGTTTCGTCATTTTATTTTGGCAGCTAAGTTATCTATATAATATGTATAGCTAAAGAATGAAAGTGAAGTAATGCCGATAGGTTTCGATATAGTATGATAATAATCAACATATACATATAACATTTTTCCGGTAGATAGCAATTAATCATAGCAGTGGAACTGATTTGCAAAATTCAAGTTCAGCACATTTTGAATCTGATTATAAGTTTATAACTTTATAATTTGTTTGACCTACGCTAATGAAAACAAAAAGATCATATACCATTTTTCCCTTTAGTATAACATATTGCGTGATGACGTTGTCAATTATTGATTGTGAAGCATGCGCGTACTTTTTTGCAATCGGCTATCAACAACTCTAGGGGATTACACTCGGTACTATTTCATCTCTTATCTCTTTCGGTACTTGAAGAAAACCGCGAATTCATTCGGCATATTAAATTATAGGAATCAATAAAAAAAGAAACAAGCAAGAAGTTGCCGAAAAATTCACTCTTAGGCAGTGGCGCATCCAGATAGTATTTCGGAAGGAACTTGGTTTTTGATAAATATTTGTAACTTACGCAAATTTCTTGATTATAGCCGTTTTTTAGAAATGATGCGTTTCTGAGTTCTGCAACTAAGCTTGGAATTAGTTTTATTTTAATCGTTTAGTGAGAACTGTTCAAATTATCCTAAAATTTACTCTTTCTTATTATTAACAGGCTTTCCAGTTGAAGATTCACCGAGTCACATAATTCCCATAAAGATTGGAGATCCTTTGAAGATAAGCGAGATTTCGGACGTATTGCTACATACATTTGGGCATTATATTCAAGCAATTAATTATCCTACGGTTGCCCGTGGCGAAGAAAAATTACGTCTTGCTCCAACACCATTTCACACCTTCGATATGATGAACACTCTGGTTGCGGACATGAAGAAGACTTGGAATATGCTGGACATGCCATTAAATGTGACCACATGCCCTGAAAACTGTCTATTTTGTCAGAGTGAAAGTGAATTAAATATGTTCCCGCAATTGAATGATAATAATTTGTCAACCAACAATTGTGGCATTCCAAATTGCCCTAGAATGATCATGCAGGCCGCCTAATTGAATTTTAAAGCCTTCTACATACTTATCAAAGCTTATAAATTGCTGGCAACTCTTTATTTGAATAATCAATATCAAAGAAGAACCTAGAAGTCTTCGATATCTTGGTTTTTGGGCTCTCTACTGAATATTATAAAAATATTTATGGTGTATATGCTAGTGAAATACCTACTATTTCCAAATAAAGCTATCTGTTTATATTGTCTGAAATCTTTGTTTAATTGAATGATGCTATAGATAAATGCTCTGTAATATTGATTTTATATGTACTAGAAGGGTGTATACTTTTTTAGTGCAGCCTATCGATTATTCAAAATAAAAAAAGGAAGAGGTATCAAAAATTTTGGGACAAATGGATACGGTAAAGGCAGCTACATTTGAAACAAATATGCTCATAGCTTATCCATAATGCTTCACTCCACGTCATAGCGTAACATTTGATGTAAACTTCTTCTCTCAGAAGTTAGAATCAAGTGTTCTTGTCAAAGAATCGTTATTTTTTCATTTAGCGTGATTCGTAGTGCATTTGCATCAACTAAATGTTAAACATCACCGAAAATACATATAAAGGACAATTTATTTACATCAGTGTATAACATTTTTAAAAAATATTGAAACCTTCTATTTTCTATTTTGTGAAGCTATTAAAACTACTGGCGGATGGATAAGGTGTTCCTTTCATATTGGAGTTTTATGTTCCAAAAAAAGGTTTATTTGTGGGTATGGACTTCTTGAGTCTGCACAAGGCGGGAATACGCAAGTGGACGACAAAACGTAAGGCCGAATTCACGCTGCGCTTCAAATGTGTCATTAAATGGGACCGACTATTTTATTATATAGCCGTATCCAGCTATATTTTCATGGGAAACAATTGTATCGGAGAGTAGTCAGGTCTGCTGGAACTCAAACCATCAGACACAGAGCACTTATCCACTGAGTCACGGCGGGGAGAATAGAATGGTAAATATACTTCACAAAATTCATTTTATTTGGAGATAAATTTTAAACCTAATCAAATGCAAACCAAAACGTATGCAGATTTAGTTTCTATGAGTGGCTGCAAATTCATGCAAAATATTTTTTATTTTGTGTATTTGCATCCCTGTTAAGACTATGCCACACAAATGCCGCCGGCGATTTACTGTATTCGTGTATGTGAACTCATACATTGCATGCATGTGGAACGCCTATAGGTGTGTGTGGCTTCGTTGGCTGTGTTGGCGGAAAACTGTATACGTGTGAGTAAATGGTTTTTCTGTATAACTGCGTTCATCTGTTCATTTGCGTTCAGAAAGTAACTAGCCGTTGAGCCATCCAGTCGAGTTCTTAAAACCAATTTTATAAAGCAAGTCCAAAGTTAAAATCAATAAATACAAAATGAGAGAAATTGTGCATATTCAAGCTGGACAATGCGGCAACCAAATCGGAGCAAAGGTGAGCATAATTTTCAAGTTATATGCACATATAAGTATGAAGTTTCGTGGTAACAGACTATAATTGAAAACTTTCTCCATTAAATTTGGCTTTATGCAGAGTATTTTTAAAGAATTTTTTATGTATCTGTTTAACGAATATGCATGAGTTATATTATTAGTTGCCCTGTTTAGCCCAAAAGTGTACCTACCTACTTTGAAAAGTTGCTAGCTATTACGGACGCTCCAAAAAAGTTTGTCTACACAACCGGTTAGGCCAGGTGTTCATTACTTTCCATTCACCGATGATAGATGATAGCTGTATGTAAGAAATTAAGTGAAGCTATTGCACCCTAAAACCAGTTAATTGGGGGGATATCTACACTGTTAGATATGAAATTAGCATGCAAATTTTATATAGAAATTGTAATTTTCACAGAAGCCAAAAGAAAAATCGATGAATCGATTTTTGCCAAACATGAGGCAGTGGTACATTGCTGCATCTTCAACAGAACAAAATGTGTAAATTTCCATACAAATATAATATAGATTTGTTTTTTGAATGCTATACAGTCTAGACTCTAGAATAGTACAGTAAATAGCGAATATGTAAATCACACTGGAAATACAAAAGATTTTATTTTGATTCCCATATATGGACAGAACGCAGCAATTTTATGAGGAAAGTCCGTTGCATTTTCTACACTCGTATAATAATATAAGGGGTTTGCTTTACATACATATATCTTCGTGGGCATATACGTTTTCTATGTCCAATGATCCAACAATGTAAGCATTTTTTTATAATATCCATATCTGTTCTGAACTCTTCTGCACATATACATATGTACATAGGTATATATACGTAATGTGTACAATGTACATATGTATATTTTGTTTGCTTTGTTGCTACATAACAACAAAAAAGGCGTCATCTGTCACTGAATCATTCCCGAATCGATTATTGTATTTCCTCCTAATTTCACATTTTCTTCTACAACTTTCTTTTCCATAGACATTTTTCAAAATTCATCTTTTTTAATCAATCACTGTATAATTAAGACATAAGTTATACAAATATGTGCACATCTGTTTTCAAGCCTATCTCTAGTCTATCGCCCACGGCGTCCGTTTGCTCGATTTACAAAGCGATGACGTCATACGTGTTTCAGTGCGAGACGAGCGAATCGGCGTACCAATTCAAGCTTAGTTGCCAGCTATTTACCAAACAACCCACCTACTCTTTACAGCAGTGTGGTGTGGCTAAGCATAAACTGGTTTTGATTGCTAGCCCACATGCTAGTTTCATTGCCTTTTTTTCAAGAGCATCTATGAAGTCATTGCATCCGATTCTAATTTGGCCATATGGTTGCAATTCACTGTAAAATATGAATTGATGTGTTATTTTGTGCGATTTTCCATTTCCCTAAAGAAGTTGCACCCAATTTGCATTAAATAAATAATAAATAGTTGGCGTAATATCCTGTGTAACCGAGGCCTAACCCTAGATTTCTTGCATTGACTTGTGTGCGCTCGTTCTATTTTAGTACAAGTCAACGGGATCTACAAATTTATTCTATATTCCAATCCAACGGGGTTGAAAAGCTTTATTTTCATGGCAAAGAATACTCTCGAAGAGTTGCCGCGAGAGCTGAAACAAATTTTAAAATTCAATTCTTTCTTTTAAATGGTATGAGTCTGCCGAGTTTCGAACCCAGCAACGTATCGCACCAAAGCGCACTTACCCACATCGCCACTGCGGCGATTTGCATATCGATTGTTTAATCAATATAACCAAAACATGGCGGTGATGACCATGGTGCTTGCAGAAGTGGATGGGACACTGAAGTTGTTTATACAAATTTTTGCAGCTCAATTGCACCACCAATACCACTAAAACGAAATGCAATTAAATTACAGGGTGTGTTTCATCTTTCAGGTCGCTGTTCTTAAAATTATTTTTGAATTAAATACAATTTTATAATTTATACTATGTATTTTAAATTAAAACGTTTTTATTAGGTCGCTTTCTTGTCTGTTTGTATGTCCCGTACAAATCTTGTAATTAATTTTAAAGTAACTTCCCGATAAGCTAGAGGCTTGAAATTTTCAACATAGCTCAGAACTGGATGACAATGCAATATTATATCAAAATTTTTTCTGTGTGGGCGTGGCACCGCCCACAAATAATGAAATACTTTTTATCTCTGCACTTGTATAAGCAATGTTAACGAATTTTGGTATATTGATACATATGTACATTCGTTTCCAACATTTTTTCTAAATGTGGTTGGCGTTGGACAACGGGTTGTGGCCCCGCCTATACAACTCCAACTTAAGGAATGCTTTATCTCGGCTAATTTTACAGCAATATCAAATTTGGTATTGAGGTGTTAATAGTCGTTTCTTACATTCCTGTCATATGTGGTATGATGTAACTAACCACACTCAAATTCACCACGCCCAAACTCACCACACCACAACTCACCACACTCAAACTCAACACATTCAAACCCACCACGCTCCAACTCTGGTATATTGATACATACATTCGTTCCTTTTAATTGGCCTGCTAAAAAAAAAAATAAAACAATTTAAAAAAACTACCTACCAACCCATAATTTAAAAAACGATCACTCTTTTTATTGGCCCAGTCTTAAAACCATTTAACCCTTTCAACAGTAGATATAACAATTTTCTATTTCGGATATAATCAGTTGAAATTTACATGTCTCTGTTATAATCTTATCAAAATGTTTGAAATTACTTGAAAAATTTTACACACACAAGACTAAAAATCAGAAAATAATTATTAAGTAAAAAAAAATTTTTAATATTCAACGTTTTTAAAATGGACTAAAAAGTATAACATAATTTTTCATTGCCATAAACAGATTTCTGAACCAATATAGATGGTCCTGATAATGTTTGATTTTGATTTTTCAATTGATATGGAAATACTAGTAAGATTTAAAACTAAAAACGTTGGGCGCAAAATAATAGCAAAGAGTAGCTGCTGTTGAGAAAACAGTTTATATCATTTGCAGGCCAATATTATTGTACTTAAGTGATTTAATGATAATAGTCGAACTTAAGTTACTACAGCTCATACTTTCAAAGCATAAATGACTAAAATTCATCAATCAAATAGATGGGATTGAAAAACAAAGCATGCAACAAAATTCTGAATTTTAATCTACTTTTGAGTTTAACAAGTTTAAATCAAAGAATAGGCAGTACAATCAAACTGTTAGTGACTTAGGTGAACTATTCACGCATCAATAACCCAACGTATGCCCAACGTTTTTAGTTTTAAATCTTACTAGTATTTCGATATCAATTGAAAAATCAAAATCAAACATTATCAGAACCATCTATATTGGTTCAGAAATCTGTTTATGGCAATGAAAAATTATTTTATACTTTTTAGTCCATTTTGAAAACGTTGAATATTAAAAATTTTTTTTTACTTAATACTTATTTTTATAGATTGACTATTTGATATTTTACATTATGTATGGAATATGAAGTCGTTCAAGTGGACGACTATCATTCAGAAACACTGCCTCATTGCAATAATATTTTCTGGTGTAGACTGGCTTGATTGTCGTTCCGTGTCTGCTTTATCTCCCAGTGTATGCACCCTGTATATCTACAGCCGCAAAATATTGCAGACAAAGGAAACTGCTTGTTACGTTTTGAAACTATGCCTCCGTTAGGGATCTATAAATACGTTGAGAAGCGTCAGAAGCCTTTCAGGCGGTGGTAACTAGGAGACTAGATACCTACTCCAAATACAATCTTAATCTTGACGACTAGCATAATTTACACGATTTCATATAATTCAAGCGGCCTAATCAACGCCTTGTATTCAGATTTTTTCGTCACTTCACAATTTAAGGAAAAATTTTATATTTTTCACTGACTCCTAATAAAACATTTGTTTCACATCATAATGCACCAGCACTGCAATTGTTGTATTTATAGTATAGACTAATTTAGATCTTATACAGATTCACTCTCGAATTCGGAAGAAACCTAACTCCCAGTTTAAAGAAGGACAGAAAAATGTTGAATCCATTTTAAAGAGTTTGCTATGTTAGCCCGTTAATTCTTGCTGATGTCTAGTCTTATTTTATTAGTTCACTAATACATCTATTTGTTTATGATTACTCGTTTTAGTTCTGGGAAATCATCTCCGATGAACATGGCATCGATGCTACAGGTGCCTATCATGGAGACAGTGACTTGCAGTTGGAACGCATCAACGTTTACTACAATGAGGCTTCCGGCGGTAAATATGTGCCCCGTGCCGTGCTTGTAGACTTGGAGCCCGGTACAATGGACTCGGTGCGCTCCGGACCATTCGGCCAAATCTTTCGCCCGGACAACTTTGTCTTTGGTCAGTCCGGTGCTGGTAACAACTGGGCGAAGGGACATTACACAGAAGGTGCTGAACTCGTCGACTCCGTATTAGATGTTGTGCGCAAAGAGGCTGAGTCGTGTGACTGCCTGCAGGGCTTCCAGTTGACACATTCATTGGGTGGCGGTACCGGCTCCGGCATGGGCACACTCTTGATTTCCAAAATCCGCGAAGAATATCCTGACAGAATCATGAACACATACTCAGTGGTGCCCTCGCCCAAAGTATCAGACACAGTAGTAGAGCCCTACAATGCCACATTATCCGTGCATCAGCTGGTCGAGAATACAGACGAGACCTACTGCATAGATAATGAGGCCCTTTACGATATTTGCTTCCGTACACTTAAATTGACCACCCCCACATATGGTGATCTGAACCATCTGGTGTCGTTGACTATGTCAGGTGTAACAACTTGCCTGCGTTTCCCCGGCCAATTGAACGCCGATCTGCGTAAATTGGCTGTGAACATGGTGCCCTTCCCCCGTCTGCACTTCTTCATGCCCGGCTTTGCACCACTCACATCGAGAGGTTCGCAGCAGTACCGCGCATTGACCGTGCCCGAGTTGACACAGCAGATGTTCGATGCCAAAAATATGATGGCAGCTTGTGATCCACGTCATGGCCGCTATCTGACAGTTGCAGCCATTTTCCGCGGCCGCATGTCCATGAAAGAAGTCGACGAACAAATGCTCAATATTCAAAACAAGAACAGCTCGTATTTCGTCGAATGGATCCCCAACAACGTAAAGACCGCTGTGTGTGATATTCCACCAAGAGGACTTAAAATGTCGGCCACTTTCATTGGTAACTCGACTGCCATTCAGGAGCTGTTCAAGCGCATATCAGAACAATTCACGGCAATGTTCCGTCGCAAGGCTTTCTTGCATTGGTACACAGGCGAGGGAATGGACGAAATGGAGTTCACTGAAGCTGAGAGCAACATGAACGACTTGGTCTCCGAATATCAACAATACCAAGAAGCCACCGCTGATGAAGATGCTGAGTTCGAGGAGGAACAGGAGGTCGATGTGGACGAGAACTAAATGTCGTGAAAACGAATTTTTTCTAAAAAGAGAAAGCACAAGGAATTAAATTCCGAAAAATAAAAGAGAGCATTATTATAAAAACCTACACATGGCTTTATAGTTTAAATAGTTTAAATTTTTTGAAATTACATATAAGGAAAAATTAGGTACGTTCGTAAATGCAGTAAATTCGTGCAGTGACAGTAGCAGTGCAGCCAACTTCAGTTGTCACTGCCCGATCAGCTGATTTCGTTTGCAGGTTGGTTGCATTAACGAACGCGATTCAGGATGGAAATTTTGGTTAACGCATTAATTGATAGTTGCGAAACCCGAAGTGAGAGTCTTTCAATGAATTTCAATAAAGAAAGAGTAAAACGAGTGAAAAAAAGATATATCGTGGTAAAAACCTTGTTGAAAAAGAAAATAAGATCTATCCCAAAAGTAAATAATTACTTTAAAACAATAAAAACCTATCCAGATGGTGTATTCCATCTTTATACAAGATGACCAACAAATTTGGATTCATTTATAATAAATTTTCTACGTTTCCATTTCGTGTTTTGCAAACGGCAACAGTAGGATAATGACTGCGAAAACTGCAGAAATTTGTCACTGCGGTGCCAAGCCGTTGCATTAACGAACGCGTTGCACGCAGTAGTATTGCGCCATTTTGCTTTTACGAACGCGTTGCTTTGCAGTGCAACCGCTGGGTTGCATTTACGAACGTACCTATTGTTTCATGATAGTTGAAATTGCATTTCATAATTCTCAATTTTGCACACGGAAATATGCGCTATGCACTTTTCCGTGTACACTTACACTAGCAGTTTGTATTGTATTACAGTAGAAACTCGATTACTCGAAACTCGGTAGTTGCACACCTCGATACATGCATTCAAGTACCCATGAATTCATATGCTGACGAAATATCTGTTCTTATTTAACTTTTGCATGGAAGCAGTGCAGTACTGAACAAGCGAGTGTGGACAACACAAACCAAAATCCAAAATTTCTTTAATTTCACTTAAAAATTATCATTATACAAGTGTAAACATTTCATTCGCTGCCTATTGTAGTCATGTGTTAGCAATGCCATAAACCAGAAAATATTGCGGCAATGTATTGTTCACCAGAGTGCTGCAGGAATATGCCTTTGAGGCAAATATTTCCAAATCCAATTGGAAATTCAGAAATAAAAACCGTATTTTCGGCAAGCAACAATAGTGAAAAATACAACCCTGCCTGCTGTCAAAATGTCGCTGCACAGCTGTCCAACTTAACGAAACAAGTGAAGTGTCAGCATAGCGTTGCCAATGTGCTGAGTACATAACGTGCTGGAAACATTTGTTAATAATTATATAATGTAATTTGCTTGGCAGCTCCGTACAATATTATACATTTATACAAATAAATTTATTTCAAATAAAAACAGGTGTTTTGATGTTTTATTTTTTGGTATATGGGCTTTGCTCAGCTGTTCACAATTGTAATAGCTTGCGCTTCTATTACAAACTGAACAATAACGCAAGGTGCGCAAATTTCAATTTTGGTTCCCCTGTTGTGTTTGGCTTGGCGCTTGTTGATTGGCTAAACTAAATTTAAAAAAAAAATTTACTTAATATTGTTGCCAAAGTTTTCCAAATCTATTCTGCAGGCTTTATCTCGAAAGGAAATAACCCAATACAAAACTTTCAAAATTAAAAACTCTATTATTTTAGAACATTTTCAAACAATCTTCGAGAATTTATACCTGAAAAATCACCGTACCTAGAGTGAACAGACAAGAATTCAGTACTTCGAGAACCATACGCAGCACTTCTTCCAGCACGGTTAGGTCCTACAGCATATCCTCGGGAGTGGTGGACACGTTTACGCATACCCCATTGTTGAGGGGTTCTTTTAGCTGCGCGTCGAGACGTGTGTGCTTGCGCGCCAGCGTCTCAAAAAGCGAGATTAAACGCTGCGCTACGTAGGGATGCAAGGAACGGAACTGGCCGGATGTTAATGGGAAGCGCAAAATGTTGAATAATGATAATGAAACGAACATTTTAGTTGCGTCCAGCACACCACCCACCAGCACGCCGAACAAATGCCAGTACTGCGTCCAGGCCTATGTTTTAGTTTTCAGTATGGCCCTATGAACATGTTCACACGGCCATATGTTTTAGTTTTCAGTATGGCCCTATGAACATGTTCACACGGCCATATGTTTTAGTTTTCAGTATGATATATATTTCGAATTCAGGGGCAACAAAGTTTGCCTCCTGTATGATTTTTGGCATCTAGTAAAATCAATAAAGCGAACAATGCTTTTGGACGAAATATCAGAAAAGGATGATTCCGCTGTTGACGTAGCGCTAATGCGCAGAGTCGCCAAAGGTAATTGTGAAAACAACTTCCTCCGGTTGTGTGAAATTGAGAACTCCCACTGTTTGGTTACAGCAAATCATATAAAATCCACCGATACAACGAGAAAGGTGCTAAGTACATCCGTGGCTAATGCCATGAATGTTTATAAAAAACTTGAGTTTAGATCTTGAATCGGCAACAAAAAGCCACTTCATACAATTGATTGCACGCTTGATAGACCTTTTCGATACGAAGAGCCTCTGCCATGGAGATGTCGAGGCCTTCTGCACCATACATGAAAATATCGACTATTTAACGGGGTTGTCTACAAAAACGAAGGTATTCCAATGCATCACTGGGATGTTAAGGACACTGCAGGCGGTTCTCTACATAGAGACCGACTTGTTTATAAAATATCCCGACATTGACCGCATCTCATTGTACAGCATGTGCCAGGATAAATTAGAAAGCATTTTCCGAGCCCTTTACTCCGTTGGAGATATAAGCTGCGGTCGGACGGATATGTCAACGCATGCGGAAATACACAAGGGCTTGGATAGATATAACCACACCAAGTTCCCATCTTGGAGTGGTAGCCGCGATGTAAGGGATTTCTTTGAACCGTTAATGGGAACTATAGATGCAGAAATCTCGTGGCTGAGGAAAGCGGCCAGTTCAAAGCAGCAAAACAAATTTCTTCTGCTGAAAATGGAAAAATTCTGCTGCTGCTGAAAAAAGGAAAATATCTGCTACTGTGGGAAAAAAAAAGGAAAGTAACTGCTGCTGTGGGATCAACGGTGGATGCAACATACCATGACGAAAGAAAATTTCGGATGCTTCTAAACTGTAATTTGGAGAGGCAGGCGGTAGAATATTCCTTAGGCAAAAATTTTGAAATGATCAATGATTGCCCACGTTGCAGTGGCACATTGCTAAAGAAAAATAAGAAGGTGGACGATTTCACGGAAGTGGCCGTTTTTGAAGAAAATCCAGGTGCCCCTTTTCCTTGCAAAAATCCTACCGACGAGTTCTTCATAACTTGTCGAAAGATATTGAAGTGGTTCAGGGAAATATTCCCTAGGAAACTAAGTATTTACAGAATTTTATATTTTCATTTTGGTGTAATAAAACTAAAATGCCAAAAAGATTCGAATGTGGAGGAATGGTTAAGCGGTGACTGTGGGGAACACCGCTTAACAATCCTCAAAGATTTAATTGAATATAGTTTAATATATGCGGCAAAATATATAGATTCAAAATATTTGTCTAGAAAGTATAACGCATAATAGTTAATAACAATATTACTGTTATTTGTCTTTACTATTACATTCTATCCATTCTCCATACTTCTATCATACTCCATTATAAATTTTATATAAATTTAAAAAAAAGTTTGTTAATATTACTGTTATATACCGTTACTTTACTTACTATCTACTATTACCATATTACATTATAAATTAAATATAATTAAAAAAGAACAATTTTATTAAATTCATTTCTTAAGTAGAGGTTGCGTAAATTTTGCAGTCAGTGACGAGGACTTTTATTATATATATATTGCGAACAAAACAAATTCCAAGAATTTAATGAAAATTGAACGAGATCTCCTATAGGCAGAGATACGATCATACATACGATCAACGCGAATGCCTAGGTAAGTAAATTCCAAAAGTAAAAAAATCGGGCAAAAATCGGGCAAAAATCGGTAATACATACACAGTTCGCCTAATGGCTGAATTGGAACTACTGAGGAATGTAATTGTAATTGTAATGGAATTGCAATTACCCAGCTCTGACTTTCATCAACTAAAACGTAAGTTGCAAATGTGGCCAATGAGACCTAGAAATAAATAGTTTGCAGAAAATTAGATGAACAAAGCGTAAGTAGAAATAAAAATGAAATAGATAAATGGCAAATAGAAGCGAAAGTTTGCACAGATCCGATGAAAATCCTTTAATTGTTTCCCCAATGCGCGCCACATGAGCATTCTCCACGAGCGCGAGTTATGCTGACGTATGTTGGTGCATCGACTGCTGTGAAGAATTTAGGCTGAAGCTTCGAAACTCACCTTGATGCCTCTAAGCACTTCATTCATCAGCTTCACGCGCTCATCTTTGTACTTCATCTGGCGAATTTGGTAAACTTTAATACTTGTGGCTGCGGAAATGTTAAAATATCCGTGAACAGCTTCATCAGCGAACCGAAGAGGAATACACCACCGAAAGATTTGATAATGGGTGGCATAATCGAAACCATGCCCTTCTTACGGCCGGTGCGCTCACCGTGTGGATTGTCAAAGGAGACTTTGCCGTTACTATATTGCGCCTTTGACTGTGTCGGTGCCACTTCGTAGTTCTTTCGTATATTCTTGTTCCAGTAATAGGCAAATAAGACCATGACCTCTTTGCAGCTGTCTTGCGGGCGCAAATCCCACAGATCTTTCTCTTCGTTGCGGACGCAAATTCCACAGATCTTTCTCTTCCAGCGGATTGCGATAGCCTTTCCAGGACATTTTATCGAACCACTGATATGTGACGCGCGACAGAAAACTCTCAGAACATTCGGGCCGTACATAATCGCGATTGTATTTGGTCTGCCTGGGCCAGGAATACTCCAGAATACGCGTCAATGGAGGGCTATCTGTTTGCATTTTCCATCTTGTACAATGCTCAAAGCTTTCTAATACAAATACCGGCCCAAGGGCAACGGCACAAATGCCGGTTCCAAGGACAACGGCTTAAACGCCAGCCAAGGGCAACGGACAAATACCGGCCCAAGGGCAACGGACAAATACCGGCCCAAGGACAACGGTTAAAATTCCAATCAGAGCACAGACAGAAGAAGAAGCACGTAGGGACAGACGGGCCAGGAGCTGTTTAATCGCATTTTATATAATCTTGCCGTATTTATAGAATACGAAATGTGTAATGACCTAGATTTACGCCTGATTTAGGCCCCTACCAATATATGTATATGCATCACAAACAATATTACATATATAGATATAACATTAAATCACATCAAATACATGAACAAATGTTCCGGGGACAGACGGGCAAGGAGGAGCGCTGCTATTGAACCGAAAACAACGGAAATCAAGAAAAGGGCAGACGGGCAAGGAAAAGTACTCCTATTAAATTAAATAGAATTAGATTGAGCAACAGCCAATCACAGCACAGATAGGGAAGAACAAGTTAATATATGTAGATGATAAAGTTGTTTTGACTTATCTGGTGTGTTTTCTCCCTTAAGCCTTGTTCACATTCGACTTTCCTCGCTTTGCTTGACAGTTCGAGATTCAACAACAAAGCGTGAAAAGTATAAGGCTTGCTACAATGAACGCTTTAACTTTGGATTTTACTGATATAATTTAAGTAGTAGTAGTTATGCTACTAAAGTTTGAAATTCGCGAGTGTCTTAATTGAAAACGCAAACGCACGAGAAAATGAAACCAACTGGAAGCGCACGAGAAAATGAAAAATATCACAAAAAATTTCAACAACTGATTGTCAAAGCGCAAAAAAGTTGAGAGTTGCCCAACATTTTGCTTCGCATTGCTTCGCTTCGCTTTTCTCGCGTTCTATTTAGCAAGCCTCATATAAAAGCATGTATTGAACTTATCTGTCAACGCGAAATTCTGAAGCAAAGCGAAGCAAAAGTCGAATGTGAACGAGGCTTTAGAGATCTGAAACTTTGCATACATGCACTCATTCATTTTTAAGGAAGATTCCAGCGAAATAAAGTTTTTCATGTTCTTTGAAGACACTGCACAGAAATTTAAATTCATGCCAAACCGCTAATCGCTATATTTATTTTTTTTCTGTATTTATGGAATACAAAATATATAAGGACCTATATTTATGCCTAAATTAGGCCCTTACCAACATATATGCATCACAACCAATATTATATAGATATAACATTAAATCACATCAAATACAACAACTAATATTCCGGAGACAGACGGGCAAGGAGGAGCGCTGCTATTCAAACGAAAATCAAGAAAAGGGCAGACGGGCAAGGAAAAGTACTCCTATTAAATTAAATAGAATTAATTTCAGCAACAGCCAATCAGAGCACAACAGGGAAGAAGAAGCACTGCTGTATATAAGGAGCAGCTGTAGCCAAAGCGGACAGAACTGTACGAGATGCCAAGCAGAGAGGTTGTCTGATTTTTACTCTTCGTTGTTTCTAACCTCAAAAAGGGTATTTCTGGTACGGAACACTTAGGGCGCGAGCCCGACTCGCACTTGACTGCTTTTCTTTTTTTGTTTCTATGAGCGACTTTTTCCCATGGCGTTAGGACTCCTGCTCTCATTAGTCCCTGCGCGGTTAAATTATAGAAACGTATAGGAACAACATGCAAAATTCAGTACTATTTTAGTTTCAAAATTACCGCAGTACCACCTACCTTCAGTACCTTTTTGTGAATACCAATATAATTAGGGTTTTCACAGTGTCTCATATTTGTCGTATATGTTATTTGAAATAAGAATATACAACAATGAATCTGTTTGTGGGTTCCAGATTCCTTTGCGTTGCTGCCGAACACTCGGAAAAATACTGCTCTCGTTGGCAACGATCGATGGCATTTGCCGCGGGTTCAGAGAATATTATTCCGCTTGCAATATTTCTACTGCTTCTTAGCTTGCATCGGCTTTAGATCTGGAAGGAATTTGGCGCAACTTCCAGCTGAATTTAACTTTGTTAGTTTGCGGATGACCTTTCCGCTTATTGTGCCGTTACTGCACTCTAGATCGTATTTAAAAATTGTCTGTAGAATGTTCCTTAGATGATGGGGGGTATCATGCAGGGCCAAAATTTTGTGGTTATTTAGGAGAAGGGTTCAGAGAATATTCCGCTTGCAATATTTCTACTGCTTCTTAGCTTGCATCGGCTTTAGATCTGGAAGGAATTTGGCGCAACTTCCAGCTGAATTTAACTTTGTTAGTTTGCGGATGACCTTTCCGCTTATTGTGCCGTTACTGCACTCTAGATCGTATTTAAAAATTGTCTGTAGAATGTTCCTTAGATGATGGGGGGTATCATGCAGGGCCAAAATTTTGTGGTTATTTAGGAGAAGGGTTCAGAGAATATTATTCCGCTTGCAATATTTCTACTGCTTCTTAGCTTGCATCGGCTTTAGATCTGGAAGGAATTTGGCGCAACTTCCAGCTGAATTTAACTTTGTTAGTTTGCGGATGACCTTTCCGCTTATTGTGCCGTTACTGCACTCTAGATCGTATTTAAAAATTGTCTGTAGAATGTTCCTTAGATGATGGGGGGTATCATGCAGGGCCAAAATTTTGTGGTTATTTAGGAGAAAATACCCACGATTTATCCGCAGAGATTTATAAACTTTCGTATTTCTGGGGTCCTGATCACAAACGATCGCCCTTACCGAAAAGTTTAACTGAAAGGCTGCCTCTAAATTTTCCTTTACTAAAGGCAATAACCTTTCCCCCGTGAACGTGCGCGGCGTTGCGTAACAGCTCATCACGAGTTATATAAGTTATATGTGTTCTGTATGTTATAATTAGTTATAAGTCTTGAGTACAATACTGTACACAAATAATACTTTATAAAATTCGAAAAGACACCTTGCTTTTAAAAATGCGGTGCACATAAAAATTTGAATAAAATAAGTTTTTCAGTTTAAAAACACACTTCAGCGTGAGCAAACGTATTTTCCTTTTGTAATGGAATTTATAATATTTCTATTTATATTCAAAGATTTCGCGTATTGTATCTCTGCCAAATATTAGATGTATTTCATCCCTGTAAAACGATAAGCGCAAAGGGAAAGTGACAAAGAGAGAGAAAGAGATAGTGAAAGGCACGCGTTGAGAAACGTCGAGAAGTAGAAACCTCTAGAACGCGAATGGCGTTTTCTTCTTTCTTTGTTCACACTCCTTCTGACGCGAGGAAAACTATTCAAATAAGTTAGTTGACATTGAGTGGTAATCGAAAGCGGTCGTGTTCGCTACTTATAGTACTTCCGTTGTGAAACATTGTAAATAAAAGCCGGTTAACGCACAACCATTATTCGGTGTGCTTGTTCGACGCCATTATTGAACTTTTGTTAAATAAAATCATTATTAGTTATTCGGTGTGCTTGAAGCACAAGTGAAAGAAAACAAGTGTATTTTCTACACTTTTTTAATTTAAATTGAAAAAAATAGTTTTTTACAAAACTCACGTATCCCCAGTCTTTTAGTATCCCGCTTATATGGAACACTAGGAGCTTCGAGGCTACTTCCGTACTTAGTTCGTTTTTCCCCAAGTCGACGTAGCCTATTACGCGGTCTGCTACTTCATCGTAATTCAGCTCCTTTCTAGTTAGACACTCATCGAAGCTTGTCACGCACTCGCGTTCCTTGCGTGACATTGTTTGTGTCATGGTGCGAAAGGAAGCTAACACGTCTTCGTTTAGACCGAAGCTCAAGGATTTCCGGGCTCTTGCCGCCCCCGGTTCCCTTACTTCTGCCATATCAGAACGAACACTCATCGTCCAGGGCGTTCTCCTCCACCACATCGGAACGCCCATCGTCTAGGACGTTCCTATGGTCGCCACGATTTATGGCAATCGCTGGAAAAATACATAGAATACATATTAGGCATTGCATGTAGAATAATAGCATGTCTGTCAAATACATAATAGACCTCGAAATCTTTCAAAATGATATACATATGTATAACTTATCATGCAACTCTTTCTAGATCGTCTGAACTAAACTAAACTTTAAATAAATAATAGATACTTACAGGTTTTTTTTTTTAATTATGCACACAATTTGCAATCAATCTTAGCGCGCAAATCACAATAACACAACTGTCACAGAATATTTTGTGGCGCAAATGAAACCGAAGGAAACTACCGCTAACCAACGGGAAATTTCGCCATTTAGGAACTTCGTTAAGTTTCGAAGAACTTAAACCAAAATGATGCCACAAAATATTAGAAGCTGGCAACTGGCACGGGGCCCGTTCAGCGAGTTGCCAACACAAAACATAAATAGTTGGCATCGCCGTCATCTGGCTATTCGGTTTTCAGCAGACGCCATTAAAAACACAGCATATTTGCAGATTAATAATAATGCAGATGCAGATTAATATGCACAGTAATTAGCTTTGATCATAATTGACTCTTTGAATTTTACAGGTAACACGTTTGTGCGACCTTAGCTCGTTAACCCGGATTCGAACACCGTGACTTCGGTGTCGTGGAATGAGCGTGTAAATTTTGTGGCTGTGGGCACGCATCTGGGTTATGTCACCGTTTGGGATGTGGCCGCTAGTAAACAGGTGAGCAGCGGCAAAACACAGCAGCAGGTTTCTTTCTTTGGGCGGACACTGGCCTGGAATGGCGACTGTCGATTGCAGGATAAACTAATCTCTGGTGACTGGTCTAGCCATGAAAGTATTGAACCACCAATGTCGCTACAAGTCGGTGCGCTGAAAGCAGAGGAGGAAACGAAGGAGAGCTCTTCCAGCATATGGAGTGCCTTCATGTAAGGTGCTATGTCTTCCATATTTTTATTTGATAACTGTAATAAAATTTCAGGCAACATATGGAGGACTCTGATTCTCGCGAACCAATCTCACATCATCTCTACAGAGGAAGGTACTGGCACTGGCAGGTGGGCACTACACTGTATGTGGCGCCAGAGCTCACTGGCAACGCCTCCAGATTCACTTACAGTCAAAAAGTGGACATGTGTGCGTCATATTCTTCGAAATGTGCCAGCCACCCTTCGGCACGGGCATGGAACGTGCACAAACAATAATCTCACTTATTATTGAAGTGCGCTAACACATTTAGTTTATCACCTCTATAAATTGTAAAAATGTTTGCAATTTAACGAAGCATTACCGAAAACGCGACGAGCTGTAAAACATGTAAAACAACTCTTCAATGGAATTTGTCGAAATTTCGTAAATTAATAAAGTCCATCCTAGTGCATAGTACAATTTTATATCGTTCCTCTTTTATATCTGTAATTATTGTGATATTGTTTATTTTATTTCCAATTTCAACGTTTTTCCAACTTCGCAGTTTGGGATTTTATGAATAAATGTAATAATTTACGCTGTTGGCGAACATCCTGTTTTACTACGTCGGCACAGAGTTAGTAATAAGCAAAGAAGATATTTTCAAGCACGAAAAAAGCCAAAATAAGCGCTTGAAATATGCCCTTAAAACTGAAAAATATGCATCTAAAATATGCAACATAAAAGTTTTTTAAATACGTGTAATAGAGAGTTCTTTTTATTTAATTCAAATTCTCATCGTTTTTACTGTTACAATAAATTATCAGATGGTGCTTCAAGTTCTCAAAAGAAATTTTTTTCCTTTTTTCTGTCAATATATTCCCATATGCTGAAAAACTTCTTTCAACATCTGCAGACGACACGGGGCAGTATGAAAAGATTGTCAGCTCTGTTGGCGAAAGTTTTTTGACATATGGATCTTTGACATCTATATCAAAACGTAAAATTTGATTAATTTCTTTAAAGGGTTCGTACCCCTTATTTCTTCGGAGAATGGCATCGAGTTTTAAAGAGTAATCTTTGTTTTCTAAAGAAGATACAGAAGCTCGAATTTCTTCTACAATGCGAATAGATTCTTTAAGCTCTAATCCTCGAGTTTCAAATTTTACAATCGCGCCCGTCAGGCTCGAAAAATTTAGCTTTATATAAGCGAGATCAGAAACCAAACAGCCTGAACTGAACAACTCTTGAGTAACACGAATGGCTTCAGCATCGTCGCTGTTTAACGAATCTACAACACTTTTAACCTCATTGAAGTGATCGCAATAATAAAAAGCAGCATTCAGCCACGTACACCAACGCGTTATACACGGTCTTGGGGGCAGAGGTATACCTGGCAGCATTCGTTGGAATTCATTGCATCGCGATGGGGCCTTAAAAATTTAGTAGTTAGTAAAATGTTCTTCAATATAATAAAATAAAACTTTACCTTTAGGAATACAGATTTTGTACTTGAAATTAAGTTGTTCACCAGCGGAAATTGAGCGCGAACAAACTCTGCTAACCTGTGGAGTCCATGGGAAAAGCACGTCAAGTGCATCATTTTTGGGTACAACACCTGCAGAGCACCAACAGCAGCCATCATATATGCAGCAGCGTCCGTGATATTGAGAAGTACCTTATTGTACTGGATACCTTAAAAATTACAGTCAAAGTTAATATTTGAACATATTAAACAGCTAAATTCCAACTAACCATTTGGCCAAAGCAAAGACAAACTGTCGTTCACGAAGGCGGCCACAGTGGTGGCATTGGCAGCTTCTACTGTTGCTGCGTTGAACAAGTAGCTGTTCGCGCGTTCATTAGGGTCACACGTTAATACCCCAAAAATGAAATTTATCACCAGCCTTTGTTCTGAATCCGTCGTTTCGTCCACAGAAATCCATATATTCGCTTTTGGCCTTTTCCTTTAGATCTTTTAGAACCTTTTCGTAGAGACAAGGCACGTATCTCTGGCGAAGCGTTGATTCGCAAGGCAGCGGCTCATTGGTGTACTTGCTCAAAAACTTCTTTAGGCTTGGATGGCTAATTTTTTTTAAAGGAATATTTGCTTCTACGAACGCTTCGCACAAGTCCATAGCAAAAGTGTTTTGCTCTTTTGCTTGGTATTCCGTCACCAAAGTCTGTGTTTGCTTCGGATTTCGTTTTTCGGCAGCTTCTTTATGCTTTGCCGTTTCCAAATGCTGCTTAACATTGAAAATTTTGGTCGCGGCGACCGAACAATTGCAGTAAGTGTAAAAAAGAACCATACGATCCGCAAGAAAAACACCAGGAAACTGTTGGATAAAGCGCTGATCAGTCACCTCGTATCGTATTTAATCGGAGCGCAGACAAAACCTACCCTACCCGAACTCATACATGCGTTCGCTCATTGCGTATTTAATCGGCGCGTAACGCAGAAATTATAATCCAAATTGGTTTTTCTCACACGTTTACGTCTGCTCTGATGCTCAGAGAGGATGAGAGAATGACATTGCTTTGTACTAAAAACAGTGCTGCCACTGCTCTTCGATTTTAATTTAGAACTAAAACCGGATTATTATTGCTATAATTAATTCTTAAAAGTAGACCACAATAAATATATCTAAAAATTTAGATAATTCTGTGTCATAAATTTTATAAAGAATGTAAAATTTAACCTCAAAAGCAAAATGAATAGCGTGCTTACTTTGTGCACGAAACTATATGGCAGCACGGCAGCAATATCCAAGACAGAAACCTGCAAAAGAGCCACAGCTGCGATACGATTTTCACTGAACGGCCCGAATTTTGCCGTTGCGATTAATTCCGCTCACAAAAGATACGCGGTGACTGATCAGCGCTTTAACGCGACTTGAACTCTCCCGCAGACTCTTTTTTTTGGCATTATGTCACAAAAAACACGTATACAGAAAATGACGCGCAAATCAAAACTTGTTTACAATGTTGCCAGATGTTTATGAAAAATGGGTGCTAAAAATCGTTGCCAGAAATTTTTTTTTAATATTAGAACAATTTTTGTGAAAAATTTAGACAATTTTTCCTTTTATTTTCGGAAAAAGCCAAATATATGCTTTTATGTGCAAGAACGTGCAAAATATGCGTGAACGTGCCAAATATGCAGAATGCATATGCAATATGCATTTTCAAGCATATATCTTCTCTGGTAATAAGCAGAGAACGTGAAAAGAATTATGGCCAAATTGTTTATTTTTAAATTAGAAATTATTTCTGAAAATGTATTGCGCGTTGGTCCGATGGACAAAAATGTATTGCGCGTTGGTCCGTTGGACAAAAATGTATTGCGCGTTGGTCCGTTGGACAAAAATGTATTGCGCGTTGGTCCGTTGGACAAAAATGTATTGCGTGTTAGTTCGTTGAACAAAAATGTTTATGTTTCCTTCCGTATCTTGCCATCTTGTCATCCTATATACCTATGTACTAACTAATATAGCCAATAAATTTAGTTTTAAATTTAAACTGTGCATCGCGGAGTCGTCTTCCCACAAAGGAAAATTGGATAAGGCGTTGCGGTCATATTTACATATGTATTTATTTGAGCTCGGTTTGTCGAAGGTACATCAAGTATAATTATGTATATTTTAATGCATTGAATAACTGAATAAGAATAACTATTTATCATCTTACAGATTTGTGAAATTATATAAATTTTCGATAACAAGATAAAATAAATGTATTTAATTTTCAACACTGCTGTTTCGACTTCTACTTCTTGAATTCGTTGATTTGCTCGCTCCTCCACTAACATAGCTTGACTTCATAATATCATAATAAATACAAGGGAAATCGTTCTTCGTCATACTTCATATTTGTCATACTTTTACAACTGTGCACTAAATTCTCTCTTTAAGAAAAAGTTTTGATCAAATTTGGAGATTTTGCGCTTGGTTTTTAGCACATGGAACTTAACTTTTAGCACATGTAACAACCTAAATGCAACAAGTAAGGAAGTATCAGAGTAATACCCTACACCATGTTCCCAATTGGGGTGATGAAATTGTGGGTGCATTTGATTTACAACCTACATTGTGGGCGGACCACGCCCATTTTTGGCAGACTACAAGATATACCTAATAGGACTATACATGTCAAATATTGATACTCTGACAGGTGTACAACAGATGTTATCAGCATATTTATTTTAATGCCCTCATGGTAGGCGGACCACGCCCATTTTTGTAGAATATGTAGGTATTTTCACCTGCAATGAAGTGACCAAATATGGATGCTCTGGTGTGTACATTACGGAAGTTATGAGGATTTTCAGTTTACCGCCTATAAAGTGGGCGGACCACGCCCATTTTCTTATATGGCATGTAGGACCTAAAACTAAACTTGGGAACCAAATTTGATTCGTTTTAATGAATAAGTAGTCAATTGAGAGCCATTTTACCAGAAAATTGTTGCCGCCTATACAGTGGGCGGACCACGCCCATTTTTTTGTATTCTTCAGAGGGTCGACACCTCACCTTAAATACCAAGTATTATTCTTTTGAATGAGTAATTAGACAAATTATAGCAATTTAATCGAAAAAACCCGAGGTAGTGGGACTTACTGGCGTGTCCTTTGACCGATTTAACTAATTTTAACACTTTACCTCACCCGAGGTTCACTGTAACTGTGTACCAAATTTGGTCCAAATCGGACAGCTCCTTCTTTCTTTTTTTTCCGGACACGCAGACAGACGGACAGACGGACAACCGGAAATCAAAAGAGAAAGTGTTTCTGATCATTTCTATATACTTATGTCTATACTTAGGACGGCTCCTTTAATGCGTTACAATTTTCGCACAAAGTTATTATACCCTATTACCATAGGTGTAGGGTATAAAAATTGGTACTAATAAAGCAAATGGTTTTACAACGGGATGAGGAAAATAGTATACAGTAATGCTGGGATAGTATGTACTAATTTCGATTTGAATCGGAATCGATAACATTACAATTTACGAAAAAGTGCAACCGTTCACCGACTATAGCGGGTTTTCAGCGGTTTTCGACTGCTGACTGACACTGACTCTTTCATTCGCTGTCAAAAATTCGTGTCGTACGGTGGGCGCGTGTGAAATGCGCAACGCTATTGTGCTATTGTGCAAAATCAGTGTTTTTCTCAAAGAACTTGTCAAAAATTTACAGAAATATTGTATGGAAAATTTTTTAAATATAATTAGCTGCAACTGCAGTAAAAAAAGCATGTAAAAACCGCGTGTGCGCGAAACACGTAAAAGTGTTGGCTGGCGTTTGACAGCGCCCTTCGTTTTGTTTCATATTTTTGTTGTTGGCGTTCCTGCGTTCTCCCCAATTTCTGGCCTGCTCTTGCTCCATTGTCACTATCGCTTGTGTCGTCGCGTCGTTCAAATGTGAAGTGAGCGAAAAACGAATTTTTTCTTGGAAATATTTTGTTTAAATTTGAAGCAGCTGAAATATTGAAGCCTTGTGTTAATTTTTGAGAATATTTTGTCTTTTTTGGTACGAAAAAGTTGCTGTGAAATTTTTGGTCTTGTAGCTCGTGCTGCAATCTTGCCGTGTATAACATTTTGCCTTTGGGCGTGTGTGTGTGTGTGACTCCCCTTTCGCTGCCACACACATCAAACCCACCGACCGAGCGCTCGCCTGCCCACTGAACCATTAACGCATGCCATATGCGCCCCACCTCGCCGACGACCACAACAATTAGCAAACAAAGGCGTTCCGTTCGCCGTGTTTCTGGAAAATAGTTTCGTGTGAATTTCGAGTTTCCTAGAGAAGGCGCCGTCGCGCAAGTGCAACACACGCCAAAAACAACTACAACAACGGAATATTTAAAATATGTGCTAGCGAATACGCCGTGCGCAGCTGGTCTAGCATTTTCGCAGTCGCTGCCGCAGTCAGCGTCTCGTCGTCGTCATCGGCTGCTGCGCTTTCCCCGCTGCGCTCGGCGTTCGATCAAGCTTTGACAGCATTCTGCTTTAAGTTGTTGTTGTTGTGCTTGCTCCAACTTTTTTGCCAAGCTAACCAACACTTTCTTCTGCGTTTGTACGTGTACGCGGTGTCAGCTTTGTTGTTGTTGTCAACCGACAGCAACCACTTGTATCTTTGCCTGCGGTCGCTGCTCGTCGTTGACGAAAATTTGTAAAAAAATTCTAAAACTAAATTTTTAAATAAAATAAAAATTTCACAGAGCACAAAAATAAACATACGCAAAAAATAT
This sequence comes from Neria commutata, assembly GCA_963457695.1. Classification (NCBI taxonomy): domain Eukaryota; kingdom Metazoa; phylum Arthropoda; class Insecta; order Diptera; family Micropezidae; genus Neria; species Neria commutata. Next base: position 44,626,910 of record OY735247.1, on the reverse strand, counting down.
CTTTACCAATCCGCGCGTGTCCTCTCTACCCCTCTGCCCATCTTCGTTTGCATTTAACCGGCAAGCCATAAATTTCATGTGTTTTTATTTTATTATGGTTTTTTGCATGTTTTCGAAAAAAGTTCGTTTTTTAGATTCATATTGAAAATCTCAAATTAGCAAAACAGCAACAAACAACTGAATAAATAAAGCAAAAAGTGTGAATTTCTTCAAGAAAAATTTGGGTTTTCGAAAATATTGCAAATTACGCAATTCCCGTGCCCGGTTTCGTGTCTCTAAGGAAATGCTTATCGAAAATGTTAAAATCTCAGATTTGCATAAAAATTAGCTTAAAAAAGTAGCAGTGAAAATTTGTGTTATTTTTCTTGCGGCATTTGCATGTGTAAAGTGGCAACAACGTGCACACCCGTTTCCGTTTCCGTGCGTGCAGCCGTACCGTCATTCAAGCCGTAGCTGCTCTCATTTGGCCTTGAGTCGTTGTGCCGTCCGTCGTCCGTGCGTCGTCTTGGCTACTGGGCATACACGAACTTGCTGCACCCCACCTTGGCTGCCATTCCCTTCGCACTGCGGCGCCCAGCTCCGCACAGCCCAGCAAACATGGCGTCTGCGGCTCATCACAACGCGAATCTGCTGAGTTCGGATATATCGCGACGCAATCCGCAGGACGAATACGAGCTCATACAGAAGATCGGCTCTGGCACCTATGGCGATGTCTATAAGGTAAGTTCTGCAGCCCGACGGAAGCTTTTAGTCGAAACCCTCTACAACAGTAACAGATGGTAACAGAAGCGTACAAGACGAACGAATCGAAATGAGTATCGTGACGAAATGAGTCTTGTGCATTCTTATAAGAGTTGGCGTTTCCAAGATGATTTTGCACTGAACTTCTAACTGGATTCATGCTGAATCCCTATAGAAAAAAACCTATGACAAATCTGCTTGGAAATAGCAAGCATGTTACTGGTGAATTTTTTGTCCAGCAAAAAAAGTGAGTTTTATTTAGACAGCACTTTAAAAATAAATGACATTTGTAGTTTTCATTCATGTTACAGAAAAATATAAACTAGTTTGGAAATCTAGCGAAATTCTATGCACTACAGAGAAGTAAGTCGTTGAGCTGTTTTTGAAGCACAAATAGAACTCACAGTTTGAGAAGCGCTGTACGAATTGCTGCAGCACTGAGTAAAAGACAAAGAAAAGTTTTCCTCTTGCAAGAATTCCCAGCAGAATACGCTATAATCCAGCATATAACTGCATTGCAACTTGCCGGCTGCTTGCTTCACTCTGCCATTCCCACTTCCTCATCAGCTGCTGGCCAACTGTGCGCTGACTGCACTCTGACAAATGAAGAGATTCATTTGTATACAAACTCACATGCTTCACATAAAAAATAATCCGCGAATTGAATGCAAACGAACGCTCACTCAGCCAGCCGAGCCCTGCTCAGCCCAGAGACGCCTCACAAAAGTCGCGTGCCGCGACCCGCTAGCCCCTTTACAGTCGGTTTCCTGATTTTCCTGCTTCTTGCGCTTAGTTTTATTGTGCTGCGTAACTATTTGCTTCAGCAACTTTGCATATGCAATATGCGTGAGTGTGAGTGTGCGTGTGCGAGCGCAGCTGAACTGGATGCCTCTATGCCACCTCTTTGCCATGCGTGGCACGGCAGTCGGTATACTTCACTGCTTCTCAATGCACTTCCTACCCGGCACTCCAACCTACTTCAGCCTTACCTTACCTTGCCTTTTCCCTGCAATTGTGTGCGTCTATTTGCGGCATTTGAAGTTGAGTGCTCTTCCTCCCTGCCTGCCTCCCAAATGCAATTTGTCTAGATAACGCTCCGACTTTTAGATTGTGTTGCTTCCGAGTTTACTTTCCATGTCTGATTGCTGCGGCTGCAATTGTGAGTGTGCCTCCTTGTGCGAGCACTTGGAAATTGTGGCGTAGGCTTTGTTGTTGTTATTATCATTCTGCTACTTTTACTTCTTTGTATACCATTTTCCATTTTATTGTTGTTCCTAAACTGTTACATAAGTTGCATTTTGATGTCAGAGTTCGTGTTCCAGCGTAGAATTAATTGAATTTTTCATGTTGCAATTTTGTTTTCACATAAAGCCTACGGTGCATGTAATCAATTATGAAGCCGCATGCGGATCTTAGGATTTTTCAAAGTCCAATTAAATTCAAGTTTCACATAACAATAAAATTTTGCACAGGTCTCTGATCTCTGGCTTGCATAATCAAGTCTTGTGCAAATCGAAAAGAAAGAGGAGAAGGTTGGTGCGATGCCATCTCTCATCAGGAACTGGTGTTTCTGCCAGAGTATTCTCGAGTCTGTCTGCGTAGAGTTTTGCCTGCGTCAAGGCTGAATTATGAACGCTTAGAGACTTTAAAACCCGAAGGAAATAGTTCTATATGCTATGAATTTTTGTAATGTGCCTTAAACTACTTGAATTACAGTAGACAAAAGTAGCCTTGAATCCCAAAGGATACTCGTCGAACCGTACGACAACCGAAGTCTATAGAAAGAACTAAGATCACAGGTCGTCCCGCTAGGAACAACGTAATTTATTGCTGTGCTGTTTTTGTTTTAAAACTTTCAAATTTCCGCTGGCTGACATGTTATAATATTGCGGTCTTGTTTGCTGATGTTGATGGTGGTGTTTGTGGTGGCATCGTGCAACCCCTGCAGAAAACGCAACCCTGCTCAAACTTTGACACCTTGCATTGTCATGGCAAACCACTGACAAGATTCTCTCTCTCTCTCTTTCACTCATGCTTTGACCTAAATCTGCCACAAGTGACGGTAATTTTCGCGTCTTCATCATCATCATCACCAACGCCATAGCCACAATCAGTCACAAGCGTAGTCACAACTGTAACCGAAGCCATGCATGCTCATACTCAGCGTTACACCCAGCGTCAGCGGCACTTGAACCGCTTGCAACGAACGGACGTGTTGGGGGTTTCTCAGTCGGTCCGACAGAAATGTGTCGTAATTAAGTTTACAGTGCTGCAGCAAATGCCTGTGCTGCTACACTCATACACTTACAGAAATTTATTAGTGATGATTACCGTGAAATAATGTATACATAGTTCAAAAGGAGTGGGTAGAGCTTTTTGTCATCTAAGAAACAGCAAGAGAAATTATAAATCAAGAAAGCAAAGGCACAAGGATTAGATAATAACAGACTGCCAGGCTTTCAAATAGAAAGTTACTCTGGAATGCTGCGATGACCTCAACCCTTCAACAAACAGACTTACTCTAACTTTAGTGTCAGCGCATAAAGAGTGCGAAGGAACTGAGTAGACAGGCCCACAAACAAGGAAATCCGGAAATTCATTCCAAAAAACATGCTGAAAAAACCGGAAGTTAAAATCTAGACGTCCGAAGAAACTACACGGCTCTGAAAAAAACGAAAAAAGTTCTAAATTTTTAGAAAGAGAAGTAACTTTAAGTATGGAATACCGCATTGTAAGGAAGAAAGAAATAATTTTGGAAAATTTGTTCACATTACAGGAAGAAGAACTGCAAAAACTTTCAATCAAGAGCATTATACTATGTACATATATCGATAGTAGCATGAAATAAATCCTTCATTTCAATTTTACGAGTGTATGCTGCACTGCTTGTGTGTGTGTGCTTTTGTCTGTCTGATACGCATGCACTACATGTATCTACGTTTGTATCTTTTTGTGGTGTTTGTGTGCTATAATACAAAAATACAAGCGTTTATTGTTATGCTGCTTATTGTTATTGTTGTGTGCAGCTGTTATGCCAACGTGTCTGTGTGTGTGTGTGTGCGCGCTTTTGTGTGTGTAATCTCAATTGGTTACACTGACACACAGAAGCTTAACAATAACAAATGCATGCTTGGCTTAGCAACCAGCAAGTCAACAGCCAACCTCAACCCCGCTGCCAGCTGCAAGGACTACAAATTGCATACATGCAAGTATAGTGTGTCATATCACCTACACCCACACACCTACATCTCGCACATGCAACCACGTCAAAATGCACGTCAGTGGCTCTTGCCCTATACCGTTAGTGCGAATAAACCGCTTTAAAGGCTTTAAAGTTTGCTCTGTCTTTATTTTTGGGGTAAAATTTGCATCCTTTGAAAAATCGTGAGTTTTGCATATTCCATTGCTATCAGCAAAATTTTCCCATTTTATATTTCATATCCTTTTTACACTTGCACACACTCCAAAGGCCCCCTCGGCTATTTCACTCTTCTGTTCATTCAATTACATAAGTGCGACACCAGTGTCTTAGTGCTGTCTGTTATCTCAAAAGAGCATTAAATCCTTTTTGATGCACGACACGCTTACACACACTCTCACACTAATGCACACACACACGCACTTAAACGCCCATATTCTTATCGCATTTCGTACAGGCATTACATTTGTCCCTAGGCCCTACACAAGCATTCCCGTTTGCAATATTTTCCATGTGATTTTCTATTTCCACCGAGTCGCTCGGTAACTCACCACAGCCACAAGCCCCCAATCTTTGTCCAAATGTGTGTCGACCTTAAATTGTGAGCGCGCACCCAAGAGGCAAGTCAAAATTTTATAAATTCCTTTTACTTTAGCAAACTTTTATTCGGCATTTCACACACACACACACACACACAACGAACTTTTGTGTGGGTGTATGCCTGTTGTCATGAAAGTTCGCTTCAGGCTTGGTAACTGAACGCAAAAGACCGATACGCAAAAACTCTAAAAATGCTTGAATTCATATTATCCAGAATAATTACAAATCAACTTAAATTTTGATGAAAAGAAGCACAAAGTTTTAATTGAATACTATGTTGAATTAAAAAAATCAAAAAGTGTTGGGCTTCTTTCCAACCCTGGTTTCGTCATGCCTTGCTATGGCATATTATTTTTGGAAGCTGTAAACATGGAAAGCGGACACATACACCATTTATTCCTTTCTAAATTGAAATTCTAAGCCATTATGTTTTGAAAATCCTGCACTATTCCTTTCATTCAAATAGAGTCGGAATTGTACGAAACATGCGATCCACTTCTTACCTACTTCCCTGTTCTGCCGTACGGGGCTGTGTTGTTTCCATGTCTGCGCTTTTGCTTTTCATTTACTACTTTTGGTATGGGTTCCTGCACACTTTTCTGTCTAGTTTTTTCTACATATTTTTTTGTAGAGACTTTTTTGCAACAGTAAGAAATAGGATGCTGCTTTTGCTAACTCCTTCACATCCTTCCATCTGCACACACGCAGCATTTCATCTGGTTTTACCCGAAACCAGCAACGGTCAAAAGTGAAAATGCTCACACCAACATAAGACACAATCCATGACAAGCGAAGTCGTCAACATGCCACATGCTTCCACGTTTTCACATTTTCGCTTTTCTTTTGCTTGGCTTTCCTTTTTGGCTTTTTTGTTGTTGTTTCTGCTTTGTTTGTTTGTGCTTTATTTATGTCCGAACTGTGTTTTTGACAATCAGCTGTTTTTTTATTGACTTTTACTATGAGCCTTGCCGCTCTGTCTTCTACACTCTCTGTGCCCGCCCACCTTCTTTACTCGCAGTTGTCCTTTTTTCTGGTGGGTGTGGGATTTGTCAAACCGACTGTGCCCGATAGTAGGGGGGAAGAAAAAGAAGTAATTTGATTTCTGCTATTTGTCTTGCTCTTCTGTTGTCAAAGCCCTTTTTGCCTGTTTCCTTCCATGCTGTCTTCTTTGTTTGGTGTCTGCGCTTTGGATTTGCTCAATACTCTTAATGCTGAATAGATGCTTCAAAGTAACTAACAAACTCAAATGAAGTGTACCGCCGCATGACTTCAGGCTCCATTATGACAATGGTCCATTTGAAAAAATGGAATCAATTGAAAGTCTGACTGACAAGGGAACTGCTACTTTTAGTCAACTGAATTTAAAGTAGAGCAGATCTGGCATAAGATGGCTGTGATTTTAAATGTCTAACCGTTTGAAACGGTCAAAACCGGTTTAAAATGCCTTTTGAAACGGCTTTAGCCCGTTTACAGCTATGAGATCAAACAAGCTACCATCAAGAAGTTACTTCTTTCTATCTGATCAACTCTGACTTAAATTATATGCTTGAAATTCGTATCCCACAAAGATTTGCATAATTTAGCTTTGTTTAAATTGTGACAAGTTCGTTGTTGTCACTTCAAGTACTTTGTTATGCTCTTACGGGGCATGACTGTCATTTATCTTCTAAATAAAGCTCGTTTCTCTGCTTCCAGCGACGTGACAAATTTTCGCCTTTCGAATATGTATTGCATGTAGAGCTTTGCTTCACTTCACTTCACCCCACTCTGCTCTTTTCGTTTACTGTCTTGGCTGGCTTCCTGTGCATCATTCTGCTGCGCAGACGGACCACATTCAAGGTCGTACTCAACCAAGTTCACGACACTAGATACGGCAACATGCATGCCATGATAATGAACTAACATTCAAGCGTCATTGCCACCATTAGTCTCATCTTCATCCGCAGCTCGTTTGCTCCTTTTTCTTGCCATAAAAAAGTCTCAAACAGATAAGATGCGCGAATTTTGCGAAATAACTAGTACATATATGCAATATTTAAACAGCGCTTTGAGCTGCAATTCCTTTTCTTCTTGCCCTTTTCTTTTTTGCTATGTCTTTTTGCTTTGCTGTTCTTTCTTTTGTAGCATAACTGAAACTATAACTTAATTTTTATCGTTAGTTATACTATCGCACTAAAACTTAAATGTCATTTTTATTTCTACGCTCTAAAAATTCGATGAAAGTGCTATTAAAACTCTTGACTTTTCGTTAGATCCAAACGGAAGAATGTAAGAGGTATTTTAATTTCAACAACAATTTGATTACAGTTTTATTGTAATGGCAAATAAAATAGCCAAGCAAAAAATTGGTAGACTTTGGAGATTTGTTAAAATTTTGGAAAATGAAAGATCCAGCCCCTGATGGCTCGCTCGATTTTAAATGCAGTTTCTATTGAGGTTAGAATTTGTCGAATAAGATCTGCCATCAGTGGCTTTTCCGCTAGATGGCAACACCATCAACAATTTTGATTACTTTCTTTTTCCCCTTTAATTTTTCCTTCCCTTTTTGTAATTATCGTCGTTTATTGCGCTTTATTTCGCTCATGCTACTCTTTGTGTTTCGTTCTCTTAACAAAGATTTTTATACATTGTTACAGTCTTTTTTAATTTCGCTCTTTCTGCCTGCTCCTTTTGACTATCATTGATGTCGTCTTTAATTAACTTTTCCTTTGGGATTGCAGCATAACACTGATGGGTTGGTTGCGTGGGTTAGACTTGCTGTCAAAGTGACTAACTTATTATGAATGTTGCTTTTGTAATTAATTTTGCATAGGATTACCATTAGCTGCACTTATTGTCTGGCTAATTTGTCATTCGCTTTCTTGTTATTAGTGGCGTACTTATTTACTAATGTGATTTGACAGAAACATAATATTGAAAGATGTAATTTCATTAAATTTTACTAAAAAATAATTTGGTCTAGAGATTCTGGAGGCTGGTATATACAATAAATATACAGCATATATGAAGAATGCACAATCTCATAATAACCAAATGTTTCTATAGCGGGTCATAGCATTAGTACCCAACACAACCACATGCATAAAAAGTCTGAGAACACACAAAAAAAGCAGAATTTCATAATTGAAGAATTGCATTTTTGAGAGCGCATTTCTGCTTTTACGCACGCCACAAGTGCGCAATTTTCGGTGATGCCAAGTGGTCTCCTCTCGCCCAATGCGTCAGGGAAACAGTTTTCAGCTTTATGATGAGTGTGAAACGCAGTTTTGCTGATGTTGTTGAAATTTCTGCGCCACAAAAGTTGCGCCGAACAGTTCGCGCCGCGGGGTGGTGGATTTTTCGGTGTTTTGTTGTTGCAGCAACATTTCGTATAACTCGCATTTTCACGCTGCCACATATTTCCGACGAAAGTTGTTTCAGCGTTATTTTTCAAACTTTGCAATTGTTTTGTTTTGTTTTGTTTCGCTGTGGCATTTCTCTGGCCACCGGCAGGCGAATCGCAAGTTCACACGCAGCAGCAGTTAAAAGTGGTAACAACATTTCGATTGCAATTGCAATTGCTGCAGGCCAACAAACGTACAAGCTCGACTACGCCAAATGCAGCGAAACAGCCAAATGCCTTTGAGAAATTTGGGAAAATGCGAGGGCGGGGGGGCGGACCAGTTGCCAAGTGAAATTTCATTGCAACGTTGGCAAATGTGCGAGTGGCATATTTTATTTGTGTGCAAATCATTCTTGCAAAATTACTCATTGCCATAAAATGCCACCATGCACTTGCTGCCCACACGCCGCTGCGCAAACGCGCGAACGCAATTGCAGCAAGAGAAGTGTGGCAAGGAAATGAAAAACAGTTCAATAAACTCGCGGTTAAAAATAATACTCGTAAAGAACTCAACCGACGGGCTGGAAAGGCAGGCAGGGGGAATAATGACAGCAAGGGGGCATGTGCGCGGTGCAACATTTTTTGAGATCAATTTTATATGTCTCGATCAATTTTACATCGAACTAATCTAAAACTAAAAAATCGCTAAAGATGACCTAAGAACTAACCATTTTTGGAAGCTACAAGCCATGAACGGCGCTTCTAAATCACCATAGCTGCAGAAAAAAATACATGTTTTCGAAGACTTTAAATTTCGAATTTTTTTGGGGATTTCTGAAAACTGTATCTTTTGTTGGCTACGATGGTTTTGCTGGCAAAAAATATGCTTATAGGTTAGGTAAGGTTGGCATGAATAGCGAACCAGTGCAACCAAATGCTAGACCAGTTGGCGATCCATTTAAGAGTACGCAAAGTAGTAAACTGTTAGAATAGGAGAGTTTCTGGCAAACTTCAGTAGAGAGCCGACTCCCAGCTTTTATGCCACCTTCAACCCAACAAGCCATGGGGCGTCTAAGAAGGTTAGGCGAGCTCTAACTTAATATGAATATAGAAGAAATATAATTTCAGATTTTCTGAATTTGGTTTGTATACGTTGAACATAACCTTCAAAGAATTTGGCAAATTTGGCAATATGAGACTTGATATTCTAGTTTTCAGTTACATTTTTCAAATACTATCGGGATTGTCACTTTTGATTAAAAATTTCAATTATTAAAATTATTGTTGTTTCTATTCTCAGTTGCTTGCTTGATTGTGGAACAGTTTAATTGTTGGCTCAAATCTCCAAACTACACAACTCTGGTGCGAGTCAACACCAACCATACCAAAAACAAGTAACACTTTCAAACATGGGCCTTATCCTCTTATGGTCATAAAACTCATCAAGCCAGTTCAAGTCAAGTAGCAACGTTTTATTTTTATTTTGTATTGGCGTCTGTAAATCAAACGAAGTTGAATCACTTACGACACATTTGAAGCTTTCCGTATATGAATGTATGTATGTATGTATGTATGTCCGTACCCTACAAGACATTGTAGCGAAAGCCAATGATGGTTGCAAATAAATGTATTAAAAAGCCAGACGAAATAAGATAAAAAGATTAAGCAAGAAGTGGAAGCAGAATAGAACAGTGCAGAGGAATCAGAGGCGCAAAACCGCTGACGGAAGCGCGAATGAATTGCGTCGGAATTAGCTCATTCAAGTCAGAACTCAGAAGTTGCGCGCTGGCCTGGCAGGAACCAGTTTCAATGAGTGTGCTCAGAACGGCAATGAAAGTGGTGTGGCATGGTACGATGAAGCGATGGCGGGAAAGGGCGCAATGTGGGGTGCAGCGCAAACGAGCAAAAGAATGTGTTGGTAAGCACAGCTTTTTAGTTTCCTTGAACTTTGAAAAAAATAAGAAATTAATAGCGCATAAAACTTTGCTGATAAGATAGACGTTAAAATTAAAATAAACTGTTAAAATAGTTGACAAATGCTGGGTGAAGATTGCGTGCTTACGGAATTTTTTGGATTTGGTGCCTTTTAAAACAGACGGGGTTTTAAGCGGTTTATTGAGCAAACTAACCTGTTTAACCTAGCCACAAAGAAAGGGAGAAAAGGGAACAACAGAAAAGAACTTGACCCTTGCCGACGCAGTAGCATCAACATTTCTTATTCAAGCAGCTCATTGTGGCATCAGTAAGGGTTAAGTTCGAAACGCTTCTAAACCACTTTTAATCGAATTTTAGTCACCTGCGCTAACGGTCTAAATACGGTCTGAACAAAAACTTTCTATTCTAAAAAAATTAAAGTTTCAGCTCGCAAATGTCTTTAAACTATTAAGTCAGTTGGTTGCCAATATCTTTTGGGGTCTGCGCAACTTTTCGCTTCACTGATCAAATAGCGCAATTAATAATTGCATCAGTTACGTTTTTAAAAAATTAAAAGTTTTTCTCTGTTCGTGCCGTTTTTCTTTTTTTTGTAGCTTCTTTTATAGATAACTTATTGGCGCATTTACTGCGTCAAAGCATTTGCTGAAAGACACTTGACTATGACTTCATATAAGCGCACTAGATAACAGACACTTGCAATGCGCATATTACTTGTACGATATCAGAAAAGTGCAAAATTTTATTTTTACACTAACAACACAAAAAATTATCTTTGATACAAAACTTTGAAGAGTCAAGTTTATTTGCAAGTAGTAGTTAAAAAAGTTGCTGCGCGTTAAATAGTGTATTCCTTTGTTTAGTTATTTGTGCCAGCGCAGTAACCGCTTCAAGCGGTTCATAACCGATTCACTTCTGTGCTGTTTCGTAGGATTTTATATACTCGCACATAGTTTAATGACGAGTTTTATAGTTATTAAAATTTCTTTTGGCGTCCAAATTTCCTTTAACTATTCAATTATACATATATGATTACTAACCGCTTCTAGCACCTCGAACTCCGGCGCAGATACGAAGTTTCCTTTCCTGAACGCGACAGCTGGCTTTCGTCAGCCGAGCCAGGCAGGGGGTGTTGTAGAGTCTTTACAGACGGGTCCAGAACTGATGAAGGTTCAGGAGCTGGTGTGTATTTTGAGGAAAACGACACAAAACTTCACTATCCATTGGGAAAGCATGCATCCGTCTTTCAGGCGGAGGTCTTTGCAATCCTAAAGGCTATGGATTTCGTCAGGGAAAGTGGATGGTCTGGCAAGAGTATTTGCGTCTGTAGTGACAGTCAGGCTGCACTTATGGCCTTGCTCAACCCAATCACCACCTCCAAGACAGTCAAAGAGTGTAAGGCCAAGCTTAACAGCGTAGGCTTTCACAACTCACTCGCCCTCTTTTGGGTACCGGGGCACTTCGGCGTGTCCGGAAATGAAGTGTCCGATGAACTTGCAAGATCAGGTTCTGAAGACCACTTTCTGGGCCCTGAACCTGCCCTTGGCCTGCCTTCTTCCATGGTCAAAGCGTCCATAAACGACTGGGTTGTTTCTCAACACGGTCAAAGATGGGCCGGGCTAGCTGGATGCAGACAGACGAAGCTCCTGCTTCCAACCGTCGACAAAGGTAAGTCCTCTTTTCTTAGGTCTCTAAACCGTAAGGATTGTAGACTTCTTGTGGGCGTCTTGACCGGTCATACCTCCTGTGCAAAACACCTGAGTGCGATGGGTCTGGCCGACGACAGTGTCTGTGAGAGCTGTCTGGAGGACGAGGATACCGCTACCCACTTCTTATGCGAGTGTCCCGCCTTTTCCAGGTCGCGATTGCAGCTACTGGAGTCAGACGTGGTGAGAACCGATCAACTAAGTTCCTTGCCACCATCGAAAATCCTCCGCTTTATTAAAAGCTCAGGAAGATTTCAGTAAAAGGAATCAGCTTACCAGTACAATGGACAAATACTTGTCTGCGTGCTGGTAGGTTTTTCATATTCCGACAACAAAAAAAAAAAAAAAAAAAAAAACCGCTGTAAACGCTACTAAGTTATTTGTATATAAAAAATGCGGTTTCAAGTTTGCTCGTACGGCGTTGTTGCAAGGTTACGGTAGTTTCAACAAATAGCAAAACAGCTTAAAACGTTTCAAAGATAATTAAGCGCCCAAATCGGTTCAAACCGTTTCGCGCGGTTAATAACTTTTATAGTAAATTGTGCTGATAGAATGCTTATTTACTACGGCGTACAAGCTCGAACTTGTTTCAGCAATGTTTGTTCCACATTTACTCATTTCTTCTTAACTTGTAATAATTTTTAGTACAAGATTGTGATACTAATGTGCGCCATAATACAAGGCGTCAAAGTGGCTCACTCTGGCGATGAGTGGCACACACGCAATCAGCGCTTCTATGAGCTCATGCTTTATGAAAGAATTTCGCAGCCTCAGGCCTCAACTTCAGCTAATCAAACCCTTCACTCAAGGCGTGTCCTACAGCTCGTTTTTGTATACCCCCATAATTTTTGTATTTACAAACTCTTAAAGTATCTACTTACGTACTTAGTTACTTACTTAATTTCATTATATATTATTTTTTGCTCAAGTTGCTGTCGCTCGCAGAGTGGCAAGTGCTTGTGCTTGTACTTGAGCCATTGAAATTTATAGGGCGGCATTACAAACAGCACTTGGCGCCACTTGAGTTTGCCCAAAGTGTTGGAACTTTTGGTGGGTGTGGTTCGGTCTGGCATTTACCGAAAAACGCACGAGTTGTTCTTGTACAATTTGCATATATCGATCTATGCCGTTGTGCGTACGTTCCTCTTCACTCCCTTTTCTCATCACTTGAATGAAACGACAATTAATTCACTTTAATTCGCAATTTGAATTTCTCGCCTCGCACAATCTTCGCACTTGGCCAGACACTTGTAAATTATGCCCAAGCTGTGAATACTCATAAATAAAGCGATCAGGGTGTGTCTACACGATATTTTGTGCTGACAAGGCAAGCGGACGGCGGACAGCGGACGGCCACAACAATCATGAACATTTGACAATTATGTTACAAAGTTTTGCGTATCGATTTAAATTAATTTTACAAGTACAAGTACGAGTACATTTTTCTTTTGCTCAGCGTTAATGGGGCTGGACGGACGCCTTAGGCCATGTGGCGGCCGCATTGCTCGGCGTCATGCTCATTATTGCATAATTTAGTGCGCAACATGATGCCAGTTGTCGTTACTTTGTTGTAATATCGGAATTCGTTGCTGTTGATTTGTAAACTTGTTGTTAAGTATTTGTGAAACATTGCAAGCAATTTCTTGCCCCACCGACAGAGTAGGGAACCGGCATGAAGTCATCGTTGTTGTTGTAGCAGATTTCGCATTTCAATTAGACGTCGCGTTTTGTATTGGTTTAGCGGAGAGAGGGAGATGGGCTGATTAGCAGTGCACACGCTTCCGTTTCCATTGGGACTACTTGCATTTTTTATCTCTTCAAATTATCGCAAAATTACTTGCTGCTTAACTTTTGCACTTTAATACTGAATTAATAGTTTAATCAAAGTTAATATTTTCTGTAATCTCTATGAAGTTGAAGTTTTCTTTTCCGAAATATAATTGACCCGTTTTAAATTCAATTGAATAAATCTGAAATCTATTTGATCGTTCCCGAAATCAATTTGAATAATCTTAAATTAGTTTACCCGTTTCTGAAATCAATTTGTTGCTTTCTGAAATCATTCTGACATCACTTTTTACTTTTGACTGTCTCAGAAGCGATGTAGTCTTCTAGCCACCGCGACCTGAAAGGTCTAGAGCGCTAGTTCTGCATCTATTTACAGATCCTCATGAACAAATACACCAAAATAGCATTATTTTCTTTGACATTTTAGCGTACTATGTATGTATTTTTTGTTTTATCAACAATTTAAGAATATTAAAGATTTTTTTTCTTGTCTTTCTGTGACATCGGACAGACCAATATCTTCCGGCATATTCATAGAGTCACGTTGCTGATTTCTATAATGCTTTTATACATTGCTGGCAAACCATTCTTTTTAACATTTCACTACCTGCACAAATCTTATGTAATCTATTCCCTTCAGTGCGGGGTGGTGTACGGCGGCAATCGTTCGATTATAATTGCCTGTGTGACTTCATAAAGGAAAAAGAAGAAAACAATCAAAAGCAAAATTTAATACGCTACAATGGAGATTTATAAGTGCAGAGAGATGAAACTACATACTTTGCCGCAGGCTCGACCGACACTTGCACATCTTTCTGACACTTGAGATACGTGAGCTCTCGCGAGCGTTGCTCGCAATCAGCTACGTTTCATTATCAAGTGTAAAAGCTTATACGGCATGGCATTGCCTCTAATTGCAATTGAAGCGAACATGTGTGTGTGAGTGTGTGTTTGTAGGTACACTTGAAATAATCAAAATGCGAAAAACAATGTGAAGAATGCAATAAATAAATGAGCAGCAATTACGAATTAACAATGGAATGAAAGGAGAACTATGAAAGCAACTACAATAACAACAAATAACAAAGAAGAATTGTGTAGTGAAGCAGCAACAAAGTGGAAGCGGCAAGCGTGTGCGGTGTTTCTCTTCGTGTGGGGGTGTGTGTGTGTGTGCCTTGTTGCACACATGCCGTTCTATAAGGCATCCCACACCACCCCGCTCGCTTTGCTACAAATGTTATATGACAGGTGTAATATATAGCTTCAGCTAATGTTGTTCTTGTTGTTGTTGTTGTAGCTATTGGTTTTGTCTTCGAATGCGTTCACAATTGACGGTTATCAGCTGCTGCTGTCAGCGTCAAAATATTTCCGAATCAAATTCAAAGTATGCCGCATTTACGACAGTGTTGGCAAAGCAGCACACTTTTCTCAAAGGCAAACAAAAATTTTTATTCTTTTTTTGTTGGTTTTTTGCGCTTATTTTCTTTTATAACAAGCAATTTTTGAAAATATCTATTATCGTATAGAAATGTGTGACTATAGCATTATAGACTTCACCATACCGATACTACTTACAATATACTCACATACATAGATACGCATACTCGTACAAACACTTGGACAGATTGTCATTCGACTATGCTTTCGGTGTGCCTGCAATTGAAGGCGTCTGTCGTGCTTGCGTCTTATCGTCTTTCTGTCAGACGTTCATCCGCTCTGCCGTTCCGCCGGTCTGTGTATATGTGTATCTGTCTGCCGTGTCTATCTTGTCTGTCTGTCTCTCTGTCTGTCCCTCTGCCAATGTATCTGCAAGTGTGGCATGAAAATGTAAAGTGGATGTAGCATTTGCCACTTGTGCGTCTCGGCTTAACTTTGCTGTTATTCGGGTTCGTTGTGTTGCGCCATATTTGTATCTACATACATACATATATACATATCTATATATTTATGTCAATAACAATTTGAATTTGAGTGTGCTTTTGCCATGTGTGCCATATTTACGATTTTGTATTATGCTCAGCCTTTTCATTCCACCTTAACTAATTCATATTTCGTAGAATTGACGGCATTGTGTGCATATCAATGAACCGATTATTTGACATTATGAGTTCACTTGATTAAAGTAATGCGCAATTTTCGAAAAGAACAAAGCAACTACAAATATTGAAATGAAATATTCAGTTAAAAAAATATATCAGACTCAGTTCACTAGTAGCTTACATACTATATACTCGTACATTAGAGTTGGGGTTGTTGGATTAGTCTTAGTATTAGATAAGATTTTTTAAGATTAGCAATTTCTTTTCGAAGTTTTACAAAATCGTTTGCAAACTAAAAACTACTTACATGAATTCCACTGACTGCACTATTTTGTATAAAATGCTTATAATAAAAAATTTGATTTCTGTTGAAATTTAAGAGCCGCTCTTAAAGGCTACTTACCACAAACTTGCAAGCGTTTGTCAATAAAAGGTTTTTTTCCTGCTAGCCAATACACAGCTTTAGAAGTTCTTGTTCCATACGGCTGATCTTCTGAACTTTTGAAATTGCTTTAACCAATTTCATAAGGAATTATAAAGATTTGTATAAGCATAGAATGTAAAAATTAAAGTACCTACCTACATATTGTTGCTCATACATGAAGAGCAGACAAGCCGCATTGCAGAAGCGCTCAATCAGAACTCGGCTTAAGAAAACAAAAAGTCAAAGCGAAATTGAAAGCAAAGAATACATGGCAAATACTTGAAGAATTAGTCACGTTTTCAAAAATTGCTGCCGGTATGCTTCACGGATTTTTGAGAACGTCCTTATGAGTTGACATAAAAACCCGGCTAATGTCGTAGTAGAGCACATTTTCCGTCTGTCCATAATGACGATATAATTATCATTTGCAATTACTCAAGTGAGTGAGCGAGTGAATGTATGTACATATGTACGATATGAAGCAGGAAGAAGATAATGAGAAGTGGGCGACTACCTACATTCTCTTATTAGCAATGACTTGTAATTGAAGAAGGCAGAAATCCAATTGGCATGGCTGAGTGAGTAAGTGTGCGGTCGCAGTTCGAGCCCTGTACGGTTCAATTCCATCTAATAAATTAAGTAATTTCACTTGCGTGGCTCTTTTTCTTGCGATAAAGTGTTTTTTTTCGAAATTAATTTTTGTTATGATAATACACCTTAATATTTGTTTTCTTTTAAGATCGATTATATTTTTCAAGAAGCTATTTAGTTGATGTTTTAAAGAAAAATATATTTACTAAGCGTATTATTTACAGGGTTGAAGGATATGGAACTAGTTCCCTTTTTTCTATGTATGAACTTCATGTCTTTTTTACGCGGTTTTGGCTGGAACGTATCTACCAAAAAATTTTGTAAAAACAGAATTGGGTGTAATATCTAAGTCATCGTCATCTCAGTTCTACTGCTCGCAGACCTTAACATATAGCAGTGCAATATGATGAACTGCATAAATTAACGGCTTGATGCATGTTTTCTTTTGGAGGGTCATTCCATAGTTTTTGTGCCCCTAACTCTTCCTTCCATCGCCATTCTTGCTACTCGTTAGAAAAGCACACATGTAAAGCTGCTTCTTACCGTAATATATCTATCTACATGCCTCTTTATGTGCATAGATATTTATGCATGTATGTGTGTGTGTGTGTGTGTGTGAGTAGTTGAAGCCATAAACTGTTGTGGATTCTACAGTTGCATTGAACTAGGTCAAGGTTAAGCATTTATTTTGTATGTTCTTTTGTGAGTAGCGAACTTTTTGCTTTTACATTTTTGGCAGCACAGCATGAGAAGAGTGTATATTATTTTGTGCAACATGTGCCACAACCCTTCACACACACACACACACACATATACGCGTTGGCATAATTGTAAAATCAGAAATGTTTACATTTCACGCTGACCCGAGTGTAAGGTGAGTGGAAAATTCTGGAAATCGCTGTCAACACCAGCGGCGACTGTGCATGTATGTATGTACATACATACGTGCGGGTGTCGGTGTAGGTGTGCTGTTGGAATGAGTGTATGCTGTTATTTTATTGTAAATAAAAAGTTTGATTTAACTTCAGACGCACTCACATTTTCGTTCGGGTCTACCGTTCCCCTCACTTGCCACTTGCCACTTCATGGCACCTTTCATTTGCACTTGATCTGTTTGTCCGTCTGTTTTAGCCTTCAGGTTGTTTGCATGCAAAGCACACATACACATACATATTTACTCATACGCACACATGCACGCCAGCATACAGTACATACATCGACATTGAGAAACATAAGCGTGAAATGTGTATATTTTGCCCGCCGGAAGATTTCGACAATTTTTATTTGAGCTGCTGCCATTGGCATTTAAAACTCGGCAGATTTTATGAAAAGGTTCTCATTATACCCTACACCTATGGTAATAGGGTATAATAACTTTGTGCCAAAATTGTAACGCATTAAAGGAGACTTCCTAGGTATAGACATAAGTATATAGAAATGATCAGAAACACTTTCTCTTTTCATTTCCGGTTGTCCGTCTGTCCGTCTGTCCGTCCGTCTGTCTGTCCGTCTGTCTGTCTGTCTGCGTGTACGCAAAAAAAAGAAAGAAGGAGTTGTCCGATTTGGACCAAATTTGGTACACAGTTACAGTGAACCTCGGGTTAGGTAAAGTGTTAAAATTATTCAAATTACCCGAAGGACACGCCCACAACGGGTCTTTAAGTCCCACTACCTCGGATTTTTTTCGGTAAAATGGCTATAATTTGTGTAATTACTCATGGAAAAGAATAATACTTGGTATTCAAGTTAAGAGGTAGCTCTTCTATATCTCAGGAAAAAATGGGCGTGGTCCGCCCACTATATAGCCGGCAAAATTTTTTCGGTAAAATGGCTCCCAATTGACTAGTTACGAATATAAATGAATGAAATTCGGTTCCCAAGTTGATATATAGGTCTTAGATGCCATACAAGAAAATGGGCGTGGTCCGCCCACTATATAGGCGATAAACAAAAAATCCTCTTAACTTCCATAATATATACACCAGAGAGTCCAGATTTGGTTACTTCGTTCCTGGTAGGAATATCTTTTAATTCTCCAGAAATGGGCGTGGTCCGCCCACCATGGGGGCAGTAAAATAAATATGCCGATAACATCTGGTGTACACCTGTCAGAGCATTAATATTTGGCATGTATAGTCCTATTAGGTATATCTTGTAGTCTGCCAAAAATGGGCGTGGTCCGCCCACTATGTAGGTTGTAAATCAAATACGCCCACAATTTCAGTGAATTATCACCCTACTTGGGAACATGGTGTAGGGTATTACTCTGTCGGTGAAACCCGACTGATTGCTTCCTTACTTGTTTTCATTTTGAAATTGATGTTTTTTTTAAAAGCTGCAGACTCGAAGAAAATACGAATGTAAACCGTCGACAAACATTGCAAATCTTCGTAGTTACGATTGGAAGGACACCGTTGAGAAACTGTGCAAGTCCAGTTGGCTTTTTCAACAAATATTTAACGAAGCCACTAAAGGACTAGTAAGGGACAGGGATGTATGTACATTTGTATGTGGAAGCAGTCATCTCGTCGTTTGCATTTTAAGCCGGAAATTGCTGGGAAATATGAAACGGTTAATTGAATTTGCATGTAATTGCATTTTTAATGGCATGAAATGTGTAAAATGTGCTGCTTGTTCTGGCTGACCTGCAGTTTGCTGGAAAAAAGAAATTCATAGCATATAATCTTGCACTTATGGTGGTCTGTATCTGAAACTTTATAGCGCTTCTTATCATGTGCTTAAGTATGCTGAGTAGCACTCTAAAATCAGTAATTAAAGGCAACTGAAATGCTATTGAAATAGAAGCCAAACTTGAACCGATATCGAAAACCTTTCAGTTGCCAGTATCGGCATTCAAAAAATGCATTTGTATTTTCAGTTTATATCAAACATTTACATCGCAATTCAAATAGTTGAATGTTTAAATTACGCAGAAACTTTGTGAGCGCTAAGCTCACGCAAAAAATTTCTTTTACACACTTCAATGCACTACAATTTGTCAAATAAATGCATTAATTTCCGTTTCTTTCATAACACATTTTACAGAAATTTTCCTTCCTCTATTATACTCTTTGCCCCAAAGTTGCTCTATGTGTTCAAAGTTTTTAGTTACGCTTTGATTTTTTTTCTTCTGGGAAAAGCACCCAACCCACTTTTTCTTGCATTCTCTCATTGAATGTGAATGTGCAACTCCCTCTGCAGCGCCCCCTATCTCATTTGGCAAAAAAGTCGGCGCCTGCTATTGAAAATCAATTCAAAGCTTTTCATTTGCTTTACAATTTACCGCCCTTTGCCCTTTACCCGCTTCAAAAAACACAAAGGAAAACATGGCGAATATTTCTTGAAAATACCCACCCATCCGCCTGCCGACCTTCCTTCCTTAATATGCAGTGCCGAGAATGTGCTCCAACCCCAACAAGCAATTAAATTAGCTGTCATTTGAACGTTTCGTGTGTGTGTGTGTGTGTGTGTGAAACAATGTGCCTTCGGTATTTTGCACTTTTCATTGCTCAATTTTATGCTGCAGAATTTTAGCAGTGTGTTGGTGTGATTTTAACCCTTAGCATGTCATGGTTGCATATCAGCAGCAAACAATAAAAAGTGCATTTTGCAGGGAAACTAAAGACGAAGCCGAACATCAGCGACAGTTTTCGATTATAAAGAGTGCTCCTATTATGATGGACTGTGCTTTCTTTACGCGTGAAGTCTTATTATCTTAGACTACATTATGGTTTTTATTACTTCTTAACGTCCAAAAGTTTGAGTAAAGTTAAAACCGTATAACAAATTTTGGAGCAAAGTCGAAATTCGACATTTTTGACATCATCATCAGTCCTGTTTCCTTATAATAATGTAAAATTTTGCATACTGTTCGGTCAGTCTTTGAATGTAACCATGTACATACATTGTTCATTGTAATGACACTAGCTGCCACGTTAAGGTTTAATAGCCCTTTGACTTTTTTGACCCAATTCTACGGTGCGTTACGTTACACTCTACATCCAACATTCAGTTCGTTCTCGAAAGCCACAACACTAGAATTTATGTTGCCCTGTGCCCCGTTGTGTGTCGTCTAAGTTTTTCCATTAATTTCTAGGTTTGTCTCTTTTCTCCCGCTTGCCTCTTTTGCTATGATTCGTTTTGCTTGTGCTCTGCCTTTCTAGTTGTAATTGTAACTGCAATTTTACACTGTGCTGCTGGAAAAATTTTTTGTCGTTGTGTTTTGTGGCAGTCACAAAATACGTCCCTTGTCATCTTTTGTGGCTGTTGTTCAATTTCCCCATTTTCCCGATGACCTCATCCTCATTTTATTGCTACACAAATGTGAGGTTCTTTTTTCTTCTGAGCTTACTTTAACTCAAGCCTATTGTCAAAGTAAACTTTGTGGCTATTTGTTTTGTCCTTTTTTTTCCTCAAATCCTTAGAGACGTATATTTACAAATTTACATATTGTCATGTCTATAATCGCACTAAATCGATTTTTTATTTGATTCCTGCTGGCGGTGGAATGTGCACATTAACCTTGAACATTGTAGTCTTGTTCTATGGGAAAATTGATGTGCTAGCAACATTAATCATCGACACTAAAATTGATTTCGGCCTGTCGTATTAAGCGCGGTTCAATTGTTTGCTACTCCTTTATATAGATACTTGTATTAATTATTTAGTAAAATGATATTCAGCATATTCTATTTACTTTAATAATTTATTCTACGGCAGGATCCTTATATCCTACATAATATATATGTATATACATATGTTTGTGTGCGTATCAAATGATAGATTCATATTCGATTGCAGTCTGAAAAGCGTGGTTTAAGTAAAAAAAAGTTTAGTACAACCTCTAAAGCCTCTGGAAGTATGGAAGCACCATCACAGATTACCAGTAGTTATATCACCAGCAAAAAATGTCTATCAATATATATTATATTTATTCCAAAATGCTTGCGAATTAAATTTTCCTCTCGGTTTCCACAGCCTTTCCACCCTCCCCTCTAGCATACTGCAATGCTGACCGATTTCATGATTGGTTGGCAAACTTTTGATTAATCTGCTCTAAACTCAATGCCGAAATGTTTTCGGTTACTTTTATTGCTGCTGCTGCCGTTGCCTGCAGCAGTTGGCAAGAGAATAAATTTAAATCATATGCAATAAAAGAAAAGCTTAAACATTTATACTACCGCAGTTCGTCTTTGTGCTTCATACTCGTACAAAAATACATACAGTGATGTTCAAAATAATAGATACACTTTTGAAACCGATCTTTATAACAATCAACAACTAGTTTCTTTGACTTGCGCATTTTAGCGAACATAGATTAAGATTTTATTCTAACTAAGAAAAAGTAAACTGTTTGCATTGCAAACACTAGATTAAAGATATAAGCCATTATTTCATTGTTGTCACTATTATTTCGAACATCAGTGTATATATCATAAATTTTGGAGCTGGCAATAAGAGCGCAGCACCAATATTAATCATACAATATTATTTTTATGCCCCTTTCTTTGTTACTTCTTATCAGCACTAATTGAAGTACATTAATCAAATTGATGTATTATAATTCGGCGATTGTCGTCGTCTATGGGCTATATATTTACTTGTATGTATGTATATATATGTACATATATACGAAATTCGTCGAAATGCCAGTTGGCGCACTTTGATTTTTGTGCCGCGTGTTTCAAGTCCATTAAACCACTTTTTTTCTGGCTCTCACTTTAATTAATTTAGAAGCTGTTATTTTCTTGGTTTTGGCTTTTTTCGCTAATGCTTGATTAAGTTTCTTCTTTGCGCAACAGCTGTGTTTTACATTCATTAGCGCTGCGTTCGTCCTGCCGACAGCGTCGTTCCTTCCACTCGCTCTGCTACGTCTAATTTATTCAATTAAATAGTTGCAGCCGACCGCTGCCAACTTCTTCGCCTTCAACACTGTGGCAAGCACAGTTTTTGTTGTTGCATTCAGCAGTTTTTCCACGCCGCCGCCGCTTTTCGCTGCGCTTCTGTTGTAAATACGTGTGCCGCATGCCACTTAGGCAGTTAAAAATTTTCTAATTATAATTAAAAGCGTCCCCTTTTGCCGCACTAATCAAGTATGCACCCATTCTTTAAAACAGACAGGCTGCGAGTGCCCAGGATAATGAACTCTTTAATAAAACAAAGCGCGTAGTTTGCTTTGCTTGCAATTGTTTGAGTTCCTTCTGCGGCCAGAGGCGCCGTTGTCTTTGTTGTCTACGAATTTTATCGTCGCTTGCGTTTCGGTTTCTGTTCTTTGGGGGATTTTGAAATTGTCTGCCATACTGAAAATGTTATGACATTTTTTGAATTAAGGCTGATTAACACACACACCTACACACAGCTGCACACGAATGTTTGCCTGTGTGCATGGCGAGATTCAAAATGTATTCAAAAATTCTGTTTACTTTAAACGCTTTTGTAAACTGTCTGGCTTAAATGAGAAAAGGGTTGATGTGCCGCCGCCACACATACACACATACATACATACATACATACATACATAAATAAATAATGGCACAGCTCAAAGCCGCACGTGTAACGGAATTTCGTGGAAGCCACGATTGCTTTTCGTTTATATATATACATTTACATATACATTTACATATACATTTACATATACATTTATATACATATATATTGGCTCTATGGGAATTGGTTGTATTTTGCACGAGCTTAATTCAGTCATGTTGCATGGCTCAGTGAATAAATGCGCCGAAGGTTTCAGACGTCAAAAGCAGCCGTGTCGAGCTTTGAGCTGACCGATTCAATCTAAAAAATTGTATAAAAATAGTATGCTTTTCCATAATAAAGCTTTTCAACTAGTTTACGTATTTTCTACAGAAAATTTTAAAAAGTGATGCCTCTTTCTGTGACACGGAACGACCCAGCAAAATATTTGTCACTTGGCTCTGATTTCTACTTTATAAATGTTGTGTATAATCCTTAATTCTTTTCATCAATCGTTTCATTTTAAGTTCCGGTTCCGACCGACGGTTTTAAGGTAGCACTTCCGTTTTTAAAACCACTTCACATTTTTTCTACTTTGTTGGTTATTTTTCAAAGTTGAAGCAGCTTCAGCATTCACTTGCTTTTAGTCCCTTGCTAGAATTGAAGCTGGAATTCTTTCGATAAAAAGCGAGCAGCTTTTATACAGTTCCAGGTTCCAAACATTGATAGGGCTTCTTACACTTGGCCATAAAAGCGACTTAAGAAATCATAATTCCTTCTTTCCTAAGAAAAAGTTCCAGTGCGCTCTTTTTCAAAATAAAACATCGGTGCGGATTTCGAAGCTACTAAAATAATTAGAAATACATTTTGGACTTACAAGTATGTATTCTTTTAGAGCTTTGCCAAACCAACGATATATTAATGTTTGTTGTAGCTTGATTTCGGTCGGTCGAACGGTTGTTGGCTGTATCCAAATCGTGGCATAGCAATTTGCATTGAATTGTAATTTTTCAACTTTTTTTTGAATACCACTCCAGTCGATGTTGCCCACATGGCCTCTACTTTTTTTCATTTTGATTGTAGCGTGCATAATGAAACCCGTTTACTACAACGTGGGCGTTTTACTTTGATAGGACGTTGAGGTTCTTTGGCTCTTGTACTTATGCAAATCCCGTTGCTCGTTGCCGCTAGTTTTCGCCAGCAAATTCTTTTAAGTGGCGTGCATAAATTAAAATCCAGGCGCCAATCTGGCTGCACTGCATACATAAACAAGGCATGTTTGCATGTGGCTACACTTATACGCACTCCCACTCCCACTCCTGCACACAGCTCAACTCCAACTCCAACTTTTCTTGCAGCGTTATGCAAATTACGTTAACACTTGAAGTAGTTTGGCATCATTTAAAATTCAAGTATCTACCCTTTACCTGCATGCTTAAAAACTGGCGTGCGTGTTTATTACTTCATAAAATAGGCTTTTCATGCTTAATTAGCCTCGAAGCCAGCGAAGAAGGCTGGCAGCAAGCCTCGATTGTGTCCTGCTTTAATGTTGCAATTTTTTTCGACATGCAATTGCCGCTAATATGCTCATATATCTGTATTGTTTGCAATGTCCTTAAATTGTTGCGCTCTTAATGATGCCTCTGCAACGAAACGCTGTAAAATATTTCAGAAATGCACATAAGCCGCACTGAAACTTTCATCGTACTGGCGTTGTTGTTGTATTTACTTTAAATTTTCATATATATCTTACCTTCGAAAATTGACTGTCAATGTCTTTATATGCTGCGCTGTTCGATTGTGTATATATTTTGTTTTGTTTTGTTTATTGTGCTATGATGAAGTGTTCATGCAGCTCTCATAAAAATACTAGAGAAATTAGGCTCCAATCCCATCGAATAGTTCCTTCAAATCAATTCACAATTGATTGCCACTTCAATATGGCTTTTCGTATCGTGGCTATTTGAATATGATAAATAACTACACCTTCTCAGTCGACAGAATGAGATTCTGCTGATGGCCCATTGCATTGCTCATCATTGAGTTTTGCCAAAAAGACACTCTGGCAATTTTATAAAAAAGTGCATGCCATATGAGCTTTAATTCAAGTTGGTTTTTTTTTTACGATTCTAATACCGATTGATCGTAGTCGTAGTCGGCACAAGCGACCACAATTTCAAACATGCTCCTTCAACATATTGTTTTTATGCTTCAGCAATACTTTTACGTTTGTGCTGCAATCTTTTTCATTCAATTTGCTTCTTTATTTTATTGAAAATTCATTTTCCACATGTTAGCCCGTAGGCAAGTGTATGAGCGGAAGGAATATGTATGGATGTGCATATCTGCTCTTAGAAATTCAATCGTTCTCAGTGGTTATTTCCCTCGTGAATGCACCCGTGCCAAATATTTCAGGCACTTGGAGTGAAGAAATGTGCTTGATTTGTAGGCGCGCAGCTGCCTGCAGATAGGTCATGTACATATGTGGGTACAATTTGTTGTTGTTCTTATTTTGGTGCCCGTTCAGTGCGCTTGACTGCGAGTAGCTCTGTCAATTTGCTTGTTTGTACAAGCGTGTTAAATGTAAATATCGCTTAGATACACTTTTCCCTTCTTTTTTCCATTCACACTTGTGGTTATTGTATCTTTTGGAGCAACTTATTTTTGGGTAAATTGTTTGTATTTGTATCTACTTATGTGCATGTGTAAATATATAGGTCATTTGTTGTTATATTTACCATGCGATGCCACACAAATACGAAATCACTGATAAGAGTAGGCCTTTTTCTGTGGGCTTAATTTTTAATCAAACGCTGTATTTGCTGTGATATTGTGATGCATATACATATGTATACCTAATCGCGTGCGTCTACCAAAATGGTACTTGTATTTGTTTAAGATTTTCTTTTTAAATTTGATTGCAAAAGATTTAATCTCGGTTTTGCTTTTTCATTTACAGGTAAGCTTTCAACTATATTGATATGTGTTATCAGTGGGGACATATGACGTATGTATTTACAGTTACTTCCACAACTGTTCATAAAAAATTATTTTTAGCAATATCATAATTTTTGGTCTCATTGTGCAATATGAATTTTTTTATTATTATTTCTTTTTGTGTCTTGGTGTGTTAGAAAAGGATACATCGCAACAGTTCGGCGAAATCATTTCTCATAGAACTGTAATAAATATAGTTTCCTTGAAAGTTTCGTGAACAGTTTTGTAACCCATGCCATAATTTAAGCTTTTAATGTGGTAGAGAGCAGTAATACAAAACATATCGAAACTACTATTGACAAATTAATTTTTCCTGAATCTTGAGGTAAAAATTATTTGATTATTTCCAATATTAAACATCAATTGAATTTATATTCATACCAAGAACGGTGCCGAAAGTGGTTTCAAATAAAATCGAATAAAACAGTCGAGAAAAGAATTTTGGAGGGCAAGTCGGTGCGTGAAATTGCATAGAAATTGTATGTCTCTATGGCTTCATTTCAAAAGTGCGACATGGGATGGATGAAGCCATCCCCAAAGGCAAAGGTGGGCGGCAACCGATACTCTCTCCATACCAAAAGATTCTCGAGACGTCTTATAATCACAGAAACTGTTACGAATGCCACCAAGGCCAGAAAGGAGATAAAAGAGGTCCTGTAGATTGAAGTGTCCAACCAAACAGTCCGCAGATGCCTCAAGGAGAGCGGTACGAAATCAAAAACAAACAAGTAAGGAAGTATCAGTCGGGTTTCACCGACAGAGTAATACCCTACACCATGTTCCCAAGTGGGGTGATAATTCACTGAAATTGTGGGTGCATTTGATTTACAATCTACATAGTGGGCGGACCATGCCCATTTTTGGCAGACTACAAGATATACCTAATAGGACTACACATGCCAAATATTGATGCTCTGGCGAGTGTACAACAGATGTTATCGGCATATTTATTTTACTGCCCCCATGGTGGGCGGACCACGCCCATTTCTGGAGAATTAAAAGATATTCCTACCAGGAACGAAGTAACCAAATCTGGACTCTCTGGTGTATATATTATGGAAGTTAAGAAGATTTTTTGTTTATCGCCTATATAGTGGGCGGACCACGCCCATTTTCTTGTATGGCATCTAAGACCTATATATCAACTTGGGAACCGAATTTCATTCATTTATATTCGTAACTAGTCAATTGGTAACCATTTTACCGAAAAAATTTTGCCGGCTATATAGTGGGCGGATCACGCCCATTTTTTCCTGAGATATAGAAGACCTACCTCTTAACTTGAATACCAAGTATTAATCTTTTCCATGAGTAATTACACAAATTATAGCCATTTTACCGAAAAAAATCCGAGGTAGTGGGACTTACAGACCCGTTGTGGGCGTGTCCTTTAGGTAATTTGAATAATTTTAACACTTTACCTAACCCGAGGTTCACTGTAACTGTATACCAAATTTGGTCCAAATCGAACAACTCCTTCTTTCTTTTTTTTGCATACACGCAGACAGACGGACAGACGGACAGACGGACAACCGGAAATGAAAAGAGAAAGTGTTTCTGATCATTTCTATATACTTATGTCTATACCTAGGAAGGCTCCTTTAATGCGTTACAATTTTGGCACAAAGTTATTATACCCTATTACCATAGGTGTAGGGTATAAAAATCAAAAATCTTTGAATTTCGTAAAAGGGTATGCCAAAGGGACACCAGAGCAATAGAGCAATAGAGGCTAGTGACATGGTTCTACCAATCGAAAATTAATAGTTTAGGATCTGACGGACGTGTTTGGTCGTGGTATGACACACAAGTGGGCTTCACATGTCGAAATATCCAGGAGACGCTTAAATTCGGAGGAAGCTCCTTAATAATTTGGGGATAATTCCAAGGGAACAAGGTAGGAGTCATTCGTTAAATCGAAAGAATTTTGAAGGCAGAGCACTATATCGAAATATTAGAGCATTCTTACCAGCCTAGCCTGGACATAGCCTTCAAATTTTCGGTTGAGAGTCCTGTGATACATTGTTTATGCAGGACAATGGTCCGAAGCATAAAGCTAACATCACCATGAACTGCCTGAAGGAGCACAATATTGAGTGCTTGGATTGGCCCCAACAATCGTCAGATCTCAATCCGATTGAGAACTTGAGGAGCATTATAAAAAAAAGAATTTTAATGAGAACTCCGGTGCCCCAAAATATTGAGAAGCTTTTGGGCTATTGTAAGCGAGGAAAGGTCCAAAATGGCACATCAACTTTTCGTAATTTAATAGATTCATTCCTAAAAGACCGCATCTAGTGATTAAGACCAAAGTCGGCCACATAAAATATTTATGTATTTTTTTCCATTATAAGAAGTGTAATCTTCTTTAGACTAACAAAAGTGTTCATAAAAACCAAATTGAATTTTTATTTACAAATAAAATTTAAAAAATATTTTGTTAAGTTTGATTCACTTTCTTAAATTAATAAGCATTTCCTGAAGTATTCATGTCAAAAAATATAGAAATTTATGTTTGATATAATTGTTATAGAACAAAATGTTGAATTCCACGTTTTTATGAACAGTTGTGGAAGTAACTGTATATTTTGCATAGAGTTTGTAAAGAAATTTCGTATGATATGCAGGTGAAAGAATATCTCCATATTAAATTTGTTTATGCATATGTAGTGCAAATATTTGCTCAGTTATTGCAAAATTCTTCCATATAAACTGCCGTAAAAAGCTAATTTGTCAATTTATTATTACGTTTGGATGGTGTGGTTCAGTGAGTATGTGTGTTGGATCTCGAATGTTGAGGGTTTTCGGTTCGAACATCGGCAGATACATTTCAATCTTACAATAATAAGAATTGTTTTTCTCGTTGCTTAAAGCAGTTGCTCTTTTGTTATTAAATTTTCTTATAAAGTAGCACAGTTTTGTTTAATCTTAACATATTTTGATGGCCTGAATGTTTCTTTAGTTTAAAAAAATTTCTTCGCTTTTGCCTTTGAGTGCAAAATATTGTTCAAAGCAATTTTTTTTTTGTTTTTATGAGCCAATTTGATTTCCATCAGTTTATCGAACATAATTCCTTTTATGCATTATTTATCTTTTAGCGTCCGCTGCCTTTGTTTTCAATTTATTTTCTTATTTGAAATTGTCTTTATTGCAAAAGCACACTTAACACAGATCATTTTTCTAAGCCAATGATAGTCTTCGTTTTTTCCATACCAAATTGAGTTCATCGCCTTTAAGAGTCATCGTTTTCAGAGTACATCATCTTCGGCTCATGCCCCAGCGTAGAAACCCTGCCCCTTCATTCCACCGGGCTTCGCATATGTCGTTTAATTGAAGCAGCACACTTGAGTCAACTCCTCCGCGCGGCTTAGTCTCATGCTCCGCCGTTGTAATGCATGCGCTTTGCTCAGCTCATCCCCCTCTGCGGCGGGGATATGTGCACGGCTTTTAATGTCAGTTTTATTTTCAATTCTATTCAGCATTTTTTCGCGTGCTATTGCATCTTTTATTTATTGCTTTTTTCTGTTTTTGTTTCGTTCGCTGCACAATTTCATTTCGTTAGTTGCTTATGTCAGATTTTTCATCGCATTTTCATTTTTCATGCTCCGTAGTGAGCTGTTGATGGGGGGGTGGCTTTTTTGCATTTTTGATTTGCTTTTTTATGCTACTGCCACAGCTGGCAATGCTCTTCATTTTTGTACTGCTCTCTGCGTGTGTGCTTTTGTTTTTATAGTTTTTCATTATAGTTTTTGTTAAGCGCTTTGCTGTAATTTTAGCTGTTTTGCTGCTCTGGCTGGGCGAAACTCGAGGCATGCTCGCCTTTATTTCTGCACAGCGATTTCGATATGAAATTCGCATTTATCTGACTGTCTGGCGGACATAAACTTGGATTTGAGTTTTATGTTTTTCGCTTTGGTATGCGGGAAATTTAATTTCGAGCTGCTGTGCACTGCATACATTTTTCCAGTGTTCGTGCAAGATTCTACACCAGGAGTGGCCAAGATCATTTGGTTTGGCCACCCCTGTTCTACACCATGGAAATATAACAGCAGTCTGCCAGTGTATTGTAGTATTTGCTTGCAGTCATATCTGAACGATTTTTAGGGTTCCGTTCCCCTAAAAGGGAAAAAACGGGAACACTTATAAGGTCACTTTTGTTTTGGGAGTGTGTATATAAAACGACCTTTTTTTAATCGTAGAAACCTGAAATTTGGCACGGTGTTAGGTCTTAATAACCTAAGCACATTTTCACTATAAAAAGTTAAAAAATATTTTTAGAAATATTTTTTTATAATTTTTAAAGGTTTTCGGGTCGGACAAAAAAAAATAAAAATATTTTTAAAACGTATCGTGTGGGGTATCGTTAGAAAGGGCTATGTCGATAGATTATAAAATGTATTTTATTTTTATTTTATGTAAACGGGTTCGAAAGATATAAGAGAAAAACCTACCTGTCCCCACATGATCCAATATGCACAGCACATTTCTCAAGCTAAAATTTTGATAAAATCGGAGTAACTAGGTATTTTATCACGCATTACCGTAAGGGTGCAGCTTTTTTCGATTTTTTATGTTTTTATTTTTTTTTTTTAAGATGACCCCCCTCAGAAAAAAAATGTTCTTGTTTATATCGAGTGGGGTATCATTAGAAAGGGCTACGTCCATGGATTCCAAACATATTTTTTTTATAATTTTCGGTGAAGTGGTTTCGAAGATATAGCACAGTTTCTACATTTCTTAAGCTAAAATTTTGATAAAATCAGAGTTAGTAGGTCTTTAGTCATAGATTACTGGAAAACTGCAGCTTTTTTCGATTTATTTGTTTTTCTATTTTTTTAAATTTTATTTAAGATTACCATAGTAAAAAATTTTCTTAGCGAAAAAATATTGTGGGGTCTCGTTAGAAAGGGCTACGTCCGTGGATTCCTAAAATTTTTTTTTTATAATTTTAGGTGAATTGGTTTCGAAGATGTAGGTCAAAATGTAAAAAATTTTATGGCCAGACGGGCAAGGGGAAACTAATTTCGAACGATAAAAAGGGTATTTCTGCTACGGAACCCTCAGTGAGCGAGCCCGACTCGCACTTGACTGCTTTTTTTAAGAAACCTCCTACGCTTTTTTGTGGCAAGCAAATTTATGTATGTATGTAAGTTTGTTCTCATTTACAAAAATCTTTCCAGAAGGGTCTCAGAGCATGGCAAAACTCTGCCAAGTTTGCAGCGCAAACACTGAGCAATGCTTTACATCGTAGCTGCGCACTTTTGGTGCACCGCTGCTCGTTCCAGCAGGCAACTACGAGCATCATCGCACTCCGACGTTACGGAAAATCAATTGCACAAGCGATCATTTACCCTTGGCGTATTTACATTGTGGTTGCTCGCTTTCATTTTGTAGCACTTTTAGCGCTGCAATGGCACGTATCCTGCTGGCAGGATGCTCACCGCTGCACCATTAGTTGCACAAATTTGTTGTTGCACCACCGCGCACCCCGCACGGCTGCATTTCCGCTTTGCGCTTTTGCGGCAATTTAACTTTGGCTATATTGAATTTTTATTACGCAAATATTGAGTTTGTTGGCTGTAGACAATGACGGCCTGTCGGTCGGTCGCTCTGGCGCTCTGCCTGCGGCACAGTTGCTGCACATTTTGCCGGCTAGTCTACAATTAAGTGTGTTTTATTCTTGTGCCACACTTTGTTGCATCTATTTTATGCGCCCTGCAGAAATGACACTTAAAATTCCGTACTATGAAATTTATGTGTGGACGGTTTTTTTGTTGCTGAGCTCTTAAGTTTGCTGTTCTGCTCTGCTGTTTGTGGCCTTTTCTCTTTTAGTGCGCTGAATTTATGCAAAATTTCGGTTTGTCTTTTGCGAATGCGTATGTAATTTTTAAAATATTGCTCACAGTTCTGCTCCTTTTTTTCACTGCTCGTTGTCTGTGACTTTTTTTTTGTCGGAGTGCTTTCGCCTTTACATTTTTCATTTTCTTAATGGCCAATAAGGCAGCTCAGTGCTGATATATGGAAGCGTGCTTGGCCATTTTTTGTTTTGTTCTTGCAAGAAATTTTCTTGCTGAATTTTAGTTTATTAAAGTCAAAATAGTTTGCTATCTATTGCCGTCTTATACTTGACAACTTGGCTTCAACCAAAGAGTATATTCATATTATTTTATTGTTAATATATTAAAATAGTCTCTGCTTTACTGTTTCCATAAGTTCATAATCAAACCATACAAAAACGTTTCCATATGAAATCTCTCTAAGGGCATATCCTGAATTTGGTTCCTCACTTTGCAGATCATAACTCTACTGAGCATAATTCTATTGAGCTGTGAAAAATACAGCACTACCTTATACTTTCTTTTGAAAATATTCGCTCATAATGCGCTTATCGTAAGCTACCATGCAAAAACGTGATATATCATGACTGCTTATGTGCATTATAGTAGAACAGAGGCGCAGCTAGTATATGCTTTCGGAGTAGCTGCAGCTGCGAATTCTGCCCTTTATAGCACTAAACTTATTATAAAATTTGTAACAAAAGGTTTTGAAAAAAAAAAAACATTTCTAAAAGCGTGTCAAAGCATCTTTTTTAATATAAAAATGTTTGAAATTTCAATCCCTTAAACACTCGCTTAGGTGACGCCTTTGTTGTAAAGCATTATGTATGTATTTGTGTGTGGGTGTGTGTGTGCGTATGGCTGGTAGCACTAAATTTTGCTTACACTGTTGCTTTGCATTTTCCTCCCAAATTCTTATTTATTTCTCTCAATGCACAATATGCTGGCATTTTTTTAAAGGACTTTATTGAAATAAGCTTAATATTTTATGAGTGCTAGATTGTGGAAATTACTTATGCTTTCGTTGCGCTACACTTTGAAACATTGAGCATATTAGCTTCGTGCGAAGTTTGTAGCACCCTTAAATGGACCTACGTACATAAGTAGTAGAAAAGGAATGAACTAGCAAATCATCAGCATCACTTTCTAATGCTAGCACTCTACTACTTACGAGTAGTATTGCCATTGATATTTTGAGGCTTTGCAAAGAACAACTCAAAATATTTTTCTTATTTTCAGTGCAATTTCTGAAACTCATTAGTGCTTCCTGAACGAAGCACTTCTCCTTTCTAGCAATCAGAAAATTTACTCTATGCTTCCTCGACGATATCCTCTCATAGCCTTCTCCTTTCTAGCAATTAGAAAACTTACTCTCTGCTTCCTCGACGATAGCCTCTCATAGCCTTTTCCTTCGTAGCAATCAGAAAATTTACTCTCTGCTTCCTCGACCATAGCTTTGGTTCTTTCAAGATAAATGCTAACAAGTTCAACTGAATTAATTCTATATGTGCTTTATCGTCCGCATAATTTCAGCAATTGTAATGCCGGCTGTCATACTATTTATTGCTGTAGATATAACACCACATTTTTACGACTGGCAGAGATTTTCTGCTACTGCACCTGCCTTTACTTCAGTCTGTTATTTTTTTTATCACAATCTTTATGCTCTATTTATGAGCTTGCTCGTTTTATTTACGCCAGACAAATCAACAGTTCAAGGGTCAGCATTTCTAAATTGAATTTTGGGCACAGGCTTCTTCAGTTTACACACGCACACACACACACACATACACATATATTTTTTATTTGCTGTGTATCCTGCCAGCGCTTGGCAAACGTCAAACGCCAACCTTATCAATATTTAATTCTCATTTTTGTGCGTTTGCTTGAGCGTGTTCTTGTGCTAGAGTGTCTTCCGCTTTTCAAACTTCAAGGCTACACTTGCAAATGGTCATTTTCACAAATTACCACACTAATACGCACAATTTTATGGCTACATAAATTATACATTTTTGGGTCATTTCTCTCTTATCTTTAATGTTCAAGGAGCACATTTTTTATGGCTGTGTGGCATGTAAAACATGGCTGTTTCATCATCAAATTTATATTTATTATATCATTTGTTTATGTTTTTTAACATCAATGCGGAAACGTTCTTCAACACGCAATGAGTGCTACAGCTAGACTGACTAGACTTTTTCAGTGCGCTACACCAGTGGCCCTCAACCTTATTGTCGCCGCGTACCGGTCAACGGGCTTTTCCTTGCCCGTCTGTCCTTTTACTTGGTTTTTCATTTGCTCCACTGTTCTACACCTTTGGGCAGCCTCAAAAAATTGCTTTCTGCTTTGCTGGTGTGGACCTGCTGCGATGGAAATACTGGTCATTTGAAGTGTACGGCATTAAATTGGCATGGAAAACACAGCCTAACCAATTTAGAAGTTATACATACTATGTTTTTTCCAAGCAAAATGCAAACTCGAAAGTGCTAAAAAAGCCAACTCTTCTGTGCGGCTGTGCGCTTAAGTGCAGCTGGTGTGGCACTTCCACTAGCCTATGTTGCATAATACGTATGTATATAGAAATATTTTCAATAAAACTATGCAATAAAATATGGCAGCATGAGGCTATAATGTGCGTGTAAATATTTAAAAATAACCCATCGCATGCAGCTGGCTATGCCCTGATAGCATTAACACCAACAACTTCATCATTATCATATGGACATCATCATCATGAGTACGAGTACAAACTGCTGCGGTTTAAACAGCACGCAATGGAACGTTCCTTCTGCCAGGTTATGCCCAGGCACCCAGGCTATTGTGTGCCAGCCAGCCCAGCAGGCATTAACTATTTCTGGTGTACATGTATCGCATGCGCTACAAAATAGAGTACGTTTTCTTGCTCACTATTTTTTTCGTTGTGTGCGTATTTTTAGAGAAAAATCTCAGGATGATGGCGTTTTCATGTGCGTGCCATGAAGGCGACAAGTGCGCTTTATGTTTTTATATGATGAGCTCAATAAATTTTGCAGATTTATATTGTACTATTTTTATATACTTACATATAGCCAGTGCCGTTTATTCGAAATTTATGTCAACGTGAAAAAAGATTTTAAAAAAGCATCACATTTTTTTTTTATCTATCTAGCAAAAACTATTGTAGTGCAAGTTAATTTCGTTAGATTGAACTATAAAATTATGTGTGCAAGAACTTTTACGCATATCCAAAAGGATTTTTGTTAATACATATATATATTCTTTGAGAGTAGCTTAGCAGTGTGCTGAGTTAGCTTCTTTATATGTAGGTACTTTGTTCCTGGTTGTCTGATTGAGCCAGCGCCAAATCTTGATCCTTATAAAACTTATTCAGAACTGTGGCTATTGCTAGAGCCAAACAGTTGCACGGACCTATTAAGCAGAACCTTTAATGGCCTTGAGATAGTCGCACAACAGCTGATGATATCAGTTCTCCCTAGCTTCTTTCGAATTTCATAGCAGATTTTCTATTGGTCATTCGAAGAAAAATCATGAAATCATAAAAATAGCAAAGAACATTCTCGAAGAGTTGTCAACTTCGTCGAAATTCTTCATCTTTTTTTGAACGCTATTTAAAAAAAGTTATGTACATATATGATTTGTATTTTGTGGTCTGAGCTTCAGCTATAAATTCTATTTGCTTTCAGTTGCACTTTTTGTCTGTTGAAAAGAAGCATTTTTGTTGCTAACGTAAAAAATGCTTTCAGTTTATGTTGGTATCTGATTCCGCTTCCACTTAACTTGTATTCAATTCAATCCTTTCATTTATTTTAGCATTATCGGAGCTTTGATTTAGGATTCAGCTCCCAAGAGGCAGCTCCGCCGCTTATCACTACTACAGCAGCAATATTCTTCATTGCTTAACCTGCACACACACATTAATACAAATATATATATATATATTGCACATACATAGTAGTATGTATGTATGCATATCTAACCTTTAAAGATAATCTTACCAATTTTATTATAATTTTTCATGCATATTGAAATTACTGAGTGTAATTTTGCCAAAAGGTAAAAGCTTGTCTCTGAGCCCCAATGGCACAACACACACACACACACACAAACCAACACACACGCACACATTAATTCATGCTACCCACACATGCAGACAAAAGCTGTGAGCATGTAATCCTAATTCAAGGTCCTTTTCGCTTCTGCCTCTTCTTGTTCGCCGTCATCTCACGTGACAGCTGCATTTGCTCATTTTCTGCGTTTTCCTCTGCCAATTCTCCAGTGCATATTCATCCATATGTATGTGCATGTGTGAGCATATGCTTTTCTACATAGTATATGTATTGGTGTTTTTTTGCATGTGTTTGTGTAAGGGTAATTCCTTTCTGATTTTATTTCTTGCTCGCATGCAGCGTGCGCCTGTGTTTTTTATGTTCGGCTTAAGTGGATTTTTCGCCGCTGTTTTTCTTTTCTTTGTTGTTATTGTTTGTTTGCAATTTCCCGCCAGGAACAGGTGCTACTTCTGCTGGTGTTGCTTGCATTTCTTCTGACATTTGACTCAGCCGGTGAAAGTCATTTTGACAATGACGTCAGCGATTAATTTCGATTATGAACATAATTGCTTACTTGTACAAGGATAAAGGACGACTTGCAGTTATAATTTTGAATCGAAACATTGCCATACTCAATTTTGTATTCTAATGTGAAAAGTTTGAAATACGAAATTCGCACGGTTATTTTAGAGTGTGTTGGGGGAAAAGTTACGGGTTCCAAAGTTCGATATGAATACGCAAAAATTTGTTTTCTGCAATATATGTTGACTTTTTCTAATTTGCTTCAATACTATAAGAAAATGGAACTACTCTGGTTTCTACAGTATTCAAAAATAATTGAGAATGCAATTTTTAGAAATTGAGTATCGAGAAAGTTTGTGGTAAAAAGTATTTACAATTAAGCGAAGTTTGTGCCATAGATTGTGGTTCGGAATATTAGGCTACGAATAAAAATCAAGAAACGGACCGACTACAACACAATGAAGCATATCTTCAAATGCTTTTGTCGCAAGAAATTCCATTAACACAATTGCAAAAATATCTTATTAACTACAAAATTGTCTTACGCTCATAAAATTCCGACACACAAAGTTCAATCAACTTTAAGTGAGTGTGTGTGTGAGTGTGCTGTGTGCGTGAGTTGATGTTTACGTGTTTGTATGCGAGCGAGCAAAAAGTTGACGTCATATCTAAATTAATCGGCAAATTTCGGATTCCTGACAATTGGCAAACAAAAACTATGTTGGCGTTGGCATTTTCATTTTACAACATGATCAGCCGCTGTACACACACACACACACACACACATCTCACTATAATTTACTAATTTGCTGTCGGCAATCAAACATTTCCATCGTGTATAAATAAACTTTCTCACTGTTTACTTGCTGTTGAAAATTATAAAAGCAAATTTTTCACTATACCATATTTTTTGGAAAATTTTCCAATAAACGCTTAAATAATTGAAATAATTTATTAAAGTAAGTGTCGGTGTGTACACTCACCTACCCATATAAATGTATGTATGCATATAACATACGTGTTGCTTATTATTCTCTTGTGAATTATTACAAATTCGAAAAAATTGCATTTCTTTTACTTTTTCATTTTGTAATTTTTGTTTGCTTTTTATGTGTCTTTGTTCTTTGTTCTCTGCTACTGCGGCCAGCTTTGTTAATTTAATTAACAAAGATGCTATACGCATTTAAGCGTTAAGTACTCGCGCTGCTCATAATGAATTGTTCGCATGCTCACACTGAGATAGATTTTTAAAATGCTGCTTTTGCACATTTTAATCTGCTAAATTGTACGTTGCATGCAACAACAACAGCAACAACAACAACAACAACAACAACAACAACAACTGAGAACAAAAGCAAGTAATAGAAGTATTACTAGACATTTTTTCAATTCAAGTTGCACATGCTGTTGCATGGTCAAAAGTCTGGCAGCATGTTTTGCTTATGTTGTACTACAAAATATCAACGAAAGCTTGGAAATTCTCTTTTTTAGTTCCGTGTAACTTTTTATTCGACCACGAAATTATATGCAGAAAAACTTGAACAATTTGCATAGCATAAGGTTCAAGGTCTGTGTTGGAAGCCCTTAAGACTTGCTAGTATCACGTTGAATATACTTTTCATAAAGTAGTATAATTGATTTTTATTTCCGATACCTATCAATGACATATTGCAAAGAGTTTGCTGCCGGCATTTATGCAAATAATTTTCCGTTCTATTGACAGCATAAATCAGATCTTCTCCATTCACAAATTTTATAAACGCTACAATCAAATTTTCGTTTGATCAATTCCAATTGCAAATGGCTTAAGGCAAAAAGAACTTTGACATAGAACTGCACCAAAAATTGTCCGATACTAGCGAATAGCAAAAATTCTGCACAAATTAACATAATCTGCTTGGGCAAGCATAATATTTTTGCAAAAAATTTTTTACTCAAAATTTTGCAATTTGTTTGTGCAAGTTGTTAAAAGTTTGTTGTGGCTTTGTGCTTGCATCGAGAGAGCGTGAGAACTTTCTAACGATTTGTTTGGTTATATAGATTTTGGCGTTGGTCTTACGCTAATTAGTGCACATTTTGAATGAAATAGATATGTAGATATAGATTTTTATATGAGAAAAAGTCATTAGCCGCTTTGGCAAAAGCGCTTACTGGACTTTTACATTTATTTCACAGTTTGAGCCATTCTCTTTATTTCCTTGCCAAGTAAGCCATGTTGTTGTTGTTGTTTGTTTTGAAATGTTATTCATACTGTTTTTATTATTGCCATTAAATTCAACTGTACTATATGCAACTTAACGTAATAACTCGATAACACGCTCAATCAGCAATAAAACTGTTACCAGAGAAGAGAGCAGCGAAAAATGAAGGGAAAAATACAAACTAACCGCTTTAATTATCTGATGGTGTGCAGCACTGTATCTGTAATGCGCTTCTTTTTTAATTTTTGCATTTTGTTGTTATTGTCACTTTTGCTGTTTGTTCTTTTTATTGTACGGTTTTTGTACTGTTATTGCCACTGGCAATATTCTAGTTCAAACAGTTGATTTCCATTGCCGGTTCACTTCTCTTGGCTTGGCTTCCTTGTCCCCACATTGAATGACAGCAACAACAAATGTCAGCTCTCCGAATAGAAAATTTCTTTTTTCTTTTACGATTTCCCACAGCTGCTCACATAGTTTTAATGGTCACTTCAAACTTTCAAATCGCTAGCAAAGTCTTGTGGTAATAAACGATATTTTTGCTGTTTCCAGCTCTTTTCGTCTGCTTTTCATTTTGGCAAGCTTTAAATTGTTCATGGCAATTTGAACAACTTTCTGAACTCATTTAGCTCATATTAATAAATTATAATAAACGAAATGTTTAAGACTTGCTGCCAGAAGCGTTCATGCCACTTTTCGTTTGGGCGTTTCAGTTCTGTTCTGGTTTGGTCGGGCCTTTCTGCTGCTAATTGATTATGTAAGTGCGTGTTGGCATATATATTCTAGACAACAAAAACATTGCAGCTTGATGAATACATATATTTTGTAAGCTGATATTGTTTGACTTTTGCCTTAAATGGAAAATGCTTAAGCCAGCGGGCGTAGGCGTTTTTCTGGATCGGTTCTTTGTTTTGCCATTGGCCTTTCCTTTTTGCGCTAATGCCGCAAATTTTCTGAAATATAAATGATCTTCTACACTCGGCGTTGGATTAATAAGGAAACATTTTTTATGCATGCCAAAAGATTTGGGTCATTTTTTGTATGGCTCCCTTTTGCGGTCAATAACCACTTAATGCTTGCCTTTCTTTCTTACACTGACAACAGCTGCCATTGAAACTGAATTAAATTTCCACTCAATTCGAATGTTCTAAAGATACAGTTTGTGTTCTCGATATAGTACTTAGCTTCTACTGTTCTTTCAAATATAAGTTCCATCTCTCTTTTTGAAAATATTGAATCTGAACACTTTAAATGTGGATCCCTTTTCCAGTCCCTGCTTGAAGGACCTTTTTGTGAAATTTTTCATCGGGCTTCTTCTCTCACTTTAGAGTGTTTTGCTAATTCTAGACTATCTCTCGACTAAAGATTTGATGTTTTTAGAGCAACTAGAAACTTTTTATGCCTATCTTTTTGGAATCTCAGCGCACTACAGTAGCTATTTCTATGACGTTTCTTCAATTCAATGGATCTGCTGCTCTTCTTTATTCTTTAGTTTGGATGCTTTTATTTTTGCGCTTTTAATTTGGCGTCTTTTGTTGCCTGTCTTGCCTCTTAGTTAGAGCTTTTTGTGCTGCTCTCGTCTATTGTGCTATCTTTTGATTTCGTTAACTTTATGTGGTGTTGGTTTTCTTTTCGACTTTATGCCATGAGATAAAGTTACTTTATTAATAGCTTCGTGCAGCCCCCAAACATGCACACTAAATTAGCCTCACAGTTGGCTCTATATTGCCATCAATGGCATCAGATGTTGTGGCAGCAGCAAAAGTAACAATAACTTCACCAAAATGAATTCATTAACTAGGAAAAAAGGTCCTGACTTTTGTTTGGTGTTGCGTGCTAACACACACCTACACATAGTCAAACAAGAAAACCGTAATGTGTAGCGTAGAGCCTGCGTCCCACACATACTCACATAAACAGACACACGTACAGCAACAAAAGCACACAAAACAAAGCGTAGCCATTTCTAGTTTTTTATTTTTGCCCATTCAGAAAAAATTACACACACACACACACATGTGCAGAGCCACACTGTAGGTAAAGTTCAAAATTCTAGCTTTAATGCCGGTCTCAGTGCCCTGAAGCCGTACTTTGCTATCGTTGGGCTTGGGAAATCTTCAAAGAATGCTGCAATTTTAATCGACTGAAAGCATTGTTGGAGACTTCAGGCAGATCGCTTTAATTTTAAGTCTCTCTTCGTTTACTTTGAACGACTTTCTTTGTGCAACGTTCTCGCATTCTTTCAGCTCTTGCTAAAAATATATGAGCTAGGATCTAAGAATCCTTTAATTCTTTTTATACCCTACACCTGTGGTAATAGGGTATAATAACTTTGTGCGAAAATTGTAACGCATTAAAGGAGCGGTCCTAGGTATAGACATAAGTATATAGAAATGATCAGAAACACTTTCTCTTTTCATTTCCGGTTGTCCGTCTGTCCGTCTGTCTGGCCGTCCGTTTACACAGGAGAGAAAGAAGGAGTTGTCCGATTTAGACCAAATTTGGTACACAGAGTGAACCTTAACTTAGTTTAAGTTCTAAGATTAGCCAAATCGGTCGAAGGACACGCCCATAATGGGCCTGTAAGTCCCACTACCTCGGGTTTTTTGCGATCAAATTGCTGTAATTTGTCTAATTACTCATTGAAAAGAATAAAACTTGGTATTCAAGTTAAGGGGTCGGTCATCTATGTCATACGAAAAAATGGGCGTGGCCCACTATATAGGCGACAAAATTTTTCCGGTAAAATGGCTCCCAATTGACTAGTTACGAATATAAATGAATGAAATTCGGTTCCCAAGTTGATATATAGGTCTTAGATGCCATAGAAGAAAATGGGCGTGGTCCGCCCACTATATAGGCGATAAACGAAAAATCCTCTTAACTTCCATAATATATACACCAGAGCGTCCAGATTTGGTTACTTCGTTCCTGGTAGGAATACCTTTTAATTCTCCAGAAATGGGCGTGGTCCGCCCACCATGAGGGCAGTAAAATAAATATACCGATAACATCTGTTGTACACCTGTCAGAGCATCAATATTTGGCATGTATAGTCCTATTAGGTATATCTTGTAGTCTGCCAAAAATGGGCGTGGTCCGCCCACTATGTAGGTTGTAAATCAAATGCACCCACAATTTCAGTGAATCATCACCCCACATGGGAACATGGTGTAGGGTCGGTGAAACCCGACTGATACTTCCTTACTTGTTTTCGAATTGAGTTGTTTTGGCTAAGGATTTCTCAACATTTAAAAAAAATTAATTTAGAAACCATACCTTCAGTGGAACTCTATGCTGAAGACGAACTAAGG
Organism: Neria commutata; assembly: GCA_963457695.1. Taxonomy (NCBI): domain Eukaryota; kingdom Metazoa; phylum Arthropoda; class Insecta; order Diptera; family Micropezidae; genus Neria; species Neria commutata. Next base: position 44,585,186 of record OY735247.1, on the reverse strand, counting down.
GCTGCTGTTCATTATTATCATTCCATAAAAACTGTTCAAGATCTGTAAACTTGGGACTAATTTCCTACGGAGCTTGAACACATACATATACACACTCACACATTTATACCGTAACGATAACAGTGCACATTAACACACAATGTCAAAGTATTCCTTTATGGGCATGAAGTTGGAGTTCATAAATAAATGCATGAGTTTGAATTGTAAAAGTGTGTGTGTTACCAACACACACACACAGCTCCATCCATCGACAAAGGTCCCACACACAGAAAGGTCCTTGCTTTTCAAATGCGTGCTTCGCTTCTTAGTTCATTTATTTATTTTATGAAGTTTATTATGTAATTTCCTAAACTAATTTGTAGATGCACCTTTTGGTGACTGCTGCTCCGACTATATGTTGAGAAGGGTGTGTAATACACACTGTGTATGCGGGCTTAGAGAAATTGCTTATATACTTGACATTAATATGCAATTTTATCGAACATCATTATAGTCTAATAGAAACAATAACAATAAATTGCAATAGAGATTAGAGTTTTGTTGGGATATACCAAATTGAAAGAGGGGCTACGATAATGTTCTTATAAGTCTCAATTATGAGAAATGTTCACAGCAACTGAAACAAAAATATTGCTACTAAACTCAAGCGGTAAAGTAATTTTAAAGAAAAAACCAAAGGCAGAAGAACGCTCGTTAGGCAGGCCACTGCAGCAAATGGTCCTCTCGCTCGTTGCCACTTACAGGACAGCAGCTCCGACAATTAAACTTGAGTGCCTGCAATACAAATGCTGGTATTTTGCAGGAGAGACCCAAACGTGTTGGCATTTTAAATGCGATAATGCTAATAATTAATTAAGAGCAAAAAAATTTAAGCTGCTTGCCACGTTGATGACGTTGGCGCTGGCCATGCTGATGATGGCTCAACAAACATTACCACTCATAAACAAAGGAAAGCAGAATTGAGGAATGTGCAGAGGCAAACAGAAGTTTCAGCGCAGCCAGACAACAAAAGATTTAGCGAACATTAAAAAATATTCTTTTAAGACCGATTTCATTGTGTTTTCTCACATCTCTCGGCTTCATAAAGTGTCATATTCCTTTTTTCTTTCTCCTACGTTTTTACACTGCTTTGTGTATTTTAGTGAATTTTATTTAAAATTATGTGTGTGCATGTGTTTGTTTGCTAAATGTCCATTTTTCACTTGAAGATTTTTATGCGGTTTGGGTGGGGGCACTTTCAAAATAACTGCTGCTGCTGCTTTCATAAACGCACGCACATTTTGATGATGAGGTTGGTCGGTCCGGCCTGGTGGCTCAATGTGCGATCTCTTTCGTTGTTCTGCTGTGTTAGAATATGCAGAATATATAAAAATTGGCATTGAATTCACAAACGAAGCCATATAGAAACTTGAAAATCTGCTGTTTATAAAAGATTTCCGTTATTTTTGGTATTCTAAAAATTTTCAGTTTAGCGTGCTTGAATTTTTGATTTCCTCAAATTATTTGAAGTTCTTTAATTTAAACAGCTCTTGCAAATATTTTCACTGTTACGAACTGCAGCCTTTGAATTTTATGTTGCTTTTAAATACACTCTATTTGAATTTGCTTTGCAGTGCGGCTGTCTGCCAATATGATCCCTAAATGCCAGATAAATCTCTCAATCAAAGTGCAACTTAAACCCGCATTAAGCGAAATTTGCAAATATTCTGTGCCATATTTGCACACAAAGACAGGCACGCCACGCCGCCCACGCAACAATGACAATCGATATTCCGGCATGCCCGAAGGTAAATGTGGCCATTTCTCATGCGCCTAAATATATGCTGCCATTTCACACCGCTCTGCAGATGACATTCGAATGCGAGACCGAATTGTAGTCTCGCTCTCTGCTCTGCTGATAATATTTTGCCACGTTTTGCAACAGCAGCCAAAATTTCAGAACAAGCAAAGCAAGCAAGACGAACAGAATGCCAACAAATTGGTCAAATTATTTTGCTGTTAGATATTTGGCAAATGCTCATGGATTCCCTTGCTAATACCTTAATATCTCACTGGGGAATTCGCCGCCTAGTGTCAAAGGAATTTTCAGCAGCAACCAGAACAACAAAACGACAGCTCAAATTTGCCAGAGATATGAACGCTCAAAAATGTTGATTAATGGTCGAAATTGTTGCTTGTCATGTTTGCCAATAACAAATTCCGAAAATGCCATCATTCAATTGAATGAACAAACTTGTCGAAATGCAAATGCAAAATCGCATATGGCCGCAATTTGTGTAAATATGTAATTCAAAAATGGGGGTAGCCACATCGAAATGCTCTTCAGTCAAACATTTCTCACGTAGTACAAGCATAACTATTTCATTCTCTCCGCTCTTGCATTTCACTCTAGCGACTTTGCAAATATTCAATTTGACATTCGTATTGCAATTGGCATTGACCCAGGCACGGGTTCAGGTTCAACTCCCCGTCGACATTTTAAGTGCGCATCTCTTGGTTGCTGTCGTTGCGTGAGAATTGTACAAAATTACATTTTCAATAGCGACATTTAAATATTGCATTTTTATTATTGTACTTCAACACGACGTGCGCAATTTGGTTAACTCATAAAATGTAATTTCATTTCGGCAGCGCTCAAGTGTAGAGCAGAATTGCGTGCACGCTCGTAAAGCAATTCGGTTGCAGAGTACTTAGAACGAATAATGCAATATTTATGGTTTGGTTATCAAGTTTATATGCAAAAAGAGGAACTAAAACTGGCATCCAATTTTCTTCATGGCTCTCTGTCTGTCCGAATCGAAGTTTCACGCCGAAAATAGTTATGTGAAAAATACGAAATTAGACGAGCTGAAAATTGCAATGAATTGTAAGGAAATGCCCATTCCGCAGGACTCTTCTTAAAAATTGCTAATTCAAGCTTATTTCGAATAAGCGCCAAATCAATTCTGATTTAGTTTCATTTAGATTGAAGTTGAGAAAATAATTATATTCGGATTGATCAATCAATTGACTACATTTAAAAGTGCGCTATGTATTGATATCTGCCGATATTTTCGCTGATTCTCTAAAAATTCATTAAAAAGCTGAACAACAACAAAACACGAAATCGATATAATTTTATAAATTGTAATAAATGCCAATAAAATAAGATGCCATTATTGCAATACATTATGATGATATCAAAGATATTTCTGCATGCTTTTATGACAATTGAAATGGAATTAAAATTGATTGCATTCGCACACACGCACACACACACACAAATGTATTTCAATTGTAATTTTGACTCTAAATTGCAACTGACTAATTTGTTTCTATGCCCCTTTGCGGTTTTATTACTAGCTTTCAATCAATCAAACAATATAGTAATAATTTTCGTCTGTATTGCTCTGGCAGTCATCAAATGTTAAAAGTGATAGTGCACACAGGAAATGTTGCACAATTTGTTTGCATGTTTGAAAAAAAAACTTCAGCATAATTAAAATTGCTATAAAACTTTGCACATGATAACTTAAACTCGTTTATTATGAGGCGTAATAAAAATGTGATGCATTTTTCACTTGCATTTGCTGTCATTTGCTTTCACGTGAAATAATAACATAAAAAGGACATGCTGCATTATAATCGAATATATGTATATAACATTTTAATTAATTTAGCTTTAACATATGCACGCCGTGAATACTCGAACTCGATTAAACTAACGCCATAAACTATTGCATGCGCATACACACACTCACACACACACACACACATTTGCATATACAACTTTTTGGCATGACTTTTCTCATCACAGACAAGTCGATACTTTGGTCCTATATTTTTTTGCTCGATATTTTCTTAGAGAACTTGATTTTGCGTAATACTTTTTCCAACAAGAGATTTTAAAAATATTCCCTGAAATCAGTCTTAATCATCAATATCATTTCATACACTTTTTTTAAATAAAAAAATAGTTTACAGTCTGTTAAAGTCATTATAGCAAATATTTGCTGCTTTTGTTTTACTCGCATGTGAAAAGATTTGTATTAAATTAAGAGCATATAAAATTTATTTGAACTCAAGCTTTTTGTAAGGAACTCAATTCAACTCTGAAGTAGCTACCAAAAGTCAGTTATCAAATACACATCCTTGAGAAATGGTAGCCCGTTCGTATTTGGCTGCAGCACGCTGTCCTTTTAAGTGAACAGTTAAAAATTTTTTTGCCAATTTTTGTGTGCATTTCCTTTTTTGTCATACACACGAAATTCCTCGTATTATGTGTGTATGCTTTTCCACAGCCATTTCCACACTGCAGGCAGCATCTGCATTTGCACATCTTCAATTATCCCAAAAGCAAGCGGGTCCGTCCTGCCATATATCCATACACACACACACACACACACACACACATGTGTGTAATAGCAGCCAATTTACTAATTAGTTAGCGTTTGTGCATATCCTGACGGCTTGTTAGAAATTCCTTCTGACGGCGCGCGCTCTCGCCTCCTCTTGCTTCACACTGCGTATGCATGTATGTGTGACTTTGCATAAGCATGCGATTAAAAAATTGTGTTGCCGATCAGCTGTTTTGCTTTAGTTTGCAATTTACTAACGTACGCATCCTTGCTGAGCAGCTGAGTAACTAATTTCGCTGGTGGCTTTGCACTGCCGGGAGTTGAGTGCTTTCGCAGCTCGTTTTGATTGGTAGGTACTAGCAAAACTTTGCTAATACTTAATGTACGAGTAACTTTAGTTGAGAGAGAGAATGCTTACAAGATTTCGGGCTTACAAATTGGCTCCAGCTGAATATGAATATCGAATTTTTCTTGAATTCTTTTTTAAAGCAAAATGCAGAAAATATTGCTTGGAGAGATTACCCTGTGGCTAGAAAAGGATATCTAGAAATCTAAATTTGCAGGTATGAATCTGCAAGGGTTCGAAGCTCTTATCCACTTATTCACTGAGGCATGTGACGCTCGCCAGCTTTCTAACCGGAAGTAAGCATTTAATTTACATGAGCATGGCATGCGTGTCTATCTGGTTGAGTGCGCCCGGCGCGGCGCGTATATTTCAAATTAAGGATTTGCAATCAACCCTTATTATGGCAATGTGCGCTTTGTCCTGCCAGAGTAACGACTACTTATACTACACGTGTATGTGCCAAAAAAAAAGCCGGAAATTCGCAGAAGCATTGAAATGCAGCTCCGCAACAGACGACAGTGGAGGGAGCAGCGTAGAGTTCACTCATGCATATACGCCCACTCGCATATGCAATGTCCGAGGCTTAAGCGTTTTACACATTTTCCGCATTTTACGGTGAATTGGCAATTGCACAGTTGCTTACACATGCACTCGCATACTCGCATGTGTGCATGTGGCTGTTTGAGCAAGTTTAAGCGCTAAGGGGCTCCATCGATTGGTAGTGCATGAAAAGGTACTTCCGAACAGCGAGACGGCTAAGTTAATTGAAATCAGCAGGAGGGTTTCCACAAATTTTCCACATCAAATTTTATATCAAAAAGAAATGTCTATTTGAGAGTCGATTTTTCAGAGGCGAGCAAAAGTTTCAGATAGCGTAACTATCGAATAAATTTTATCATTTTGAATAAGAATTTACAAGAATTAATTGGGTAGTTATCTAGCTAACTGCTCATAGCAAAATCCAAGCAGTGTACTTCATTGGCCGCCAAATTCTAGCTGACTAGCTGTCTGAAACTTATGTGATTAAGGAGAAAAGTCGCAACGAAAGCAATATACTTTTTTTTAATTAATGTACATTAATTTTTCATTTTGGATTGCTGCATATTTGCTGCTCATTAATATTATGAATTAATTTCCTCTTGCTGAATATGCCTGTGTATTATTTATTTATTAACTTACTTACTTTTACCACCTTCCTCTCCTGACTCGCTCAGCCGTCAGCCGTCAGCTATGCTTTAGCTGCGCTATTGCACATCAGCGTTGCGTCATTGTCATTGTCCTTATTATTCTTACAGGAATAAAGTGCAGTGATTTAATTTTCTGGCGTAAGCCGTTGCTATTGTTGTTGTTCTTGTTGTTGTTGTAATGGCAATATTTGCGCTATTTCCTGCTGATGTTGCTCCTTTCATGGTTGGCTGTTGTTGTTGTGCTTCTTTTTGTTATGCCTTTAGTACGAGCCTTCACCAAAATGCAACCCACCACTGCCTTTTCTCTTTTGTTGCCGTGCAACGCTTTCTTTTTCTTATTTCCTCTCTGCCCACCCCTTTTATTGTTTATTTTGGTTTTGCTATTAAAGTTTTGCCAGCATAATCAGTTTCGTTCCTGCTGCCTGACGCTACTACACTTTGTTATTGTTGTTGTTTTCGCTGTTGCATCCTTGAAATGCTACCAGCTGCTAGTAGCAGTGTTGCTACTTCAGTTGCTTAGGTAGCAAATTGTTACCTTGGTTAGTGCTTCCCGCTGTTTCTTCTACTCCTGCTGTTGCTTCTGTATTGCTTGTATTTTGTGTGCCTGTGTGTGTGTATGTGTGTCTGCATTTGACTGCACCTTATCCTTGCATCGATATTGCTCAGATAATGATGACAAAGTGATTTTTGTAATGGTTTGTTTGCACTTAGGTTGTCTTTGTTGTTGTTATTATTGGTGCTTTCATTGTGCCATTCTTTTCAATAGATAAATTGTTGAATCAATAACAAATATTGCTATTATACATATTTTCAAAATATTACAAAGCAGACGTTTGCTACTACAGGCAAGCATTAGCTTATTTTGTTGTTGTATCAAATGATATCAAGCAGCGAGCAAGTATCGGATATTTGATTAACTGAATCCCAATAAGCTCCAGATTTTCCGAAACAACCTTGAGCAGAAATAGAGTTTGCAATTATTTAAGAATCCTTGGAACTAAATAATAAAAAGAAAAAACATTTTGTGGCCAGAGAATCGAAGTTATTATTCGAATAATAACAACGGAATTTACTACTTTGATTTGCAGATTTGTTTGGGAAACTGTTGGAATTTTACAACTGCTTTAGTAGCCTTTATAAAAATCTAAACTTAAATCGAAGTCTTCGAAAGGAAAATTTTTGGGGGGAAATGCATTCGAATTTATTCAGCTTCAGTTCCTGTTTACTGAACCTTAATGAAATGCTAATTCCAGTGCTATTCTACCAGCGTCTTTCCATCTAAATCTTGCTACCTCCGTCTGTAATTGAGGTCCTAATTAGTGCATACAATTTTGTTATAATTTCTGCTTTGCATATCCGCAGCGCTACATTTAAAAATCATTTTATTTTATTTTTTGCGATTCTCTACTTTGCTGATTGTTCTAGTTTTGATGTTTTCGTTGCATGCAGAAAATTGCTGCCTAATTGGCCTGTTGAAATTTTAATGTATTCCGCCACATTCAGCAAACTTTTAAGTCGAAGCTTTTGCAAGAGTGCATCTTTAGCGTATTTCTTGTGCGTTTCCTTTTGACACAGTTTGAGGCATATCCTGTGGTTAGCAGTAAAAAACTTCCGCTCTACTCGTGGTTGAAGTGGGTCTACATAAATTTGATCAAATTCAAGACCCAATTGGATTTTTATAGACTAACCATAGAAGAAGCATGTAATTTTGTAGTGACTGGAGTAGTCAGTTTATAGATACAGGAGCAGACTTTATGGATCTAGGACTAGCCTTTCGAAAAACAGACACAAAGAAGAACGTTGAACTGGCATAATCTCAAAATATTAGCATGCCAATTTTGTAATTTAATTATATCCACAGATTTGTTCAAATCTTAAAGCAATGTAAAAGTCCTTTCCTTAATTCCATTTTAATGATAATTTATTCTGCATTACTGCAGCGTCAATATTTGCTATTTTTTTATAGGTTTCGCTGGATGCCTTACTTAAATCCGCTCTACTTGCCGCCGTAGATAAACGAAATCAATTGCTATTGCTTGAAAGCTGTCAAGCGAAGAGCGGAATTTATTGAAATGCATAGAACTAACAATGGCGTATGCACATCGAGAAAATCATTGACCTGTTAACACTCGATTCTATTCCCTTTGCGCACACGAAATTGCCACATGCGCGCGCGGTTTGCTTATCGCCGCATAATGCAGCTTCAATAATTGCACTTGCCTTGCTGGCGGCGGTGTTGCAAGTTGGTGGCTCCTCGGTGAAGGGCTGCTGAAGCGCAAACAAGAGGTGGTACAAGCGAATCACCAAGAATTGGAAAAGTTCAATGCTTTTTCACATTTTATTGAATAAGCGCAACTGTGGTGAGGTAGGAGCGGGAGGAGAGGCAACTGAACGTCGTCGTCTATGCTGATACTTAACCACAGAATCACAAGTGCACGCCTAATAAAAGTCGAAGTAAAATTTCGTAGAATTTCGCATTTTGCTAATGCACTACAGTTTTCGTGTTGGCATTCGTGACTTGATATAAACCGTACATCTATTTTTGGGATATCGGACCTTCGAGAGACGAACCCTCAGAAAGTGAACGGGAAACTTTTTTCCGAATACACTTTCGAAATAAATTATTATCTGAATAAGATGCGACTATATTATATGAAACATTGGAATACAATTTTTGCAATCCTTAGAAAAAATATTGACTGTCGTGAAGGTTTCTAAAATTCTCACGTTCGAATCCCCATCGACCTGCTGTTATTTTTGCTATAACTTTCTTTCTTACGCTTGTATCTTTCTAGGCGAAACGCATACAGAGCAATGAGCTGGCCGCCATTAAGGTGATCAAACTTGAACCCCCCGACGATATACAGATCATTCAGCAAGAGATTATTATGATGCGCGATTGCCGGCATCCGAATATAATCGCCTACTACGGCTCGTATTTGCGTCGCGATAAGCTGTGGATTTGCATGGAGTATTGCGGCGGCGGCAGCTTACAGGATATTTACCAAGTGACGGGACCGTTGACGGAACAGCAAATTGCCTACATGTGCCGTGAAACGCTGAAAGGACTCGAGTACCTGCATTCCATGGGCAAAATGCATCGTGATATTAAGGGCGCCAATATTCTGCTGACGGAGAGCGGCGATGTGAAGTTGGCCGATTTCGGCGTGTCAGCGCAAATAACGGCGACAATAAATAAGCGCAAAAGCTTTATCGGTGAGTGAGCGGGGCGCATCCTGTGAGCATTTTTGAGGGAGAGTGTGTGTGTGTGTGCTTGCCAGTCTGCAGTAGTGTAGGCAAGCCGCAAAAATATATATATGTGTGTATGTGTGCAACTTGAGAACATGCATTCCTACTTCAATCGGCAGTGTTTCTCAAACCTTTTTTTGATCGCGCCCCAAAATTTCTATAATTTCTTCATTTTCATTCGAATTTGCATTGTCTTACTCTTTTCTTGTTTCGCATAATTTTTTTTCATTCATAACTGCAGTTTTCACTGTTCTTATTCATCTACTATCTGCCATATTTTACTTTTGCTATCTGAGATTTTTGACATTTTTGTTTGAATCCAAATTTTGCATATTTTAATTTTTGTTGATTTCTGGCATTTCAGCGCTGTTTTATAAATTCAGCTTCAGCGCTGTTTATGCAAATGTTCTCACTTGACGTTGCATTGTTAGCGATAGCAACTGCTGCAGTCGTTGCATGAAGCAGCGGTACAGGGTGTTCCAAAAGCAATGCCTTGACCATACCAATTGAAAAGTATATTTTCTGAAGTGCTATTAAATATATCAATATTTTTTTCCCTCTACTCTACTTAGAAATTAATCATTCATGGAAAATAAGTGCTTCAACAAAACTTTAAAATTTCAAAATTCTCGTCGTTCTTCAAACAAGGAAAACAATATCAAGACAAAGGAAAACAATTTATTGTTCTCTGTGCGGTTTTTCGAAGCTTTCAAATTAATATTGAGAACCTCATCGTTTTGGCTATACATTTTTTCAGCGCAAAAGTCGTTGGGCGACTTCCATATGTTGGGCACACCCTGTATCCAGCTTTCATTTCGCCAGAATTCATTAAATTTGTATATGTGTGTATTTGCTGGCGCTCTTGCATATGCACGTGCTTGTCTAAGCAAATTCTTAGCATTCTCAACAACTGCTGCAGACACTTGAGCAATGTAAAATATTTTATTTTCCAAAAAAAAATGCAGATTTAAGTTGCCCAAAAATGAACGAAACACGACTGCAGCGAATAATATGTCAATATAGTAAATGCTACCGCTCGTAATTTTTTTATGCCTGCGCTTTTGGGCTTTCTGTTATATTTTACGACAGACTCTTTAATTGTTTGCTTACAAAGCATAGTGTAATAATATCAAGTGAACCAGATAGCTTGAAGTACCCTAGCTTGTAAAAAAATTTTTGGATTTTTCTTTTCTCCTTCTTCGTTATATGTCTTAACCCATCCGAGACATTAGTACAAAAAAGTTACTGAACATTTTTACGTGCCAAACAATTTTTATTTTCAGTAATGAACCAGCACGTGTGTTACATATTTTATAACAAATAGCGTTTTTAAACCAATTGTTAATCTTTTTTTATCTCGTTAAGACCTCCTGAACTTCGCATTGTCCCAAAGAAATTTTCTATTACGTCTTGATTTAGTCTACTAGTCAAATCTTAGGACATTCCAAACTTTTCTTGCAGATATTTATACAGCAAATTTATGGAGGTATTCGTTATTACCACAAGAGTAGACCATTGATGTTTTTTCTTTTTACTTTTTTCTTCAAACGCAAACTCAAACTGAAAACGGGTTAATATTTTTGACATCGCAACTGACAAGTAAGGGTACGAGAATAGAATGTCATTGCTATCTGGTTCACTTGATATTATTACACTATGTTACAAAGTTGCCTTCAAATATTTGGCTTTAGCTTGCAAATATTATAAGCATTTCATTAGGCCTACATTATGCATAAATGGCGCTGCCGTCTTTCGGCCAGAAAAGGCTCAAACATTCCGCCGCCCGAAAACTGTCAAAAGTTTCAGAAAAAGTAATAATAAGATTTCATTAGAGAAATTAAATAAGAATTTATAATAAACAGCACGGAGTGAGTGTCACAAAGTTTGCGTGTGTCGCTCGAAGTAAATAATCTAATTTTCTAGCCTGCCAAAGGCCATCATACAAAAGCAAAAAAGTTGCCCTCAAAAATATGCCACAGACAAAGAAAAAGTGTAATAAAGAAATATGTGCGCGCTTCCCACTGATTTTCTGGCAGAAGTTAAACAGAGCCTAAGTGAAATTGTGGCAACACTACAAGCACAACAACAACAATAACGCCAGTAGCAACAACAATGATCGGCCGGAAAATAGCACAGCAAAGTGGCCATTGTTTGTTTTTAGTTGAGCATGTCAACGCGACCACCTTCACGCTGCTAAACAAACACACACACGCACACACATACACTCCTCAAAAGCATCTATGTGTGTGTGTGTGTTTATCTGCTGGTCAGGCAGCGTGAGCGTGCGTGCTCTGCATTACATATTGCATGCAGCTTTGGGAATTTGTGCTTTGCTTCTTTTTCAAAAGCAAAGAATTTAAAATGTTCTTTTCTTATTCTTCTTCTTCTTCTTTATGTTTCTTATAGTCGTCCTTAGCCATTTTTGTATGTGTGCACAGGATAATTTAGAATGCATACTCGTATTTGTATCTGTTTAGAGGAATACTTATCTACTCTTTAATCAAGCATATAAGCATCAGAGACTTATACCGATTCGTTGCAAGTTTTTTTTTGAATTTTTGGCTTCGATTTCTGTTCTTGTCTCAAAATGGGTTTCCATGTTGAGTCTTTCATTCAAGCTTTTAAAGAAATTGCAGAATTTTATTGCAAAAGAATTGCCGTTTGTTTCTCTTTGTTAATGTTTTAAACCTACGCTTTTGTTGTAAATAGGTTGCAATTGCGATAACACTTACTGCTCTGTCTCAATTCACAATTGAAGTAAACTATTTGCCTTTCTGCATACCAATTCATTTTTGAAACATCACTAGCATACAATTTTAAGTATCACTAAAATGTATCTGCTGCTCGGCGCTCGCCTGCTCGTCCACTCTCTAGCTCAATCCTCAATTCACAGCGCGCCTCATGGCTGTCGGTTTAAAAAATTGAGAGGCACTGCTGCTGGTTTAGCTACTCTTATCGTTCCACACGCCTTCCCTCATGCACTTTCGACTGTTTAAGCTGGTATTTCGCAGTGATTTCAACGTCGCTTGAATTTACGCTATTTTGCAATTTTAACGCGATAGTTTTTCACTTGGCATTTGGGCGTGCGAAAAGGCGGCCACAATGCGCGAAAATATGCGCCTCATGTGGCGGCCGCCATTTTGAGTAATTTAAAGTTTCAATCCACACCCACTCACAGCCACAGCCGTAATTTATAGTTGAGCTTGTTTGAGTGAGTGTGGCTGACAGCACGCGCTCAAAATGAATGCGTGCTATCACAAATCTTGCAGTTACTAAGTGGCATTTATAACTTTTCTTTTTGGTTTTCTCTATTTTTTTCTTCAATTTACTCGCCTGAGTAATCGAAAAAATAAACTGTCGCCATCAAGTTTCTTAAACAACACAATTGTAACACTGAATATGACATAATTTAAAAATGATTTCTCTGCTTGATTCCTTTATCAAAGAGTAAGTTTGGGCTTTTGAAAATTGATGTCTCAGCATTATTTCTTTTGTTGGCAATTTGTAATAATTTCGTGCTCTGGCCTCTAGAACTTCCGCGAAGGCGTGCAAACAAACCACAACAAATTAATTATTTTCAATTGAACGCTTTTTCTCGCACACTTGAGTTTGCTTTGTTACATTCGATTCGCCAAATTGTTTGCTTCACGCCACAATCTCTCATTTGTCAGCGTAGCGGAATGAGTGACATTAAGTGCCATTGACTGGTTTTCATTTTTTGCCTTTTTTCCCTTAAAAAGATTCACAATTCGTTGTTGTTTTTTGTGCGCCCTTTCCGTCAAACTTTCAGCTTACTTATTTCGTTTTCTACAAAACCTTTGAAATAATTCTATTAAAATGTTTCGTAACTTTAGACATTTTACTTAATTTAAATTTGTAAAAATAAAAAGATAAATCCTGATTAAAATTTGCCTTGTCACGCTCAGTTTTAAAGATTTAAGAATAACATAAAAAAGCAGGTCTTTAAACTTTGAATTTCTGAACTCGTCTTGTTGGTGTTCTGGAAAACTTTATTTAAAAATGCCAGAGAAAAACGACAGCAAGAGCTACAGAAGCGAACCAAAAACGCTTACCCTTCTACATTATCTATGCAATATAGTAAATCGCTTTTTACATTTGGACTTGCGTTTCAAAACTCTTTTTTCAGTCATTAATAAACGTTATCTCAGCATCTAAATTTCTCTGGTAAAAGCTTATAGTCAGAAAAAGCTGTTCTGAATTAATTGTCACAAAATAGAAACCAGCATGAACATGTTTTGAATAATTTATGAAGGAAAGACCTCCTGGACCTCTCATCATACCTCGAGTATTTTTGGCCAAACACAAATCATTAAATTATGATTTAATACATGCTCCCAAACGAAATGAAAATCGAAACTCTCGTACAGTAGCGGGAAATTTACAGCAATTTTGTAGCTCTTTTTTAAAACTGCCGAACTCGCCTCTAAAAATCGGCAAAAAATCAATCATGCTTATTGCTTTGCTGTTGTTATGGGCCATAAGCTCTTACTCAGGCTGTAATTAGCGACTGGCGCCAATTAGTTGTGCCGTTTATAGCGGTTTATTGGCTGATTGTTGTGTCATTTTGCTTACAGAGTGGCATTCATAATTTTATGAACGCTTTACGAGGCGTATGAGTAATATTGCACTGTTGTATGTCGCTCATACGTCGTGGGTGTGTCATTGTGTTTGTTTGCTATAAAGAAATGCGCTGTTTTCGCTTTGCTGCTGTCATTTTCTGTGTTATGTTTGTTCTTTTTTGTAGCTATGTTCGCTCGAATTGCACATATGTATTACATTTGTATGTACGTGTAAGTAACATTGGCAAATTTTATATATATATGTATGTATGTAACCACACATTACTCATACGCCATGTTGCTTCCTTCATATCGCGCGCTGTGCTCGTTTGCTGCCTTTAAGTGTAATTACAGCAGTTACTTTGCATTTATGCGCCGCCCTAATAACCACAAGCGGCAATAAATCAATTTTACAATTTTCCTTTAAACGGAAATGTAAATGAAACAGCGCTGAAAGTACGCTTGCACATATTAGCATACGCGCGCTCGCACACACACACACACACACACACACACACACACACACACACACACAGGCGCACATTAAGTTACTACACTGACGTATGTAGATCATGGTAGTGCTTTGTTATAGCCTTTTTAGATGTGTGTAATAATTTAATGAAAAAGGTGTGAAATTACAGAAGCTGGCGGCGTGTAGTTAAATCATCAGATGCAACAACAACAACAACAAAATGATGCATGAAATAACTGAAATGTTTGCTTTTAGAAAGAAAGTTTCATGATAACTGACAGCTTCTTACAATATTTTATACACTTTATTCATTTTCGCTAGACGATGATTTAAATACGACTCAGACTTACTTGAGACTACTTTATGGCATAAGCAAAAAACAAACAGAAGAAAATTCTACTAAATCGATTGTTTGTAAGAAGCTTAGGTTGCATTTGGAGTAGGGACCCAGTCTGTTAGCCAGCACGACCTTGAAAAATGCTTTATTTGTTGTTATAAGCGCTGTTGATTCCAAAGCGATTTTCTGCGTTGCGAATTTGTGTGATTGAGAATTTTCCTGAGAATTTTCACAGTATATTAATCAGTTTCAATCATTTTAGTAACGGAAAACTGCAAATTTTTTGGAACTTGGAAATAGTTGGTATTTAAGGATCCCAGCATCAACAGCTCTCGCCAAGCATTATCTGCCTGTCTCTGTCTCTGTTTATGTCTCTCACTCTCTCTGTTTATGCGTATGTTTTTTTTTGCTTGCCTGTCTTTATGTTTCTCTGTGTCTGTTTGTGCGTCTATTCATTCATCTGTCTTCTGTCCTCGGAATTGGCTATATCTATCTTTCTGTATATGTCTGTCTTAGCCAGCCATCACATGCTGTTGATATTATGATGGCGCTTGCTTGTGCTGGTGCTGCTCCTGACTTGTTAATGGCACTCAGCGCAAGTGTAAGCACCTTTTAACTGAATAATAAAAACGTCTTTTGCTGCAGCATGCCAAGTGGCAACGGCTTCAGTCGAAGCAGTAGCGCATTCGTCAAGCCCGTAGGATGCTTAACACCCCTACCAACCCAATCCCCCGCCACTCGCCATATTCGACGTTGCCGTGCAAGCGCTTATCTGCGCCGCACACACACATGCTTCACCTGTCGCTTTTATAGGTATATGCCTTTGTGTGCGTGTGTCATCTATTTTTCATCATCAACTTCAGCAACATTATTATCATGCATGTCAACAGTTTACAACACCAACAACAGCAACAACACGGCGGTGAGAAAATAATGCCACAACAAAAACACAATTTTCGCCTGCTCCTTACCCGCACAATTTTTACACTCACAGAAATAACTTTGTATTGTTTACTAAAAAATTTGTTATAATAACTAATAATTTAGTTGAAAATCTGTTAGCTTATGAGTAACTTATTTTGTTTCTCTTGTCATGTTTTCAACTAGTTACAATATCTTAAAATTTTTTTTCCAATTTATTGCGCTAAATGACGTGTAATTTTGTCTCAAATATATCTTGTCAACAAATCAATAACTTGTAAACAAGTGTAAAAAAAATCATCTTGATTACTTGTTTCTACTAGAAAACTGGTCAACTTGTCTCTTTTGAACTTAATAATAAGACAAATTTTTCTTAGTTGAAACTAAGACAAAAGAAAACTTTATTGACTGATTTTTCAATAAATTAATAAGTTATCTTGATCCATTTTTCAAATAAATAAATTAATTATCGTGCCTTAGGTTTTTCTAGTTGAAGTTTAGTCAACTAAATAATGAATATTTTTGTCTATATAGAAATTAGTATACCGGTCGAACTAGAACCATTTACTAATGCTATTACTAAGCAATTAGCTTGAGTTTATGCATTTACCTACATATTGTGTATGCAGGTTCCTTTATTAGGCTTTAGCGACTCCAAATGTGGCAACAGCAGACCACTACCTTCTCTAGAGCTGGTCTTCGTTCATCACGCCACACACGCCATTTTGGATGTGAATTCTATTTACATGCTCATGTCGTGCTCTTGTGTTCAGCCTGACATTTCAGGTTTTTGTATGTTCCCTTGGTTTATTCTGCGTTTCTGCTATTTTTGGTTTATGCAACGTTTTAGGAAACAACAAATTTTACATGAGCTTTTAGAAGCCTTCTTCTCTCTTCTCTGCACTTCTCAAGTCCCCCTTAAGTCTAAATTGTATTTTGGCGTGTTTTTGTTGTGAAATTGGTCATTAGTTGCATTGCATGTTTCCTTGCTCTGTATATGTAGGTGCAGGTGTGTGTGCATGTGTGTGTGCGTGTGTCTGTTTAAATTATTACCAACAGCAGTGGTTGTTCATACTTTTTCTCCTTTATACCATTGTGTGACATTCTTCTTGCTCCCTTAAACTGTTGGCTTGTTCTTTTGCATTCCTTTTCTGGTCTTGTTAGTGTCACTGGCTCTATTGACATGTCAATCGTAAGTTCAAAGAACTTTCGAAGTGACTGAGTGCTGCTCTTGATTAGTTTCGAAAGCATTTGTCTCTCTTGTGTGATTTTAAAGTGTGACATTTTGTTTGCTTTGACTTGTAAAATATCTGAAAAATACATTTTCACTCAGTTTCTCAAAGAAGAGAAAGAAAAGTTTGCATTTTGAGCTACCAAATTTTTAATACTTTTTCGATTTATGGTGCATGAAATCTAAAGAAGGGTCATACATAATTTTCTTAAAGCTCTTTAGTTTGTTGAACCATTGAAGCGCTTTTATATATGTATGTAAGTTCTGCCAAAAAGGGTTTTTATGAAATATAGAATCAATTTGAAGTCTGAAATTTAATGGTTTTGAATTTTTTCGTATCCAAAGGGTTTTCATTTCGTATGTCTTATACGACTATTGCCTCATCAGATTTTGCTAGAGAAAACTTTAAGTGCATAATGAAATTTATGTCATATTTTATATTTGTTTCTGTTTCTGGAAAAAGATTTTCTAAACCTAAATTTTTTGCAGTTTCTCCCTTTTATAATCTGCAAGAACCCGGCATTGAAGTTGTGACATGCAGCTGAGTAGGAAACCTTGGACCTTGTAACATTCAAGTTATGAGCTACATACATGCAAGGAAATATTTGCATTTTTCCGCAAAATTTTGCCTTTCCAATTAGTTTTAATTGCGTTTTGAAGCTGCCTGCTAATATCACTCATACGCAACGTTGCACGCGCGCCACTTTCACGTGCAATCTACGCTGGCTGCAAACTGCCGTGCAATTCGAAAAAACCAAACAACTTCGCCACATAATTTATGCATAGGCGCTAATTGGAAGCACAATTACGCAGTTTTATGTGAAAATTAAATAAATTCACGAAATTAGCATAATGTTGGTATTTTGTTTGTGTGTGTGCGTATGTAAGTACACAAAAAACGTAAATGATTAGCATAAATTAAGGTAGTAGGATTAACGAAAAACGTTTAATTGCCACAATTAGATGAGTTCGCTTCAATGCTTGAAAAATCGAAAGAAAAAAAAGAACTCAAAGCAAAATGAAACTAGCGCAATGAATGGGTTTACATTATTGATAATCAATCCAAGTTGTTTAAATTCAAATACTGAAGAATTTCTCAGTCCTTTTTATTTCGCTGCTGAAAATATGCAAGCGCCTTGATTTTGGTAATTAATAGGTTAGGCTATGCTGGCTGCCAAAAAAGGCTAAGCATAGACCCTGTTGGGTCCTTAGCGATGTCAGTTGGAGTTCCTTTTAGGATTGGTCAAAGCTGAGGCTTGATACCTAGTTTCGAGATCTATTCGAGCCTTGAAAAGACAGACGCTCCTAAACAAGTCAGACGAGCTGTAGCGATGGCGGTGCAGGAGCATAGAATATATTGCAATGTCTCCCTTGGTAGTTAATACATGCTATCAAAGATGTAGAAGTATGAATGCATTGGCACCAAAATATGGAATGAGAAATTGTGGCCAGAATAACACTATTTCTCTTTTCAATCAAATAATAAATTGCTCTCATATGTTCTCATCTTCTTCTTTTTACCAATTGCAGGTACTCCCTACTGGATGGCGCCCGAAGTGGCCGCGGTCGAACGCAAGGGCGGCTACAATCAATTATGTGATATATGGGCATGCGGCATCACGGCAATTGGTAGGTTAAGCAGCACTTAAGGTTTCCTTTTAGGCGACTATGATTTAGCTTATCCACAAATTTTGCTCTTGCCATTGTGTGGCGCAAGTAATGGCGCCTCTTTCTTGAATGGGCGTAGGGGGTCAATGGCCAAGAGCAGCGCTATCATTAAATCGTCCTTGGTTAATGCACACCAGTACACACAGACACACTCACACACACACAATTACAAAGTAACCGCAAGGGAGCTGGAGGAGTCTTGAGCCTGTAATTTATGCTTGAAAGGCATTTATTTATGCGTGCGCTTGAGAGTGTGTGTGTAAGTTCCCCTGTGTGTATCTGTGTGGATTATAAAGGTTATTTAGCCGTTCGTATAATTAATTTAGCATAAACTGATATGTGCTGTTGACATAAACATGTCGTTTACGTAATGCCAGCGCTTAAAATAAGCCCTTCTGCCTTGATTTATGATTCGGTTCTTGTCTTGGCAAATTGAAGCTACATTTTCTTATATAACTAGGTATTAGCTTGCATACATTCCATATGCTTTTTTATGTGCCACACCTGCTGTTCTGTGGCATGATTACATGTGTGCCATGGCAGTAAGCTCCTCGTCAAGAGGGTGCCCTTGAGGGCGAGCTGGTGCGCACTTTAGTTGCTAATGCAACGTTCATCTGTCTATTTTTCTTTTAATATGCAATTGAAGTTACGACCGAGCAAAGAAAGTGCTGAGGGATTTTAATGAAAAAACCTTGAAGTAAAGTATTGAGCACATTTATTAATTTATTTTTAGCCTTAAATTCTTTTCTAGAATTACTCTTGTAGTTGAAAGATAAGCTTACGGCTTCAATAACGATCTTATCAGCGACCGCCTTTCTCATTTTTTAATGTTGCTGTTTTTATTTCTTTCAAAATTTCAAAATTAGCATTTGTTTTTTTTAGCTCAATTATTACATAAATGATTTTTAAGTTCATGCACATCAAATTATACTTATACATTTTTGAACTTTTTCAGAACTTGCTGAACTGCAACCGCCCATGTTTGATCTACATCCCATGCGTGCTTTGTTCCTAATGTCAAAGAGCGGCTTCAAACCGCCCACACTGACAAACAAAGAGAAATGGAGTCCCACATTTCACAACTTCATCAAGACGGCTTTAACAAAGAATCCCAAGAAACGTCCGACCGCCGAGCGTCTGCTGCAGCATCCCTTCGTGCAGGGTGAGATGTCTGTGCGGGTGGCCAAGGAATTGCTGAAGAAGTATTTGAGTCCGAGTCAGCAATTTGATTACTATTTGGACGGCGATGAAGAGGTGAGTAGTAGTAGAGCTGAGAGCTGCAGTTGCTTACAATAATTTATGGGCTTGATGTGGCCATAATTTTGCACAGCATAGTAGCGTGTGTGTGTGTGTGTGTGTGTTGCTTTTGGTGTTGGGGTGGCTCAAAAGTTTTCGCTTAGATTTGCAATTTTTGATACACCTCGGCAGCCGAAAAGCAGCATTCAACAGCAACAGCCAGCCAACATTTTTGGCAGAAGAAGTCAAACTTTTGTTGTTGTTGTTGCTTTCTGCTGAATTTTTTATTAGTTATGCCACACTTTTATACGCCTTCGCCTTCAGTTTTTGTTTTTGCTGTTGTTTACCGTCGGGTCGATGTGGCGCCAATGGCAATGCTACGTTTCTTCTTACCCGTCTCGCTGCTTGTGCCTGTTCTTTTTGTTTGTTGCTTTGGCGCTTTAAGCGTAAAAGGGAAATCCATTTAGTTATTTCTGTGTGTGAGTGTACATGTGTGTGTGTGTTGGTGTTGTTTAGAAACTGTACTCAATTAGATTTATTGATTGGTAAACATTTAACATGATTTGAAGCAGCGCGTGTGAATACTTTTTAAATATGTTATAAAATTGATGATGATGCAATTTTTTGCGATTTGTATTCCGATGAGTGTATGTGTGATTTAACTAAAAAATAGCAAAAGGCATGTGCGCTTGTGGTGGTGACAAGAGTTGCCAATTCAGCATGTTTAGTATTTTTTGATTAAAGTCAACTAAAATTACTCACACGACGTGCTCAAAGCGAAGCTACTCGAACATGTGTGAATGAAATTGGCGTTTTTGGTATCTTGTCAGTTGAGGAAATCGATTTTGCAGCGCACTTTAAAAATGCAGATCGCAGCTAATGTCACTCATACATACATACGTGCAGTAGACTGTTCTGTGGCACTTATGAATATTTGAGCGCTTTACAATTAAAAATATGCTCTCACTGCAACAAAAAAGCAATCTTTTTTATGCTTTTTTAAACTTTTTTCATACACAACTCATCTGTGTGCTTCCTCAATTGCAGACTGTCGCCAGCGTACCGCAACGAATACCAAGCAAAATGACATCAAGGTCAAATGGCATATCGCCACATAACCACACTTTGAAAACAGGTAAGTGTCAGCTGCATTTAATGCATTTCCGCTGTCGCCTGCAATTTGCCATTTCGCCGGAACAAGCGACCGCCAGCGCTTTTATGGCGTTTTCGTAACAATCGGCTCATTTTTTTCTCTCTTTAACAATTATCAAAAAGTGATGATCCTTATTTATTGTATATGACCTTTTTTGCGCTTCAACCTACCCTTTTAACGCTCTCTTCTGCTGTTCTTTCTTTGTTCTTTTGGTTGCAGGCATGACGACCACCACACAATGGAATGAACGTTCATCTAGTCCGGAAACGTTACCAAGCGACATGTACGTATCTGCGTTGCTATATCGAAAACGCTTTGGCTTTTTATTTCACTTTTGATTTGCTTTGAATGCTCGGCCAGATATTTTTTATAATTTTTTTGTGCAGCCTAAAAGTATTTGATATCTACTTGACATTTTTGTTGTGCACTCGACGCTTAATATTCTCACACACGCATACACGCCGCTCATAGGATCGCGAGCCCCATTTCGCTTAACATATACGCTCAGCATTCTTCGCTGTTAAATGTTAAGCTTTTACGACTCCCTCTTTTGTTTTAATTTCACTTTCATATATTTTGTAAATTTTTAACTAAATTTATTTTTTGAAGTTCAACCTTTAAACACTTTTTGTTCATTTTTCATTTGTATACACACAAAACACATATGTACATGTGCATTTGTTGCTGCTGTCTAGCTCCATGCCATGTAAATTGCTAACGAAAACATTGCTCATACCTACACATGCATACCAGCTACAGTTGCGTTGAAAAAGAAATTGGCTACGGTATTCACAAAATGTCAAAGCCACTTCTACTTTAAGCAAAAAGTATTTTATGCAACATATTTTTTATTAAAAGAAGCCTTTAATTGAAATGCTTGCCAGTTTAATAATGACAAATCTTTTGACAAGTAAATTTTTTCGAAAATTTTATGTGCAGTAATTAAGAAGAGGACATCTGAATATCATTTGCAAGCGAAAGCAGAAATATTTTTGAAAAAGTGCTACTTATATTTTTCAGTGTATTTGCGCTCTAATCTGTTTGTATTGTATTATAACAAATCTTAAATCCAAAGGCTGCTATGTTTTTGCACACAACTGCACTTTCATTCTGCCGCACAACAGCAACGCGCATATTTTATATAATTTACAAATTTATACTTGCAGATTTGTTTTGTTTCCACTTTAATTTTTTTCTCTTTTTTTATCTTGTATCTTTTATAGTCTTTTCTACAAACAACCCAAACCCAAACTAAGCGGCACATTAATTATGAATATGTCTTTAAGGTTAGGCAATGCCTTGCAATATTTTCTCGTTATTTTTTTCAGTTTCAGCTTCCTTTTTTTTTGAATTTGTTTATAAAATTTATTTTTCTGCTCTTTGTTTCTTGTTGTTGTTATGCAAGTTTCTTATTAAATTTCGTATGCCTGCTTTGCCTAAAAGTTTCTCATATCTGTGCGCAAATTCGTCCGCAACAACTTGTATACAAGTTATGTCTGTTAGCAGCGAAGCAAGAGGAAGAAAAATGGCGGCGAAAAAGTCAAAATGGCGTAAGGGCGTAGGCCAATAATGCACGCTGCCAAAATACGCAAAATGTCTGCAATTTTGTGTAATTTCCTCAAATGAGCTATTATTTGCACGACAACACACACACACAAACACACGCACACATACTTTCAAAGCGATGCACGCAAGTGCAAGTACAGCAGACGCGACAAGGCAGCAAAACTTGTTGTGGCGCTTCAGACTCGCCTGCCTTGCCGCCCCACCCTTCGGCTGCCTTGCATCTTCCTTGCTTTTGCTCTGTCAATGTGTGCGATGTGCATTGCTTGTTGTTTTGTGTGCTTGTTGCCTAACTGCTGCTCCTTCCCTTGCCTACTTTAACAGCGTTTCTTAAATAAATGAATTTACGCACGTCTCTTTGCAAACTTTTAAAGTTTTTGTGTTGCTGCTTTTTTCTTACGAAAATTCCATTAGCGAGCTATCTACTTTTTACATGCGAAGTACAAGTTGCATAAGAGTAGTTGAGAAAGTTTGTGTTTCCTTAAAAGCTGAATTGAATTACTAACTGTTTTTTAATGCCAGTGAATTTCTGAAAAGTACAGAGCACAGCATAAAGATCAAATAATTGTTATTGAGTACTGCTGGAAGGATTTAGAAGATGCGATGCCAACATTACAAATATTTGAGATACGAAATCTATGCTAACAAATAAACTTCTGAAGATGACAGCTTTTGAAGATCTAAAAAGAAGCTTTTTCAAAGTAATTGTTATTCGGAATTGAAGAGAGGCAACACAAGTTAAATCACAAGTGTGCAGCCAAAAAATGTTGAAGGTTCCAAAAAAATGGCATGAAGGTTCCAATAAAATAAAAATCGCCTTGGCATAAAGAGCAAATATCTATCTTTGATTTCGGAAAACCCTAACTTTTACTGAAGTGCGAAATGCTACAAAAGCCAGAATAACAATTGTTTTAAATAGCAGAATATGGTTTTCATAAAACTGTTCTTTGAGACTGAAGCAATCTTTAAAGCTTATCGCCCAAAAACTGTTGTTTAAGTGATTTGAACTTGCACTAGCAGACACTTGCAAGTAGTGGCTAAGTAAAAAGAATCATTTTGTAGCTAAAAGTTCCATGTTACTCATACGCCGTGCATAACAATTAAAGCTTGGCATATACCCTCAGTCTCCTTAAGTGCAGAATGTCGGTTGAAGTGAGAGCTTTTATTGCCAGACAACAGTTCAACACTGCAGAGATATCAAAAGTTTTAGCAAACAAAAAAGGAAACCGTGGCTCACCTTCCTACACTCCAAGAGAAATGGTTGATTGTTGGAAAAATAGTTTTCCTCTGTGTTTTCTTGCCATTTCTTTTTTTGCCATCTTCTGCGTGGAAAGTTATTTATGTCTGTTTCTAAGTGAGTGAATTGTTTTGTAGCGCATTTCGGCGCATTCGCGTTTTCAAGCCACGCCATCACATTGCCCAACACTGTTGTATGCAACATGCTTTGTATGGATGTGTGTGTGTGCGTGTGTGTTTTTTTTTGTGGGTGGAAAGCGCTCGAAAACCTCATGTAGTGCGGGGCCCGAACCCGCTAAAACCACCTCATGTCCGGACGGATGTGCCCTCCCGGGACCACCGTTAAGTATAACGTCGGGAGGCCGTCAGAGCATAGTTGCTCAAGCGTCTGTATAGTATGTCTACGATGTGTGTGTGTGTGTGTGTGTGTATCTGTGCATGAAAGAAACGTTAAGCTACAAATCTAAGACATTGCCAAGAGAATGGTAGACGCAAAACATTATGAAAGCATACATAAATTTGCTGTTAACTCAATTTATTACAATTTTTACGCAATTCAGCAAGCAGCGCTTGTTTAATTTCCAAAAATTCAATTAGCTTAGGATGCGAATTGTAAGTTCATTAGTCAAAAGGATGGTGTGAAAAATAGCTCAAACAAAGTGCTTGGCTACAGCCCTGCCCATGAGCACACATACTCATACACATGCAATCTTTAATGTGTATGTTCTATAAGTCTGTCTGGCGAACTGTCTGTGTCTATTTATCTTTCAGCCTGCCTATCTGGTCATTTTTTATGCCTTTCCTTCGGCCTGTCCGTTTCATTTTGCACTCCATCTGTCTGCATTTATGTGACTCTGCGGGCCCATTTGCGTGCTCGCTCTTAATGGAGCTCTACCATTGCAGCTGTAGATTATAATCCTGCGCCTTGCAACAGCTTTTAGCTGGGTGCCACTTGCGATGCGTAAGCTTTCCTGCGAAGCCTTTGAGTCCTAGATGCCAGCTCTTCGGCACAATTCAAGCCATATGCTGCAAATCTAGTCGGCTTAACATCTTGCGTCTATTTGGCTTGCCATATTTTTTGTTGGTCCCAAGTTGACGTTGGACTTTGCGCTACTCTGCTTATGGCCAGCTGAGCGCGCTCGTCTCCATTGTCGTCTCCAGCCAGTAGCAAGCGCATATTTATGGCCAGTAATTGCTGCGCTTTCTTCGATACCGCAAATTTCAACTTGAAGTTCAGAAGTGTGTCTCATTTTTTGGTTACTCCATTTCAGCAACATTTTTCTGTTGCTAAGGGCATTGCTGCCTTGCAATGTCTGCTTGTTTCATACCCCTCTGCTCACTCTGCTCAATTTCTATTAACTTGCCGTTTTTTCCAAATGTGCCCAGCT
Source organism: Neria commutata (assembly GCA_963457695.1). Taxonomy (NCBI): domain Eukaryota; kingdom Metazoa; phylum Arthropoda; class Insecta; order Diptera; family Micropezidae; genus Neria; species Neria commutata. Next base: position 44,560,282 of record OY735247.1, on the reverse strand, counting down.
CAGCCACTTTCAAGTGCACCCACTTCAAGGCAACACTTGACGCAGAAATGTACAAACACTTGCACAGCATTGATTTGCATGAGCAGATTTCTCTTCCTTTAATTTTTTGCGTATTTTTCTACAATTCTGAAAGTTGCCCTTGTCTGGCAGGCATCAATCCAAAAGGCGAATTGCCAAAATTGAATTTCTTTGGCTTCTAAGCCGCTGCTGCTTATCGTACTGGACCCTACCTTTTTTCAAGTGCTTCGGGATTTGCTTTGAAACCTTACCATTTCATTAAATTAAAGTTAAAATTGCTTTGGCAATACGTAGGGAAGAGGGGGGTACCTTCGTCTACTTTTTTTTGAAGGCCTATATTTCAGAAGGTAATGAAAATATTTAAAAACCGATTAGACTGTTACAATACCTCATTATTTAACAATAAAATGTTATACTAAAAGTTCTTTAAAAAGTTCCGTTTGTATTATTTTTTTCAAGATTAGTAAAAAAAGTCATTTCGCTGAATGTGCCCCCATGCCAGGGTAGCTTCGGCATTTGGCGGGGCACTTTCAGCATTCACACTTTAAAGTACCATAAGGTGATACAAAATCTTGTTTAGACTAGATAAGACATGCTTTTGGTTACATAACACGTTTTTATTATTTTTGCATTAAAAAATTTAAAAAAAAATCATGTTTAAGAGCTTAAAAAAATGTACTTATTGTCAAATTTTTTTTATAAATTATTTGTTATATATAATGTTTAAAGTGCTAAGATCGACCCTAATATTAATTTTGTGTGGTTACGGGAGGTTTAAGCCAGGTTCAAGGGTCTTGGAAGCTTCAACTCGATTTCGATTTTTAGTACCTGTGAAGTTATATTGACGAATGTGCCCCATGAAAAAAAGACGAGTTCGCCCTGGTGTCACTTTTTTTCTTTTTCTTTTTTTACTTTTATTTTAGTGCTTTATTTTCACTTAATACACTTTTATTTACAAAATAATTAGTATTAAAGTAATACTAATACAATTTTATTCGAAGTAATTGTATAAATACAGCACAAACTTCTTACGTTACCGACCTGAAAATTCGGCAACGAAGCGCGAAAACACAAAATCCAATGTAACTTTATCAACTGTTCAGATAGAGATGGCAAACTTTGTGAGGGATATTTATGCTAGTTATGGGTTAGTTTTTACTAATAAACAGTTATGTCCGATGACTCCTTCATACCGAAATCGCCTTTGACGAATGTGCCCCAAGGACGAAGGTACCCCCCTCTCCCCTACCTACATTTTTTTTCAGAAAAGTGTTTTTGTGTAATTAATTAGAATGTTCCAGAAGAATTTGTTTTGGCATAGCAGTTTCATACAACGAAAATTATTGACAGAACTTGAATGACTTCATGAATCAAATTGTATGCAAATTTGTTAGTTTAATATGCACGGCTACAAAAACAGGCTCATAGCTGCTTAAGAACTTGTTTAAATAAAAAGAAATAATCCACCAAAAATGCTTCTCTTGAAGAGTCCTTTTTGAAAGAGATTTGTTGCCAAAGAAAAAGCTTCAGACCTTTTCGTAATATCAAACGAATTCCACTAAAAATTCTTCTGCAAATAATTGCGCATAATTGTTCTGCAGCGCTTTTAAGCAACGTCGCTCTCTGCAGCTTCCCCCTAAACTTCTCTGACCACAAAAATATATATACATACTTTTTTTGCACACGCAGTTCTTTTTACCTGTTACCCTTTCCGCTTTTAACAAAGTAAGAAGTGATTTAAAAGCGTTCATATATTTTGTACGGTTTTCAAGCACGAAATTTTAATTAATCAATTTTAATATTATTTTCAAGTTTACAATTTTAATATGAAAATATATACAATACAGAAACTATGCCAAAATTTAAAAAAAACACAATTTGCTCTTGCTTTTGATATAGAAACTTGATTCTTTTGTTAAATTGTTGCTGTTCTTTTTTTTAAACCAACACAGAGCAAACAAATCAACGAAAAAACATTATTTTTACCTTTGTTATGTTATTTTTGTAGGAGCCTATTACAATATATCGATGAGGAGCTGAAGTTAAGGTAACTACCAATACTCTCACTCTCTCTCTCTCCTATGCTACTTCACTCATTCTAGCTACGACAATTACAAATTATAGTAAAATTCCCTAGTGAAATGAAAGCAAACACTAAAACAATTTAGAGCATTTAGTTTGTAAAGCTCCTTTACACATTTCTGCAGAAAAATACTTTGAAAGGATTTCTATTCTTTCACATATTTTTCAAAACTAAACTCAACATTCCACTGCCAACATCTTTCCTCATCACTGCGCCCGGTTTCGGCTTCATACTAACATTTCAGCATCATTTCTTGATAACAATGGCGCCACATATACACATATATCATGCATTAGTAGTAGTAGTAGTGATCATTTTAATTAGTAAAAAAAACTGCAAAAATATTTTGTGTAATTTGTATGTTCATGTTGACTAAAGTATGGTGATGGTGAAGATGTAGAAGCTCTGACGGTTCTCTTTACAGTGTTAAAAACGGCTGGAAGCCTCGGTTTAGGGAATTCATTGGCCTATTAGCGCCTCGAGAGAGTAATTAAGGCATTAAAATATTGCCTAGAAAGCAAGAATAAACATGCAAAGTTCATTCCAACTTTCATCTGTCGTTTGTTATAAAATAATGCTCGTCCTTAAGTCTTTCAGTTGGATCGAAAAGTCCATTTAGTAATCATCTGTCGAGTTTCTTTTTAGCAAGGTTCGGCAGGTGTGTCACACTGTTTTATCGGTTCCATCGCTCTGCCTGTTTGTCGTTTTATTTTACACAAGCTTTTGGCATGTCCGTCTGACCATTGAATCGGTTCCTAGAGTCTAAGTAAGGTACTAAGGTTCGACAGATTCATTTAATGATTTCATTCGTTCCTAGCTCCTTCTGTCGATTTTATTTAAGTAAGTGTCGTTAGTTCCATTTAAGCATTGCATCGATTATTATACGCAAGATCCAACGCTTGGTCCCTTCATCATCGGCTACGCCAATGCCTCTAAGCCTTAAACCAAAAGATTTCCATAGCACAGCCGCAATATATTCCATACGCTAAAAAGTCAATCACATTTTTTTTAAATCTCTCTTAAGCCGCTTTCAATCAGTTTGCTTGTAGTTTGGCCTATAAATTCTTTATCTATAGTTTATTTGTATGTTTGTGTATTTGATGCTTTTGTTGTAGTTGTTATACGTTTTTTATGTGCCACAATTGTCTTTTTACTTTCTCTTTTATGTTCTGTCTTTTTATTATTGTTGCTACTTCTCTTTTATATTGAAATTTCGCTGTTGTTTCTGTTTGTTCTGTCTGCTCAATTTGTTAGCACTTTTGTGCTTTTATTGCGATAGCTGAGAAAGTTTGTGAAACACATAAAAATGAGAAAAAATGTATTCAAATATTGTACAAAATTTGCATTTCCTGGTGATGGTCCTATTTTATAGTAGCGCGCCCAGCGAATTAGTTGCTCATAAAATGTACTTACATGGGAGCCAAGAAGTCCGGCTTAATTACATTTGATTGAATGCTCCATTAAGTAGAAAAAAGTAAGCACCTTGCCTTACTGATACATCAGAAGACTGCAACGTAAATAAATTTTATACTTTTTGAAATTAGTTTTCCCATTATTGAAATTTAACTGACTGAATCTGAAATCAAAATGACCCTTTCTGAGCTTAATTTTACTTATGTGAAATCAATTTGCCCATTATTAAAATCAAATTGACTGAATTTCGGAAATAAAATTGACTGAATCTGAAATCAAAATGACCCTTTCTGAGCTTAATTTGACTTATGTGAAATCAATTTGCCAATTATTAAAATCAAGTTGACTGAATTTAATATAAATTTGACTCTTTCGGGAATAAAATTGACTGAATCTGAAATCAAAATGACCCTTTCTGAAATCAGTTAATCGAGTCAAAAATCAGTTTACCCATTATTGAAATTAAACTGTCTGAATCTGAAAACAAAGTTTTTCTGAGCTCAATTTGACTTATCGAAAAACCTAGTTGACTGAGTCTCATATCAATTTGGCCACTACTGATCAAATTAACTCACTGTGAGTGTTTCTGAAAGGAGTTTGTCTGTATCAACTGTCAAATTTACTGAATCTAACAGGATAGTGGCCTTTTCTGAAATTAGTTTGATTATATCTGAAATCGATCCATTAAGTGGTTCCGGTCTCCATGAAATAGCTTCACATTAGATAATAAGTAGCATTTTTTCTGCTTCATCTGCCATTGTATTTTTCCATTTTGTTTTCTTATTGCACAAGCATTTTTTTGTTCAACACAAAAGTTTTTCAATTCTTTTGTTGTCTAATTTTTTTGTATGTTTTTTTTTCGTGCTATTGTATTTTTGTTTTGTTCTTGAATTTATTGTACGACAATTGGTTGCTGCCGCCTTTATTCGCATATCCTTTATGTTTTGTTTCAAGTAGTCAAGTTGTATCTACACGCTTCCATTCGAGCTGCATGCTTCAGCATATTCATCTGCTTGGCTTCGCTGAGAGATCGCTTAAATGTCCGTCCGCACACACACATGCACAACTGCATAAAAACACACATACACATACATGTTTGTAAGTTCTGTGAGAGAGCAAGGACTTTTGTTATTAATATTTCATGTGTATGTATACCCCCACTTCCCTTCATTTTTGCATACACACACACTAGCAACAATTTGCATGCTCATGCATACAGAGTATTTTCGCTTGAAAGTTTTCATCTTATTCTCAGGCATTTTTCAACGAGACATTTTTCTAACTCGTCTCCTTTTTTTCGTGTCTGTTAAATACAATAAAATTTTTGTTGCTTTGTATTGTGCAAGTGCTTTCGCCTTATTTCAAACACATCACACACATAACATACACACATGTGTAGTTACATGCATACATATATACATACAAAAGTGCGTATATATTATACTCAAGTGCGTCTGTTTCTTTTTGGTTCTGCATACATTTTACAATTCATGCATTATTGAAAAGAAAAATATTGAATGTGCATATATAAATTTCTTCCAATTTGTTGCGCGCACATTGAACTTTTGTGAGAGTCCAGCATGTCCTTCTGAAGGAATTCATTCATTATCAAACTGAATTTCTGAAGCAATGATATTCTTTTGATAGTTTGGAATATTTCTAAGGATTCTCTGAGGCAGCTAACTATGATTTTAAAACTTTTGATATAAATGCATTTATTAATGATTGTTATTACATACTCCCCCCCTCCCCCACCCTCTCTTGTTTCTGATTAATGTATGTGTTATATCTATATTGCCCGAAAGCAGTAATTTTGACTGATTGGGAATCTAGTGTTAATGCCCTTCTATTCAATTGCTGAAATCTTTTGCCGGTTAGATGGATAAAAAACGTTTTCCTATATCACATATGTAAATGTCTTGAGCTTTTGTCAAAGAAGTGCTTTGAGTGGTATTCAATAGCATCAAATTGCTTTAGGCAATTTTCATGTGGTAATTGGACTTGTTCACCTTCATCATTTTCTTTATATGTTGTACAATATTTCTTTTATGTTATTTTCTATTTATGTCATTTGCTTTATTCATTCATTTTTGTCACGTTTTTTTGCTAACCAGCTTAATTTACTAATAATATTAATAATAACAACAACAAGTGTACGGTCGAAGCTCAAGTTTTTGTTGGTTCGGCATTTTATTCAATCTGCTGATGCTGATGTTAAAGCCGAAAGTTCTTGATTTTCGAATAAAAAATTGCCAGCTTTAAGTGTTGATTCTATTCTCATTGCTTCACTTTTACCAAAAGTTGAGACTATTATCACGCTATTCTGGCGTTCCAATTGGTATTCGATCAAATATCTTCGTTCGCTTCTAGGCCGAAGCCGAAGCAGCTATTGCGATTTCTGCTAGAAATTATAGCCAAAGAGCCATCAAGCGCACAAATTGTGAAATCTTATACTTCGACTTATAGACCAAACCTTGAACCGTTTTTAGGCTGAAGTCGAAGATTCGAACCTAGATTTTCAGCGAACATAGACGAGGCCTAGAATTGGCTGTAGCTTTCATTCATGGCCGAATGTGGCCGAGACCACAGAACGAAGCTTCGGTCGCACACTAATAACAACTACAACAAAGCAAATTTGTGCAGTTTCTTTGTCACTAACAAGCTGACCAATTTATGGTCTCGCATATCATGTCCATTCATAAACTCCACTCACAATTCTCACAAATGCCCGCCACCAAACAAATGCACTAATCTGCGTTCTTCCTTCTACAAATCTTTCCATCTTTTGGCTTCATCGTGCGCGCATTCATATTCACCTCCCGGTATCGGTCTCGACATTCGTCCATGCGCTCGCTGCTTCTGTGCTGCTGCGATGTCCTTTCGTGCTTGCAGAGCGACTTTGCCATTAACTGATACCAAAGATTTACTCAGCGCTGAGTGCAATTGTACACATAATGGCAGTGGCGGCAACAGCAGCAACATGTCTGCCGCTGGCAACCGAAGTGCCGTCAACAATGGCCACAGCAACATGAACAATGGCGGCAGCAGTGGCGATGCGCTCACGTCTTCCATGTCATTGGCGTCGGCGTCGGCTTCATCGGCGGCAACTCCAACTGGCGTTGGCGGCGCAGCAGCAGCAGCAACAACAACGACAACTGCAACAACCAACGGCAGCAGCAGCAACAGCAGTCACTCAGTGTCGCATTACGCCGGCGGCGTCAGCAACATACGCACCACTGCTGTCGATGCTGTCGGCAGTGGCAGTGGCTACAGTGGCAACAGCAGCAACAGCAACAATGACAGCAATACATCATTCGCGCATTATATACGCTACAGCCAGCACAGCAGCAATCTGCGTGCCGCCTGCGCTGCTACGGCTTCCGGCTCCGTTTCGGCGTCCACAAATGGCCAAATGTCCATTTATAATCCGCTGGATAACTCCAGCTCGGACACAGTCGGTGGTGGTGGTGGTGGTGGTGGTGGCGGTGTTGGTAATGGCGCTCTTCATGCTCATGACATATACTCCTCCCCCTCCGTCTATGCTGGCAACAACAGTGCGACAGCGGCTACAGCTGCCGCGTCTGCTGCTGCCGCTCAAATGCATTCCTCTGCTTCCTCCTCGTCCTCCACTGCGTACTTGTATAATGCTCTGTTGCGTAATAATGGCGCCAATTATTTGAATAGCAACGATGATGGCTCAACCGGCGGCACAACAACGGCAGCAGCGACAACAACAACAACGACATCCGCGAGCGGCGATGACAGCCACAACAACTGTGATTTTAGGCATGAGAGTAATCAGGTGAGCAAACACTTACCTCATAAACATTACCAGTAAACGAAGTTATTAGAAAATAGTTCGCCGACGTAGGTCCTGTGCATAACGATGACATCCTTTTATGATTTTCGCGCATATATCGTAGTAGCTAATTTTACGAAATGATAATGATATAGTAATTGATTTTTGGAAATGATATAGTAATTTTTATTTAAAATAATTACCACTGAATTGTTTCGTTATTGTAGAAATCTCAGCTTATACCACATTTTCTAGTTTCTCATTTTTGTCTTTTTTCAAACGCGCTTAGAATGGCCTGGAAGATTCGCCACGCCGACATAGTTCGATGGACCAATTAATTGGCCTACTCAATGACATTGGCAAAACGTCGCGAACACGAAGTCTCAGCGATGGCGGCACACAGGACGATGAAGGTATATCATTCGTAATGCTAAAGCTATTTTTGATTTTAATTGCTAGTAAATTTTCTTTTAGTCTCTGAGAAGGAAGCGCAACCTGATCTGCTCAACAATACGCCGCCCGTGCCACCCAAACGTTCCCATCGCCGACGACACACCCCGCCACGTCCCATTTCGAATGGCTTGCCACCCACACCGAAGGTGCACATGGGCGCTTGCTTCTCGAAGATCTTCAATGGTTGTCCGTTGCGCGTGCATTGCACCGCCTCCTGGATACACCCGGAGACGCGAGACCAGCACTTGCTCATTGGCGCCGAGGAGGGCATCTTCAATTTGAACATGAACGAATTGCACGATGCGGCCATCGATCAGCTGTTCCCGCGACGCACCACTTGGCTGTATGTAATCAAGGATGTGCTCATGAGCTTGTCTGGTGAGTGTAGGGAAGAGGAGAGTGAGAGGGAGCAGAGGAAAGGAGTTAGATCTGACGTTCTTCTCCTCTTTTGCAGGCAAATCGTGTCAACTGTATCGGCACGATCTGATTGCGCTGCACTCGAAGCAGACGCATCGCTTCTCGCTGCACATGAACAAAATACCCGAGAGACTGGTGCCGCGCAAGTTCGCGCTCACCACCAAAGTTCCCGACACCAAAAACTGCACGCAGTGCTGTGTCACACGCAACCCCTACAACGGCTACAAGTATTTATGCGGCGCCACGGCCAGCGGCATCTTTCTGATGCAGTGGTATGATCCGCTGAACAAGTTCATGCTGCTGAAGCAGTGCGAGTGGCCGGCCACGAGCATACTGGGCGGCGGCCACGGCTGCGTGCAGAACGGCCACACGCCCGTCTTCGAGATGATCATCACGCCCGAGCTGGAGTACCCGATTGTGTGTACGGGCGTGCGGAAGGCGCCCAACTGCTGTCTCAAGCTGGAGCTGATCAACATGAACAGTGGTAGTTTCGTTTTTTCAAAAATGTTTAGTTTCGTTTTTTCAAAAATGTTTAGTTTGGCTTTTTCAAAAATGTTTAGTTTCGGTTTTTCAAAAATGTTTAGTTTGGTTCTTTCGAGCATGAATAGTTTATAATGGAAGTGTCTCTTTCGCAGGTGCCAGCTGGTTCCATTCGGATGATCTGGAGTACGATGCCATGGCGACAATGGTGCCACGTCGCGAGCTGTTGAAGGTGGTGAAAGTGCATCAGATCGAGAAGGACGCCATACTGGTCTGCTATGGCAACCTCATACAGATTGTTACGCTGCAGGGCAATCCCAAGCAGCACAAGAAAATGGTATCCCAGCTCAAATTCGACTTTACTGTGGACAGCATAGGTGCGTGCACGATTACTGCGTCCGTCCAAATAACAACTGTACTGATGATTTGCAATTTCCGATTTTTTGTAGTTTGCCTGCCCGACAGTATTTTAGCATTCCACAAGCACGGCATGCAGGGCAAGTCGTTGCGCAATGGCGAAATAACGCAAGAGATTAAGGACATGAGTCGTACCTATCGTTTGCTCGGCAGTGATAAGTGAGTAGACGATGGAGATGTGAATGATTCAATGGAGTGAGTGAGAGCTGCACAAGAGATGAAAGGAGCGGCACAGCAGATGATTGAATTGAAGAGATCCAAGCACACAGAAATACTCCTTCTCCCTGCTTTTGTGTAGTCTCGCTCTCTCTCTCTAGCTCATTGCTGTTTAGTAGACATACTAAAACAATGCTCTTATTCCATCCATTCTCTTGCAGAGTCGTCGCATTGGAGAGTCAATTGCTACGCACGGGTTCGCTGGGCAGCGAGGAGGGACATGATCTCTGCATTTTAGCCGGACATGAGGCCAGTTATTAATTGCGACAGCATAATTGAGATAGTAATAAAAATAAATTAAAAGCAAAATAAGAGAAAAACACTAACCCAAACTACATAAGCTTAACCTAACTAAATCTAATCTAATCTTATACATTACACTGAAATGCAACTCTGTATTGTAAGTTGTATTCAAATTAAATTTCCGAAATTATAAATTTTATTTATAAACTAAAATTAACTAAAGATATTTAAAATGCAAAAAAGTAGTCGTATTATTATAAAAACAACAACAACACAAACGTTACATGCATACGGACGCAATTCAATTCAAATTAAAATGAAATTATTATAGCAACAACAAAAACAAATGAAATTACATTCAAAGAATAGGAAGAACACTATTTAAAATATGTTTCATCAATTGTAAGAAAAAACAAATGTAAAATTTGTATGCCAAAAAAGCAGAAAGCAACAAAAAAGTTGAAAATATTTTAATTGCATGTTTGCTAAAAATATGCAAATTCTTTAGACATAAGCAAAGCAAAAACAAACAAAAAAAAATGATTGCTTTACAAAAATAATGCATAAATTTCTATTTCTTTTAAGAGTGTTTACGCATGAGTCGAGTCGGAAACTGAAAACTGTATGAAATGCAATATAATTGAAAAATAATAAAATTTAAAAAAAAATTTAATTCTTGTGAAACGTCTCTAGCAATTTAGTAAAAGTTTAACTTTTGCAAGTTTTTTAATTTATTTTAATAATTGAAATGTTTATGCACTTTTAGAATTTTTTCTAAATTGGATTTATTTTGAGATGCGATTTAGAAAATCAGATTTTTGTTATTTGTGCGTTTTTGAATTTTAAGTTTTGGCACTTAATAAAACGCATTTAAAATAAAACGATTTTGCATATTTTCGAGGAAAAATTTTAAGAAATACAAATTTTAATGGTTTTTATAAAGACTTTTCAAATCATTTTACGAATTAGTCTGCTAATTAAAATTTTGATTTTATTCCTTTAACTTTAGTTGATCAAAGGCACACTATATATATTTTTCTATTATGAAAAAAGTAGTTTCAATTTCTGTGACGTTTTTGCTCATATTTTGTAAACGCACATTCACAAATAAAACAAAAAAAAAACGCTATTGAAATCAAATTTTTGAAATTTAGAGATTTTAATTGTAAACATTTAAAGTAAAACTAAAACTCAAAGGGAGAAAAAATTGTAGAAATTACGAAAACCATTTAAAATGCATGCCTAAAAGTGAACGCAAACAAGCAAATTATAAGTCGAAAAGGAAGTTCGAAATTGAATTTTAGAGTTTTCTGTGAAGGCGTAAAATTTTTAGAGAGCATTTTTTCAAAGTTTTGATTTGTCTAGATTTAATAAGAAAAGAGAGGGAGAAAAGCGCAGAAATGCATGTATATTTGAGAAAACAATGGCTAAATATAGACCGAAGGCGCAAGTAATAAAAAAAAATTTACAGTATTGCAAATTATATTCCATAAAAGAACAACAGCAAAAACATAAAATAAAATGAACCAAAAAGTAAGAAACTGAAAACAAAAGATAAACTATTCGGCATTTCGCGAAATGTAATTTTAGAGACTATTTAAGAAATTGTTAAGCTCTGCGAAGGAAGTGCAAAAGGATGCGTAGAAATAAATAGTGTGAATCGAGAACATGGAAGTGAGTTGAGAAATGAGAATAAAAACTGAAAGAGAGACCATTGAAAAATCTAAATGTTTTGTGTTTTTGAATTATATGAGAGCGGAAAGAGGGACATTCACTAGACATCCATCCAATACCGAAAGCTTAAGCACATGCGATATTTGTATCCAGTTTTGAGTACGCCAGCTTTTTAGTATTCGAAAAAACTGCAAAAACTAAACTATTCCACTTTTCAGTTTCGAAAGTAAATGAAATCGGTCGCAATTTAAATTGAATTTGTGCGCCACTCGATGTGGAAATAAATGCGAAATTCAAAAATTTCTCACACCTTTTCGAATTTGAACCTTCTTTCTATTTTACGAAATAATTTTACAGAAATGGTAGAATTATTTCGCATTTGAATTCGCCGTATTTTCTTATTAGCGATCATTTTTCGGAACCATTTCAAATTTACCGTTTTTTCCCGCTGTCAGTGGCTAAAAAATTTGGAAGCATTGGAAATACATGTATAAAGTTTGACAGTCACTGAATGCTGATTCTTTCTCTCTTTGATGCACCTGTTAGAGATGGCCAATTATACTATTAGAGGTTTCCATCTAAGCAAATTTTTCATTACAAGCATATCCCAGCGGTATTTTGCTTACATTTTGTACCATTATTTAAGGTAGCACTTCAAATGCCGGAAACCAAACACTTGCTGTGCTGTTCCTGACAGAAATAGCTGCACTTATAGATTTTCAATTGGCTTTTTCTAAATAACCTTACTATCTCGGATTTGCTGCAGCTCCCGAATTCCTGAAAATGTCGATGCCTTTTTATTATAAGCTTTATATTAACTTGCCTTCAGGTTTCTTTGTTTGTAGTGAAATCTAGTAATCAATTTTTCGCCCACTTCCCGACTACTTAGAGATCTGAAACTTTCTATACATGCGTAAACCGGCTGACAATACATGAATCAATCATAAAATTTTTACTTTAAACAAAGTTATTAGCGAAACTGCAATAGCCAATCAGAGCACAGACAGAAGAAGAAGCACGTAGGGACAGACGGGCAAGGAGCTGTTTAATCGCATTTAATATAATCTTGCCGTATTTATAGAATACGAAATGTGTAATCACCTAGATTTATACCTGATTTAGGGCGGGTTTCACAGTGACTATTTAAATCTAATTAGCAAATTCAGTTTAAGTCTAGTTTAACTTTCCTTGAGTTTCACAGTTTATTTATTTAAATACGGAATATTTTACATTTGAAGGTTGGCACAACTGGCCAAAAACATATGTTCAATTGTTTAATTATGGAGGCAGCGCGAACTAAATACTTTTCGTCGGCCGAAAGAAGTGAATTATTGGATATTGTGCAAAGAATCCACAGCTTATATTATTTATGATACTACGGGATCATTTATATGTGCTATACCATGCAGTTTTAAGTTTAATTTGATCTCTTATAAATTGCAATATTGTCCACGCAGCTTGCTTGCAGATCCGAAATCAACTGTTTATTTGTTTTCGATTGCAACTCTGTGCCGTACTTAAATATCCACAATCGGCTATTTAAATCGTACTTAACTTCCAACTGTGAAACTGCAATTCCCTATTTAACCCTCAACTGCATAGAAGAGATTTTTTGAATTAAACACTACAATACACTAATACACTTTCCAACTACATTTGGGCCACAAAACACGATTCTGCTATTATTTTTTTTATCAAGACCCTACTTGACCCTGTAGCCTCCAAAAAGGGTACACCGCCTCTAGGCGGCCGTATGCAGGTAGGTCACTAAAAATTCGAAGTATGTGCGGAAGTCAAACAAGTGTTATTTTCGATTATGCTTATTTTTAAAAGCCAATCAACTAAGGCAAACTGTTAATATGAACACAGAATTTAGCATATATATTCCATGTTTTTTATAGTGTGGAATTTTTTGAAACATGACTTTTTGGAAGTCGTACACAACGGTATATTGCATTTTTCGGAATATGCTTGAGTTTCAGACTTTAGGGCATATTGCGACATCGCCGTTTATCACTTTTGTCACGAAAAATTGGCCAATGGTTGACACCATCATATCTAATATCATGTGATGGGATGTAAAGAAGCATATAAGCTTTCGGCGTTTTATCACCTTGATGACCTGGCCGGCAAACTGTCTCCTTGTCTAAAATGAGAACAAGTGCTCCCAAAACCGTGGAAGTTCAATGTGCTGAAATTGTTATACATTTATATGGTGATACTAACCTAAGCACCTGTGCGACCTTCAAAACCATGTTAAATCCCTATGACGAAATGTATATTTGTACATTATATTGGCTCTCCCAAGAATAGAATGTAGAGCTATCATAGGTGCACTAACGGAACACTACCTTGTAGCAGAGCATGCACATAGGATGGGTATAACAGACGACGACAGCTGCAGGAAATGCAAAGAAGAGGGTAGCAGAGATACCTTGGAACACTTACTGTTCTCCTGCCCCGCATTCGCTAGAACTAGTCTGACTTGTTTCGGAGTGTCTGTCTTTTCAGGGCTCGAACAGATTTCGAATCCGGGTGTCGGGCCTCTTTGGAGATTTGTGAAGTACACTCAAATTCTGACCGATCATTACTTTGACCACTCCTAAACGGAAATCTAACTGGTATCGCTAAGGACCCAACATGGTCCATGAGTGGCCTTTTCAGGCAGCCAGCTCAACCTAACCTATGCGGTGATGCAAAACATATGCATTCTTCTTCGCTAAATCCAGAACATGGTGAAATAGGCGTGATGGACATTTGCCTGTCCTGAAACGAATTTTATAACGGCCGAACAAAATGTCCTAACACCGAATTAACTTAGCACCGCCCATGTGGCGGCTGTATTCTTTGCCTATATTTGGGTAGTTTTCTCTTTGATACAGCTTTGTACTACGATTCCGACGGGGCGAATTTGTTGCTAGATTGCACTGATTATACCACACGCCTGAACTCCTACATAAGTATGTTGAAGCAAGATGCACTGCTTGGTTGTCTTTCCAAACAACAATAGAAATATCGACAGCAAATGCAGTTGCAACGAATTCCTCCTAATATACTCAAGGAACTTTTTTTGCCACTATCTGTTCGTCAGTATTTCTTCAAACCGGATGTACGAATTCATGAGAATATCTGCTCCGTTCTCTCTTTCCCATAATTTTAATTAGAAAGAAAATCACATACATTCGAAAATTTCATATGATAATAACTGGAATTTTCTACCCATTTTTTCTGACCTGACTGCATGGGGCCGCCTACAGACGGCCTTAGCGCCAACTGCACTCCTGCGTCACAAAAACACAAATCGAAATTGCAAATCACTAAATTACATTCAGCACACTTCAGACCACTTATCAAAAATTATTCAGTTGAATATTTCAATGCGATATAGGTCAAAACTTTAAATAAAAACTGCCTTGCAGCAAAAAATAGTTATTTTCAGCTTTTTACCACATTTTTTAATTCAACTGACGAATTCTCAAAAACGCGAAAAGCTGCAACATTGGCGTAAAAGGAAAAAATGTTATAGATTTTATTACTAAGCTGCACTATTTACAAGGATGTCGCTAAATATTTTAGTTTAGTTGTTATATGCGTTTAAGTGGTGACCGCCTGTAGACGGTCATATGCAGTTGAGGGTTAAACTACAATCAGAGTTTAAATATCCACTGTGAAACTGGCCCTTAGGCCCCTACAAATAATATTATAAACATATATAGATCATTAAATCACATCAAATACATAAACAAATATTCTTGGGACAGACAGAGGAGCTGTTTAATCGCAATTTATGTACATATGTATATAATTTTGCCGTATTTATATAATACGAAATGTGTAATGACCTAGATTTACGCCTGATTTAGGCCCCTACCAATATATAGGCATTACAACCAATATTATATAGATATAACATTAATCACATCAGATGCCTATGGCATCTGCCATTGCCTTACTGAAAAGTTCAGTACTTAACCGCGTTATGTGTCTCGTATATTTAGAATAGGTCAAGTGCTCCTTCGTTACATTAGGGCAGAGCTTTACGTTCTTTTCATTCTCATCTATCAATTCCTGATCAAGTTTGACTACTTCGTCAAGAACTTGTCTTGAAACAAGGCCATTTTGCGTTACAAGGGTATAAGTTAAGAGAAGGTATCTAAACGGTTTAAATACATGGGTCGAATCAGAAAGGACATAAACTTCGTTCCCGGCGAACGTGAAGTAATCCTTCTCATTTTCCTTCAGTGATCTGATCAGGCCGGTGTGGAACCCGACCTGATCACATATCACTCTTTTGACGGTAAGGTTGATACTCGCTGCCGCCTCTAAATTTTCTTATAATTTATTATCAAACAAATAGACAATATTTTTTATTTTAAATGCTCTTGGCCATTATTCTTTGTTTATAGCCAAACAGCAAAAGGTAAAAACAAATTAAGTAAAACTTATGATAAAACGTAAAACTTAGAACGTAGAACTCTGCAAAAAAACCGAATTGGTTATTTGCTTATAGCCAAACAGCAAAAGGGAAAAACTAAGACATTCTAAAGACAGCCGCAGGCGCTCCAACCATTCAGAACACAGCGCAATATCCACCGGAAACCTAAAATGTTTCCGGGTTAATTTTCTTTTCCCGCTGTGCCCGAACACCCCACCACACAACATTTTCTGAATTTGTAATAATTTTAAAATATAACCGCGTTTTCCATTTTTTAAAATTTTAATTTAGGAACTGAAAAGTAATTTCGCACCTTAAAATTGTCACTTCCGTTAAAGACAATGTGGTGCCATGCCAAAACAAATTTTTATACAGATGTTGAAAGTAAAAATTGGCAACGACTTTCGATGACAGCTCTGGGAAGTGGTGAAGAAATCTGGAAAGTGGTGAAGAAATCTGGGAAGTGGTGAAGAAATGGTGAATCTGCTAATCGAGTCGCATACCTTCAATTTGAAATCCTGGGAAAGCTAATACATCATGGGAGTTTTAGAATTTGTTGAGCCGCATCGCAGTTGGCTTATAAATAGCAATATTACTTCAGCTGTCCAGATTTATATTTCTACACCCATAGATGTAGAATTCAAGCTCTGCTGACGATTTCATTATTTTTGTCCATACACTCCTCCCTAGAACGTAGTAGACGGAACAGCTGTTCACTATTGTAATAGCATGCGTCTTCTATTACAATCTGAACTGTCAACTGCCTTCGCTGCTTTGTGCTGTTGCAATTTTTTGACATTTGTGCATTTTCAGTCTTTCATAAATATTCGTTGATAAATGTTCGTATTAGCGGTTTGTGCGTCGAATGGTAATACTTTTGCTAATGCAATTCGCACTCTTGCGCTATGCTGCTATTGCGTGCTCGCTCCGACCAATGAAGTTGCCCTGACGAAGTGTAGAAAAATCGTAGCTGCTGTGTCGCGCTCACACGCATGTAGTCAGAGGCAGTGTTTGTGTTTGTGCAAAGTGTTTATTGCCAAAGCAAAAAAGTCAAAGAAATAGCAAATAAAATCAAGAGTTTTCTACGAATATTGTGAATTAGCAGGAAAATTTGTTTGCTCGAAATTCAACTGTACAATTAAACAACAATTTGAAGTGGTTTTTGTCAAATTGGTAGTTATGTTTCAGTGTGTTTTCCCATGCGCAAAAGTGACGTCATTATATCGTCTAGGAAAATGCAAAATAGTTCGTCATCGGTTGCTTTTAGAACTTTTTGTTTTTGCTTTTATTGTTTTGTGTTTTTTTACTATGTATTTTGATTTTTCTACAATTTACGATTTGCGCATAGTAATAAAAGAGCAGTTATGCAGTTCTTATTTTTGTATGGACAGTAGTAGATAAATTGTTTTGCAAATTGGAAAAAGCAAGCAAAATGTGAAGAGGAACCTTTCTAAAAGGTAGCTGACGTGCAAAGGTCCTAAAAATTGCAGGCAAGCCAAAAGCACGGCAGACAACAAAGAAAACTGCTCTGCAAATTTGTGCGAATTTTGGGAAAACTGAAAGAAAAGTCTTGTGATCTAGTGAAAACGCTTTCCCACCTGAAACAACAACAAAACATGACAAATGCGACAATGTCCCAAGGTTGCGTCGACTGGCAGCCAGCAGCGACTTTGCCAGAAATTGGCACATTTAAGGCGCAAGGTCGTTCGTTAGTGGCAGTAGTATGTGGCGATAGTCCAACTGCACAGCGCCCATCCCTTTCCCTTTGGACGGAGCAGGCATATCTTGAGCGATTGCTATAAGAGCAGGCGTTGTGGGGTCAAAAAGACTAACGAAATCGGGTTTCGTTTAAATTGAATAACAGCATCGTTTAAAAGAATTACAGATTCTTTCGTTCCGTTTATAAAAAGGCTATAGATGATATAGAATTTAATATTTATTTCCAAATTTCCAAAGGGGGGAACTTTGTATAACCCTACCACTTTCGACACGTATGTACATAAATCAGCTGATATAATGAACATATAGAAGACTATGCCTGTTTAAAGTATCTCGATTATCAGTTTAGAAAAAAACCGAGTGAAACAAATGAGTATTTATACTTCGATCTTTTTACAAACAATTGTTCAACTTTTACTCAAAACCGGAAATTTGTTTCTGAATTTTTAAATGCGTTTTATAAGAGCGCCACTCGTATTTTACGTATTTACGTGATTTATCGTAAGGATCATGAGAAAAGCAATGTAAACTGAAAGCAAAAATCGTTTTTCGGCAAAATATTGATGAACATTTTTTTTTATTAAATAAATAATCGTTTGAATGATGGAAATCGGGCAGCTCTGGTGCATATTTATCGAAAATAATCTTTTCCGCCTATTTTACCTTTCTCATTTCCATTTCTGTTGTGTATTATTTTTACTCACCTGCTGGCGGCTTCCTCCTCCCACTTGCCAGTTTCCGCACTTGCCAACCAACTGTCAACTTGCTGCCTTGCCTGTCTTTGTTATTGTTATTCCAACTGATTTGATGTTTTCCCTTGTTGTTGTACCTATGCATTTAGCCATGTACACAGAATGACTGCAACTACATTTTTTCTCTTCCTCATTCCGCTGCCTTGCTTCTTGCAGGATTGACAGGGAAATTCCATGTGTCCCGTTCGTAATGGCAAGGCATTGAAGTAAACTGTCACCTGTCATGTTTGGCTGAAGCGGGTTGCTTACTTTTGACCTCTTCTTTCGAATCAGTTTTTTCACTGTGTATCCCTGCTGTTTTTAAACAAAAGGTAGCTGTTTGTAAGAAAGTTGGTCGCTAAGATAACAAAGATGAAAAAAGTATACCAAAAAATGAGTGCTTAAAAAATGTATATAAAATTTTCAATTATGCATTTATTAAAAATGAGTTAAAAAATTTTATGTTTCTACTAATTATAGATTAAAGAAAAGTTAAAAGAACGTGCTAAAAGTTCTGCAACCAAAGAATGACAAGTCAAAACTAAAATTGCTTTAGTAAAATTTAAATAACACCAAAAGAGAAAGAGGAACAAAACGACAAAAAAAAGTTAACAATGCAAAATTTGGCAACACGCAAAAAAGTTATATTTAAAAGAATAACAAAAATCAACAGCAGTAGTGAAAAGCAAAATAACATCATCTACAACAACATCTCCAACAACAGCAACTGTAATTGACAGCAGCTGTTGTTGCGCGGCTGCTTCTTTTGAGCCGCCTGGAAAAGTGGCAGACATTCACTGGCACGCTACAAGAACAACCACCACTCGAAGCAAAAATAAGGGAGTTTATTAATGTTGTTGTGCCTCAGCAGCAGCAGTTCGAAAACTTGCTTTTTGGATTCTCAGCGTATTGCCAGATTTCCAAGTGGCCACCTTTAGTCAGGCTAACAACATCAACAACAACAACCACAACAAGAAGAAAAGTCAAAATCATTTTGTAGCTGTTTTATTTAGTGCGAAAAAGCCAAGACAAAGATTGAACCGCAAAGATACCGCAACGAGTCGAGCGTTGAGCCTATTTCACAGGCAAACACAGTTCGTATCTAAGAGATACACGCATACGGATATTGCACGTACATACGTTCAGCTACGATTGTACATATGTGTGCCTGTGTGTGTCTCACTCCGTCCAGT
The DNA here is from genome assembly GCA_963457695.1 of Neria commutata. Lineage (NCBI taxonomy): Eukaryota > Metazoa > Arthropoda > Insecta > Diptera > Micropezidae > Neria > Neria commutata. The sequence goes on along the minus strand of OY735247.1, from coordinate 44,540,991 downwards.
AATTAAGCCAACTCGGATTGTTGCCGCTCCGCAGAAGTGCGTGCACGTTTTTCTGCCTGGCCGCGCTGTGGCGGAACTTCCTTTTGGCCGTTGCCGCAAGCGGCAGACCAAATAATAAACAGCTGCTTTGTACGCGCACAGATACTGCTGTAACGAACCTCACCGATACTCGAGTGTTTTTCTTGTGTTCGTCAGAGAGCGGCCATTGAACGGCACTGAACTCCGGCCAACAAGTCATTCATCACGTGCGCTCACAAGCCGAACGACGAACACCAGCAGCAGCAGCAGTGAGCAGAAACCAGCGGCGTAAGTAGCTGCAGAACAAGAACAAGACCAGCACAAACGATTCTCCGATATTGTCACTCTGCCGGTCTGTCTGTCTGTCTACCTGTCTGCCAGTTTTGATTCACCTGTCGCACTGAACGTGGGCGCCATTCATCGCGAGGCGCAGCGGCCGCAGCAGTTGCAACTACAACACATCCTTCGCATCGCTGGATACACTCACACATAGCATGGGCAGCGTTTGGAAACGCTTGCAGCGCGTCAACAAGCGTGCTGCCAAATTTCAATTCACCGCCTCGTATCACGAGCTACGCTTGGAGACCACCGCCAAGTGGTAAGTACAAATCACCTCGCTCGAATAAACACACAGTTGAAATTCTTTGACTTAAATCTCTAAAGATTATAGAAAAGGCTTCCACCTAGGCACACCCTACGATGTTTCAGATCCATCTGTGCATTGCTTAAAGCAATATGCGGCTTATCTTTCTCAGGAAAACGGGAGTGCCTATTGCAGAGTCCGTTCTTAGCTTCTATGAATTTGGGAACCTTGCCTGAATTTTCATTATGTAGTTCCAAGAAGGTGGCACATGCACCTAGTGTGGCCTCCTTTCCTTTTGTGGCACAGGCGACATAATAGAGGTATTCATGAAGTAGAGCCACTGGTCTGTCTGGTAGAAGAATAAAAGTGCAGATTTGCTTTCAATTTGCAAGTAGCAAATGTATTTTCTTATTGTTTAGAGCAAATACTTTATTTTATATACGCTCCGTCATAGTCCTTTCAGTCCACCCTCGACGGTTCATTACACCATTTTTACCTTCTACCTTTATTTTACTCAGTTCCTGCTTGTTTTTCATTTTCTTGTGGTTTTCTACTTTTTATTATTCTTTAATTTATTTCTGATGTCGGATAGCTGCAATTCTTCTTCAGTGTTCTGTTTTTTATCTTTGACTTACAAGTGCTCCTATCTTTGCCGCGTTCGGTTTGCTTTTTCTTTTGATAAATGAAGTTTTCATGTGTGTGTGTGTGTGTGTTTTATTTTGCCTTGGTTTTTTATTCAAAATGAATGTATATTTTTGTTTGGCATTCCCGTTGCTATGTTTTTTTCGTATGCTCCTTTGCCAACGCATAATCTGCGGTATTTCTTCAGAAAAATTTATTGTACTCATGCAATTTCATTTTTCGATTTATCAGCACTTGATTTCCTGCTGTTTTTTTTCAGTACATTTTTAGATTTGTGCACTTGCTGCTGACTGTTAAACAATTTTGAAAAATAAGTATTTCCTTGTTAATATTAATTTCAATTGCACCCAAAGCATAAATCTTATCAAATACATTAAGAATCGTTTAGTACTTGGAGAATATCATGTGAATGAATAGGTACCTACTATGGAATTGTACTCACTTTTCATATCGAATTTTCAGGGCATGCATTTGTCATTAGTTTATCTCTCGTTTCGTATGTATGTATGTATGTATGAGTCATTAACGGAAAATTGCCATTATATTTATATTTTCCTTGAGCTTTGGCATCGCTTATCACTAGCACGAGCAGCGTCATTTTGGCATTTCCATAATAATTAGATTAGTGCTATAACTAGTTAGTCTATCGCCCATATGCGTCCAATGCTATTAAATCTGTCTACCGTTTTGAGTTGGCCTTTTTTATATTTTTTCTGTAATATTTTTTCGGACGCGTTTTTTGATAAGGTGTACATTGTCAAGGGCTGGTGCAATTCAGTTTCTACAGCCTGACAGATTTTTATTAATTGAAACCATTCGTAAAAAACCATCGGCGACTGATGCAAGAGGTCGCTGGTTCGAAACCCAGAAGACTCATAGCATACTCATGCTCCTAAAAGCATAAGCATTTGTTTTCAAATTGCTTCTTTGCGGTACTCATTCCCAGAGTGAGTCAGTGCCGTCTTGGAAACCAAATCCTTTATCTCAGAAGAAACAGTTCAGCAAATCAAGCAAGCATAGAATTTTAGCATAACAACTTTTGCATGCAATTAATCAAAAATATTTTACTAAGTTTCTTGAACTCTTACTATAGAAAGTAGTTGAGAATGGCTTGCTTTTAAAAACTTCAAACTTTTGCTTTAAAAAAAACTCTTTTCCACTGTGTGTAAAAGCTTCTGTAGTACTGACCAAATTTCTTGTCAATCACTTAAAAATTGATTGTCATAGCTTGAAAACATTTTCACTGCGCAATTCATTCGTTCTGTGCACGCAGGAGCCGCCATAGACGCAATTTCCAACACAAATTAATGCTTACAATTAATTGTCACAGTATAATGACTGCAACACAAACACACTTAAAAATTTATATATAAAAAATTTAAGAATTTCGAAATATTCTATATGTATGTGTTTGTTGTTGCTGCACTTAAGTCCATAAACAATTTGTAGCTACACTTTATGGATTAATAAGATAAGCTTAGCTACCCGCTCGTCTGTTCATATACATACATACCTATACACACATATGTACATACGTATGTATGCATAAATGAAATCGGCTTGAAAAAAAAACGCCAACGCCAAATTGAATTGAGCGCTTGAGTTCATGCCACTTTTTTTTGAAAGTGGAAGTAAGACCTAAGAACTATTTTGAGTTATGCACAACAACAATATGAAGGTGTTGCTTGAATTCTCATGCTAGTGAAAAAATGAACGCAAAGCCGAGGAAGAGCACACACACACTCACAATTTTTAATAAAACAACGGAAATTATTGTTTATGCAAATTTTTCGGGCTATGTGTTGGCATTCAACGGCGAATGAGCTCAACAGCTGGAGCTACGGCTTTGAGACCGCCCAAAAGTCTAATAGTGTCATGCGATTTAAGGCTGAATTTCGTTTTTTTGGTTAGAAATATTTATTACATAAACTTAAAAAAAGTTTTCAGTAAAAGCCTAAGTTTAAAAGGTACCACAAATGAGCTCAACTCGAGACTGAAAGGCTGTAAGCAATATATCTGAAAGCAATGGCGCATTTATTGCCATTCGTAATATTAGATATAGATAAGAACTTTGATATTTTAGGTTTTACATTTGGTTAAGTCTAGAAAAGCAGAAGGTCGGTTCTCATCAACAGTTCTTTATTCGAAGCTGAGCATTTTAGATATTTTTGTTAGATTTATTGCAAGAAAAAAAGAATTATTAAGATAAAGGTACATACGTTAGAATTTAGATTGTATTTGAAGCAGGGATTCCATCTCCTAATCAGGATCAGCGATCCTTAAAGGCCTACTGTGGCAGTATTTACAAATCCTCTGCTTCAAAAAGCAGTATAAAGCAAGTGTGAAGCGATAAATTTTCGTCAGATCTTAATTCCACTCTTTCTTAAGTGCGCCACTCTTTAAAGCAAGCGTTTCGAGCAAAGTTTTTATGTTTTAAAACTTTATGAACAAATTTGTTATGTTGACAGAAATATTTGTTATAACAACCGCGATTTAGTTAAAGCAAATGAAGTTTGGATGTCGGCTAATTTATTTTCGATCCAAAATTTTTGAAATCTTTAGAAATTCACTTTGATTGTTCTGCAGCTATCTGGACCATCGATGATGCACATTATGATGATTTTTCTTCTTTCTTTAAACTATTTTCTTGCAGTGTTTCTCATATTGTACAAACGTGTGTGTGTATTTCATACATGCACGTTAAATTGCATAAATCGCGAGAATTCAACACGTCTTTTGCGGTTGCCGCTTGCCACTGTTTAACACAATGCACTACAACAATTCGAGCCGCTTCTGGCACGCTCCCCGGCGCCCTGCCGCCTGCACATACTACAAATTTAGAGCGACCGCATTGATTTGCTAATTGTAAACATGATCCGTTCTCGTCTCAATATAGTAAATTGGAGGCTTCGCCTTTTGCCTGTCTACATGCATCACTGATATTGCAATAACTGTCAGTGTAGTGAGTTATTTGTGGTGTATGTGTGGCTGCGTATAGTGATGCAAATTCGCATATGCTCAGTATCGATTTGAGTAACTATCTGCTCATATTGTATATCGGGAACAACGAAGTATGGACGCTACTCATAATAACCTTGGAAAAATGTATCGATATGTGCTCATATCGTTTTAAATTGCAAAAACCATAAGAGACAAGGTTTTCGAATGAGGTTTTGGCCAACGTTTCAATCTCATTCTTATTCCTTATTTTTGAGCAAGATAAGGATTTTATAAAAATTCTGACGAATTCATGCATGCGCAGAAATTGGATTGAAATGGCTGCGCAGCCTTAGTAAAAGGAATTCCGATGAAAAATTTTGTATTTTTGCATAAAAGAAATTTCCTATTGTTGAAGGAAACTGAAGTAAGTTGGTTAAAAGGTTGTTCTTTATATGGTTAATAAAGTTTTAGATTGAACTTACATTTAAGGAGAATAGTAGGGCCAAGTAAGTAAGAATTAATGCTGATAAGATTTTTGCAAAAATCTGATAGTTTCAATATTTGCTCGAAATGTATTCAAATCGGATTTGTTCTTTACGTCACTATTTCTACATGCTATGCACTTATATCTGCAGTTGTATCTGCAGTTAAAGCGGGCAGTGCGGCAAAATACCATCTACATAGTGTGCATCTATGCGTTGCTCCATTCTTGTTGTTGTTGTTGTTAATGGCAAATTTATGTTTTCAATTTACAACTGTTTTGTTTTTGTTGTTTCGCCATTCTGCTGCTGTTGGCGCTACTATTTATTTTACAGCAGCCACCGCTAGCAGTAGCTGCTAGCTGGTAGCAGCACAGTTGATCTATTTGTATTGCTGCAGTTTTCATGCAAGTTTTGTTAATTGCGGTAATTGTTGTTTTTGCGCTCTCCTAACGCCGATACTCGTACTCGTACAAGTTGGCCTTTAATCTTGTGCTGCTGCTCTGCTGGCAGCTAAACTAGCAACGCACGAGCCAAACTGGCTCCAAGTTTAGCTTAACACTTCAGTTTAAAATTGTTTCGAGTTTTGAATTGGAAAAGTTGACTGTAGCTGTCGTATCTCTAGCTCAATGGCATCAATGGATAATGATACCTTCAACTGAGTAGAGTTGCTAATCTATCTTCTGCTGAATGAACATTATTTTTGTTCGAAGCAGAGACATTCCTACTTTCATACATGTGGCAACTACTTTCCAAACGCTTGCAGGATTATTCCTATAAGATTTTTATCTTTAAGATGCAATTTTAAAATAACAACAGCGCAAAATAAATCGCACACAACAAAATCGAAAATGCGCATAATGTCGAATATAGAATTTTATTTATATATTCTACTACGCTCGTCGACAAGAACTTTTTGCGTTTTGTAAATATTTTCATATTTCTGCAGTATAAAAACACTTGAAACTGCCAAAACACACACACACACACACATACATACTTTAAAGAAATTCATATGTTGATTATTTTTAAGTGCGCCTTCAAGTGTTCAACAAATATAAATTTTTAAATGTTGTGCACTGAACTTTTGGCATTTATATTTTTGACATTGAAATTTCGCCATATGAAAAAAAGTATGCTTTTAAAATTGCTAAAAATTGCTCAAGTTTTTATTGCTTCTAATGGCTAGCACGTGCGTCGTTTTGCACGTTATTTTTTCGCTCTATCAATTTCGAATTTGGCTCTGTTTGGTTTTCTTCAATTTAGTTCAATTCTTTTGCTATGCTTTTTCAGCTTGACAAATGATTTGTTGATATTTTCAATTAGCGCTTTTGATTAATCATACAAAACTTTTTTTTGGCATAGTGCAAGGCATAGCTCTAACATCGGCGTTGGGTTTTTTTATTCATTTGCTTTTTTAAAAAAGCCGTAGAAAGATCATGCTGATATTTAACAAACACTTTGATGACGTCAGTTTGCTAAATAAAAAAAAAGTACTATATTTGTTATAAGATTCGGTTTCGTATGCAGTTCAGTTTTAGGGAATTAGACATGGTTCTCCTATTCTAATAGCTTCAACAAGTTTCTGGAACCGCAATAGCAAAACATGTCTTTTCTGTAAAAACGTAAAAACCTCATTCACATCTTTTTCAAACAAGAAGCCGAAGAAAAAGAAGTCATTATTTCGAATGACGCACGGCAGACCGCTCTGCTTGCCATGATTAATGTTGTCCACTCCTGCCTCTTGTGTGCTCTAACGCCGCCACTTGAAGTTGCAGCTGCACTGCACAGCCAGGAACGGGCTTGGATCAGATGGACTGCACCAAAATCTGCTCAATTTCATTACAGAAAGTTTCCCGCCACGTAAGAGAGAGAGAGAGAGGGAGAGAACAGCAATACTTGCTGTGGTATCTGGCGTGAAAATGGAAAAATCTAATTTCCTTGCTTTGTCTGGCACAGAAAAAAAATTGGCCGAAGGCATTTATGGGAATTTTTGCGTCGCATTATTTTGCACCAACGTTGGCTTAATTGTAACAGCCAGACTGAGGGACGTGTAGGTAGACTGGAATGTATACAAAAAAGGGACAGACGGCCAGATTGAGCAATGAGGAGTGAGGACTGAGCGAGCTATAGACAGACTGTTGTATTGAAAAAGCTTGCAGAGTTATTGATTCTTATAGCGACGAACGAAAAGAAGGAACGAAAGATTCATACGTAGACGAACAAGAAGATAGACCGACCTATAAAAAGTCGGACATCCTAACAACCAATAATTACATGGAGTGACAGAAATATCATCGCAAGTAACAGACTAACATATAGACGGATATTTTTGCGGAACAGATAGAAAGGCCAAAAGATAGACAGACGGTTGGTAGACTGGTTGGTAGTCCGCGACAGATACTACAGCAACTGTTGCTGTCCATGCTCAAAATTCGTTCAAAGGTTCATTCACATGCCAGAGGCAAAATCGCTTCCGGCATGAAAAGCGACGCCAAAATTGCTGCAGACAGGTGAAGGCGGTCGCGGTAGGTTGCTCTTTACATCGACACGGAATAACATAATAAATTTAACAGCAATTTGCTGCATTCAATGAGCAATAATTGCTGGCAAAAGGACTGTGCACTTCCGCCGCGCTGCTGCCAAATGTGGCCTCCGCTGGAAGTCCTACATGCTTCACTGCTCATATATGCCCACGGTGCCTGACTGCTCTCTCCCTCTCTTCAGACGTCAACTCGTCTGTTGGCTGTGCTTATTTGTTACACTGTCTTTGCTATCTCGGTTTTTTCCTTCTACGCCAATGTTGCAGCTTTTCGCGTTTTTGAGAATTCGTCAGTTGAATTGGAAAAAGTGGTAAAAAGCTGAAAATAACTATTTTTTGCTGCAAGGCGGTTTTTATTTAATGTTTTGACCTATAAAGCATTGAAATATTCAACTGAATAATATAGTGATTCATAGTACAAAGCTGTTTCAAGGAGAAAACTGCCCAAATATAGACAAAGAATACAGCCGCCACATGGGCGGTGAAAAGTTCATTCGGTGTTAGGGCATTCTGATCGGCCGTTATAAAATTCGTTTCAGGACAAGCAAATGTCCATCACGCCTATTTCACCATGTTCTGGATTTAGCGATGAAGAATGCATATGTTTTGCATCACCGTTAGGTTGCGCTGGCTGCCTAAAAAGGCCACTCGTGGACCATGTTGGGTCCTTAGCGATACCAGTTAGAGTTCCGTTTAGGAGTGATCAAAGTAATTATCTGTCATAATTTGGGTGTGCTTCACAAATCTGCAAAGAGGCCCGACAACCAGGTTCGAAATCTGTTTGAGCCCTGAAAAGACAGACACTCCATAACAAGTCAGACGAGTTCTAGCGAAGGCGGGGCAGGAGCGCAGTATGCGTTCCAATGTATCTCTGCTACCCGCTTCTTTGCATTTCCTGCAACTGTCGACGTTTGTTATACCCATCCTATGTGCATGCTCTGCTACACGGCAGTGTTCCGTTAGTGCATCTGTGATAGCTCTACATTCTATTCTTGGGAGAGCCAATATAAGCATATAAACTTTTCGTCATAGGGATTTTACATGGTTTTGAAGGTCGCACAGGTGCTTAGGTTAGTATCACCATATAAATGTATAACAATTTCAGCACATTGAACTTCCACTTTTTTGGGAGCACTTGTTCTCATTTCAGACAAGGAGACAGTTTTCCGGCCAGGTCATCAAGGTGATAAAACGACGGCGATATCGCAATATGCACTAAAGTCTGAAACTCAAGCATATTCCGAAAAATGCAATATACCGTTGTGTATGACTTCCAAAAAGTCATGTTTCGAAAAATTCCACACTATAAAAAAAATTAAATATATATGCTAAATTCTGTGTTCATATTAACAGTTTGCCTTAGTTGATTGGCTTTTAAAAATAAGCATAATCGAAAATAACACTTGTTTGACTTCCACACATACTTCGAATTTTTAGTGACCTACCTGCATACGGCCGCCCAGAGGCGGTGTACTCTTTTAGGAGGCTACAGGGTCAAGTAGGGTCTTGATAAAAAAAAATAATAGCAGAATCGTGTTTTGTGGCATAAATGTAGTTAGAAAGTGAATTTTAATTCAAAAAAACTCTCCTATGCAGTTGAGGGTTAATATAGTTATTTTGAAAACCGGCAATTTTGTAGCATATTTTAGTTCTACTGTCTATCTTTCATGCATTGAAAGGACTAGTCATGTTAGCAACAAAAATGTCGATAAAAAGCAAAATAATTGTCACAAAAAAATCAATAAATATCGTCGTACACATGCAATATTAATACAAGAAGAGGCTAAACACACACAAAGCAAATACAAAAAGTATCATAAAGAAATATTAAATGTCACTTGTAAATAGCAACTCATTTGTTGTAATGGGGGTAGGAAGGGGGGCGAGGGTCAATACAACAGCAGAAGGGTGTTTTGTAATATCTACATGTAAATTAGAGAGCTAAATGCTAAGAGTGTGCTACTCTTTTGAATGAAAGAAGAATTATTGCGTGCTGTATTTTATAACTCTTTACTTATATAATTGTAGTTTTATGAAATCGAATTGAATTGCTTGTATTGTATAATAAAATGATAGTACGGAAAACGAGCTAGACTCTTCTATATTATGCAGTAACTAGTAGTGACTAGTCCTGTAGTGAAGGAGAGGGAGAGAGAGAGACAAATTCTTGTGTGCTTCAGTTTATAATCCCGCATTATATTCAATACCAGCCATCATCTTAGCATAACCAAGGGCAGATCTAGAGCTGCTAGAGGCTATCGATATTTGATTACTGATATCTAGGCCATTGTGAAGTGATTTTCTATGGATCCATGCTCACCAACTTCGAAAAGAAAAGGAAAAAACATATATATTTATGCTATAAAAATAAAT